>OZ020191.1:27060836-27672179 GCA_963971165.1 Philopedon plagiatum | reverse complement strand
ATAATTTTAAAATGCAAATCGGAGTTATTAATACGACTTTTTAAACATACGCCGAGCCGGTCTAATTTTTGAGGCCGGTGGTTTTACAGGAAGTACAAAACTAGGGTGTAGACCACCCAATGCGCCCCCCGAGGGGGAATATATTGTCGGCGCTGTCATCATTGTCAAACTTTGACAGTTTAAATAGGACATTTGTAGGACTAAAATTTAAAAAAATACCAGGTTGATGCAAGCTGTTGCTTTTTTAGCAAGCTTTTCAAAAAGTTGACTTTTAAGCGTAGGTACGTTACACCGTCAATAATACTGACAATATGTTATTATATTGACAAAAAATATTGACCGTGTAAGGTGGATATATTGATGGTTTGATGGATTGATGGATTGAACTGACGCGAATTCGAATTTCCGAATATCAGGCATCAATATCAGCGAGTAGAGGGATACTGTCAGTATTACTGATCGTCTAGGGTGTGCTGTCAATATTTGATCAATTCTTAGCGTAACGTCAGGTGGTGTCAGCAATGAAAGCAGCAAGCATGCTCTTTAAACCAATCTTTCATCCAGTGCTTACGCTTTACTGTACGTTTTATGCCTAAACTTAAAATTATCATAATACATGCTCCTGTCGAGGATCCATTGTCAACAGGCACTGATAAGAGTAGGTTATGTACTGAAGGAAATATTGACAATAATACTTATCGTTTAAGGTGGAAGAATATTGATATAGAGATTGAAGTGGAGTGTTTGAAATGTAGTTAGTATTGATTGATATCAATATTATTGACCGTGTAAGGTATGCATAACAATACCATTTATTAAAAATACTGTTGTTTATAATGCTAATATAATATTTACCAGTCACAAGCAAATAAGTTCTAAAATACTATAAGATGCGGAGTTTATCACATACTAACACAAAATAATGATTAAAGTCTCTAGTCTCTGATGGAACACAGAAAATAAAACACCATCGCTAAAGTACAATTAAAATTTAATTTTAATACATAACAGGCGTGCGGCAATTTTTTGCCCCGTCGTATTTTGGCTTGGCGCCACCTAAACACAAATAGTAGGTATGCGGATCGAATACCTACCATTATTCTAGTACATACCTATGACATTATAAAGTTATTTAACCCTGATCGGTATTTCAGTTTTTGTCGTGGGTAATTAGTTATTTGGTACAAATGTGCGACACACCAATTCACGTAACTCTTGATAATTTCAATTTTTTGGAAGAATTTTTCGAAGACTGAATCATTAGTTCGTAATATGCCAGCTAGGTGGCCACCACGGTCCTGCGATCTTATGCCGTGCGACGTTTTTTTAAGGCCACACATTAAAAACTCGGTTTTCAAAGCGACTGGTGAAAATTTAGAAGACCTACGAACTAGAATACAAACAAATTTCAGGAGATTAACAACTTCCCCCAAGTGCTCATCAATGTTTTTGATGCTGGAAAAGAAGAATAAGAACATATTTGGAAGTAAGGTGGACACGACTCTTATTTAGTTTTAAATTTATAATTTTTAGGTTCTTTGTTGTATAATATGTCTTTTTAAATTCTGTTATGCAATGACAATAATGTTATTTTCTTAAAAACAAAAACTTCAGAACTTCAGTTTTATTTTTCATTCACCTATGTTACCTTTCAAGAGTAATAATTCAAGACATGCGTGCAATATATATATATATATATATATATATATATATATAATATATATATTATATATATATATATATATATATATATATATATATATATATATATACATATATATTATATTATATATATATATACATATATATATATATATATATATATATATATATATATATATATATATATATATATATATATATAGATATATATATATCTATTATATATATATATATATATATATATATATATATATATATATATATATATATATATACAGGGTGATTGATGGTGAGGTGGCCTATAGAAGTTCTGGCGAACTAGTCAACGGATCACTTTTGAAAATTTGGTAGTTTACATAAGTGGACATGACCTTTCTTTTAAAATTATTTTTGGCCTTGCGGTGGTTGCCGCTTCTACTGAAAAGTATTAGCACCTATGATAATTTTAAATGGAACACCCGGTATATTATATTTTTTTTAGAATCCCTGTTGGTTTGTTAATAAGTTTCGTTAACATATTCCTATGTCTATCTAGTATCGTTGTCGAGATAATAATTATTTTCTTCTTTTTTTCTCGGAAAACATGGTAGTCAATAAGGGCTGATATTTTTGAACTCATGACAGATAGGACACTAGAATTTGGTGGGAGAGCTAGGTAATACCACGAGGCTATTCACTCGGTGTCCAAATCGTAGTTATATTTGTACAGGGTGTTTCAAAAATAAACATATTTGATGGTTTGGAAAAATGATTAAAAGTACATTTTTTTAAATGGAACACCCTGTATTTTAACCGCGGTCCTAAAAGCTCCGTAAATTTCCTATCTTTCAATATATCATGTCCCTATACCTATCTCGAATAGTTTTGACTTATTAGCTTTTATTTGGACAATTTAACTATTACAGATAACATTCACGAGTTTTTAGGAAAATTTGAAAAGTAGCCTTTGGAAACTGTTGTTTTTAAATGGATGACACTTTTCTATTATTTATTCCGTTTCGTTGTCAGTTGGTTGCCGTACTTGAAAATTCTAATTTAAGGTTTTAGAGAAATGGAAGAAAACAATAATTATTCAAATACAGTACTTATGAATTTATTTGTTTTACATGGTCAGTGTGATAAGATCATTAGTCGTACTTGTAGAAAATTCAATGAAATGTATCCAAATTTGCCATCAATGAACAATAAGAAATTTAGACAAATTTTAAACAATTAGTAAATTCTTAAATGCTTAAAATTACTTAATCATATTTAAGTTGTAGTGTACATAATAATATTTTTTTGACTTCTAACAAAATTACCAAGAAAAAAGTAAAAAACATTTAATTAGTTTTTAATAAATGTTCAAAACGTTGGCCGTTGACATCTAAGCATTTTAAAATTCGCTTGTTTACACCATGTCCAGTAGCAAGTCTAAGTTCACCAGCATCCAAATTTTGAAATGCCCGATTCACCCGATCTTCTAACTCTTCCCTTGAATTTACCGGTGTCTTGTAAATAATATTCTTGAGAGTGCCCCAAAGGTAAAAATCCAGAGGTGTTAAATCTGGGGACCTTGCAGGCCAATTCCAAGGTCCCAAACGCCTGAACCAACGATCTTCAAACATTCTCTGTATTTCCGCACTAACTTCGTCAGTGCAGTGAGCGGGAGCCCCGTCCAATTGGTACCAGCAGCTGCGATACTGGGCGAGAGGAAGGTTGTCCACGAAATTTTCGACAAATGTAGTTAAAATTTCTAAGTATTTTCTGGAAGTTAAATTTTCATCATATATCAAATATTGAATTTTGTTGTCCATCATTACACAAAAAACATTAAATCGAAAATTTTCTTGAAATCCAGTATCTCTCGTTACATGAGGATTTTCCTTCGCCCAATAATGAATATTTTTCCTATTAAAAATTCCTTCGCGAGAAAATTTTGATTCATCAGTCCAAATGATTTTCCTTAAAAATTGTGGATCTTCCTGAATATGAACTAACAAGTTTTCGCAAAATAAAACTCTTTGTGGACAGTCCTCAGGCTTAAGACATTGAACTTTGGTATACTTATAATCATGCATATTAAGTATGTTTAGCCAATATTTTTTGCACGCAGAAATAGGTTAAGCCCAAATCTTCTTTGGCACATCTTATTGAAGCCTGCGGATAGGCATGAAAATAAGCCAAAACGTTAATTTCGTTGTCCTCACTAGATGTTACAGGTCTGGGTAAATTTCTGGGAACTTTCAAGGAAGAACCAAAATTTTTGAAATTGCTTTGAATTCGTCTAAATTTCTTATTGTTCATTGATGGCAAATTTGGATACATTTCATTGAATTTTCTACAAGTACGACTAATGATCTTATCACACTGACCATGTAAAACAAATAAATTCATAAGTACTGTATTTGAATAATTATTGTTTTCTTCCATTTCTCTTAAAACCTTAAATTAGAATTTTCAAGTACGGCAACCAACTGACAACGAAACGGAATAAATAATAGAAAAGTGTCATCCATTTAAAAACAACAGTTTCCAAAGGCTACTTTTCAAATTTTCCTAAAAACTCGTGAATGTTATCTGTAATAGTTAAATTGTCCAAATAAATGCTAATAAGTCAAAAACTATTCGAGATAGGTATAGGGACATGATATATTGAAAGATAGGAAATTTACAGAGCTTTTAGGACCGCGGTTAAAATACAGGGTGTTCCATTTAAAAAAATGTACTTTTAATCATTTTTCCAAACCATCAAAATATGTTTATTTTTGAAACACCCTGTACAAATATAACTACGATTTGGACACCGAGTGAATAGCCTCGTGGTATTACCTAGCTCTCCACCAAATTCTAGTGTCCTATCTGTCATGAGTTCAAAAATATCAGCCCTTATTGACTACCATGTTTTCCGAGAAAAAAAGAAGAAAATAATTATTATCTCGACAACGATACTAGATAGACATAGGAATATGTTAACGAAACTTATTAACAAACCAACAGGGATTCTAAAAAAAATATAATATACCGGGTGTTCCATTTAAATTATCATAGGTGCTAATACTTTTCAGTAGAAGCGGCAACACCGCAAGGCCAAAAATAATTTTAAAAGAAAGGTCATGTCCACTTATGTAAACTACCAAATTTTCAAAGTGATCCGTTGACTAGTTCGCCAGAACTTCTAATAGGCCACTCACCATCAATCACCCTGTATATATATATATATATATATATATATATATATATATATATATATATATATATACATATATATATATAGGAGTAAACTAGTAAATATTGGGGTATGCAGCAAATGAAAGTGTACTCTTTAAAGTTCAGTCCGAGCTTTCGGAAATGTTTATTTCCATCATCAGGGAATCTACAATTAATAGTTAAATGGGAGTGTGTTACATTAAACGAGCTTAAAGTAACTTACAACTTTGTTGAGGTTGGTCATCAAGATATCAATTGTAGAACTGAACATTGTCAAGACAAAAAGCCGTAATTTGGGTCCAAAACATTAAAACAAGTTAAAATTAATTTTTACAGAACACACAAACACTGATAAAATTGCTTAATTATTAGGAAAAGAGGCATTAGTTATATAAAATATTGTTTGAGTTTAATCTTAGGTTTCATTTTGAATACTGTCAATGACAGGAGAAAATAATTTTTTATGTTCTTAACATTTTTGTAGGGTTAGGGACTAAATGTGTATAGTGGTTACACGAATTCAAGTTTTAGTGTGCAGTATCTTGATACCCGAGCAACAGCAAAGTTAAACCAAAGAAAAAATGGTACCATTCATATTAGAGGGTGGTTTATTATCTAGGAAAAGAAGATAAGAGTAGATTGAACTTAAATGATTAATATCTGTTTTTTTATTAATGCAGTTAGGCTGTTGTGAAATAAAGGCCATCTCCAGAATAAGCCTCCTGGTGTAGTTAGGTTCTGAGATTAAAATTTTTGTGGAATTGTAGTCCATGTTGTGATTAAATTTATTTGTATGTTCTGCTAAGGCGCATCTTTCTGGGTGGTGGTTTTTTGTCTTGACAATGTTCAGTTCTACAATTGATATCTTGATGACCAACCTCAACAAAGTTGTAAGTTACTTTAAGCTCGTTTAATGTAACACACTCCCATTTAACTATTAATTGTAGATTCCCTGATGATGGAAATAAACATTTCCGAAAGCTCGGACTGAACTTTAAAGAGTACACTTTCATTTGCTGCATACCCCAATATTTACTAGTTTACTCCTTAACTAGTCAGCAACGACTACCCTTCTATATATATATATATATATATATATATATATATATATATATATATATATATATATATATATATATAAAAAGAGAGGAGAATTATTGTGGGCATGTCCGCTAGCAATGAACAGTAAAATGAAAAGTTAGAATGGTAACCCGTACGACACGTGTTTCTGCTCATTGGCTTCATCAGGCCCACGTATGTGACTGTGCCTCTCAACATAAGTCGAAATGCACAACGTCACATACGCAGTTACGGGTGTAACCTTAAGAAAAGGGAAAAAAAAAATATATTTAACGAGGACCACAAACAGGAGCCAGTGCACCAATTTGTGGCTTCAGCCAAAAGACCCCTTTTTTGGGGGCAACAATTAGCGTCGCCGACGGAGGCAACTATAGCCAACTGTCGTGGTATCCTATAAGCCCAAGAGAAGAAAAACAAATGCTAGAAACTAGCGCGGATCGATACATAAAAAAAGAGAGGAGAATTATTGTGGGCATGTCCGCTAGCAATGAACAGTAAAATGAAAAGTTAGAATGGTAACCCGTACGACACGTGTTTCTGCTCATTGGCTTCATCAGGCCCACGTATGTGACTGTGCCTCTCAACATAAGTCGAAATGCACAACGTCACATACGCAGTTACGGGTGTAACCTTAAGAAAAGGGAAAAAAAAAATATATTTAACGAGGACCACAAACAGGAGCCAGTGCACCAATTTGTGGCTTCAGCCAAAAGACCCCTTTTTTGGGGGCAACAATTAGCGTCGCCGACGGAGGCAACTATAGCCAACTGTCGTGGTATCCTATAAGCCCAAGAGAAGAAAAACAAATGCTAGAAACTAGCGCGGATCGATACATAAAAAAAGAGAGGAGAATTATTGTGGGCATGTCCGCTAGCAATGAACAGTAAAATGAAAAGTTAGAATGGTAACCCGTACGACACGTGTTTCTGCTCATTGGCTTCATCAGGCCCACGTATGTGACTGTGCCTCTCAACATAAGTCGAAATGCACAACGTCACATACGCAGTTACGGGTGTAACCTTAAGAAAAGGGAAAAAAAAAAATATATTTAACGAGGACCACAAACAGGAGCCAGTGCACCAATTTGTGGCTTCAGCCAAAAGACCCCTTTTTTGGGGGCAACAATTAGCGTCGCCGACGGAGGCAACTATAGCCAACTGTCGTGGTATCCTATAAGCCCAAGAGAAGAAAAACAAATGCTAGAAACTAGCGCGGATCGATACATAAAAAAAGAGAGGAGAATTATTGTGGGCATGTCCGCTAGCAATGAACAGTAAAATGAAAAGTTAGAATGGTAACCCGTACGACACGTGTTTCTGCTCATTGGCTTCATCAGGCCCACGTATGTGACTGTGCCTCTCAACATAAGTCGAAATGCACAACGTCACATACGCAGTTACGGGTGTAACCTTAAGAAAAGGGAAAAAAAAATATATTTAACGAGGACCACAAACAGGAGCCAGTGCACCAATTTGTGGCTTCAGCCAAAAGACCCCTTTTTTGGGGGCAACAATTAGCGTCGCCGACGGAGGCAACTATAGCCAACTGTCGTGGTATCCTATAAGCCCAAGAGAAGAAAAACAAATGCTAGAAACTAGCGCGGATCGATACATAAAAAAAGAGAGGAGAATTATTGTGGGCATGTCCGCTAGCAATGAACAGTAAAATGAAAAGTTAGAATGGTAACCCGTACGACACGTGTTTCTGCTCATTGGCTTCATCAGGCCCACGTATGTGACTGTGCCTCTCAACATAAGTCGAAATGCACAACGTCACATACGCAGTTACGGGTGTAACCTTAAGAAAAGGGAAAAAAAAAATATATTTAACGAGGACCACAAACAGGAGCCAGTGCACCAATTTGTGGCTTCAGCCAAAAGACCCCTTTTTTGGGGGCAACAATTAGCGTCGCCAAAAAAGGGGTCTTTTGGCTGAAGCCACAAATTGGTGCACTGGCTCCTGTTTGTGGTCCTCGTTAAATATATTTTTTTTTTCCCTTTTCTTAAGGTTACACCCGTAACTGCGTATGTGACGTTGTGCATTTCGACTTATGTTGAGAGGCACAGTCACATACGTGGGCCTGATGAAGCCAATGAGCAGAAACACGTGTCGTACGGGTTACCATTCTAACTTTTCATTTTACTGTTCATTGCTAGCGGACATGCCCACAATAATTCTCCTCTCTTTTTTTATGTATCGATCCGCGCTAGTTTCTAGCATTTGTTTTTCTTCTCTTGGGCTTATAGGATACCACGACAGTTGGCTATAGTTGCCTCCGTCGGCGACGCTAATTGTTGCCCCCAAAAAAGGGGTCTTTTGGCTGAAGCCACAAATTGGTGCACTGGCTCCTGTTTGTGGTCCTCGTTAAATATATTTTTTTTTTCCCTTTTCTTAAGGTTACACCCGTAACTGCGTATGTGACGTTGTGCATTTCGACTTATGTTGAGAGGCACAGTCACATACGTGGGCCTGATGAAGCCAATGAGCAGAAACACGTGTCGTACGGGTTACCATTCTAACTTTTCATTTTACTGTTCATTGCTAGCGGACATGCCCACAATAATTCTCCTCTCTTTTTTTATGTATCGATCCGCGCTAGTTTCTAGCATTTGTTTTTCTTCTCTTGGGCTTATAGGATACCACGACAGTTGGCTATAGTTGCCTCCGTCGGCGACGCTAATTGTTGCCCCCAAAAAAGGGGTCTTTTGGCTGAAGCCACAAATTGGTGCACTGGCTCCTGTTTGTGGTCCTCGTTAAATATATTTTTTTTTTTCCCTTTTCTTAAGGTTACACCCGTAACTGCGTATGTGACGTTGTGCATTTCGACTTATGTTGAGAGGCACAGTCACATACGTGGGCCTGATGAAGCCAATGAGCAGAAACACGTGTCGTACGGGTTACCATTCTAACTTTTCATTTTACTGTTCATTGCTAGCGGACATGCCCACAATAATTCTCCTCTCTTTTTTTATGTATCGATCCGCGCTAGTTTCTAGCATTTGTTTTTCTTCTCTTGGGCTTATAGGATACCACGACAGTTGGCTATAGTTGCCTCCGTCGGCGACGCTAATTGTTGCCCCCAAAAAAGGGGTCTTTTGGCTGAAGCCACAAATTGGTGCACTGGCTCCTGTTTGTGGTCCTCGTTAAATATATTTTTTTTTTCCCTTTTCTTAAGGTTACACCCGTAACTGCGTATGTGACGTTGTGCATTTCGACTTATGTTGAGAGGCACAGTCACATACGTGGGCCTGATGAAGCCAATGAGCAGAAACACGTGTCGTACGGGTTACCATTCTAACTTTTCATTTTACTGTTCATTGCTAGCGGACATGCCCACAATAATTCTCCTCTCTTTTTTTATGTATCGATCCGCGCTAGTTTCTAGCATTTGTTTTTCTTCTCTTGGGCTTATAGGATACCACGACAGTTGGCTATAGTTGCCTCCGTCGGCGACGCTAATTGTTGCCCCCAAAAAAGGGGTCTTTTGGCTGAAGCCACAAATTGGTGCACTGGCTCCTGTTTGTGGTCCTCGTTAAATATATTTTTTTTTTCCCTTTTCTTAAGGTTACACCCGTAACTGCGTATGTGACGTTGTGCATTTCGACTTATGTTGAGAGGCACAGTCACATACGTGGGCCTGATGAAGCCAATGAGCAGAAACACGTGTCGTACGGGTTACCATTCTAACTTTTCATTTTACTGTTCATTGCTAGCGGACATGCCCACAATAATTCTCCTCTCTTTTTTTATGTATCGATCCGCGCTAGTTTCTAGCATTTGTTTTTATATATATATATATATATATATATACAGTGACCGGCAAAAAGTTGGACACATATGGGAAAAATTTTTATTATTGGAATATTGAAAAAACTTTTTATGCCGATTGTCTCTGCATGATGGGTAACCAAAAAATTTATTTTGACATTTGTTACGTGATTACTCGTTTGCCGGCAAAATGGAAAAAAATATATATTGTCATGGAAAACTGGTATTAGGTGCCAAGATATTGAAAAAAGTTATTAGAAAAAGTGTTTAGATTTTAATTTTATACTCCTTGGCAAAGTCCGGAGCCAAAATTAAAAAAAAAAATATTTTACATTTTTTGAAAAAAAATGTACAATATTAGTTTCATATTCCCATGAATTTAATAAAAATGTGTTAAATGATCGAAAACCAAGGTAATAACCTATTATCTCAACATTTTTGTTATTACTTAAAAGTTTTATTTGATAAAATTTAAAATTTAGCTTTTTTCCATGTACTTGGGTGTGGCCAGGCCCTGTATCTGGCAACCATTTTGGTAGACACGTTAAAATTTCTTCAAAATTAGAGCAAACGGTCTTTCGTAAGCATATTGTTCCAGAAGTAACTATAAATGGTAAATATGGTTGCCAGATACAGGGCCTGGCCAGGGCCCCCGCAACCGCGTGTGCAACGCGTGCACTGCACGCGGGCGCACTCTGTAAGGGGCGCCAAGAACCAAAGGTTTTTGGTTAATTTTTTAACAATATTTCCAACGAGCAAGGCACCAAAGAAATCTTTTTTTTCAATAATCTAAGCGAAGTTTATGTTCATAAATATAATTAGGTACCTATCTAATCTAATTCCCTATTAAAACAGAAAACATATTTTTAAAATCAATCATCACTATTCACATCTGAATATGCAATATCATGATCCAATATCCAATACTGGTATAAATCGACAAGTTTGCGTAGAAGTTGTTAGAACTTGTTACCTACTTGCCGATTTTCCTGTCCAGACTCGAATACTCTGTAGGAGTATAAAACAGCGGAAGGCGTCGTAATCCAAATAATTGATATTTTATTTCGCAACGTTTAAGGGTCAAGAAGACGCAGAAAATTATAATATTTAGATACTTAAAAATTAAAAAGATTGATTTGTATTTTGTGTTATTGTGTTTTGTTGTGATTGAATAAAATTTTATGAAATGGTAAGTACCTACCCACATGCAGTATTAGCATTTTCTAAGGTCTATAAAATTCGTTTTTTTTTTAATTTTTTCTGTTTCAAATAGTGCACATCCTTAATTAGCCCATACCTTTATACCATAGATAATATTATTTTTATTTCCCTCAAATAGGAAAGTATTTTGTATTCGTGGAAAAATCGGATAGATTTTGATATTTCTTTAGACATTTTAGATTTAAAACCTGACGTTTCGCCTTGGAGCCACCATCATACCGTTTGACTTTCTGAAAAAATTTATATTTCATCTTTGCCAAAAATTAATTATCAAATTATTATACCAGGAAAAGTGTATAGGGTATATGCTTCAGATTGGTCTTAAGTTCGTTTAGCCGTTTAGGTTTAAAGGCTCGCGTTTAGAGTTTAGATTCATAAAAATAAAAAATTACGGGGCGTTCTCAAAAAGATGGGTCTTGTGCAAGGGAAGTCAAGGGTAAATGTCCTTACCAATTTTTGATCTAGTGTTTCTTAAATTCTAGGAGCCACAGAAGAGAAAACGACCTTCTGGTGCAAAATCCTCCTCACTTTACCTGTGTCTGTTGCTTCTGGTGAGAGATCATTCTCAAAATTAAAAATAATTAAAAATTATTTGAGGTCTACCATGTCACAAGAAAGATTATCTGGTTTGGCAATCTTAGCTACAGAGCAAGAGATACTCGATAAAATAGATTTTGATAATATTATAAAAGAATTTGCAGCGGCCAAATCTAGAAAAACGCCCATTTAATTTCTGTATCCTAATAATAAGGTATGTTTTATTTGTGATTTGTTTATTGTTTGATTTATGCCTTTATAAATAATTTAGAGAAAAATAAAGTTTTGGTTTTGAAATCTCTGTAGTTTCCTTATAAAATGAGGTTTTAATCGATTGCCTAAAGGAAAAAAATTAAAAACTAAAAAAATTCATATGTTATCTAAAACTAACAGCATACTGATCTTAAGGCATTTAAGAAAGGTTTCTGATAGTTTTTTTAACTACTCTACACTAAATTCCAACAAAAACTGGACAAATTTGGGCACCCCCAATTTTTTTGCCGAGTAAGGGGCGCCAAAATATTTTTGGCACGCGGGCGTTGATAACCCTTGCGGGGGCCCTGGGCCTGGCCACACCCAAGTACATGGAAAAAAGCTAAATTTTAAATTTTATCAAATAAAACTTTTAAGTAATAACAAAAATGTTGAGATAATAGGTTATTACCTTAGTTTTCGATCATTTAACAAATTTTTATTAAATTCATGGGAATATGAAACTAATATTGTACATTTTTTTTCAAAAAATGTAAAATATTTTTTTTTTAATTCTGGCTCCAGACTTTGCCAAGGAGTATAAAATTAAAATCTAAACACTTTTTTCTAATAACTTTTTTCAATATCTTGTCACCTAATACCAGTTTTCCATGACAATATATATTTTTTCAATTTTGCCGGCGAACGAGTAATCACGTAACAAATGTCAAAATGAATTTTTAGGTTACCCATCATGCAGAGACAATCGGCATAAAAAGTTTTTTCAATATTCCAATAATAAAAATTTTTCCCATATATGTCCAACTTTTTGCCGGTCACTGTATATATATATATATATATATATATATATATATATATATATATATATATATATATATATATATATACACATATATAATTTCACAAGAACCTAATTGCATAAATAAAAAAACCGATTTCAAACACCTAAGTGAAATATATTCATATCTATTATCTTTAGACAAGGATCATCGTTTGAACGACTCTGAGATTGAAGTATAATGACAATTGATTGTATAATAAAAATTATTTTTTTCCTTCACAACAAATTCAAGAATACTCACCCATTTCCTACATATAACAAAATCGTTTTATCAAATTACAAATAATTCTAATTGAAATTCATAGATGTCTCAGTTAAATAAGCTTTTAAATTCATCCGCTAGGGTTTACTTCCTGACCGTAATATAAATCCAACAAGTTATCTCAACAAGGTAAATAATACACCTAATTTTACAGACTTCTGTAATCATGTTTCGCATATAATTTAATATAATACACAGATGTCGCTAATATTTGACTTCTGACAGTCCATAGTGAGTTTCCCGCTCAAACAAATCAGTCAGTCATCTCGTGCCGCATGGCCAAAATGAATTTCAAAAAATTGAGAAAGAAATGATTTTTAATTTTTAAAGAAATTTTTAATTGATGACTTTCATGTAATTTTAATCTGTCTGTGCTATTGTGTAATAAATGTAAGTTTAGAATAATTAAGTAATTCATGACGCTTGGTTTTCGATCTCACTCTGGAGGACTTCACTGATTCCCTGGATAATACTTTAACACATTTAATGAACATCCTCAATTAAGTTGTAAGTAATAAACCTGCTTATAAGCTCACTTAAAACAATGGTTAATATCATAAGAACCATGTTTAATACTAGCAATTCTTTGTAGTCTCCCTGAAGATGAAAATAAATATTTTCGAAAGCTTGGAACAACTTTAAAGAGTATTCTTTCATTTGCTGCGCAACCCAATATTACTAGTTTACTTCCTTACTAGTCAGCAACGACTACCCTCTATATACACACATATATATATATATATATATATATATATATATATATATATATATATATATATATATATATATATATACAGGGTGATTCACGGTCGATGGTAGGTTAGACGTTTATGGAGAACGGAACGCGGGATTTTTTTGAAAATTTGGCAACGTGGGTAATTAGCTATGCTCTGTCCATCTAAAATATTTTCAGCATAGCGACGTTGCCGCTTCTATCAAAAAGTCCTAGCAACTTTATTTTTTTAAATGGAACACCCCATATATTAATAAATTTTTAGAATCGCTCTTTTATTACAATACTTTTTTGTTAATATTACCCTATACCTATCTCTATCGGTTTTCGAGATAAAAATTAGTTTGTGTTAAATATGGTCCAAAACATGGCCCTAATTACACGTAAGTAAATTAGTGCTCTCAATTCATGGAAAGTTGATATTTTGGCGGTAGTTTAGACAGACCCGATGTATTTATTTTTCACCATGAAATCGACTCCATATCATACAGGGCGTGCTAAGATTACTATTATTTCCGTTGTTCATAAAAGGGGTCAAATGTTCGTTTTTTTAAATGAAACCCCCTGTATATTAATCAATAAATTGAAAGACGAAGAAAAACGCTTTAAGATGGTACATCATATTCCTATACCTAAATCATCAAGTTTTCTTAATAAAAGCGCTTTTTTGTGAAAAAAAAAATAAAGACTTTAATTTTAAGTAACCATGGATATCAAACATCAAAATATCAAACTTACGACATTTTGACGACTGTGTTTAAAAAAATCTCCCAAAATGAACGCAGATAATCATTATTCAAACGAAGTTCTTATGAAATTATTTATTTTACACGGACAATGTGATCAAATCATTGCCAGAACTTGCAGAAAATTTAACCAAATGTATCCTGAATTGACACAAATGAACGAAAGGAAGTTTGTAAGATTACAAAATAATTTCATTAACATGTGAAAATAAATTAAATAACAAAATTAGGAAGGTTCAAAAAACAAAACTGTAAACAAAATAAGAAATTTTTACAATAAATGCTGGAAATGTTGTCCATTACATTCTAAACATTTTAGTATGTGCTTTTGTACGCGACTCGTAGTTGCTTTTTCAATTTCATGGGGATCCAGATCTTCAATACACCGAACTATTCGCCGTCGCAGTTCTTCTTTGGTAGGCACTGGAGTACTGTACACTCTTTCTTTTAAAACACCCCATAAATAAAAGTCAAGCGGCGTGAGATCGGGGGATCTCGGTGGCCAATCCCACGGCCCTAAGCGCCTAAACCAACGATCGTCAAATATTTCATAAAGTACCCTGGAAACTTCCTGGGTGCAATGAGCTGGCGCTCCGTCCAGTTGAAACCACGAATTCCTATAATCCTCTAAAGATAAATTTTCGACGAAATCGGTAACAGTCGTCCTTAGTATTTCGAGATATCTCTCAGCATTTAAAGTGGCATCATAAATAAAAAAGCTAATTTTGTGCTTTTTTAAAATACAAAAAACATTTAGGTCAAATTTTTCTTGAAATCCCATTTCTTTTGTCACGTGAGGATTATGATCAGCCCAAAAATGCTTATTTCTTCTATTAAAAATCCCATCCCTTGTAAATTTTGCTTCGTCGCTCCAAATGATTTTTGACAAAAACTCCGGATCCTCTTGTATACGTATTAAAAGGGTTTCGCAAAAATGCACTCTACGTTCAAAGTCTTCTGCTTTGAGGGCTTGCACTTTAGTAAATTTAAACGGATGCATTTCGTGATTTCCCAAAATTCGTTGTATTGAAGCATATGATACACCCAAATCTTTTTCTGCACTACGAATGGAAGCCTCTGGATATGCATAAAAATATGCCAAAACGTTGACAATATTATCTTCATTTGAAGTAACAGGTTTTGGTAATGTTAGAGGCGCTTTTAAATTTGAGCCATAGTTAATGAAATTATTTTGTAATCTTACAAACTTCCTTTCGTTCATTTGTGTCAATTCAGGATACATTTGGTTAAATTTTCTGCAAGTTCTGGCAATGATTTGATCACATTGTCCGTGTAAAATAAATAATTTCATAAGAACTTCGTTTGAATAATGATTATCTGCGTTCATTTTGGGAGATTTTTTTAAACACAGTCGTCAAAATGTCGTAAGTTTGATATTTTGATGTTTGATATCCATGGTTACTTAAAATTAAAGTCTTTATTTTTTTTTTCACAAAAAAGCGCTTTTATTAAGAAAACTTGATGATTTAGGTATAGGAATATGATGTACCATCTTAAAGCGTTTTTCTTCGTCTTTCAATTTATTGATTAATATACAGGGGGCTTCATTTAAAAAAACGAACATTTGACCCCTTTTATGAACAACGGAAATAATAGTAATCTTAGCACGCCCTGTATGATATGGAGTCGATTTCATGGTGAAAAATAAATACATCGGGTCTGTCTAAACTACCGCCAAAATATCAACTTTCCATGAATTGAGAGCACTAATTTACTTACGTGTAATTAGGGCCATGTTTTGGACCATATTTAACACAAACTAATTTTTATCTCGAAAACCGATAGAGATAGGTATAGGGTAATATTAACAAAAAAGTATTGTAATAAAAGAGCGATTCTAAAAATTTATTAATATATGGGGTGTTCCATTTAAAAAAATAAAGTTGCTAGGACTTTTTGATAGAAGCGGCAACGTCGCTATGCTGAAAATATTTTAGATGGACAGAGCATAGCTAATTACCCACGTTGCCAAATTTTCAAAAAAATCCCGCGTTCCGTTCTCCATAAACGTCTAACCTACCATCGACCGTGAATCACCCTGTATATATATATATATATATATATATATATATATGCTAGAAAAAAATTAGGCGTAAATAAAAGCAAATATAAACTGTTTCCTGATATAAATTTCGAATATACAGGGTCCCTCAACAAGTTATGGCTAACCAATGTCTATTTTTTTATGAAAAACACTCTCTTTTGTTATAGTAGATATATTACTGTTTGTTTAATTGTAAAAAAATTAAAAAATTGAAGTGTTTTTTCATAAAAGAAATAGACATTGTTGAGCCTTTTTTTGGGCGACCGTGTATATTAAAAATTTATTTCTGGATAAATAATTTATTTTTAAAAAACTTTTTTCCTTACATACCTACTTTTGTAGAATAATATGCTTTTCAGTGGTTAATTGTTGCCAATCCTTCCTAATATTGTGAAAGTGATCTTCATTATGTACTTGTTTTAGTAAAACCACTGCATACGCTCTCCGACAAACATTCCACTCGTCCCTATTACAGACGTTCCGACAGTGACAACCTTATTCAGAAAACAAGGCAGAAGTACGACATTAAAGAAAGCCTAAAACGTGCAGAAAATGACGGTTATAGAAACTTTATCTATAGTGACGAGTATCTTAAAAGGAATAATCGAGAGAAATCGTTGGAAAAAAGAAAAGGACCTGAAAATGAGGCTGACAAGAGAAAGCGATTGATTGGTTGCTTGGCTACTGCCGAAACTATGTTGTGGAATAATAAACCATCAAACTTTCAGGTAAGATTAAGTACAGATGACAAAAGCAGTGGCGTAGATAGGATTTTGGTTTGGGGGGGATCCAAATATTTTGTCATTTAGGTTACTAAACGAGGTTCGTACAAATCAGTTCATGAGGAAAACCAAATTATAGCAGGATTTTAAAAAGAGACACACTACACTTACATAAAGCGACCATCCGTCCCGATTTTGACGGGATAGTCCGCTTTTAAATGACCAGCCCCAATTTTACAGGCGTCCCGCTTTTGTTCAAATAAAAATAGCATTATTTTGCCGTAAATAGAACTGCAAGTGGCAATGCCGGAAGTGTCAAGGGTCACAATCATGCAACAATGCCCTTGGATTCTATTTTACGATCGTATCGGATTTGATATTTCCCTCTTTACTAATAATATGCAAAAGGAAAAGATGTATTCAGGGTGTTCGAAAAGTCTTAGTATGGGCAAATGTCTTTGCTATTAGTAAAGATAGACACTAAATTTTAGGTGTATCTTATTGGTTAGTATCTACTTTTTTATATAATTTAACTTTTTCAACCCCCTTGAATGAAATAGGAACGTTTTCCGAAAACAGATTTTAAAATATTAAATTATGAACTCTAGTAGCGTGGAAAATGTTAATGAAAAAAAGACGAAAAAAGATCCTGAATAAAACTAAAGTTTGGTTTGCTACTTTCTCGTAAATTACTTTTTCAAAAAGCCGTTGCTTGAAAAAATTAATATCCGAAAAAATTTAATTTAGAACAGGTTGTTCTCTGAAAAAATGTATTTTTGAAGAGTGCTTAAAAAAATTGAAAAATTGCTTTCAGAAAAATTGTACTTACAAACATCTTTTTTGATGTTAAATTAAGTAAATTTTTTTAAAAAGCAGCTTCTTCGAAAGGTGGTTGTTCGGAAATTGATCTACAAAATGTTTTCGAAAATATTTTTTTTAAAGAATCTTTCAGAAATACATTTTCCGAAAATATATTTTTCAATTTTTCTAAATTTAAATTATGAACTATACTGGCTTAGAAAATGTCAGTGAATTCAAAAATATATTTTCAAAAAAACGTGTTTCAAAAATATGATTTAGAAAAATTTTCATATTATCAGTCCAAATGGACAGAAGGTATAAATAAAAAGAAGCTAGAATTTTGGTAAGCTAAGGTGACAAACCGTTCTGTTTTCGCAAGGGCAGCTCTAGATATTTCGTCCATTATGGGATAGTGTACATTTCTTTGATCCCTAAACAATAAAAAAATAATGTCGCACGCGAACTTGCCCTTTTTTTTGGTATATATAGTTTTGTGTAGCTCAAGGTGACGTTGCGCCCCTCCCCCTCCCCTAGACGAAATTCTACATCCGCCCCTGTACAGAAGTATAATTAAAATAATTCTTTATAGGAATAATCACTAATTAGACACCATCCCTATTATTTTTATTTTTAGCATGGTGGTTACTCAGTTATTTTCTATAAAAAAAAAACAATGATTTTCCGGTGTGAATACATAACAGAAAAATTTATTTCACCAAAGGAATCAAAATATTAAATTAAATTAAAATTAAAAAGTATAAAATAAAATTTCAAGTTTTTTATATCTACGCCCGACAGTCGTTGTTTTTTTTTTAATAGAAACTAATTTAGCAGCAATAATATTAAAAAGACCTAAATAGAAGGGATGAAAAATGATTCCTCATCTTAATATTTTTATTATTTACTCCAAAAACTTTTAATTTATTATTTTTAGATAAGTAATTTAGCAAAACCTAAACGTTATAGACTTCGCCAAAGTAGAGCCGGGATTCTAGTAATCAGCGATGAAAGTTTTAGCTCCAGTCATAGAAGAAGGTGTCACGGAGAGTTTGGTGACTGTAGAAATGATAGTAACGATATAATCATAGAAGGAGATATGAGTCCTTCGGAGGATTTTCCAATTTTTAAAGACACATTAAGATCTTCTAGGTAAGTAATATTAGAATGTAATCAAATCCAGAATGCAGTATAAACTTTTTGATTGTATTGATAACATGGCGTAAAGAATACTGCAGGAGAATATGAGCTTTACAATTTTTAGTTATTCTTTAATAAATACAAACATAGAAACAATCTAGGTATTGCCTTACACAATAACTTAAAGCTCCTGTAAGTAAAATCAGAAAGTGCACATAATGAAAAAACGTTAAAAACAAATTAAGTGTTTAATTTAGAAAAAAAAGGAAAGGCATCGGGGAATATAACTTAAATGTATCGGAAAAGAAAATGGTAGCTTTAGGAGATTGCAACGCTTTACATTGCTAGAACTCTATGTTAAATCAGTTTTTTTTTATAAAAACGTATATTCTGAGCATTTTGTTTTTCTAAGCGATTACAAAACTAAAAACTTATCTTGATAATGAAGTTTGGAACATCAAGTGTCAACTCCTAAACTGACAAGTATTCTTCGTGGAGCGCACTTATCCACCAATCTACCTTAAGGGGCTTAAACAGGGACACACGTCCAAGATCTCTCCAAACTATCGAAAATCCAAGCACGACCAAAAAAACATCAAAAGGGCAGTCTACGAAGCACCGTAACTTGCTCTCAAATGAACATCGTGAAAGATGTATTGAAATAATTAATTATATTGTTAGAAAGCTCAAAAGTATATTTTTACAGGTACTTTTATTCACACAGTACACTAAATCGAAATCGACGAATTTATAAAATTTCACCGGCGGCAGAGAATACGAACGTGTCAGGTAACTGCCAAAACTGACATTTTCCCCAGCACGACCGATAGCGGCCAGTTTTTACCTGGCTAAAGAAAAAAAATCATTTTAAGCAGAAATGAATCAAACCCTTTTCTTATGACTAAATAAATCGACAATATTTAAAAAGATTCTAACACCAATCCTGAAATAGACTTCGCTCTCGAAGTCCCATTTTGGAATTTTACTGAGGCTTGGTAGTTGAACTGGTGGCTTCAGTTGTTGTCCCCTCGCTGTCGCTGGAAACAGAGGAAAATTATTAGTATATGGAGCCTCTAAGCTTCATGGCATTACGTATCTCATATGATGTTCAGGCTTTCGACGTCTTCCACCGTGCAGGCGCCAAGGTTTTCAATACATTAAGTATAACGCAAAGCGTCCAAGCTTGAAACGTTGTACACCGTGCAAAGCGTCCAAGCTTTCAACGTTCTACACCGTGCAAAGCGTCCAAGCTTTCAACACATTAAGTCTAACTCAAAGCGTCCAAGCTTTCAACATTCTACATCGTGCAAAGCGTCCAAGCTTTCAACAACAAAAATATATCGTTTTACTTAGATAACACTTCTAACACGTGCCACAACACAAAAAAATAATAACTAACCTTTCATCATGTTCCAACATATCCAACAAATCAGGCATATTCATTGTACTAATACAACACTTCCAACACGTGGCACAACACAAAAAAAAAAGATAAAAACCTTTTTTCACCATGCTCTAACATATCCAACAAATCAGGCATATTCATTGTACTAATACAACTCTTGTGACACATGCCACAACACACAAAAAAATAATAACTAAACTTTCATCATGTTCCAACATATCCAACAAATCAGGCATATTCATTGTGAGTGACCAGTCGTTCGACCATTCTCTCAGCTGTTTCTTAGCAGCTTTTACAACTTGTTTTAATTTGTATCGGCCTTCGGGAGTAATATCCATGACTTCAAATGGTCCGTGAAATTCATACTCAGGCTTCCCTTGGTGCAGTTTGTCATCACGGTGCATTAATACAAAGTCTCCTTTAGAGAAATCAATGTTATACCGGCGCTTTTGGTTGGCTTGAATTTTTGCATCTCTCGATGTTGCATGGCATAGGCGTAGTTAAGGGGGTCGCTTGGGGTATTAGCACCCCTAAAATTTACAACCCTTCACCCTATGAACAAAATTTTTGGCCACATGCTAAATAGGGTCTATGGCTTGAGCACCCCTGAATTTGACTGCCTTACAACGCCTATGTTACAAGGTGGTCATTAATCTTTTTTCGGTCTAGCTCCATGTTTCTAATGGATTGTAGCTCCATATCTAAGTTGTTTTTAACAGTCTTTGAATAAGGGGTGTTGATCCATCAATTCCTATTAATTCGCGAAGCGGGGTAGTTTGTGTGACTTTTTGAATCGTTGTAAGTACCAGTTGTATTTTCCAGAGCGTTTTGGACCATTCAGTTTTAACACTGGTTTTTATCCTAATAAGGTTCATTATAGTCCGCATACACCTTTCTACTTGTCTATTTGACTGGTAAATATCGGGTGTGGTATAATGATAGCTGATATCGAGAAAATCTAAGTATTCGGGCAAGCTAAGGTTTTTAAAATTGGTGCCTGCGTCCATAATAATCCGTTTTGGTGTTTCAAATAGGGCGAGAAATGATTGGAATGCAAGACGGGTTTCTTCAGCTTTTACTGTTCTTAAGGACTGTAACACACAGTATTTTGTGAAGGCGTCTATTAGAACAAGTACATGTTTGTATCCTTCGCTGGTTATAATCAATGGTTCCTAACGGTCGCCGTGTAAAACCTGCATTGGTGCTTGCGGTTTTTTGATATTACGCCCTGTGGAGGGCCTGTGCGCGTCTTCTTGACAGGGCAAATTAAACTGTGTTGCTTTTCTTCACAGAAGATCGTAAATGGGGAAACCAAAAATGTTTCGAATCGATTCAATGGTTTTTTTCGTACCAATGTGATATTGCTCATCATGAAAAATTCTGAGTAATCCAAGAGGGCTTTGTCGTGGGACAAAAAGTTTCATAAAAGTGCCCTTAGGGGAGTGGACACCGTAGTGAAAGATACCATTTTAAACCGAATATAGAGTTTTATCAAGGCGTCCATCATTTGAGTCGTTAATTAGTTTGAGAGTTTCGGAATCATCTCTTTGTTCGACATAAAGCCAATTATCATAAACATTTATCCGGGGTACGACCGCGTTTCTAAGTCAACGCGAGACAAAGAACTGCAGTCGGCAATTTAATGTAAAGTGAATACATAGAAGGTATGCCATATTTTAAAGCGTTAACGACCACAAGAGTTTTCAACTCATAAGAATGATAATTTTCCTCGTATTTATTAGTCCGTTTACCAAAGAGAGGGAACCATCAGCGCGAGGTAAGCCGGAAGAATGAGACAACAAGATTCAAAGTTCCAACCGATATCTTTCGGGGAAGTCAATAGATTCTTCCCATTCATATGGCACGATTTGAAAAGATTTGTGCGACTTTGTTGCGAACAAGGAAAAAAATCCTTTAAAATCAATAAATTGGGTACCCACATACGAGAGCAAAATCAAAAAATGTGTAATATTCATTTTAAACACGTGTGCATAGTTAGTGTTTCATGTTAAAACAACAAAGAAAATAATCTAGGAAAATATTAACATATTAATAAAATAAAAACCTATCAATGTTGCCTCATTATAAGGTCATTAATTCGTCATTAACTCGTGAAGACGTAGTGAAGATGTAGTAATTCGTCAACTTATTCGTTTTATCAAAACCAGCGACATACAGTCAAAACCGATATTTACTCTTACAATTTAACAATTCAGCAAACATTATTCAAATAAGTTTTGGAAACACTGTTATGATTTCAAAATCAGTTTAATAAAAACAAGCTGACAATTTCATCGCAAAAAATCATCACATTGACAAATAATTTATCCTGTCACTTACATACTTTCTGTCAATTTATTATGTGTATAAAATTGTGGGCACTCGTGGGCGAATCACGCTTCTGATGTTAGACACAAATGAGGGTAAAGCTCAAAAGTATTTTTTTCCTGGCACACGAGCGTGTCAGGTAACTGCCAAAACTGACATTTTTCCCAGCATGACCGATAGCGGCCGGTTTTTACCTGACTAAAGAAAAAAAATCATTGCATAAGCAGAAATTAATCAATCCCTTTTCTTATGACTAAATAAATCAATAAGACAATCTTATGACCAAATAAATCGAAAATATTTAAAAAGATTCTAACAATATATATGATTAATTTGGTAATTAGGCATGTTTTTCCTAAAAAGAACAGAAATGAGATTTCGACACATGAAATTAGAGGTTAGAATTCCTGTCGAATTCCTGTCCATACAGACTATATAATAAATCGACGACAATACTCACGCTAACAAAGATTCATCTGTAAAAACAGGAGGGATGAAACTAGATTTCAGTTTCCTCTAAGAATGGGCCCCCCCGTTCACCAGCCCTTCAGAATGCCTCGGACAAATGACAACTCAAAAGTCATAAACGTCACCTAAAACAGTATGACCGACACTTCTGCTTTGTGTTCATGTTCTCGCGAATTCGCGCGATTCATTTCAACTACTTGAAAACATAACAGCAACGAACGTTACCAACTTATTAACGGAAAATTATTATAATTGGAATATTTTTTTACACTCTATAACTCACTATTGAATTTTTTTGTTCTTTCAAATTTAAACTATTGGTTGTTTTATTTCAAATTTACATACATTTTAAAGATTTTCTGTTACCAACCACTAAAAGTTAATCTTCAGAATTGTAGTCAAAGAATTAAAGCGTATTTTTAGAAAATGTTTAATATTTCTTAAGCCCGATATCACTGTAATTTTTGATTTAGACGGCCACAAATCATAAATATTTGAAAATATTTCTCCCGTAACCTTACAGAAAATATTGCGGTTCTGAATGATTTATGTAGCTCTTTGGATCCCTAAATTTATTGTGTTAGAACCGCTTTTATACCATGTTTCTAATTAAATCTCAGGTTGGCTTGATTGGTGGCAATTAATTTTGTGGTTTGTTTAAAGGCGTAAAAAGTTAAAAAATTTAATAACTTGAAATTGCAGGTTTTTTAGATAGCAATCCGAACTTTATTCTTCTCAATTTCATATCAAACAGAGCACTAAATTACGCAACTTTGCCACCATATGAACGACTTTATACGTTATAGTTTCGAAGATTCAAATGATAATGCTCAAACTTGGACACACTGTATATGTGTAAAAAAGCATCAAGTAAAACCAAGCTAAACGGCAATACCCCAAGAAAGCGTATTAGGTGTATTTAAGTTTAGACTGTTACTTAGATGTACCATTTTTTTTACATCGACTGTAGGTACTGTATAGGTATGGTTTATGATATGTATGTGTAAATCGACAGGTGTTTCAAGACAAATAAGACAAATACATAGTTCCTGTCAACATGAGTCCTCTCGCGCTTCGGTTCTGAAATATAGGGTGTTAAACTTTAATTATTTCTTCAGTTTGTTGTGCTAGCCAGTACGCATGCTCCACACCTTTTATCGCCAAAATATACGTATTTATAGATTTTTATTAAGTATTTTAGGTACTTCTCAAATCGTTTCGGAGATATTTTTAAAAAACTGAGAAAAGATAAAGAATTTAACACTCTGCATCTTAGAAATGAAGCAAGAGTGAACCCATGTTGTCTTATTTTTAGATGAGGACTCTCTCTATGAGCGATAACACGTATTTTTTGAAATACTCTGTATTTTATAATATTGAAACATGCCACCTAAAGATGTCAAGTCAATATTTGTGAAGCAAGAACTGTTTGTAGAATTGCCATCTGTCGATTTCTTATTTTTCTTGTCGTCTTATGCTGCACATAAATAAAACTAAATCTTTTTCACTAATTTCAAATATATTAGCAATGCTACCAGGCAAAATCTAGACTCGCCTGAAAATAGAACTTGCCTCTATTCTTGAAGGTTCCAGTTAATGTGTCCTTGCGAAAAAAGAAGTCTGTTTACTCGATGTTGTCTGAGGAGCTCTGGTCCAGTTGCCGGTTTTCTGGCCCGTTAATTGACTTCATTAAGTCTTTTTCTTACTGTTATTTTATGAATATTAACTTGACGCACTCTTACAAGTTCATTTCTTATCTCTACTGCACTGGTATGCCAATCCCTTAAAACGGACTCTAATAAAGGAATCATTAAGAGCAGATGTACAACGATTGCTATTGCTATTAAGAAAAGGAAATTTGAATTTCTCGGACACATTTCCCGTAACAATACATATGAATTGCTGCAGGTTATCATGCAGGGAAAAATCGTAGGCCGAAGGAGTGTCAGTCGGCGCAGAATTTCCTGGCTGCCCAACTTGCGAGACTGGTTTGGTCATTCGTCAGCGGACTTGTTCCGCACAGCGATCTCAAAGGTCAAAGTAGCCATGCTGATCAGCAACCTCCCCAGGAGACGCTGAGTGCAAGAAGAAGATGTACAACGATTTCATCCGGATCCAGGTCTTCTACCATAACTTTCAGTCTCACGAAACCTTGCCACGGCTCTTTCCAAGCTGGCCTAGCCGTCACTTCTCTATAGGAATAACCAACACCATGAAGAGCAAAGGCTCT
Source organism: Philopedon plagiatum (assembly GCA_963971165.1). NCBI lineage: Eukaryota > Metazoa > Arthropoda > Insecta > Coleoptera > Curculionidae > Philopedon > Philopedon plagiatum. Next base: position 27,646,771 of record OZ020191.1, on the reverse strand, counting down.
AGCTGAATCTTCGGATGACATAGACATCGTGAAATAAAAGATAAATTTGGAATTCACTCACCAAACTATTTAAATGCTCGAAATGTCAGATAAAACTGTCTAACGAATGCAGAATGAGTATTTCAAGAAACCAAAACATTCCAAAGAAATCAACAATGTTTTCAATTATTATTGTTGTAAAAAGTGTAATGGTTTCTTCAAAAATTTATACCTCTCGAACCGAGAAAGTTATCAAGAAGAATCAAGAATCAAAATGTTCAAAATGTTCAAATCATACTCTGCAGAGAAGTATATTCAGTGCAGTTTAGATTGCAAAATTACTCTACAGGGTGTTACAAACTTAAGGGAAAATATGTAAACGTTTTTTTCAAAAATTGTAAGTGTAGAAATTGAGCTGTTTTAACGCTAACCGAAAATCGGCATTTTTTTTTATCTGACACATCCCACGTAGACCTCAAGTCTAAGTACTAACGTACCGTGGGCGCCTGAAGGGAAGGGAAATTGAGTCTATTGACACGGGATTTGAAGGATTTGAAGGGAAAACATCTGCAGGCAACTTTTTCCATAATCTGGAGACCCTAGGTATGAATGAGCGAGACAAGTGGTCTGTTCTAGGCTTTTGTAGCTGGGCAGTAAAGGGATGCATACGCAACGCGCCTCTTGTTGTTCTGTTAGGAACAGTCAAGGGGGGAATAATACCGGCTAGTTCTTCAGAGCAAAATCCGTGGAAGTAGCGGTAGAAAAGGCATAAATCCCCAACAGCGCGGCGATGAGCGAGAGAAGGGAGTTTTCTCGTGAGGGCTGGGTCATTGAGTCGAATGGCTCTCTTTTGGATAGAATCAAGGATGTTAAGTGTCGAAGGTGCTGCCGCTCCCCAGATGTGGGAGCAGTACTCTAGGTTAGGTCTTATTTGTGAAACATAGAGATCGTATATCCTGGAAGGGGAGAAGTATTTTCTGACTTGAAAGAGAAAACCAAGCTTTTTAGCTGCCGATGTGGCTACTGAAGTAATGTGTTTGTGCCAGCTGAGATCATGTTCAAAAGCGACGCCAACAAGATCGAATGTTTCATTGTTTTGTAGGGCCTGGCCATTCATGTGGATGGGGTAAGCGTTGCCAGATATTTTGCGTGGCGGGGAGCAAGACTGGGTTTTGGAGGCGTTGAACTGAACAAGGTTCTCGGCACCCCAGTCTAAGATTAGTTGGAGATCTTGGGAAAGAGATAGGTACATAGATCAGCGTCTATTATCCAACTCATGATTCGAAACTTGTGCATGACTTTCTTAAATTTAGTAGAAACACCGTATTACCTTTAGAATTTGACACAAAAAGTTAAAAACAAAATTTTAAATCTTAAATTAGGCAAAACAGACCAAAAACTTTTTTGCACAGTAGGGTAGAGAATATCGATATATCTAATAAGTAAATTATAAACAAGCAATTCTGCACATTAGACCTTTACAGCCGCAGAGAAAATATTTTATAATAAAGTTTATCTTTTCCAGCAATTTAATTTGAAGCAGCTGATCAGTTTTGCCACCCTGTCAATTTAATTAAGTCGGTTATATTAATTAAAGGGGTAATTTGGCGTTACGCTCAAATACCGCGGCAATTTATTATTCCATAAATAAATATCGATTGTAAAAGTGTTACGATGATACTAATAATCAGTGGTCTAGGTTCGCAAGTTTCAGTCTCTAACTTAGAGATCTTGGAGCTTGCTATCGTTTAAGATTTAGTACTAGTTTAAATTTAGGTTTTCTAGCTGATCATTTAGGTTGTGATAAATTTTTGTCCTTTCATTAAAGACTCATGAGTTATTCTATTATTTCTGCTAATTACTTGGTTTCTATAAATAATTTTAAGCTGGAATCTTGCTGTTAAAATGAATTTAATTTTATTGTTGTGGAAAATACATGCTAAAATTGCATTTTTCTATAACTGTCAAAGAAAGTCGACATTTTTTGATTAATGTCAGTGTACGAAGTTTGACATTCTTTGACAGCAGTTCGTGTTTGTTTCGTAGTGCACGAAGTTGTTCGTGCACTAAAGTGAAACATATTTCGTTCACTTCTCACATCAGGCATAAAAACTCAAACATTAAAAAACAATATAAATACCAAATTTATTAAATAAATAGATAACACTGGTACTAGTTACCATTGTCCACCATATTAACACTAATAGTACCCACTGCATGACAATATTTATACTGGATAAAGTTAACCTCCTCCTTGATTCGACGTCTGCGATATCAATCATTTTTTCAGAAGACTGAATAACATTTGGCCTCAGATCTGACACTTTAAAATCTAATATTTTATTTGAAATTTTCACTTTATTTTCTACCGAATCTTCAATGTATCCTTCCGCGACAGTTGTGGACTTCCATCCTCCATGTCTTGTGATGCTACAACATATATCATATCATCCCCCGCTGCACCAAGGACAGCAGATGAGATTCTGCGGAAACAATGCCCAGCTTAACTTTCAGCATTTGGCAAATTAAGGTATTTGGCGATTAAACTAGGTATCTCTCCTATTTTATTTATCCCAAGAATTTGATTTCATATAAGCTGATAATGTTGTCAAATGAGTCAACCTTCAGTACAAATGGCACTGTAGATTCTCAGCATGTGAGATACTGCGGTAAGGAAAATGCAGAGTTTAGAACTGCGAACTGCCGTCAGCATTTTAAAAAGTAAATATTTGGTGCGCCATTTCCTATTATGGGATTATACCATATTTTTTTCATAATACATGTAACATATATGCTTATTTACATATGCTGGAGTCATGTTTATCTGACAAGTTAGAAGAATTGCCTCTTCAATATCGCTAAAATATGTATTTTCAGCACGATGGGTGTCCTGCACATTAAGCTGCAGAAGTAAGGGATTGGCTCATTCGCAAATTTGGAAATCGATGGATGGGTAGAAATGGTTCAATTTGGTGGCCCCCTAGGAGCCCTGATTTGACAATTTGTAATGTTTCGCTGGGGGCGCGTTTAACAACTAACATATGAAATACCCATTGAAAATGACGAAGAAGTTTTAAGCCAGAGAATTTTAATAGCAATAGAATCGATTTTACTAGAAGAAAGAAGAAGAAGCTTTAGCCATTTTCGACGTCAGTTGGAAAAATGCGTAGAATATGAAGGAGAAGTTTAAAAAAATAAATATGAAGTGCCCTTAAGTTTTTTAAAGTTTAATAAAATAAGATATGTTTCTCAAATATTACCGAGCTCAGAAATGGCCCTCCACGTCTGGAATTGGCCCCAGGGGCCAAAAATGGCCTCTATAGGGTGTCACTATTGCTATCTCCGAAACGGTAAAAGATACGAGGTCAGTTAAATTAGCAAAAATGTGCCTTTTTTAGTCCGTATTCATATCCCGTTTACAGAGTTGCCAAATTCTCTATAGTTTCTTGTCTACAGGGGATTTTTTAAAAATAGTCAAAAATTTACTTCTTAAATATCTCGAAAACCCTTATAGTTGGATAAAAATTGTTTTAACAAAAATCACAAGATTTTTTACCTTCTATAAAGTAACGTTATCGTTTTGTTTATATCACTTGTTTTTATTGAGTTACTGATACTAACTTGTTTTTTTTTCAAATACGGATCTGGACTTTTTGCTGTATTTTTTAAAGAATACTTCATACCCTTTACATCTGTGTATCACTTGATTATTTTTTTCGACGTTTTGGTGAAGAATAGCATCATCAGAATATTCTACCAGTACGGACCTGGCCTTTTTCAGGTAAATGCGCCATTTCACAACCACAAAAACTACAAACTATAGTGATAGGTTGTGAATTGTGCCTTAACATGGAAGATCCCAGGTCCGTATTGTTAGAAAATCCTGATGATGTTCCTATTTTTGATCAAAACGTCGGAAAATATTTTCAAGTTATGGACAGTTGTAAAGGGTATAAAGTATTCTTTGAAAAAATGGAGCAAAAAGTCCAGGTCCGTATTTGAAGAAAACAAGTTAGTATCAGTAACTCAATAAAAACAAATGGTATAAACAAAACAATAACGTTACTTTATAGAAGGTAAAAAATCTTGTGATTTTTGTTAAAAAATTTTTATCCAACTATAAGGGTTTTCGAGATATTTAAGAAGTAAATTTTTGACTATTTTTAAAAAATCCCCTGTAGACAAGAAACTATAGAGAATTTGGCAACTCCGTAAACGGGACTAAAAAAGGCACATTTTTGCTAATTTAACTGACCTCGTATCTTTTACCGTTTCGGAGATAGCAATAGTGACACCCTATAGAGGCCATTTTTGGCCCCTGGGGCCAATTCCAGACGTGGAGGGCCATTTCTAAGCTCGGGATCGGATTCAGCGTCGAGAAATACATGGGAATACATATGTCCGACCCACAGGTCTGAACATCTTTTTTTGTGGGGCTGTGTAATTATTATTTAAGATTCTATTACTAATTTTCTTTAACCTGTATGAGTCTGTAATTGAATTATACATATTCTTTGCTCTAAAGATAACATCTTTATTATTTTGACAAATACGTCACAGTTATCAAAGGTGTAAACTAAAAAATGTGACAATGTGAAAAATTTTAATTTCAAAAGTGTAATTTACAAATATCAAATTTTTAATTGAAAATCTGGAAGAAGAATTCTTTTAGAATTAAAAACAATTTTTTTGTGTAAAGTTCTGCATTAAAATTTAAAAAAGGCAACAAATTTTACGTTTTTGTATTTTTTGCATACCCTGTACAAAAAAACAAATCTTTGGCATGCGGATCTTATTTTTAAAGCAAGTAAAAACTTTTATAAAGAATGACCTTTTTTCGTATCTTTCACTTTTTGGTCCATTTGTCTACCCCATCAGTGGACATACTGTATATCTTAGGTACTCATTAAACATTTTCTATAGTCAATATCAGATAATCAACAGAATTATGAAAAAACTGCAACATTTTATTAAATATATCGCCTAGTGTATGTTTCTCTATTACAGATGCACACCAATACGTTCGAGATCCGAACAACAGGATAAGGTAGATGTCCGCAGGACGTCGCATGACGTTAGCGGCAATAATAATAGTAGCAGGAGCAGCAAACACTTCCGGCAATCCAGCGATCCTGTAGGTGTTAAAACGGCAAAATTTCAGCCCAATCGATACCATAGGCCACTGCACACTAATGACGTATGTAACAATGTGGAACGAACTGACTCGACCAGGTAATTTTAATTTATTTCGTAAAGTAGAACGTAGGCGAAGTGGAATTAGCGAATTTTGTTAACTTTGTTATGAATATTTTAAACGGTTAAAAGTTTCATAGCTACATGGAATGGCCGTGTAACGCAGCTACGCCAAACTAACTTAAAATCTAGTCTACATTTAATGTTTCATTCAACTTTCGAACTGTCCGTTGCACCAAAAAACTTTATAAATTTATTATGAGATTGCGGTTACATTATAACTTTTTTCATTAAAACTTGTAGGTTCCGTGTTTAGTGTGGTTAGTGTATTATCGGTCTAAAACTAACAATATCCTTTTTTCAATACTTAACGCCTCTCCTCTACTAAAAAAAAATTCTCTGTGGATGCACAAAATATGCTAAAACATGATTTATCGCTAGTAAGTCTTTTTTCCTTGAGGTCGGCCCTTGTTAAAAAAAAATAATATAGTCATTCGAAGCACGAACCATACTATAGGGTGGTCCTCCTCAGTAATAGCAACTGTGGAACTGGCAATGGTATGAAATATCATGCAAAAACGCGATATATATATATATATATATTCCATCATCTTGCCTTCTTTTTTAGTGTGTCATCTAGTATACCATAACTTACTCTTATCATTTGTGTTAGACAGCATTATTTCAGATCTTTTGTTCGCCCTTCTTCGTCCTTAGTTATGTTTCGTAGATAAGTTATTTAGCTTCCTTTATTGAAATATACAGTGTGTCCAAAAAAGAATGCAATATATGGAAAACTTTTTAATATTGATTTATCAGAAAATTTTCTCCTTAATAAAAGTTGGTGCTTGCCTTAAAACGGTAAAATAATATTTTGGATTTTATGTACTGCTTATAGTGAGGGAGCAAATGCTATTTTTTCAGAATTGCATCAAGAGTAAAGTACCTTAATTTTTAAAAATAGAGCAAATTTCCATTATGAAAAGTTGTTGCAAATTGAAAACTTAGTTCAAGTTCTAAATTTGAATGAGCTAAACTGATTTTTATCTTTTTCTCTTCTATCGCGATTGTTATTAAAACGGAACGACAGTGGTAAAATTTTTATTCATGCGATATTAGTATATTTACCAAATAACGTAAGCATGGGTTTAAATGAAATTTTATTAAATAGTTATTAAGCAAATGTTATTAATCATTTCGGTAAGCAAACAATTAAATGCATTGAATTTTTTTGATATACGTAACTGGCAACGTAAGGCCGACCAGTCAAATATTCTTCCTTAATGAATCATTTATTGCGAAAGAAATGATGGCTGACCAGAAATGTACCGAGACCGACTGGCGGTAGCAAGCGTCTTGGTTATTCTTGCATTGGCGCAGCGCGGCGTAATCATTCATCATGTATAAATTTATTTATCGAAAAACGCTAAAAAGTCAAACTCCAGGAGTGATTGCCAGTGTTTATAGGGTCTGTGATAAAAAGGCCATTGTTTTCATTGTTAAAACTTGTTGTTAAATGTTTAAGTAAATCTATAGTGAATATTTTCTTTATATTTATTTGTTACCTTTTATTCATCCAAAAATAATAAGCACGCCCATTTTCGGAGAATTTATTAGAATATTCTGGCCATTTTTTGCGGCATTTCCCCCTTTCGTCCCTGTTACAGACTCACTTGCCGAACTTATATGTACAGAATTGAATTCCTTTTAATCAATTATAATGATGTGAGGGAATTACTCCTTCGTATTGGGATTGCGAAGCAAATTTCATCTTCATGAGTTGTGCGTTTTTAAATAATATAATACTATTGGACTTCATTTTTCTGTAGACCGAAAGAATTCCTCAATGCCATTCATTATCTTCTAAAATGGATCTATTGTCTAACAAAACAATTTACTATGTGATGCCAACTAACTTTTAGAGAGAAATTTCGAAAAGTCTAAAAATTCACACATGATTCAGATTTTTTTATTAAGATACAAGTTTATAACCAATGGACATGCAACATCACAGCAATATTCGGTCAATATCAAAGATTGTCCTGACCAAGAGAATCTTACAATTAATCAATTTTGACTGTTTACTTAGATAGATAGATATATAGAAATATATTATCAAAAGTACAAATAGTACATAGGTTCGTCAAAACACAGTTTACTGTTAATTAGTAATATCGTAATATTTGTGCTTTTTGCAAATAAATTCTGTGAAAATGTACGATGGTGGAAGTGAAATTGAACCCAACCTGGCACAGGCCACAAGGGCCTCAAACAATTTATTATCTGTAAAATCAGCAAAAAATCACAGCAATATTCGGTCAATATCAAAGATTGTCCTGACCAAGAGAAACTTACAATTAATCAATTTTGACTGTTTACTTAGATAGATAGATATATAGAAATATATTATCAAAAGTACAAATAGTACATAGGTTCGTCAAAACACAGTTTACTGTTAATTAGTAATATCGTAATATTTGTGCTTTTTGCAAATAAATTCTGTGAAAATGTACGATGGTGGAAGTGAAATTGAACCCAACCTGGCACAGGCCACAAGGGCCTCAAACAATTTATTATCTGTAAAATCAGCAAAAAAATACGAAAAAAAAAATTAATAATTTTGAAAATTGAAATATTTGTTTTTCATTATTGTCACTGGTCGTAGAGAACATAGTGTATGCAACTCACATTTAATGGCTATTAAGACACATATATTCATTACGACACACAGATTACAAATGACAAACAATAACATTAATTAAAATACTTTTAACAACGACAATATTTAAAAATGAGACTCCAAGGCATTTAATCTTTTACCCTTCGACTCATCAATATGCAGCATTTTAAAATTATTATCTATGTTAAAATTATGAAAGTTTTCACCTAAATGCAGCCCGAAGGCAGACCTCTCATCTCATGTCTTAATAGCTATTAAATGCTCATTGCATAATATGCTATTTTTATATTGCCAAAAATAACAAGAAAATATGATGACACATTATAAATACCTAGCAACAAGGGTTTTGTCTTGCAAATGTGTTTATAGAATGCCTTACATAGTATATAAGTAAGCAAATACACGAACATGCGAGATGAGAAGCGGTGCCCCCAGAGCTTGTGTCTTTCGCACCACGAGATCTGCGGGAGTGGGTTAGCGCGCCCCTAACCTTAATAGCACTATTCTTTTACCCATTTTCCTTGTGTATACTGGACCGTGTATGAATTCAACATGAGCGAGTTGAAATGTAAAATAGTAAAGTTTTCTGCTTTTGTGGTTTAACATGCGGCCACACGTACCCATCGTAAAACGGAATTCGTTCTGGTTTATTCAGGCTGTATTTGACTCCACACCAGAGCACCGCTTTAGATCGTTTTGTTTCTCTTTTGTTCACCTTTATTGCCAAATTTGAATTTAATGCAGATAACGGAAGTGTTTGTTGGCTTGCACGGAATATTGCGGGAAAATGTTAAGCAGAATACGAAGAAAGCTTGATAGGGTTTGGCTTTCAGCACATTTTAATCTATAGTATTGGTATGGTTTCTTTCGCGAACGATCTAATTAATCTTAGAATTTTATTTTTGAAAGATGTCTCGGAAAGTCATACAAAACATTTATGTTCTATTTTAACTTACAATGAATTTTTAACAAATCATTTTTTTCATTTTCTAGAGAGACATTCTTCTCTAAACGAGTTCCCAAAAGAGAAAATTGCTTGTTCCAATCCAAAAGCGACGTATTTCCATTCCAGAAACTACTCAACGAAAAACCCACTAAATATTACAATATCTACGATAAAAATTTTAAATTAGAACTGGATGATAATTGTAACTATATCGTACAAGAACCGTTAACAACACCCAGTAGTGAAAGTGATAAAAATGTGTGTGACAGTGTATCGATTAATAAAGACCTTCGTAAAGAAATGCGGACAAAAGTGAGGGAAAGACATAGTGAGGGATCCCATCCATGGACTACAAGGCAAGATATAGATCAAGGTAAGTTTGAGTTTTTAGTGATTATTTGTCAATCTGGAAGCATATTCTTTAATTCTCTATTCTCGTTGAGAGGCTGTTTGTTTATAACATATTGGTATACAGTCATAATATTATTAATAACTCCATTGTAAAATTGTCCGTTATTGAACAACAGTAACTTCAACTGCGTTTGTTAATATTAGTGGTGGGCAGAATCATATTTATTGTCTTAAAAATAGGATTTTAGAATATTTATTATCATTATTCGATTATAATTTCAATTGTGATATATATATCGCGTGATATATACCACTTACAATTAATATTGATCTTACGATTACAATAACCAATGTTTCACCGTCAGTCGCTATTATGTTATTTATAATTTAAACTGCTGCTGCGAGGAGCGATTCGCGTTGCTGCCAATTCTTACAGTTTTGATCTTTACCTCTTTAAGTTTACTATTTCTAAAGAGTTAAGCTAAATTTTAAGTTTTTTGACACATTGATGTTATTATATTATTTCATGTTAGTGTTATATACCTAACCTCGGTTTTTTATAGCATAATGCAAGAAAAGTGGCAACACAGCGAATTATAAACAAGGCTTATTTATTTAGTATGTAGTAGTTCAGTCCACTGAAGCTAGATTTGTTTAATACATTTTAAACTGCTTGCTAGTTAAGATGGTTTCTAATTGGAATAATGGGTTTCTTAAAAAATCTGTGTACATTTCTCCATTTAAATGTCCTTCAAAGAAATGCCGACCAATATCTCTATCTCCGATTATACCACACCAGACATTAATTGGGCAGGGATGTTGATTTGGCAGAGTTCTCATTCAGTGTGGATTTTCCGACGCTCAGTAGTGCATACTGTGTCTATTTACCTAAAGAAATCAACCAAACAAAAAAAATTCTACTTATAATGGAGAACTTAAAATCCTACCTACCCACAATTATGGACAGTAGCTGCGTCAGAAAAAAATAACATTAGGAAGCTGCTATTTCCATTGGACGTTTGTCTTGAATTGAAAAATGTAACGCGATTTTCACAGTCTTCCCAAATAGCTCTTGGTAGAGTGTAATGTGGTATGGATGAAAACTGTACAAGTGCAATATGGTCACAACTAATTTTTGACTCATTTCAGCATCTCTAGCAAGCCGTTTGGTACCTACATGCGGGTCAATAGCTGCCGTTCCTAAAACGCCAACTGACCTATTTTTGTCCGGATTAGTTCGCTTCCAAACTCGTGGTTTCGTCTTCAGACTGCCAGTAGCATGACTTCCAGTTTCCAGCCTTTTAAATGCCATGTGAGATTTCGGGTTATTAGCGAACGTCTCCGCCTACGCTAGTGTAGGATTTCGGTAGTTTTTCCTGCACTCCCCCAAAATTAGCAACATATTTAATCGAGCAATAAACTGAGAATAATCGTTAAAACGTCAAAATTCTCAACGTAAAAATAACGCATTTCCATGGAACCAAATAATAATTCTGAAATAAGTAAATTTTTTAAATTCAAACAAAATTTGGTTAACCATAATTCTGTTACCGAAAGAGCAAGTCAAAAAAATAATTTGTACGCATACGTTACGTAGATTCAAATTTTATAAACAAAAGCACACCATCCCATTTAAAATTCCAAAGTTATCCCTTACCTCTCAAAATAGAGAGGGGGAAAATGTCAAAAATATGTTTAAATGTGCCCCCTCATCTCCCTATCAACTCACTAAAATTTCATGAAAATAAACCGTTTTTGAGATATCGCCACTTTAAGGACTCACCTTGTATATGTTCATGTTTAATTAGAGATAAAATACTGTGATTCATAGTTTGAAAGATTATGACAGGAAATTTCTTTGCCGAACCGAAAGAATACCCAATTCTCCTCCATCTATGTATGTTACTACAAAATACAAGTAATATGCTAATAATACCACTAAAAACGCAATATTTTTATGGATTTAATGCAGCGCCGTAGCTGGGGGGGGGGGGGGGGGGAGTGGGCAATGCCCACTCTTAATTAAAAAGTTGCCCACTCTAGAAAATCACTGAAATCATTGTTACATCATAAGTTTGTCCTCCCTAAAACTTTAGTTGCCCTCTCTGAAATCAAATCCTGGCCACAGGCCTGATTTAATGATTTTAATGTGTAACTAGTTTAATATACAATAAACCGTCGATCATATTATATACGATTATGATCCAACTTTTCCCCAAAGCGCTAGAATACCTACGTATGTCTTTATAAAAAACGATTAAACATAAATTATTGACCATCAACATAACCAAGTAGCTTGTTAAATGATTCACTCATGTCTAGTAAAAAAAGAGTAAACTCAATCATAGTATACAAGATTATGCCACAATTTCTTAACAAGCCGCGAGAAAATCGGCACCCACATTTATGTATCATGAGAAAAAGCAACCGAACATCTGAAATGTAGCCTAATAATACCGTCAAGTAATTTTTTAAATAAACACTGAATAATACTACACGTATAGTTCGAAATTAAATAAACGGAGAACCATAGGTTGCAAGGTTATGACAGAATTTCAACCTACAATATTATATCAAATAATTTTAAAAAACATGAGATATGCGCGATAAAGAATAAATATTATAACAAATAATTAAACAAAAAAATGAGATAACACTGACAGACCTAGGACCATTTTTTTACTTTTTAATGTTGTTTAATACATCAACAGTAAATTGCGAATCATAATCGGAAGAGTTATGGCCTAATGTTATTATCGATAATACTTCCACATCCATGTTCATACGTAAACTTTTATCGATTTGAACTAATATTTTCAGAAAGTTCACTTTAATAACCTATAAAGGGCTTTTATTTCACACGAAATGTATTTTTTACTACCGTCTATGCTTCGGGGAGATATATCATGGACCCATGTAAAATATGATTAAGGTCTGTATTGTGTCGCTGTGTCTTGGGAAAGTATGAAATATGAAAAATTCTATATAGAAATTATGTTTGCGGCTCTGTGTAAAATGTTCTGTCAGACGTAAAACAAAAATCTTGAGGATATTTCCTGATATTTAGTTGTCTAACATAATTTTCGGTGAGCTTCACTGTTGCCTAGACAGGTCTATTTGGTCAATTAAATGTTCGAATTGACAAGCGTAAGAATAGGACAAGTTTTGTACTAGTTATTTCTGATTGTTTTTTTCGCAAATTAATAAAGAATCGAGCAATTTAAATGTGTATATTTTATAACCTAATAAATCATCATTCCGTAAAAGAGAAAGCAAATCAAAAAAATTTCATACACACATGTAGTTTTTTACGTAGATTTCAATTTTATAAAGAAAAGTACATCATACTATTTAAAATTCCAAAGGTACCCCCACCCTTCAAAATAGAGAGCTAAAGAGTCTAAATATGTCCCCCGATCTCCCTATTAACTCACCAAAATGTCATGTAAATATTTTAAACCGTTTTCGAGATATCGCCTTGTAACACTTTAAAAAACTTACCCTGTATATGCATTTGTGTAAATATTTCTAGAGTAGGTTCCCTTTATTTGTACAATTTAAATTACAATGGTGTTGGGGAAACCCAACCGTTTATTCAATTTCTATAATTCTATTTTTATCTCCAAGTAAATATCAATAATCAAGCAGGTATAAAATCCCCCACAAAATACATAAGCTCAAACTTGTCTTTCTTGGAAATTTAACTCGCTTAAAATACGCAGTCATCGGCAAAATACAAAGACTATCTCAGCTAAAATATCAAAGAAAATCTTTCCTTTAATTTAGTACTCTAGAACCGGCACGTTGTCGGCGAACTTCAAAGGCCTAGTTTCCTTTGAAGTTCTCTTATCTCCTAGTTTATTACCGTGACATTCTAAAAATATATTACTAGCAAATGCAGCAAGTATGACTACCACGTCAACCCCTCTAGCGCTTCACTTCGTTGTAACGAATTATCAGTTCAACCCCTTCACCGGTAGGGCAACATCAGCCTAAATGTGATTCGTAAACGTCATAGCGAGAACGACGCTAATTAGCCGAGTCCGGTCACACCTAGTCCCCGAAAAGGTGGTCCATTTCCGTTTAACTTAGCTCCCGGCGAAGAAACTAGAGCACTCCGCCACCTACCACAAAGTCAGGCTGTTGCATCCCTTGACGCAACAGAAATCGCGAAGATCTAGTAGACCGAATCTCAATTAGTGCGGGTAAAGAATCCCCCTTTTGTTTCTTCAGGCATGGTCCTGTTTTTTAGTTCAGAAGAACTTCAGTTTTCTTAGGCATAGTCCTACATTTTTGTCTCTAAGCGCGACAGAGTTGCGAAGGTCTTGTAGACAAAAGGTCTAGCGGACTAAGTAGTGCGGGAAAAGAAAAGTCCCTTTGTTTCTCTGAGGCATAGTCCTATAAACTTCAATAAGTGACACAAATTAGGTGTACCAGTTCGGGAAGAAGTCCCCTTTTCTCAAGGCACGGTCCTTTAAAAGTATTTCAGTTCGGGAAGAAGGCCCCTTTTCTATTAGGCATGGTCCTATAAATCAATTACATCTCGTAACACCAGATTATGACTACTTTGTATCAGTTACCTGTCAAAACCAATAGTGTATAAAATACCCATATTTAAAAGTAATAAATATACAAAATTATTTAGTGGAGTTAACGTCTTTTAATAACACAAGTCGCTGCTGCATGAGACTGCGCAACTAGATGAAGCTGACCCAGCAACCTAATGGAAATATTTTACAGTAAGTGGAGGTAGGGTTTAAACTAGAGCATTATCCTTACAACTGGGTTAAGGCTGGCTCCATAACATCTTTATTTCAACTACATATTTTGTTATCTACACAAAAAAAGAGATGAATGCTAACGGACCAGCCTAAAACCCACTTCTCCGTAAATTTCATTGAAATAAACTATTGTTTGAGAAGATAATAAAATATTCTGTAGATATGAAATGTGAACATTGCGAGCTGTCTTTATTTTTCACAAACAACATGGTTTTTGCAGTAAGGGTAATATTTAAAAAGTAAACAAAAATACAAACATCTCTTTATGGGAAAATTGTTTATTCACCATAAGCGTGTTCTCTTCAAGAGATTAAATGATCAATTTTCCATAAAAAAACAAGCAACTCTGGGATTCATTAAAAGATTTAAGATTTAGTACTGGTTCAAATTAAGGTCTTTTAGTTGATTAGCTAGGTTTTGACAAGTTTTCGTCTTGTCATTGTTAATAATATCTTATTAAAAACATGAGTTATTGTATTTCAGCGATTTGCTTGGTTTCCACATGAATACGTAAATTGTCCTTCCAATTTGCGAAAAATAAATTCTTAGTAAAGAACTTTTGTCTTATCCTTACACTTGTCGGTGTAAAGCTATTGATTGTCAAATTAGACCGGTCTAGCGATAGTGAACATCACATATTTAGTATGAAAATGGCAATAAACTAACACAAAAAGTAATATCTTTAGAAAAAAAATTATTCCACATTTATTGCTATGAATTAAACACAATATCTAGAAAAGTAAAAATCTGATTAAAAAAGAATAGAAATATGTGATTTACCATTGGACTGCATTATTTCTGATATTTTTTTCATTTCTTATGACACCAATATTGCATAAATCTCAATTTTTATTTTTCTTGACCAGATTTTCTCTTTAGGTACTATTTTTAATTTGAGCAGTAAATGAGGAGCGTATTTTCTTAAAGTAAGTATTTTCGTGTTACTTGAATTGGTTTATTGCCAAAGTGTTCATTTTATTGTTAAATATCAATTACATTTTGACGAATAAAAAATATAAATCTGACATTATTTGTACACTGTATTAGATGAGAAATCCTCACTACTATAAACACTATAAACTCACAACTATAAAAGAGATACACAACCCAGCAAATTAATATATAGTTGGTCTTTCTTTTGACTCAGTTACTACCTGTAGACAGCTCAACGTGGCATATGTCTTATAAATTCATTCGTAAAGTTTTGATCTATTTTTTTCTTTTTTCAGTAGGTACTCTTTTTAATGCTGTCTTATTTGTTATGTTTTCTTCTTGAGTTGACTTAACAGACGCAAATCTTATTGCATGGCTTTATTGCTATTATTTGCATAATTGTCATATATTACAGCTAGATACGTTAATACATTTCCCTCGTTCCAACGAGAACAACTACAAAAATGTATTTCAGTGAATAATTTTTTTTAACAATTATACCTCTACAACTCAAACTAGTGACAAATTAAGCTACTTGCTTCTAATTATGACTAAATAAATACTAAAATTAATATTAATAATGCTAGTCAAACATTAGATATTTTGTTTTAAGGAAAGCTTATAGCTTCAGATTAATTTTTTTTTGTAATTTCACTCTATGTAAAACAATTTCTGTTTTAAATTACTTTAAAACATGGGTCTGTTGCACTCAATCGAATTTAATTATTATTTATAAGTAAAACAAGAGTGGGTAGGGTGCAATTTAACAAAATGGAATAAGATTTGTCTTAAAACTAGTCTACGGCAATATATCGAACGTGAAAATTTAAAAGGAATTAAAAATCCCGCCATATTCCACACCAATAAAATAATATATCGATTTGCGCTGTTGTTATAATGTCTGAGAAAGGATTCGATATTATCAGACTGTTTCATAGCTCTCAATAATCAACATAAACTTCCGAGGTAATCAACGATTTATGTCTGACTCATCACGATTACTCATTAGAAAAGGATAGCTTAACACCGTTCAACTTTGAATCGAGAAGTCTGCAATGAATGTAATTTTGGAACAAACATTGAACATTTCTGTCAGGTAAGGTGACAGTTGTGAAATAGTGTCATATCCTAACAAATCTTTTAAACTCTGTGTTTGTTTTATGTTTTCGTTGTTTTCGAAAGAAAATGTATTGATTTGTACAAGTGTCTTTACCATTAGTGATAGCTTATTCAGTGGAAAATGAATCAAGTCTATGAAAAAGCTGATTCGAGTAGTTTGCTCAAGGTTACTATGGAGATGTTACTTTCAAATGCAGAATATCTTAGCGCTGAAAGCGCATGCGAAGTTAAAATGGTTAGTACAAAAAAGCTATGCTACTCACATTATTCTCTATAATTATCTGTATTTCCTAGGAATAATTTTTCGTAATAAGCAAATTTATATTGAGGTATACATTTAGAATGCCGCTAGAGCCACGAACGATTCGGCAATATTGCAAAAGTTTAACAAATCAGAATGCAGGGAAATGATGACATCACTCGCCTATGTGTTAAAACTCGCCTAAGTTTAACTCGATTTTTAGGGCATTTCCCGCTTCCCAAAAAATTCTAAAAAAATATTTTTGCACTTCATTTTGACCATAAATTCGAACAAGTCAATAATAAAAGTGTGCAACGGACCCATTCCTGTGGCGAGTTTGTCGTTAAAAAAGCCCTGTCAATAATAGGCCACAAAAATTCTGACATAGTGTTCTCCAGCCTTTTTCCATCCTGTTTATTTTCTTAGTATTTTATATGTGTCCAACACCACTGAAATAAATCCGAAAATATCTATAACTTATGGACAAATAAAATAAGATGTCGCTGTCGTCGATTTTTATTGGTATTTACTTTTATTTCCAACGAAAAGTCATTTAAAGAGAGTAAAGTGGTCGCAATTCTTACGCTATATTTGCTATGAAAATATTGACTTCCATAATAACACAACTGGAAAATCCTCTGAGAATTTTATTTGACTATTGACACGTTTTCCAATTTTATCTCGATCATCTTACTTCGACGAATTGTGCACTTGGAACTTTGGATTGTTTGCAAGAAAATTTTAATATGACTTAAGAGAGCGTTTTATGCGTAGTTGATATAGCTATTTTAAATTTCAGATATGCTATGTTTTTCTTAAAGTTAAAAAACATTCTAGGATGTTTAAATAGCATATGCCGCTCTGCTTGGCACCTATACATTATTGAAACAGACTGCATGGGTGGTTGCGTCAAAAGTGAGTCATCCTGTTTCCTTCCTTGGAAAAAATTATAAATTATTATGAATTTCTCTTTAAAAAAACTAGTTTTGCTAATTTCTTTTATTATTTCCACCTTATAGGATGTTTACAAATACAATTTTCAAAAATTAGTTTTTACTTATCGCGGTCGCAAGTATGTCCCTAGGTAATAAAGTCAGTCCATATGACTATAAAAAATTGTACATTGGGGTACAGGTAATATAATAGCAGCATCGTGTAATTAGGTTAGACATTGCATATTGTTTAGTCCATTTCCTGCTGTAAGCTGAATTTTTTTTTACAAAAGCAATCTATTTTGCTTTCTATATCCTGCTACTCCGTCAGTTCCGTTTTGTTTTTAGCTTTCTTCTTAAAATCAATTAAGACAAAAAATGCTAGCCGTGTTTTGTGTCAGATTTTAGCCGAAAAAAACTGAATGATTAATGTAATGATTTAATATGTAATAGTTATTTACTAACAAGTGCGGAAAGTGGCACTTTCCGCATGCGACACCGCTTGCACGAACGAGGCGAATATTTACATATTCCACTGGTTTAGGTAAACGTATTGTTAAAAGGAAAAGTATTTGAGATTTTAAAGTTTTACTTATCAATCCGTTTTTCGATCCGACGTTTTGTTTTCGAGTTATTAGGTACAAAAAAGAGGTCTGCAAATGCTTTTTTCGATCTAAAAAAAAATTTAAAAAAATACTAGCCATTTTTTGGTCCTCACCAGTTTCAATAGGGTTCTGAGGCTCCGGGTCCCCTACAAACTCCAAAAATTTAAATCAATTTAATTCACTTTTGCGACCTGTATCCGATTTCAATGGAAATCGTGGAAATTTCGATTTTGACGTTTAATAACTCCGAAACGATACATCCTGTATAACTGAAATTTTTACCGAAGCTAGTTGCACTATTCCATTAACCCAGAAAATTTGATTGCTCCCCCTCTGACTGTTTCCGAGAAAAACAAACCTGTTCGACTTTAGCTTTATGTTATTTTTGCTAATCTTCTGACGTCACTGTTCTCTTCCTGATGTCACTTTTCACTGGCAAATGGCTGCTTTTTAAATTGTAATAAATTATATCAAAAAGTAAGAATTTTACTAAGCTACATTATCCTAGTAATTTTCTTTAAAATAATTTTTTGGAGTTTGTAATGACTTCAACGATTTATGCAATAAAAAAAAAGTGCATATTCCTCATTGAAGAGGAAAAGTAACTTTTCCGTACTCTACATTTTTCTTTCAAGAATAAAAAAAAACATTGGTAATTTTTTAATACAAACTTTGTTAGTAAGAAACATTAGGAATGATAACTATTAAAATTTTTGAAACATTAGGAACGATAAATATTAAAATTAAAATTACAAGTGGTAGCTTATTGCAGATTCATTGCGGATTTAATTTATTTTCCCTTGTTTGCTGTAGTTTTTCTCACAAATATTGATATTGCCTTTTTGTTTGAAGTGTAATGGATATTTGTGGTTTGCTGTAAAATTGTTGCTGCTGGAGTTAAACAGATGCTACTGTTAGGCGTGTCATCTGATGGGTCTAACAATAGAGACGTTGTTGACTGAGATCTGTTGCTAGAAATTCATTTTCATATCGGGTATTAAACGACTATTTGTCTCGTTTATTGCTTCTATTATTTCTTTTGGAACGATTTCTTCATCGAGATTATCCATTTTAAGTTTTTTTTAATATCTTAAATTTCGCAGTTACTTTAAAAACTTAACAGGAAATTGACTTAAAACGCTTTTTATGTCCTCGTTTCTAAGGAAATGAGACCAAAAGAATAATAGAATCTGTCGCATAAACAAGCTAGATCAGACATTTGCTTTTATGACATCGCACAAACAGGTCGACAGCCAACATAATTTGTCTAACTATGACGTTCACTTAATAAAGAGTGCTTCCAAAGCAATTTTGTAGTTGAAAGCTAGTAGGAACAAAATCTAACTGAGAAAATGCTATTTTTAATTCGTGCGGAAAAGTACTACTTCCCACATCCAAAACAGTGTGGAAAAGTGCACTTTTCCGCACTCTCGTAGAAAAAACAATTTTGTGAGCGGCTGAATGAAGTCAGAGTGATTTAAAAAAATTATGTTTAAGTACAGATACACGTGTAAAAATTAAACACCAATGTGAGTGCCGGCTACTCGACACTTTATGAAATTATTACAACTGGTGCCTTTCTAGGTATAGTTTGTATTCTTTATAGGATTAATAATAACAAATGAAAATATTCCTTGTAATTTGTAGCTGTAGCTTACTACTGAACCATAAGGAAAAACGGCTTACATGTTCTGATCTTAGTTTTCCACTCGCTATTCAGAAAGGTCAACTTCCGGCATTTTGGAAAGTAAGAAATGAACTTCTGGTTAAACTGAAAATTGTCATTTTTAAAATAAGAACGAAAAAATGGGATAGGGACACCTAAACCATTTTTCTCTAAGATGCGCCATTAGTAAGCACTGGCTGGCAAATTGCAGAAAATGCTATTGCAAATGCTAATATCTTAAAAAGAATTAAGTTTAGATACCTATACAGTACCTCATACAAAATATATTCGGAATTTTGGGTAGAATTCAAAAATTTCATATAATACAGAGAGTTTCATTTAAAATTTCTAAAAGTGTTAGACCCGGCATTTTTAACAAAATATTTTGAAGGTTAGATTATAATATCCTACGCAAAATTTTAAAAATATAATATCGGTATTAGCGTCTGAGGTTTACTAAAATGCCCTCAGGGTGAATAACCCTGTATATACAGAGTAACTGAGCAATGTTAACAGGTTCAGGATTATCTAGCTCCTACATGCTCTCGAAACGTCATTTACCTTTCCTTTAATTTGTTAGCAGTAAAAGAAACATTTTAAAATCGGTTTCAATCAGTTTATGAGACTTTTAATCCTTGATCATTTTATATAAATTTCTAAAGATGTTAAATTCTTATTCGGAAAAAAATACTGTTAGAATAATATTTTATTCACATAAGTAAGAAATAAGCCTTAACTCATTAGATGCACTTAAAAATTGCTATAAGCCAAGAAGATGAAAACAATTACCCGATTTTAAGTTGTTTTTTTTATTCTAAGTGTTGCATACATTTATTTCCATCCTTACTTTTGCAGCGAACAATCAGGGAAACTTAAGGTATTCTTGAAACAAAAAACACAATTAGAATTTAAATTTACCCTTTTAACCTCGCTTTAAATTCATTTTCTAGTTATTTTGTCCTTTTGCGTAGAAACGGAGTTAATTTAGTTTTCTAAGAAATGTAATTTCTCGTTTCCTTTAATGAATGTTTAAATGGAAAATTTGGGTTGTTCAATTCTTTAAATGTTGATTTTTCAAGTTATTTAAATTAACTATTTTAATAGTTGAGTGAATGTAAAATTGTAATAATAAAATTTAAACTGCTAATTAATACTCGGCTGCATTCAATTAACTAATTATTTATAGTTATTTTAAGCAATAATGTGTTTAAACAAATAATAATTATTGAAACTTAGCAAATATTTCGAAACTTCGGTACAGGTAAATGTTTTAATTGTTCTTAATTAATGAATTAATTTTCTTCATAAATTTAGAATATAAGACAACAATTAATTTATACAACAAACATATTACAACACAAAACTTGGTTGTATCATTTTTATACTTGTCAATTTAAACTTTAACCTACTAAACTCACTAAAATGTTTAACATTTACTACTGGTTTAAAGTAAGACCATCTAGATTCTAGTCGATTAATTGGGTTTTCACAAGTTTTTGTCCTGTCAATATATATATATATATATTTATTGACAATGACAGGACAAAAACTTGTCGAAACCGCTCTTCTCCGCCAATTTCTTATTCCCATTTCTTTCAGGTCCCTCTCCGCTGTGTCAAACTATCTTGTTCGTGGCCTGCCTCTTTTCCGTCTCTCTGTTATCCCACCTTTTAAAACCAGCCTTGTCGGTCTCTCGTCACCCAATCTCTCCACATGGCCCAACCATCTCATCCTTCGCACCCTCACTACATTTGTTATTGTTGGTTCGCCATGGAACTCTTCTTGTTCGTCATTGGTTCTCCTCACCTACATGTCCTGTATTTTCCTTTCTCCATATATCAGTACCTTCCTTTCAAAAATTTCCAATGCATTCATTTCAGTTATGTTCAGCCTTCATACTTCTCCCCCTACACTACTACTGGCCTTATTATGTTTTTTTTTGGTATTTCTTGAAACACGTTTGACCTTAATATATGCAGTATTCCTCCCATACTCTTTATGCCTTTGGCTATCCTCTCCTGGATTTCCTTCGTCTCGTCTCCTCTACTTTTTATTGTGACCCCCAGACAACTAAAACTCTCAACTCCTTGAAAACTATATTCCAAATCTTCTGTTGTTATTTTTAATTGTCTATTTAAATCTCTCCCACTTTCCAATACCATAAATTTCGTCTTGGCTTGATTTATTATTAGACCGTTATCTTTTGCTGTTATTTCGAGTTTTTTTTACCGCTGCAATTAAATTAGCTTTTGTTCTTGTAAGAATCACTATATCATCGGCATAGGCCATCAGTTGACTTCTCGGACTGGAGTGGAAAGTGGATTTCCCTGTCTTAGTTCCCTTGCTACCTTAAAAGTTTCTGATGTTTTTCCGTGGATAACCACCTTATAGTCTCTTTCTGTCAGGGTCATTTTCTCTAGACCTATTAGTTTCTCACTCACCTCCAATCCATTGTTGTGTAAATTTTTTCCCTTCTCTCTGTATCATAAGCTTGTTTAAAGTCCATGAATATCATATAGTGGTAAATTTTGATCTATACTGTTCTCCATTACTTGCTTTAAAATGAATATCTGATCCATGACTGGTCTTTTTTCTCGGAACCCGCATTGGTATGGGCCAATTTTATTTCCTGCTGTATTATTTATTCTATTCTTTATTGCCACTAACAGTATTTTATATACGATGTCCGATAGCGCGATTCCTCTGTAATTTAGACACACTGTTTTCTCTCCTCTCTTCTGTGTGTGGCAAATTAGAGACTCTTTCCATCTATTAGGCATTATTTCTTTCACACAGACAGTGTCTATTATATTGTAGGTATTACTTTCTAGCTTTTCTCCACCTATTTTCAGCATTTAGTCCTATTTATTGTGACCAATACATAACGTAAGATAAAAAAAAGTCCTCAAAGTATGCCGTGGAATCAATCGCGCATATCTTGAATTATTACTCTTGAAAGGTAACATTAGTAAAGGTGAATGAAAAATAGAACTGTCAAGTTCTGAAGTTTTTATTTTTAAGAAAATTAAATATGGTAATCACCCCAGAACAAAAAGCTTTTATAATCGAAAGTTACTTTAAAAATGGTAGAAGGGATGATGGCCAGTGGGTTTATTCAACACGGGAGGCCATTTAGGATTTCAAACAGAATTTCCCCCCAACCCAAGTTTTGACTAGATCTGTGAATAGAAAGGAAGGCAGTGGGAGACCCAAAGTTCGCACTGCACAAAAAGTAGAAGAATTGAGGCCTTTTTTTTATTGAACACCAGGCGAGGCGCGTGAAATTTTAAAGTTATATATCTCTGTTGCTACCTATGAGACTCATGCCAAGTTCAGGTTTTTTAATAGTAAGCCTACTAGGAATGTTTTGGCAAAGAAAAAATATTTTGTACCTAATTTGCGAAACAAAGTTGAATTTTTGAATTGAAATTCTTCATCATTTTGTCGACAATTTGTAAACTCTAAGAGAAAAAAAAATGTGTTAGTAGAAAGTTATAGTCATTTGAATCTTTTTAAACTTAAAATATAATTTTAGAAAGATCAAATGACTATAACTTTCTACTAACACATTTTTTTCTCTTAAAATTTAAGAATTGTCGACAAAATGATGTAAAATTTGTTTAGAAAAAATAATAAATAAAATAACTAAGCGTGTTAATTTTTTCCCATTTTTTCAAAAATTCAACTTTTTTCGCAAATTACAAAATATTTTTTTCTTTACCAAAACATTCCTAGTAGGCTCACTATAAAAAAAAACCTGAACTTGGCATGGGTCTCGTAAGTTGCAACAGAGATAAACAACTTTAAAGTTTCACGGGCCGCGCCTCATAAACACCCACTAACCCCTATTCGGCGTTTAAGCCAGCAAGTAAATGTATCCTTCGGAACCCGCAATACAATCGAGAAGTGTGACCTGCATATGCACGCTTATCGTCTAAGCTCAGTTTAAGAATTGTTACCAAACGACAAACCGCAGCGAATGCAATTTTTAGAGTGGTTTATGGATAATTTGCATAATAATGAAAATGTATTAAAAAAATCTTTTTTACTAACGAGGCAAGGTTTTACCTCTCTGGTTATGTAAATTCTCAACAAATGAGAATGTCGAGTTCTGAAAATCCACATTTCTTTATAGAGAAGCATCTGCATTCACAGAAAGTTGATGTGTGGGCGGCCATATTGAAAAGAAGGTGAATTGGATCGATTTTTTTAAGGGAGTCTCAATTCGGCGCGATATCGTAATGAAATTTTAGAAAATTTTGTAAACGCATTAGACCATGAAGAGATGCGACAATGCTACTTCCAGCAGGACGGCGCGCACCAGTTCACGTAACTCTTGATAATTTAAGTTTTTGGGAAGAATTTTTCGGACAGAATCATTAGTCATAATATGCCAGTTAGGTGGTCACTACGGTCCTGCGTTTCCACGCAGTGCTCCTTTTTTTTATGGCCACACATTAAAAACTCCGTTTCTAAAACCCCTTGTGAAAACTGTTGAGTTTTGTTTTCACTGTCAGTACAGATTTTGTGACTAATATTGATCTTATTTATTTATGTAATTTTATTTAGAAATATTTAATAATAATATATTCTAGATCTAGAGGAAGCGAAGTTGAAAAAGATTATATTATTGGACGGTAAAAACTGTGGTACAATCTAGTAAAGATAGATAACTTATTCGGACAGATGCAACCAGTATGTTAATAAAGTAAAATAACTACCAAAACGAATTAAGTCCATTGACACAGAGAAAATGAACACCCTTAACTGCTTAATAAGCTCTAAGCCCATAGATCAGACTTCTTAAACTTGTCACAACAAGACAGCAAAGTTTATGTAGTGCACACGCAATGTGCTGGTTCCATAAAATTGATAATGATGGCAATTTTACAGGCAACAAAATCATCAAAACGTGCATGGGCTTTGCCATTTTTGTTAGTTAAACCATATCACGCTATGCATATCAGCTCAATGGCCTACTTTGATACCAGACTTGTGAATATAGAAACAAATAGTACGGCTACACCGCACATAATTTTGCACGCGTGACTAAAAAATCATTTACGCGCTTGCTGTCAGATTTCTTTTTATTTATTATCAACGGTAATTCCATTTTTACAATATAAACAAGCTAACGATATTGTAATATTAGATCTTTCACACACACTCGGAAAAAAGTATGGTCCCTTATATTTTCCTTTGTAAGCTAGAAGAACAAAGAAAATATACCAAGTCTGACCGTTGCGTTGGTTAGAAAATCATGAGATAAGAGAATGTAAAATACAATTAGATGTCCTATATGTGTTAAAATGTAGATATGCGCAGTTGAAAAACTAATACAATGATGAAAAGAAAGAATATATTAAATTGTTGATTGAATTTAAAAAAAACATATTTTGCGAATAAAATTAAACACACTGATAATAAAACCAAAATTACATGGTCCGTTGTCAATCAGATTAAGGGCAAAAATTTACAAGAATAACCAATTGCAGGTAAGGGTGATATAAATGATGTGGCAAATAATTTTATTATTATATTTCGGAACCGCTGCACCAAATCTATTAAATAATAATTTAAGTAATTCAAACTTTAGTTCCAAAATAGAAAATAATATTAACACTATGGAAATGCTGAAGAAATATGTGGCGTAGTTAGAAAATTTTGAAAATAAGCAAAGCAGCGGACACGATGAAATATCGTCAAATTTGATAAAGGGTGTAATAGGAGAAATTGCTCAACCAATTTGTTATATTATAGTGAACAACTCCTTGAAATTTAGTAGGTATATTTCTGGACAGTCTTAAAATCGCGCTGGTGGTGCCAGTCTTTAAAAAAGGAGATGAATCACTTATTGAAAATTACAGACCAATTAGCCTGCTCTTATTTTTTTGAAAGTATTTTATCTGAAGATTTACTTGGATCCTTTGCTTTAAAAAATTTGTTAAGTAATGCACAACATGGCTATGTAAGGTGAAGATCAATACAAACTGCTGTATTTCAATTTGTACAGTACCTATATACTAGATTCATTAGAGAAGGGGGAAACCCCACTGGGGATTATTTCTAGAGTTATCTAAAGCGTATGATACATTGAATTTTGAATTATTATATAAAAAATTAGACTCTTACGAATCTTACGATGTAAGAGAAACTTCCCTAGATCTTATAAAATCATACCTTTCTGGAAGAAAACAACGAGTGCTTATAAGACAAAACAACAAGAAAATCTTTTCGAATGAAGTGTCGATAGAAGTTGTAGTACCGCAAATTACAGCTTCATACGTTTCTGATCAAACTTTTAAACAGATATCTTTGTTAGTACAGCTTGTCAAGTATAGCTTTGCATCTGAGTTAGCCCCGTCCATTACTGCGCAGTAGATCGGTTGTATCGGTGGAGTTAGGTACAGTCCGTAACAAAAGTGCATGCTTTTTTTAATTCATTTATGTTCTAACTGTCATAACGTGTATTTCATTATAGAGTTTGTGTTTAAAGTAAAAGGCAAAGTGTTATCAGGGTAAAGTCGTAAAATTTTGACAAATATAATTTATTTCATGCGCTAAGAAGCTGAAGCAAATAAACCCATCAAAGGGTTTAAATAAAGTTAAAGAGCGTGTTTCAACTGATACCGGCGTGCGTATTCGCACAATTCGAACAATAGTAGGTGGGATGAGAAAAGTGGAAAATGGCGAGTGCTCTTCATTTTCAACTCCTAATAAAAAAGGAGAAACTCATTGGGTCATTGCCAGGATTCAATAATAACAATAATAATAAGACTGCTAGCAATTTATTATATGAATCAAGTAACTTTTCGAATTCAGAGCTGTTATTAGCACCTACCATAAATATAGTTACCAGAATTTCCGAAAAGTATTTATGATACCACTCATAATCACAAGTCAACCCCTTTAACACAAAATAATTTGTCTTTATTCTTTATCAGAATCAAGCAAGTAGAATCCAGGAACAAAACTGCTGTAGACGGCTACCTGGCTTAAACTAATTTACGCTAAATTAATGACTAGGAAGGATAATCTTATATAAATGATACCGAATAGTATAAAGCAATTATTTAATTTTATTTTTGTCGCTGACATTACCTTAAACCAAAGCAGAAGGCGCTTAATATTGTCATTTCTGTTATCGGAATGCTATCTCACGTTCCCGTTCGCGCAAGTATGCCATTTTTCAGAGGCAAAGCTATATTTGGCAAGCTGTACTTGATATCTTCTAATAGGCCACTTATTCTGGATAACCCTGTTCATGTATGCCTAATATTAAAGTAAAAATGCCACTGGGACTGGATCATATCAACAGAAAACACATGAATTATTTAATAAAATAGAATTAACTAAGTGATATGTGATTTTAAAGCCACTGTGTATCAACTTTAGGTTAAATACACAAGACAACGTTTGTCGTAAAGACATACGGCAAAGAGCTAGGGAATGTTAGAAAGTATGATGTATATCAAGGTAGTTTTTTTCTCCAAAATAAATACTTTATGACCAGATTCTCCAACGCTTTACCAGTCTAATTTGACAACCAAAAGTTTTAAACTATCAAGTGTAAGAATATGACAACTAAGTTTTACATATTTTAGTACTATGAATTTATTTTTTCGCAAATTCATAAAGAAAATGGCAATTTTATTACGTTCACAATAACAAAACTGAATTCATTCCAGCGACGCCTTCTAAGATGAAAACCATTTGGAAACCAAGCAAATCGTTGAAACATTAGAATAACTCACACGTTTTTAATGATGACGTATTAATAATGACAGGACAAAACCTAATTAATCAACTAGAACCGGAAGAGCTTAGTTTAGACCAGATCTTAGTTTAAAATCTTCTAGTGAATCTTAACGATACGTTTTGGAATTTTTGCGTGAATAAATAAATAATTTTCAAAGGAAATAATAAATAATCTTAAAGTATTTTAGTACGTGATGTAGGAAGTATGTGACTTTTTACGATACCAGTGCTTTTTCTCTAATAAGGAAATCAAAATTTTAAATTTAAATATTTGGTTTAACGAAATACGTCAGGTTTTCTGTTTCCTTTCCGCAAATATTTATCTTCGTAAGCTGAAAATCCCACAGAGAACGTTATAATATTAAAATCAAAATATCGACAAATATGTGTTTTGTCTAATTCTGGAACGGGATCATCTTAGAAAAATAAAACAATCCGATTTTTCCTTGTCAAAATTACAAAATTAGATTAGTAAAATTTTGTGTATTTCGCTATATTCTACACTATGTACAGGGTGTTAGTAAAGTATGTGGCTAAACTTCAGGGTAATATTCCTTACTCAATTTTTAATACTAAATGTTCATATAAACATAGGTCCTAAACGACTTTGTTTTTAATAATTGGTTGATTTTTCTTAGAAGATTTTTCCTAAATACCTAGAAGACGCAAATTAGTATCAAATTGAAACTGGTGACAATTTTAAGTGCATATAGAGGAGTCTTTTAGTAAATTCGCTGCCAGGGTGCCAGGGCGGACACGGATGTCTGATCGACTATGATTTTACCTCACCATAGCAGACACCCGTGTCCGCTCCTCTTATTCGACGGCACTTCCTAGCGGACACACATTTCTGTGTAACTCTTAATATCAAGTGTCTGCATTTGGTATAGTCAATTTATTTCAGTTTTTCGCTATACATATGATATGTAGATCTTATAACCTGTGTCTGCTGTTGTGAAAAAATTTGTTACTATGCAACCAGTAGAGCAAATGCAATTTTCTGACTAAATGTCAAACATACTTTAAAATATGTTTCCTTGCCTCCTACCTTATTTCTTTTCAAAATTTTTACGTACGTACCTCAACTTAAGGTTCGGATTACTATTATCATATTCTAGAGTTGACTATGGTCGCTTTTTCAAATCAGTTTAATCAGTAAGTAGCCACCAGGACACTTGTAATGTAATGACAGCTCACATGTTAACGTCATTTCATATCGTGACTATTTAAAGTGGGGGGGGGGGGGGGTATGAGTTTAACATGAAAAGTGGAGGGTGCCCATGAGTTTAATGTTTAATGCATACGCCACTGTATATGCCAATTAATTGTAGAGGCCCGTCCATACATTTATTCATCAATTACTTGATTAAATATGAATAGATACAAAAATTTAAGGCACAGAGAGATTCACTTTAATCTAAGATATTTCTTAAATTACTTTAATGTGAACTTTTTACATTACTCGACTTTCAAAGCAACTTGTTACTTGCACCAAAAAATCTACTAAACTAATTCAGTAATTCATTACTATTCTTCAGCTTGAAGTTATTTAATATTGAAAAGATTTTAGCAGTAATTTATAATGATGATTCACTTTTCTTTTGTAAACAATGAGAATTAATACCGTCTAAAAAAAATAGTACAGCTTCTGTTTATCCAAGATTCAAGCATATTATTAATTAAAACAAAGCTATTGTTTATGAAATGAAATTCTATCTTCATTGTTAATTATCAGCTGGAGATGATTTGTTATCTAATATTATAATAATTATAATTTAAATACTAATTATACTTTCTCATAAATTACAGTGCAAGTCGAGGTAAAGAAAGACGTAAACAAATCTTCTTAAGAACTTCTGTTTTACCGTAATCTGCAAATAATATTAAATTTCATGAAAATCAGGTTTAAATTTATAACCAGCCATCCAGGTTTAAGTGGAAGTAATTTCTAAATTCGCAATACTTATTTAATTTTTAATAAAGAACAGCTGAAATGTATAAAGGGAGGATCTTTAAGGGATTTTGGTAAATATTGCAGCAATTTTTATTACAGGTTTGGAAATAACTCGGGCTTTTTAGGGCATCAATAATTCCAAAGGTGCTTTTGTTACTTTGAAGTATTAAAGATTTATAATTTGCTACATTTTTCGAGGTCTAAACTTAAGAACGATAGAAAACATTTTATTGTAACAGTTCTCGTTTAAGTAGGAATTTTGGCACACTGAATAATATGTCCGTTTATACATGTTTGTCAATTTTTCCCATATTTTGTTTTAGATTTAACAGACCATGTTTTTTTGTATAGAAATGTTTAATGTGGAGGCAGGTAATTTATAAAATTTACTTAATTCTTGTGGTACCTGCAATGCCAATATTATCTTTCGTCTATTTCATATGTCACAATATTATTTTTAAGTAATATCTAATCGTATTGTCCAGTTTTGTACATATATACCATAAAGGGATTCCTGAAAATAATAAAAAGTGTAAATTTTAAAAGATATATTAATTTACTTTAAAATATAAAAACCCCTGATACAGCCACCAAATTGTGAAACATGTAAAAGATGAGAAAATTTCCACTTTATAAAATCAATATGCCAGTATGCTCTTCTTACTCCAAGTTCCATTATTCACTAAGCTAAAAATTTTAAGTGCAAAATACTTTTAAACATAGATTAGATAATTATTTGATAAAATCAATATACCAATAACTTTAATAATTAAATTATTTGATTCAGTTTGTTTTTTTATAAATTAAAACAATGCACAACATTTACATACTGCTTTTTGCATTTATACCACAGTCTTCGTATAATAAAGTTCTCTCAAGTCAATTCTACCCCGGAACACAAACTAGACCAGTTCTTTCGGATCATGAAGCAGAACAGCTTACAGTAGAAAAATATTTATCTCCATGGAACCCTCAAACAATTGACTTACCAAACTCTACGTTCTACGTAGTTGGAAAAAATAAAAGATTTTCAAGGGTGCAGCAGGCTGTGAATGCTGCCATTTTAGAAAATGGCAACAATACTGACAGGATATTTATTTATGTTGATGAAGGAGAGTATAAAGAAACAGTCTTTATTCCATCAGGTAAAAACAAATGATTTTAACTCAAAACAAAAGTCATTCTTTTTGGTGGCGCCTTTGTAATATTTTAATTTGACAGTTTTTTTAACATTTTAATATACAGAGTGTTATGAAAATGGTTTAAAATATTAAAATGGGCGACTTCTTGGGTTGTCCGGAGACAAACTTAATACTTTTTTTTGTTTTATTCGCACAACTGAAAAAAACACCTAAAAAGCATGCTATACGACCGCCCGTAAAACTTGTCCCCCTAGGACAAGCAAGCTGCTAAAATTTAATTTGTGAGGCAAATATTATGTTTTCAATTTTTCTTCTATAAAAAAATAATAAATAATGCTAAAATCATTCAACAATCTTCTAGTGCCGTCTCTAATACCGAAGTTGGGCAGATGGAATCCGTTTTTCGATCAGATGTTTTGTTTTCGAGTTATGTTATAACATAAAACTACTGACCAAATTTCATACTTATAGCTTCAGGCTTCAGCGGTTTCGGCTCGACGATGATGAATCAGTCAGTCAATCAGGACATGTTATCTTATATACACATTATTAGATAAAGCGATGAATGGTATGAAACCTGTTTTAAATCTTTTAAAATTTAGCTAAAAACAACTTAAACATTGAAAATGTTTACTTTCTAAGCAAAAATAATGCAGATCCGATCAGATTTTTTTTTAATAATAATAATGTAATGGCGTCATATTAGGAAATATAATGAAAATACGCTCTTAATTTTGCATTATAATATTAGGAAACTTTTATTTCTCAATTTTTCCTGTTATTGGATAGGGTTAAAAGCCTAAATTAGATCACATTTACAGCGTAGGACAGGTATAAAAACCCATTTTAAAATCAATTAGTGCAGGTTAAGAAACGCCAATGCTACATCAGGTATTTTAGTCTACATTTTATGTCACCTCGTTAGGAACAAAAATACAAAAATTTACATTAGTATTTTATTTTCTAATCAGTGTGTTTTGATATATAGGTCCTAATCCCATTACAGTCTACGGTCATCAAAATTCAAAAATTGTTCTCAATCAAGATGCCAATATGCCTGTAATAGACTGGATTAACCAAGTAAATCCGAATGGTACTCGTTACATAGAAGGTGACCCGGCCTACTCAATGTTTAAAAGCTGTGCAGTCAGTAAAGGTACTATCGGAACTCGATGTACTTCTGTAGTGTGGTTTAAAAGTAACAATATCCAGCTGGTAAATACAACTATTGAAAATTTTGCGAAAGGTACTAGTACCGGTCAAGCTGTAGCTTTAAGAACTGACGCAACAGGGATTCAGCTTGAAAATGTTAGGCTTCTGGGCCGTCAGGATACCTTTTATGTTGGTTCCGGGACTGTTTTTGTTAATAACTCCCATTTGGAAGGAGATACAGATTATGTTTTCGGCCAAGGCACTGCTGTTTTTAATAACTGCACTTTTAAAACGTTATCAAGTCGAAAAACGTATGCTGTTATCTTTGCACCTAAAACAGACTGCACAAATAGTTACGGGTTTCTAATCACCAACAGCATTATAACCTCGGATGATGGTTTTAAAAATACTACAAAGGTTCGTCTCGGCAGACCATGGGATTCTAAAGTATACGTTCCAGATCAGTCGCCAAATGGACAAATTTTAATAAGAAACAGTAGAATTGATGCAATAGTAAATATAACTGGGCCATGGGGTCAAGCAACTGGAAGTGGACGAGAATTTCTGGCAAATATAAGCAAGAATAGAGATCTAAATGATAACAAGTTCAACAGATTTTGGGAGTACGAAAACTTTGGATATGGAACATAATCTTTTATAATCTTCAACTTCTTATTTGAAGCTATAGGTACCTGCAGTGCTTCCATTTCAAAATTGGCTACCCTCAATAACACTTCATTTGAAATAAACTCAATTTAAATAAAAAAAGACGCCAATTCAGATATCGAGGGAGACGTTTAAAATAGTGCGATTTCAAATTGCACCCCTAGATTATTTTAAAAACATGATCTAATCACGTTTAAAAAAATTAATTCGGTTGACCCTTTAATGAGTTATACCATAACTATGTTCCAACCCTTCGCAGACATTATGAAATGTTTCACCATTAATTCACCCATATTCTTGGGTACCTAATCCCATTTCTGAGCTCTTCCATATTCTCAGATGAAGTTTTGTAAACTACAGTTTTTAGGTACAGGAAAATATCATGCGGTGTCATATTTAGCGATTTCTTTGACTATTATACAGCACCTCTCATACCAATCTATTTTCCGAAAAATATCTGATTCAACCATTATTGTACAATAGTTCATGGTGTAGTGGGGGGGCTTCATCATGTTGAAACGTCCGCAAGAAGTTCTAAAATAGACTATATTATGGCTTAGCCAGTAAAGGATCACCTATTAATATGAATTTCTAATTAGGAAGTTTCCTATGTCAGAAATATCGAGTAACTTTAACATCATTTAATAGTCTTTCACTTAACTTGTCAAACAAAAAAAATTATCTCGATATCTTCAAAATTGACGAACTTATTCAATTTCTTATTTAATAACTTCGCGCGCGGCTTTTATCGGCCGTGACGTCAAAATGCAGAACTCTGTCGCCCCATGGTCGCCGGGCTAAGCGGCCCGCTGCTGCTTTCGCGTGTTTACTTTCATGCATTGTATCCTTTCCGGTAAGAATAACACTAAAGCCCCGTATACAGAGTCTGTATACGGTGACTAAAGATTAAACGGGCGCCTCAAAAAATATATAAGAGGTTAGAAATGTTAACACCTAAGTAAAATGAAGAAACACGAAATTTAAATAAAAATCAATAAATTAGTATGCCATCGTGTTCTCGGATGTCGCTCCAGCTCGTTTTCTTGTGGCGGGCAGTTTAAATGGTATGTTCAATATAATATTAATTTATTTTTAAGCTAGTATTTGATTGTTTTAAAGACGATTTATTGTTTTTTTTTCGTATGACACAATAAAATATTATGTATTCAGTAAAACCAGCTATAAATTGATGATTTTACTGATTAAATTATATTTTAGAGGAAATTACAAATTAAAAAACAATAATAGTCTTTAACAATCAAATACTGATACTTCTAAACCCTACACAGTATAATATGTAAAATATAAATTATATAATAAAACTACAAAGTATGCACATGTCGGCTTTATTTACCAAACAGTTATTGTTATCACATTGTTATTTACAAAATAGCCCAAAATGCAAATAAATGGGATATGTTTCTTTTATATGTGAGTAGTTTTCCATGTACCTAAATGTGTATATTTTCATAAAGTTGAGACTATATCTTTTACTAAATACCGTTAACTCCTGACCTCGAAAGATAATCCACATTGTTATACGAATTCATGTTAGCATGCTGAAATTCAAGTAGGAATAGATAACTACACAAATGTAAAACCAGCATTAAAACATCGTCTACCAGGATTTCTAAAAATATTAGGGGGTGCAGGGAAGAAAAATTAAACAAATTAACAGACAACATTGAGTCGAGGCTAAGTAATTTCTCTGCCTGCACTGCAACCTAGAATAATTTAAATCAGATATTAAAGATATTGTTTGAACACAAGCAGAATTATTAAAGAACAACCAAAAAGAACACTGTTACAAAAGGCTTTTTTGGTCTATCAAGACAGGCGACAAAAATGACATTTCTTGTGAATTTTGACCTGCTGAACATGATGGCACAATTGAAATTACCGGATGCTTCCGGGAACATCTTTTTCTTTAGTATCAAGTAAATTCTAATCACGCATCACGTTGTTCAGCAGGTCAAAATCCATTATAAATAGTATCATCATCTTTGACGTTTGATACCTTGGCAGGCAAAAAATTGTCTTTTCTTATGATTGTTTAAACACATTTTAGTATTACAACACAACATACACTTTCACTTCACTTCTATTCACTTAAAACCATCCTAAAATTCGCAACAGTTTCTACGTTATAAATGAATTAAAAAAATACAAAAATTGGGAATGAAATTGTTTAAAACACAAAATAATTATTGCACCGACCTGTCACAGATCGCGGCGAAATTTGGCAAGTCGTCAGCTGTCTGAAATTCTGAAAGTTCAAAGAACGAGTGAAATGGTTGCAGAAGAATTATCCTACAGTGCCACCTCTTTTTACGCTGGCATACTAATGGTGTAACGGTCGTGTTTCCACTTATTCAATTCAAGTTTCACCCATGTGGGGCGCCTATTCCGCTGTTGACGGCGTGGTGGCGATTGACGTCATCGAGCCTCAGCCAACGTGAGCGTAGCATCTCAGACTTTGAAGGACGATAACTTTTTTATTTCTACAGATAATTAAAAACAAAAAATACATATGTTTTTTACATTTTTAGGACTATTTATTAAGAGAAAATGAAAAAAATGGAAACTTCCTAATTCTACGGCCTTTAAAATTATGTTTAAAGTTTCTTCAGTATTAAATTTTCGTTTTTAGTGTTCCGTGAAACGGAACACTTATGAAATCACTTCGGTTTGAAATTTAGCACAGAGATAAGAATGTGGTGGCCTAATTATTATAGACGTGCAGTATAAAAAGTTAAATTTTGATTTTGGGGGTTAATTCAGGGGGTTATTTGGAAAATGAAAACAAAATTTAAAGGGCATCGTATAGGGTGCCAAATGAAAGCTTATTTAAGCACGAATTCACCAATATATATAATGTTTTTTTATTCATTTTTTTAAAACATTTTTCGGGAAAACGCTTAAAAATTGCTGGCCCCCACCCTCATCATCAAAAGGATTGTTCAGAAAAATTTGAAAAAATAACGAGCACTGAGAAGTAAGTTTAGATTGAACGAAAATTATCAGGATTAAAAAATGCTAGCGCGATCAATTGTTATAAACAATTTAATTGTTTATTTTCTTATAACTGCTGAACCATTGGTTTTAGAGAAAAAGTTTTTTGACAAAAATATTTCTCATGATGTAAGGAACAACTTTTGTCCTTACACATTTTTCAAAATTTTCAATTTGGCTCTGTCGAAACGCTCTCCACTCAGCTCCGCGCAAACGCGATGTTGATGCCGTCGGCTGAGGTTTGCTCAGGTTAAGTAGTTGCTGATGGCATGGAATACTAATTGTGCAAGTACAGCTTGCACTTGACCGATTTTTTTTTGTGGAAATCGAA
This sequence comes from Philopedon plagiatum, assembly GCA_963971165.1. Classification (NCBI taxonomy): domain Eukaryota; kingdom Metazoa; phylum Arthropoda; class Insecta; order Coleoptera; family Curculionidae; genus Philopedon; species Philopedon plagiatum. The sequence goes on along the minus strand of OZ020191.1, from coordinate 27,611,330 downwards.
TTTACTTTATATCAAGTGAAGTTTTGAAATGAAAGCACTCACTGTATTATGTTATTTTATATCAATAGTTAATGTTATTTAAAAAATAATGACAGGAAAACAGGAAAGTAGTAGTATTTTCATAATGTATCTACATTTAGTCGGGCCTTAAAATCTATAGGCTAATGTTCTTTTTTAATAAAATAATATCATAACCGATTGGCTTTTTTCTATGGTCACGTTGTGTTGGTCTGACTTACTTTTGAAACAATAAATTTGATTAAGGCTTACTCCAAATCCAATCTTTACGGTTCGGCTAATGCTAACGAACACAGAGATTCTATACAAAGTTCTAGTGCACTGTTTTATTAAGGTTGATATTTTTGTACACTTAATTTACGTCTTCAAACAAGAACGTTGAAAAAGAAAGCCGCTGTTATTGGTACAGTTTAAAAAACTAATTAAAAAAAAAGAAAAGAATATTATAATAACAAAAATTATTGCTGGTTTATATAATTTTATTAATTTTGTGTACCATACTACCTAGTATTCCATCAAAATAAAGTGTATTAAGTTTCTCTCGAGACTTTTCTCCACTAGCAAAAAGTATAAATTGATATGACTTGTGAGCTCTGACAGCCAGGCCAGGATAACCTTCGTCCTTTCATCCTTCTTCCTTCGAAATTCAGCTGGAGATCCCCAGCCCGCTTTCTGCCGGCACTACGTCAGTCCTGCGAAGAGCTCCTGCGACGACGCGATTTTAGCAGGCTCGCTGCCGCCACTAGTGCTGCGGTGCCAAAACGTACGAAATTTCGTGGTATTAAATGTGGTAAGAAAAATGAAAATAAACAAAAAAATCAATACAAATTATTAAATTGGACCTATTTTGTTAAGAAATATGTATATATTCTGTGCCTTTAATATAAAATAAAAATAAGATTTAAAATGTTGGTATTAAAATAATATATTAAAATTCATTTGAAAAAATAAAGTATTCAAGTTTGCTCCAGTTAATCATTCAGGAAATATCCCATTCTTAAAAGAGTACTTTATTAGAACATGTTGACATTTATTTTCGTCCATAAAATTTTATTAGTTTTATAAACATACTAAAAAAAGCGAGACTGGTACAAGGAGATGCGAGTTACATACATTTAATGTTTAAGATTCATTCCATTTCCGTTCCTATTAAAAAATCAATATGCACAAAATTATTTAAAATTCAGAAGTAAACAATAAGCTATTATGCAGTATTGTTATTCATTTATCCTTATTTTTACAGAATTTTATAGCTAAATAAAAGTAACAAGTTTATAAAATATCAAATGCCAAATGCAACAGCTTAAAATCTGAAAATGCTGTACGATTTCGGTTACCCTAGTAGATTAATAGGAGTGTATGATTTACTATATTGCTTAGACGAAGAATGCACTAAAAATAATTAATTAGCTGATTTCTCAAATGAAAAAAAAATGCATTTTAGAGAAATTCTTTGGGCCTATAGGTATTGTATAGAAAAAATGCAAAGGTTCGTTAGCGCAGTTTTAACTGGAATCAAAATCAGCCTTATGTCCACCGATAAGTATAAGATGCAGTGGCTAGTGGTAACTATTTAGTTTAACCGTTGGGTCTGTGCTCCGAAATTCGGCTGCTAATACCATACGTCGAATTTTATCGGCTATAAAAGTGCACTATTGTACGAAAAATAGTGAAAATTTTTAGATGGACTAGATGGCGTAAGCCATAACATCTTAGACCCATCCAAATCTCATCGATGGGCATGGAGCTGATTTTAATTCTGGTCAAAACGTGGTTTGTTCTTCAGTCAACCTAGATGTAATTCTGTCTGAAGAACGGGGTTTAGAAATTGCGATAGCAAGACAGTACCCGGACCAGAGTCAAAAATATATTTTTTTCAGGTTATTTGACGGTTTTGTATTGCAGTAACGAAGAAATTAATCCTTGCATTTTTTTCTATACATTTTACATTTTGTTTACAGCGTCTGTTTTTAGTGCTTTATAATGAAATGAATGAAACCTAATATAAGGGAACTGTCTATGCACCCATTTCTATTCCATCCATTTCCACAACTACTCGCTTGAACGAAATGAAATGCTGTACCAGTCTTCTTTTTTGAAACAACTCTTACACGACATTGCTTTTGGACATTTTTCTGCGCCCGAACGTTTCGAAACTGTGTCAAAATGCAGTCAGCCGTGGCACTCTAGTGTTGAAATGGTGACGTCATAGACCAAACTGTTTTATTCAGTTTTGAAAATGCTCGGATAGATGTTTCAAAACTGGAGGGGAGAAAACTGGACTGCCGCTTGTCAAAACTAACCTGTGTGCTGTGATTTATTATTTTGTATTTGCAATGACATTTCCTTACTCAATTGTATGACTCAAATGAATGACGAAGCGATAAAACGGGTCAATCAACTGGGCGATGGCGTCAGCGCTAATACTGTTTTGAAACTGTCTTGAAACGCTTTCATCACAGAAAAACGTCTATACTTATCGTTTTAATATCGTTTAATGCGAACGAACTATCATTATTTTAGCCTATTGTAATGGACCATTTTATACTGTTTGACCTTCTTTGTTGCAAGAACGTTGGTACATGTAAATGTAATTATAATAATATTCTTTGGGGCCGTATTTTCCCTGATAGAAATTGCTCTTGCTATTTTTCACCATTCTTCTGTCTCCCGGAATTTTTTTCCTCTTTTGAGGCAACGTTGCTCTGGCTCCGACCTCGCCTCTCTTCTCCCTGCTGTGTTGCCGTCTTTCACGCAGAGGTCGACGCGAATTTGTACCGAAAACAACCGCGCGCTTCAAATACCAAATTCTGTGGAACACGCGTGGCCTCCACGCCATAAATATGTTTTTGCAAATTTTCTAGTTATTGACTTGTTTTTATGTTTATTTTAAGTGTCTTTGCTTCGTCTTGTTTCTGTTTAGACACTATGTGTTGGAATTTTTAAGATTTTTAAAGAAAACCTACATCAATTGCTAGTGGTATTAAATCTGGTTTTCCTCGAAGCAAAAAAGGTACTTTCAAGATTTGTATTAGCAAATAAGAAGCGTCTGGCGATCACGCTATACATATTCTGTTATAATGATACTATTTTATATACATATTTTTCGAAAAATATTTAGTAGCCACAGTAAGATTCATTTTTTGATTGAAAATAAGATTTATTGCAATCCAACTTACGAATTTCAATTATTAATGTGTCTTTGAACTTGCAACGTCAGAAATGTTTTATTACATTTAGCATTTAGTATTTCAAAACAAAATTGCATCAGTACCCTTCGTTGATAGAAGCTCAAGGTTTTAATTAAAGCGAAATTTTATGGCATTCTAACACTGTACAATTAGGTGTGCCATTTATCTGCATTTCTTTAGTAATTAGCAGTCTATCCACATTAAACATTGCTTGGTTTGCATTTGTTATAAAGAAATTAATATATCGGCAAAAAACTACACCTAAAAGTAGACCTAGGTTATATTTTCCTCCAGGGATGTACTGAAAGAATTATGGTTTGGGAGGGGTGGGGAGGGGGGATTCAACTATGCGATGGTAAAAATCTCTGCGTCAAACAAAAGATTTTTTGCCAACGCTTTCCAGAATAAACTGGTTACCTTGTTTGCAAATTATCCCAGACATACGTAGATTGTCGCCGTGTTTTTTTAAATTGATCGACATTTTTTGTGATCCCGGAATTAAACTGTCGACCTTTTCGAAAATTTTTCCAGAACTGAATTGTCGACGTCGACGGTTTTTTGGAAGAGAAACTCGTACCCTAATTTAGACATTTATCCAACTCGAGCGCGTAGGGGGGAAGGGGAACCTCCCTCCCCAATGGATACGCCCTTGTTTACCTTGGTGGTTATGCTTATTATAAATTATTAACGTCAAGTAATCTGCTGTGGATCAAACTTCCTATACAGGGTGATCCAAAACAAAGTAATGGTACCTACACCAGCAGTGAATTCCTGACATAAACAAACCTATTGCTGTATAATTAAACCATGCTAAACTTACTAAAAATGTATATTAAAAGAGAATGTTAATGATCAATTTTCTTAAATATTTGTTCAATTTTTTGACGATTGTATAAGATCTAAAAATTGACTTTCTTATAGGAAATAATAAGAAATGTGTGATTTCATTAATTTTTATTGACTTAAAATAAATAAAAGACTACAGTGGTACGGGTATCTCATGAGAAAAGATAATGATTATGTCGACAGAACGGTAATGGCGATGGAACTATAAGGGAGGAGATTCAGAGGAAGACGAAAGCAGCGATGGGTCAAAAATATATAAATTCATTTCCAATTTCCAAAAAGGTTGGACAGTAGAGAAGATTCAGGACCGGGCGTTGTGAAGACTGTTAGCTCCCTATAAATTGAAAACAAGATAGAGTCAAAGAAGAAGAATAAATAAAACAGACTTTTTGCTAAAAAGAGTGGCACAAAAATAATATCTACTAATTCTGATCCAAGTTTGGATAAAGATAAAGAAGAATAGCGTGTGCGCAACAGGAAAAATATACATATACAGCGCCACGGAGTTCTTTCCACATGAGAAAAATTTATACAGAAAGTTGAAAAAAAATCACTTTGGTGTAAAAAAGTTCTGCATATTAATAAACTAAGAACGCCGATGGAAAAAAAATCAAAAGACCCATAACGTACAGGGTCCTGACAAAAGCGTAAAATAGACCCAATAATAAAGTACCCTTATTTAGCAAGATACAAAGAGAAGTTATTTTAAAGAATTATTTGGAATCATTCTTTCTCTTTAAATACAAAATCACAGCCACCAAGAAAAAAAATGTTTTTGCATTTTTACTTTAGGTTACGGAATCAATGTTAGTAAGGGTTAATAAACCGGTAAATATGCTAAGAATGACTTTAACATAGACATTGATATTCTTTGCAGTATTCAGTATATCAGGCATCAGGGCATATTTAAGGAAAATGATAAATTGATAATAATCAATTTATCATTTTCCTTAAATATGCCCCCAAAACTAACCAAGGAACAAAAAATTTAAATTGTTTTAATTATATTGGCGACAACTACAAAAGTTATAGGGAAGCCGTTGAGATTTCCCATGAAAGGTATCCCGAAATATTTGTATCCCATCAAACTGTTGGACACATAATGGGAAAAGTTAAAAGTAGTGGAGGTGTGGAAAACCGCTTCAATAAAAAATGAAGTTCCGGCAGAGGATGATGAGGATATTGATCAGTGGCGGCTGGTGAAATTTTAAAGTTGTATATCTCTGTTGCTACTTACGGGACCCATGTCAAGTTCAGGTTTTTTAATAGTGAGCCTACTTACTAGGAATGTTTTGGTAAATAAAAAAATATTTTGTAATTTGAGGACAAAAGTCGATTTTTTGCGAAGCCCCTTCTGGAAAAAAAATTAAGACTTTTAGGTATTTTATTTATTATTTAATCTAAAGAAATTTTACATCATTTTGTCGAAAATTTTTAAATTTCAAGAGAAAAAAATGTATTTAGTTATAAAAAGTTATAGTCATTTGAATTTGTTTCTAAATTATATTTTGGGTTTAGGTTGGTAAAGTTAGTAAGTTTACAGGGAGGCTCCGGAAAAATTCAATTTTTTTCGCAAATTACACAAAATATTTTTTTTACCACAACATTTCCGGTAAGCTCACTATAAAAAAACCTGAACTTGACATGGGTCCCGTAAGTAGCAACAGAGATGTACAATTTTAAAATTTCACCAGTCGCCACTCATATTCACCTACTAATTAACCAAGGTCAAGCCCCCGGTCAAGCTGTTGTTGAAAATCCCAAGAGTTCATTGAAAAATTTGGAAAAAGTACTTCCTGGAAACGATAGGCGCTCTGTTTGTAAATCCACTGTTGGAAGAGTTCTTAAAGCAAATCATTTTCATTCATACAAACCTACCTTTGCTCACACGTTGAAACCTGGAGAATTCGGTTTGAATTTTCGGCTTGGTATCAAGGTATGCATGAAAATGACCCGTCTTCTTGCAAAAAAATCATATTTTCTGATGAAGCATGTTTTACATCAAATGAAGTAGTTAGCTCCCAAAATTGTCGTTGATGGAGTACAGCTAATCCGGGATTTGTCATTCAGTGTCGAGATCAATATTATTTAAAGACAAATGCGTGGTGCGGTATTTTAGATAACCAACTGATAGGCCCATTTTTCTTCTTAGGCAATATATCGTCGGGTATTACCTTCAATTTTTGAGAAATCAGCCGTTTGGCTTTGTTAATGGCCTCCCACTTAACATTAGAAATAATTTATGGTATCAGCATGATGGTGTGCCATGCCATAGTTCCTGAGCTGTTAACGAGTTTCGTCAGGAAATGTTCCAGGGACGTTGGATAGGAAGATTTTCAGAAAATCATTGGCCGGCGAGGTCGCCGGATCTGAACCCACTCGATTACTTTCTTTGGGGATATTTAAAGGAAAAAGTGTATTCTCACCGACGCGACGGCGCGACCGACCTTTCGAAAATATCGACAGCTTGGAAAGAGTAATCCCGATGTGCTCCAGAGATTCTTCAAGTTGTTTTGAGAAAAATGTTTTCAAAAGTTAACAATAAAACGCATCGAAAAAGGAGATGGCTATATTGAAGTTTTGGAAATTTCTTCTTTCTTAAGTAATATATTAATTTGTGTTATATTAAAAACTATTAATTTTTTTCGTAAGTGGCTGTGATTTCGTATTCAGAGAGTAAAAATGATTCTTTAAAATAACTTTTCTTTGTATTTTGCTAAATGAGGGTACTTTATTCTTGGTTATATGTTACCTTTTTGTCACTACACTGTATACTATGGGTCTTTTTTAGATTTTTTCCATGAGGATTCTTAGTTTATGAATATGCAGAACCTTTCTACACCAAAGTCATTTTTTTAACTTTAAGTAAATGTTTTTCTCATGTGGCAAGATCTCCGTGGGATATGTTGTATTGTATATTTCATATCAGTATTGACTATGAAACTATTTAGATTTTTAGAAACTTTTTTCTGCAAATGCAGTAAGATTCTTATATTTCTATTTTATTTATAAGATTGTTTAAGTTTATTTATTATTATAAATCCTTATCCCGAGGTTTATTATGAAACATTGTATATATGCATAAACAACGAACTCACAGATAATTTCTGTAGCGATTTTCAAAAATTGCATCTTTGTACTTTTATAGCTATGGTAATTAAATCGTCAACATAGTTCCACCGGTTTTGCAAATGCCACGACCTCTAGCTTCCTTTGCCATTCCGCACGATTCTGCACCTGTATCTTCCAGTTAGGGACACCAATACTTCACGGTTAAACCCCCCTATATATTCTTTTTCTTGCGAGCTTCTAGCTACGTATATCTATCTACACTAATATATTAAAAGAGTAAATTGACTGACTGACTGACTGACTGACTGACTGACTCACTCATTCATCAACGCCCAGCCAAAACTACTAATGCTCAAATTTTGCACACAGCTTTATCTTATGCTGTAGATGTCCAATAAGAAAGGATTTTGCCCTCTAAGGGGGTAAAAGCAACCCCTAAAAATTAAATTGTTTTTCATTTTAAAAACTAATATGTTTTAAGGAAAACGCCAAAACATGTAAGTTGTAGTTTATTTTTTTACATAAGACTACTTTTTCTCGTTTTGGAATTTTATCCCTAGGGGGTAAAAACATACCCCTCTCACTGATTTAGCAAGGCCCAGCCCTAACTATCAAAGACTAAAAGTTGAAATTTTGCATACAGCTTTAATTTAGGCCCCAGACGTCCACTAAGAAAGGACATTGCAAAAGTCACCCTCCAAAAATTACCACCCCCTAAAAATTACAAAATTTTCAAGCTCAAACCGCTTGACATAGAAAGCTAAGTTTTGGCATATATATATATATATATATATATATATATATATATATATATATATATATATATATATATATATATATATATATATATATATAAATAACATATCCTGACTTACTGACATCATCGCCGAGGCGAAACCGCTGAAGCTATAAATATTAAATTTGGTCAGTGGTTTTATTTTATAGTGTAGAGACTCACTAAGAGAGGATTTTTCAAAATTCAACAACTAAAGGGGCCATAAAGGGGTTGAAAGTTTGTATGGAGAAAAAATATTACACGATCATATTAACTTGAAACTTTATAGAAGTACTCAAAAAAATAAATGATTAAACACGTGCTATACAGTTTTTAATAAATCAACCCCCAAGGGGGTAAAATGGGGGTTCAAAGTTTGTGAAGTAAAAATTGTTATACCGCGGATAAAGTCGCGGGCGTAAGCTAGTATTTATATCAAACAATATTACATAAAAGTTTGGAACGCAGCGTTGATTTAAAACAGAGTTTGTATTTTCGGTTCAATAGCTTCAACACAATACAAACCCCGAATTCGCTAATCAAAAATACCATTCGCATATCTAAAGCTTTGTGAAACTTCCCTAACTCCGCAGAGTTTTATTCAAAAGAGAATTCGCTGGGTTTGTGATCCTGAACTAATGAAAAAATTTTCACAGTTCATCTGTTAATCAGAAAATGGTTTATTCGGCCCCACACAGAAAATAATCATCAGATAGTACTTGGAAAATAGAATTTTTAATGAATCAAGCTTTTGTCATTAAAACTGCCTAGCTTACACAAAACGTTAAAGGGTTGCTTACCTACCCTGTAATTTTTTTAGAAAGTGTTTAAGTAGGTTTGTTATGTATAAATTATCCAATCTTCATGACCTTCATGTTTGATGTGTATGTCATAGCTTAAACTATACAAAATCAATATCCTTTAAAAATATAGGTCTGAATATACTATCCTTGTTCCTTTTTCTTTGATTCGGATCATTTAATCAAAACGTCATGCTTTAATTTCGTCGACTTTTTTATGTTAAACATCCGCTTTTAATGAATATTTTGTCCTAAAGAGCGTGTGTTTTAGTGATTCTTAGCAGCAGCTGTAACATTGGCCCTTTAAAGGGCTGTGCATTTTGTAATAAAGGTAAAGGGTATTTTTCCATTGGGGTCTGTCAAATGTATAATTTCAATTTCACAATTTTTTTATATATCTTTTAGGAGGTGCGGTCAAATTATGTACAAATTTTTTTCTTAAAATTGTTTGTAGTGATAAATGTCAGAAAAATCGATTTAAAGTTTAAATTTTCTAGACCATTATCATCATTTTAGATGAGTGATATTATAATCTTCCGGCAGTTTCATAACTTGCCGTCACGAGTTGACTGAACAGTGTTGTCAACGAGTAGATATTTTTCTGTTGCTCTTAAAAAGTATTTTTAACAATATTTTAAATCAAATGTAAAAATAATAGAATAATAGAATTTGTTTTATTTACCTGTACTTGGATAGGTCGCTACAAAACCTTTGCATTCAAAAAATCAATAGCTTTCTTTTGAAATTCCTCGCCTCGCCGTCCAGGCCGATCTTTCTTGTGATATTTAATATTGGATTCGAGAGAATACGGTGCGATATATATTAATGACTTGATGGATAGACCAGAGATATACCGGCTTGTTAAAAGTAAACGGACATACTTGTGGGTGTAGACTTTTGAGCAAATTAAACGTTAAAATATATTGCAGGTAAAAACAGTAAATAGTATGTCCGCGGATTGGGTTAAGAAGAGGACAAATGGACCACATTTTGCAAGATTCGTAAAAATGTCATTCCTAATAAAAGTTTTTGCTTCTAAAATAAATAAGATTCACGTTATGAAAAATTAAATTTTTTATACAGGGAGCATAAAAACACGAAAACGTTAAACAATAATTCCACCTATGGACATGTTTGTCAATGTCTTTATTAAATGGAGCAATTATTTAACTGTGCGATACTTCTTATTCAGCAGTAGCGTGCATACAATATAGGCAGAAAAGCACTGCCTACCCTATGAACAAACGGTATGAAATTATTATAATTTTTTTCTAAGTATTTCAATTTCTATCCGTGTAATATCCAGCTTTGGCAGCTATTATTCTATAAATTAATATTGTAGAGGATCAAAAATTTAATCGCATATCATTCCCACTCCTACGTATTATCTTCCTTGTACTATTATTCGTAAATTAGATCGCTGTATAAGCATCTCATAAGACCGTCTTGAAAGCGCACAGCTTTCTTCATATTACACTCTTATGGCAAAGCAAAAGCAGTGCTTCTGTACGAGTAGAAGTAAGGGTGATTGTAGGATAGAAGGAGATGCAGCACATACACTCGGCTCGAAAGGCAAGACCGCCGTCAGGCGCACATACACTCGGCTCGAAAGGCGAGACCGCCGTCAGGCATCGCCAGCGTTATAACTCCACTGTTGCCAAGGTTAATGCTTTGTCGTACTTTTCCGAAATATTAAACTCATTCTGAATTTAAAAGTAAGTTGTCCTTATATTTTTTACAACATAATTAAGATGTTTTAAAAGGGTATAATGTAAAGTAAATAATAAGTATAAATATTCTCCTATAAAGTAGAAATCGAAGTACAGCCAAAAATTTTATTTTGGCCGACTGAGAAATGAACTACAATGTTTATATTCTTCTTCCGCGTTAGCAGGACTAAATGCTTACGAAATCATTAGATTTTGCGGAGATAAAAAGACGGTGAAGTGTTTCCTGAACTGATAACGTTAGGTTAATTAACTTTGACTCTTCCGGCTAGCAGCGCGTCTTCAGAACGATGTTTTTTCTGGATTAAAATGAACTCATAAGCATAAGTATTTACGAAACACACAGGGACTGAAACGCTTAAGCGAACAATAATCTCTCTGGAGAGTGACCTTTTGAAGGATCTAAGAAAAAACTAATTTTTATGATGATGTTTTAAAAGAATTTTTAAGAATAACCGCCGTGTTGATTTAATTTATAAATAATTTCGTTATTCTTTGGCCACGGTGTTTTACTGACTCCTAATCGAGACATTTGTGACAAAACGTGAAATTTATGCACGTAAATGCTTCGAAAGGTAATTTTTGGACTTAAATAAAATGTTTGCCTATCCTGTTTTAAGTGGCATTGCACGATACTGTTATTCAGGTGCCATTTTTAAATAATACGAACATTTAATTAAACTCAAAAGAATATGACATAAAGTAAGCAATACAATAAAGATATCAAAATTTAATAACTCCACCCCCATATTTAACATATTTTTCTAATTGCTTCCTTAGATATCTTAAGGAAGTTATGATTTCTTCCTGGGATTTTAAACGAACAGCCTGCCTTTTAGCACGTCAATTTGGTATTGGAGTGGCATAAACAATTTGTTTTAAACGGCTCCATAGAAACTATCGGCCAACGTTAAGTCGGGGCCCTTGGGGAGCACAAAATTGGGTTTGCTTCCCCCCCTATTCTCCCTCCCTATTAGGGGAGAGGGGGGATAGTTCATCATAGTTTTATGTTTTCCTTATAAACAGTAACCTATTATTGTTGTATTTATAAATTTATTATTTAAATCTTGTTTCTTATAGAATACCCAAAAGATATTTAGGCATGTGGTGATAATAATTGGAAACAACTTTTAATTAGCAAATTAATGATTTTCTCAAAACATGTATTTGCACAAGTATCCCTCAGAAGAGGGGAGACTTGATTAGAGGGATGGGGATACTTGATCGTCGGTAGTACATTCTAAGATTATGAGTAATGGTGGTAAAACGTGTAGAACAGAATAAATCAAAGCAGTTCCCATTTAAAATCACATTACTAGTTTCTTAGCAGCATTTCAATACAATTTCTAATAGTGCATTACATCTTATTTAAAGCCAACAACTTATTAACTTAAGAAACCCTTATTCTAGTAAACTTAAATTTGAAAGACTAAGCCATTTTATAAATATCTACTGGTTTATGGAATTGGTAATACATGCGTGCCCCTTTAAGAACAATATTGGGGTCTGGTGTTATACCAACTATTTACTTATATGTAACATCACTAATCTCTTTGTCAACCAATAAAAAAGTTTTTCTTGTTCCATTCAAGCATTTTAATGAAATCACTCGACATGTGCCTTCTTCTTGTCGACATTGTCAATCAAACATAGGTATTTATAAACAGAAGTGAACCTTTTCCCCCTTTTAAATTTCATAACTACAAATTTACCATTCTTCAAGTTATCTATCAAGTAACCTGTGAAAGCTATCCAAATTATTCTTCCTCTATGTTCAGTGTCATAATTCATGTATTCATTCTCATTCGGCGATGAGGACGAGGACGTGAAAACTTTTCTTTTACTTTTTAACTTTATTTTTGCTTTTTATTATCTTTTCAATAGCTCGCTTTTGTGCATTTTCAGATTTTTTCAGTTTATTCTCTAATTTTCAGTTCATGTCATTTTTAAATGTGGTATCTGTTAGAATAGCAAACTTTGCCTATTTTCTTCCGTTGTTAGTTTGTGTTGAATGTCCAGGTACAGTTTTGACAGATTATTTCACTTCCAGCGCTTCAGGCTCAACTTCCGATAAACTTCTTAGTGTACTAGAAGTGTTTAAAACGGAATCCAATACGGAAGTTGCATTTAACTTAACACTTTCTTCATTCTAAGATAATACCGGTGGTTGGAGCAAAATTCTTTGCTAGAGAGAACGAGAAAAATTCTCGACGAGAGACAGCATTCTCTTGTCTCGTCTCGAGCGTTCTGTCAAGAGAAATTGGTCCTCTCGTCTCGTCGAGATGTAACGACACGAGACCAGACCCGAGAATATCTGTTCTCGGCGGCATCACTAGTATTAAAGCTACTCTAAAATATGATGATTCGACGAGGTATTTCATGACAATTATTTTCAGTCATATATCTTAAGATTAGACATATTATATGATGTATGTGTATGATGCGATTTTGGAAGGAAGTGATAGCTACCAGCTACATCTATATTAGGAAGTAGATCCTAATATAAAACCCTACTAAATAATATGTACGCTTTTGTTTCGGACATTACACTGTCTCATATTAACTAGTTACGTAATTCATTCATTATTCAAAAGTTATCATAACTTGTAAATTTTTAACAAAAAGCAACTGTGATGGCGTATTTCAAACAAATTAACGATTCTATCATTTACGACAAATGTAAATTGCTTCTTCATAAAAATAATTATTCCTGCCTAAGTAATATTATGTAATGTCCGTTTATTCAAAGTTCCAATATTACCAAAGATAAGTCCAGTACATTCAAAATTGAAACCGAAAAAATACGTTTATAAGTATTAATATTAATATTAAAACTGAAAACACGAAAAGGGTTGTTAATTTAAATACTTGTTTAGGAAGCTAACGAAAAGGCTTACTTGACGGTTTTTCCACAATTTGGATAAATTGCTATAAACGCGAAGGGTCAATTAACCTGTTAAAATTTGTTTAGAAAAGGTACATCAATTTTGTTTGGTTGGTTTTTATTTCGTGTTCATATTTTTTTACTTTCAAACAACACTAGTGGGAAAAAGAATATTGTACCTGAATGTCCAAACATTCGACTTTGAGGGTACCACGTCAAACTAGCTCAAAACTAAATAGACCCGACAAAATAACTCCGAAGAAATAGCCAAGTCTAAAATAGACCCTATCAAAAAAAAACCGACAAAACAGCCCAAATTCAAATTCTAAATATTAATAAAAAAAATGCATTTTGAGAAAGTGTAAATATTTATCGAAAAACACATTTTATTTAAATTCTATACAAATATATAAATACAAATTCTAAATATTTATTAAAAAACACAGTTTAGGAAATTTTTTACAATTACTACAATTACATTTGAAGTTTATGTGAAATGCCCCGAATAAAGTCTATATATTCAATGTTTGCATAATTTTCTGCTAATGCTTCCAGGGTCGATTCAGTAACAGTTGTACATATTTTGGTTTTGCTTGCATCTGGGTTGCGAATACCTGCAGCAAGGCGGGTTGGGCGGATTTCCACCATATCTTGCTCTTTTCACAAATAGTCGATGAGCTTGTAGACGGATGAATCATGGCAACTACAGTTTTCTGGAATGCCCTATTCCACCGTTCTACCGAATCGTTTATCCCAGGAAGACCATTGACGACTCGCTCATGGACATTCCATATATTATTATGTATTTCAAATCTTGGTTGTGCTCGACGATTGCATCTTATTCGTCTTATATAACATATATCTTTCCAACAATCGATAAGGGGATCTAGTTAGTTTGGGCAGTTTATCATGTACCGGTGCAAAACTCAACGCAAAGAACATTTTCATATAAACACGAACATTTTCATTATTTATATAAAGTTCCGCCAGATTCAGTTCTTGCACTTTTTGACACAAGCACTGTCCCAAATAAAACAAACAGCCAACAACTTCTGTGTTATTAAAAACTTGTAACTTTAACACTTTTAACACATTCGTTGGATTCAAAGTTTCCTTCAACTGTAACAGTTTCTCAAATAAGCGAACATATGTTGCTTCACTTTTGTTTCTTAACAATACATATACCAATGTGATACAACACTTTTCTATTAGTCCGTGTATCGTAAATAGTTGAAACAGTTCAAGTAAAACTTTAAACGTGCCATCAACAAACCAATGATGATTATGTTCCAATATTTTCAAATTTTCTTCAGTGCCGAACAACAGTATTCGCAGGATCGTTTTCTCCAGAATCCCACAGAATAAAATTGTCTTTCCTTGTAGTACTTTAAAGATCAACTGGAATTGCAATATCGACAACACTTGTAGAATTTGGATATGGAAGAGCCTTTTTTTCGGATACGGTGTATTGTTCTCTGAAAGGCGATATCACTTGGAAGCTGAACGGATATTTCCAAATATATTCCACTTGTGCAGGCTTGATATATTTGCCTAGACTTCTTCATAGCGCCATGTGCTCTACGTTTCATTTCAGAAACGCATTTTAGTGCCTGATTTTTAGCTGGATTTGGCAAATGGTTGTGTTCCGTCACGACCCGGAAGTCAGCATCCAATGTTCTTAGACGCCCTTTACAGGTCGGTTCTATGCACCTCCAAGATGTACTTCTATCCGTGTTTTCTCTTGCCTTATATCGATGACCATCTATCAGTAGCAGATCTTTTCCTTTTTGCGACGCAATTTTCTCCATTTTACTTTTCAGTATTTACGAGTAACTTCACCACTTAACAATACAATCGGAATGAATTAAGAACAAGTTTCACTTGCTTTATACAGGGTGTTACAAAAAGATGTTAAGAAAATTTAAGGACAGATTCTACATCTAAAAATATGAAAATAAGTTTATATAAACATGTATACTCAAACGCTTCTTTTTCGAGGTACAGGGTGTTTAATATTTTCACACCTCAAGTATTCCGAAGAGTTAGGAGAAATATGCGAAGACGATTTACAGCATGTATCGAAGCGCGAAGTCATTTCCAGCATTCACTATAAACTTAAATCAAAAGGAACTGTTTCTTGAACGAAAAATGTTAAAAAAACCATTTTCATTATTTGTTTTTATTGCAAGAAATGAATAAATTTTTATTTATCTCGAACACGGTGCATCAGAGCGAAAAAGCTCAAAATCAGTGGCGTGCAATTTTTTTCGCTAAAAATATACTTACCAGCACGCACGCCACTGATACAGGTACACTAGAAAATAAATTGTTGCACGTAAAGCTACCCTTTGATTACATACTGGCGTGTACCAAAATTCATGTCAATATCTTAACGCATTTTCGAGAAATTAAATAAAATATTTAAAAACGAAAATGTTAAACACCCTGTATCTCGAAAAAGAAGCGTTTGAGAATCCATGTTCATATAAACTTATTTTCATGTTTTTAGATGTAGAATCTGCCCTTAAAATTTCTTAACATCTTTTTGCAACACCCTGTATATGTTACGGACAATGATGAAAATTGGACAGTGACGAGAGTGGCCGGTCAATCTAAGCACGCTCTGCAGGTTTGTTCAGATTTGTTTAGATTAGCTTAGGATTCTTTTCCGTCTTTTTTTATATATTTTTTTATATCATTAAACACAAAAACTGATCAACTAATACTGAGCAAACCTAAGTAAAACTCCATATTAGTGGCCGGTCATTAATGTATTTGGCCGAATTGTCGTCACTGTCCGTAACATATATTCATCCCAAGATCATTATTGCCCCTATCTGGCCTAATCCAAATCTAAAGAAAATTTACTTAATCCCATATCTCGACATTAATTCATTGTTGTATAAATATACCTGATTATTTATTATTATCTTCACAGAGCCATTTTGTTGGGGCTCTTTTGGCATGGGTTGTTTTGTGTTTGGGCTGTCCCGTCGGGGCTCTTATGGCTGGGGCTATTTTGACCGGTCACGGACTTTGAGATTTTGACGGATTTGGGTAATATACTAAATTAGTAATTACTTCGAGATACCGAAAGGAGGTTTTGGAAAAATGTATATCTGTCTGTATTACGTAACAGTATAAGCAAAATAAAATTTATTTATATTTAGTAGTCGATTTTGTTATAAGGGGCATACCAACATATGGATGAGAAAAACTGCTTTAGAGGTTTCTTTGCTAATTCAAATGATTATGCGATAGATTCAGCAATTGCATAGAACATCAAACATTCTTAGTCATTTAAGACCGACTTAAAATTACTTTTCTGCTTCTCTACCTAAAACTTTGGGGACGACCTTTGACACGCTTAGTATCCTTTGCGACAATTTAGTCCCAGGAATTACTTTCAATAATGGAATGCCCGAGTTTAATGGATGTAGCGACTGACGTTTCGAATAAGTGTCGGAGCTAAACAAGCAAAGGGGTGTATATCCGAATTTTCACGACTTACCGTTACCGAAATTAATTGTCGTTTTAGAATTTAGATTGTACGAATTATCCATGTGACAATGGAAAGCCGAAAAAAACTGGGTTCCCCATATTCTCAGAACAGAGAATCTTTGACCTGTCTTGATTTTGGTTTTATAAGTATTCTTTCCTCACATTAAAAAAATTCTGCTAAAGCCTTTGTTGGAACTCTTCTGGCGAAGTAGGGTTATAAAAAAGTAAAGGTATAGTCCTCATCAACTATAAGTCATATTGTTTCTATTTATAAGAAAATAACTTGCGTACCTGAATATAGAAGAGATAAGAATTCCGGGCGTATATATTAAATTAATTAATTATATTTTTCGAATATTGTATTGTTCTAGTTTTCCTTGCAAGTTTAAAAGGCCTGAAAAACGACGTAAGCTAATTGAAATACACTGTTTTGCAATAAATTTAAACAATGATTTTGTACAAATATCGAATTTATTTTATTATTTAGTTAAGTAATTCAGAAAACCTATTCGCCTGGACTAAATACTGGCGATATCTTGAACAGTCGGCATATCCAAACAAAAAAAATCAGGGTTTAATTTAAAACATATTTCATATTTGTTCTTTTGAAAGAAAATGATAAACAAGGTATGTTTACTCTTACGCAGAATAACGTTTTCGTATTTTTTATGCTCCCTGTATAAAAAATTAAATTTTTGAATCCTATTTATTTTACACGCAAAAATTGACCGTATTTAAAGTAGGAACTCAAATAATAGATATATTTAAACGAACAGTTAAAGCAAAATTAAAGAAATTTTAATTTTCTTAAGTCGCTTACTCTGTATCAAGAGGATAAAAATTTCGCTATCGACATTAAACCATTACTAAATTAATATAAATTAATTTTTTAAGTGCTTGCCTTCTCTTAATACAGTGTGTCTATAAAAGTTATCTGCATACCTATCGAAAACTTTTTTACTATGAATATAATATGAAAAAAGCTATTCTTTATAACAAGTTCTGCTTTCGGTAAATATGACCAACATATCAAACATTGATGTAACATGTGCAAAATTGCCCCAAAATTTGGGGCAAGAGAGCAGCACTGATGTATAAAGTTTTAATCTGTCAATATTATTTTCTCAGAAAGCAGAACTTTTTTAAAAATATTTATATTTTTTCGTAAACTTAATATTAAAAATGTTTCTATTCGAAGAGAACTTTCCTAGACAAACTGTATATCTGGCTATCTGGTTTCGGGCCAGGATACAACCTTATCTAAATTAAAAATATTATCCTTTCTGTAAATTAGTTTTAAAGTTTTCTCGTCAACAGACCGACTGATAGACCGATTCGTGCCACTGGCAAAGAAACAGACAGAGCTACAGAAATAATAAGCCATGTTTATTATCCAAAGACCTCAAAACAGAAGTAAAAAGTAATATTGAGATTTTTTTTTTCGATTACTTACACTTACCAATACTTTGTTCTTCTTAAAAGGAAACCAACAAGGATATTATATACTACATTTGTCTAGTTTTTAATACATATGATAAGATTTACTGCCTCAAAAAAGGCAACTACCGAATAAAACAAAAATTTCTTAGTTGATTTTGAGGTTATGTCGAAAATGGATTGCAAATTTTTCATGTAACATTTTATTATACATAAATAAAACCAAATAAAACGTCTACCTTTAACACTTTTGTGAATTGAAAGAATGAAATCGTAGAATCGCTAGCCTTGCAATGGAATTGCAGGATTTTTCTTTCAAAAACCTCTTCGATAAAACGAAAAATAAAGATCTGGTGAAGCTAATCTTGGTGGCGAATTTTATTAAAAATAAAGAAAAAGCAATAGCGCTAAATCTCGAAAGAATTTTATAACCATGCATAAAATTTAACTTGTCTTAAGCAAAGGGATAGTTTAGATAAAATTCCTGGGCTATTTAGTTAGCGCTGGCAAAGAATTGTGGAATTAATTTATTCAAAGCTAGTTAAGATACCAAAGAAATTGAAAATATGTGTAAATTTAAAAGCATTTAAAGCAGGGCGGAAAATAGATATTTTCCATTTATTCTTACAAAGCTTTTTAAATTAAAACTGGTCATAGATCTACCCTTTGGGTTGGGTTACAATTTTCAAAATGAAATTTCTAAACCTGAGACACCATATGATTTTAAAGGTATGTTTACATTACTTGCAATTTATAGCATGAAAGTTATAGCAAGGCAATTAATTGCATTGCATGACCGGTTACATATGAAGCAATTTGTGTATGCAAGTATTCTGACAAGAAATGTCGCCAACTTTAAAAATATATCTAACTCAGCTGATTAAAAAATAAGTTTTAATTGTACATACTTATCTGCCACATGCTGCTTTTTGGGACATATCGGCTTTACTTTTTATAAAGATAAATAATAAAAAATATATTAAATTCGCAAAATAAACCACTCAAAAGCTATTCAAAACAAAATCGATATTTTTTGAGGCTATGTTTACTTCTTATATGGTTGGTGCTTCGAAATATTACTAGAAAAGTTACTAAAATGCATACTACTTGCAATTAAATTAGAACAAGTCCTAATTCCACGCAATGCAAGCAAAATTGCATCAGCTGATCGAAAAGCCACCAACGCGAATGCTTGAAGACAATTTTTTCTTGCATGGCACCAACTTGCACGTAATGTAAGCAGGCTATAAGGGAGTTAAGGTGCATTTATGTTGGAGCTGCGATAAACGATAAGAGCGGCGATACTAGCGAAGTGGGGAGAATAATTTCATTACTTTGTATGAGGGTGTTTATATTGGAGTGACGCGTTCCTTCATACAAAAAAAATTCGCTTCGCTAGTATCGCCGCAATCGTTTATCGCAGCTCCAACATAAATGCACCCTAACGAAGCGCAACAAAGTACATAAAGTGAAAAAACATTACTTTCTCTCTGAATATTATAATCCCCTATCCTATGGTTGATTCTTGAACTAAATTGTGGACAAAGAAAATAAAGATTTTTTAAGTGAAATATATGTTTGTTTTAGGTACTTAATGCTTCTAATAAAGAACTGCAGGCTCTTTTAAACACAATTTCACTAACGTGAGGTGATGTGTGGTATAACAAATATCTTTGATAATAAAATATAAGGGAAATTTTGACAGCTAATTTATGTCGACAATAATGCTCTCTTTCCTTCCGTCTTCTCTATTTATACGAGATCAAATTTGATTTTGTTTATTATGACTATTTTTTCTGACAGCCTCCTTCTGTCATTGTTTTTGCTTTTCTTTTGGTTCTTGCAACTTCTTAGAATAAATTAAGCAAATTAAAAATTTCTCCTTCTTTAATTTTTGTAACTAGGGGACTAAATAATGACCTTCACTGATTTTACTTATTAAACGTAATTAAACAGAATACAAATTTCAAAATTTTATTTGTTCATAATTAGTATAAGGATAGTATTTATATCAAAAAATATTTACCGTTTTATTACCCCTCACTGAGTGAGAATTATAAATAACCAACAGAAAAGTAAACTTAAACATTATTAAACAATCCTCCCAATATTCTTCCTGTCTAAACAAGTACTGAGCTGAGTTTATAACATGTATGTTTACGAAGTAGACGTCAATTACCGAAAAAATAATAATTACAAAGGTATTTATATTAACGTATCGATATTAAATTAGCCAGAAGGCTACACTGATGTGAAGAAGTGGGAACCAAACTAGGTATACCGATGCGTTTACAAAAAATGTTTTCTTTTTTTGCTATATTTCAAACATGGTTTAATTATGGTATATACTATTTCTGTTATCAAATAAAAGTTTAAGTTGTCGTTACTGAAATACAAAGAAATATATACGATGGTGTCACTGGCAACAATCACTAAGGTGAGATTTTACAAACTTACTACCAACAAATTCAGTTTTGTATTTTTATTTTCTGTCATAAGATGGGTTAAAAATATATTTAAAATGTTGCCTCATGATGACCTGAACAAAAAAATTCAATCAAGTTTCTCGTGCTGCGTGTGACTTGCCACCAAGAACACTTCTTGTTTAAACATGTCATATGAGTCATTCATATACAGTGCTTCTATAAAGTATGTCACTCCACGCTATAATTTATGACAGGTTCATGATCATGTTGTGTTTTGGTTCCTGCAATACGAATTGAACTTGTTAATAAATTGTATAGATCCATTAAAAAATAAAAAGTTCTAAATTTGACCAACGTTTATGATTTTTATTAGTTTTCATTAAAAAATTTACAATAATAGTATATTATATATAAGGGGACTAAAGTAGGTCTTTTAATCCTGAGGGCAAAATTTGGTGCCCGAGTCGCAAGCAAGAGCACCAACTGCACGAGGGATTAAAAGACCCTTTGCTCCCGTGATATATACGCTATTTTTTGCACAGCAAAAATTATAGAACGAATATATTTTAGTTTTATTTTTAAAATTATTTTGCACAACGATAAGACACATGCGTACCTGTAACAATCGTTTATTATAAAATCATAATGGCTTTTCTGCTATGGAAACTAAGATTTTGTTTAAAACTGTCAAACAATTTTTGAGTTTTTACCCGAAAGTTCGAAACTATGAGCGATTTTTTCATTAATGAAATTGAGAGAGATGCTGCAGAGGCTACGTCTAGTTTATTGCCGCCAAAATCAAGAAAAATATATGAAAAACAATACAAAGATATTGCAATCTGGTGCCGTTCCAAGAAAATAACTTATTATACAGAAAACGTACTCCTAGCATATTTGCTTAAAAATCGAGGACACTGCGAAGCTCGACCTTATGGTCCCAGTATTCAATAGTCAAAGCGATGCTCCAGGTTAAAAACAATATAGACATTGGTAAATTTTCCAAACTAATATCGTTTTAAAAAGAAAAGGTAATGGAGACAAACCTAAGAAATCTAAAATTTTGACTTCAGAACAATTGGATAATTTTGACGTTTTAAATAGGTTAGTTGTCAATGCTTTAATATAATAAGTATTGTGTTTCTAACGTTACCCTTTGGTATTTTTATTGTCACTACAGAGATTAAAAATACCTTTTAAAGGGATTTAAAGCATTTTTAATCAGTCAGGTATTAAAAGTGACACTTTACTCTCTAAAAATAGGGACTAAAATAGCCTTTTTTAGCTACGGAGTGCAAAAAAGTATTTTTACTACCGCTGAAATAAATATAACCCAACATTATACAAGAACCCAAACTCTCTCTTCAAATTTAAACTTGCTTAAACTTTGTAAGATATGCTTAATTGCACGACGTGTTAAGAAAACCTTGTCGTCCTATTTTATGGCAAGTTATTATGAACTACTATAAAGGCATTAATTTCAAATTTCTGAGCTATTATTTTGGAGAGAAAATTAGAGATTCCACTGCAGTAAGTAGTGTCTGTGTCTATGGTAATGTCAAAGGGTAAACCCGAACTTTTTGCTGCAAAACAGTAAATTTGAATTCTTGTTATAAGTGGTTATATGTTTTACTGCAAAAACCCAATTCTAAACTTCCAGGAATATTTCTTATAGGTACTTTACTTATATTAGAACTATCTCGACACTATTTGTCATCCACAGCTTTGCTGTTCGTCCTTTAAAATGTTAATAAAAACGATATAAATTTTTGAACTGTCTCTTTGTCCTTGTTTACAGAAAATGTGGCAGTAACAATGCTTGGACTATGATTCTTTTCCTCCTTGCTCGCTGACGTGCTGTGGGTGGGTTATCTTTTCTACAAATATTTTCACTACTTCTGCTAAGGAAAATTAGTCGTTATAATTCCTCCTTGCCTGTTCACACCATAACAACCAAAAGAGCATTCCAAAGGCAACGCCTTATGTTTAGCTGCGGCACAGCCTAGATATCGTCAATGTGGAAGAAGAGCGTCACAACTAAAAAAAAACACGATTTTCAGAAGTCAATTAAAAATTTGTTCAACTAATAATGGCAATAATATTAGTAAAGAATCAGAATAAAATGGGATCTAACTCGAAGTACCTATAGGTACTGCCTTATCACTAAACATTAGAATTTTCCCCATCCGGTCCTCATATAAATTTTTTTGCCCCCCTTTTGACTTATGACACTATGGTTTATTTACTTTTTGAGATTTAATACCGGTTTATTTTGAGATAGTACACTTTTCCCCAGTCCACACACGATAAGGTTTGTTAATTTTAATTCACGACTGGTTTATTTTGATATGTGACAGTCTTTCTCACAACGCGCGCGTATTAACGCTACAACCGCAGAGTATACTAAACTGAATTTTGCCGGATTTCTCTATATTTCGCTGCATCAAACAAAGATGTGACATTTTGCCGCAGCACTCTCTCGCGACTTCTATGGCAACTATACTGTATCACACAATAAAATTTACAGTATTTATAGTTGGTACATCGATAAATCGCAAAAATCTACATTTTTGAGAGATGTGACCCTCTTCTTCCGCATTGACGATATATTCTAACGCTACGGTGACTCAGAACACATGGTTCTATTTGCTTGGTCATGCTTAGTGTCTAGAAGCTTATCCTGCTTCGAAAAATTGCTAATCACTGCTAAAATTCCCTGTTTCCTAAAAATAAATTGCATCCCACGGTACATTAGTAGTCAGGCTGGGAGCTTACGTGAAATATTCTAGATTTTTTTTTATGTTCTGACAGCCCACGAAGACCGAAGTCTAAGTACCTTGTACCGTGGGTGTACTGGGGAAATCCGACTCACACATCCAGAGCTGGAAACATCCGTACGGACTTCACCAGCCCTTTTAAGAGGATGTGTGGGATGGTACCACCTGAATAAAATGATGGATAAAATAAATAACCATTACCAATTTCATTCTCAATTAGCCGCGGTAACGCCATGCACAATAAAAGATAAAACTATATTTGCTTACAGAGACTTAGGTACATTTTTGGTGCAAAAGGTTGGGGAGTTTTGAAACTTGGCAGGATTGTAGACTTGGTGGCCCTAAGTATTACCCTAAGTTTGTGACCTCGAACGACCGCCGCTTGCGCCGCCATCTTGAAAAAATGGCTCTATCCCTTGGATACATTTGGAGATCATGCAAATATTTTTCTGCTTAAACTGGAGAGGGAAAAAGTTTAGGAAACGCTTTATTCGACGCGGAGCCTGAAACACAACGAAGCTGTTGCGAATAACATTTTGTTTTTACATTACATCAGTGGTTGTGACACCACCTCTGCGCTTTTTAATCTCTCAGATGTGGATGTTCTCGCGCAGCTGGTAAAGTGTTCTTAGTGGTACTGTATGGCGGATCGTCTGCAGAGGATACACTGGATTCCCTCCGCTATCAAAATTTTGTGTCCAAGCCTGTGTCCAAGAACAAATTTAATCTCGCGTCCCTACCACCCACAAGAGATGCGGCTAGAGTGCATTGTCTGCTAGCGTACCATCAAGTCGCAATGTGGTGTGGCACAGAAAAAGATCCTGAGCAATATGGCAGAAAACGAGGCATGGGCTCGATACTATTCACGCTACGTCAGAAACAGCACCTGGCACTATTTTAAAATAGATATCCTATAAATGTAAAAAAGGCTGTGCAGGAGCATGCGAATGTCGGTGAATGGGCTTAAAGTGCTCGGTGCTGTGTATCTATTGTAACGGGACAGCATGTGAAAACATTCCCGATTTGGTGGTAGATTCCGACCCCGAAGACCCATCCGAGGCTGCTGACGTCCTTGATTCGTTGGACTGAGTGTTAAAGGAGACAAGAGACGAACAAGACTCTAAAGATAGGAAACATTGTAAACCAAGAACATTGCGTAGTGTAAAACGACAGAAAACGCGGATGTAAGTTGGAAGCGTGGATTAGGTCTACAGGGGCTAACTACGTTAAAAAAAACGCGCCGCTCAACTCTACCTCATGGCTGGTGTGAAAACGAGTTGATGGAAGCAGTGGTTTTTATTACTTAATTGCATGAAACTACTTTAGGTACGCTACCTGACGGATAACTGGTAAAAAGTGGTGTGCAAATGCCGCTTTACTGCGAATTTCAAAAATTCACCCTGATATTCGGCCATTTAACTCGAAAACTATTAATCTGACAAAAAAAGGAGCTATTTTGTTGCAAATTTTATCCTCTACGACTTCTGATAAAACCTAAAGGTATGGAGTTACATGTCAAAAAATGATTTTGAGGTCGCAAAATTTCAAAACTCCTCAACCTTTTGTACCAAAATGCCTTTCTTATGTTTCTAATAAATGGGCTAATACTTAACATTCTATTTTAGTAATCACAACTACGAACATGAACCACTAATTTTTTTCAATGACAGGTGCTGGGAGATAATTCGAAATCAATTTTCGAGAAAAATTATTTTAAAAAGAAATTTTTCAAAACCATTTGTTTTCGGAAACAAAATTTGCGAATATTTTGGATTCGGTTTAATTTGCTTTGGGCTGCTTAAATTTTCTCAAGATCGTTTTCTGTCCTTTTTGTTATCACTTAGATAAACTTTCCATTCACAAATTTTGTTTTAGTAAATTTTGTGTTTCAGAATAGGTTTTTATCGTCCATATCTCCGATCGGCAACTAAATTTTTGGAGAACTTTAGTTTTACAAAATTATTTTTGAAAATCTAGTTGTCACAATTATTCTTTTACGAAAATATTTCATATACTTACCCTTTAAAAGGTATACAATTTTGTCCTACAAGACAGATGATTAGGGAATGGCTTATGAAATGAAAACTACCTTATTATTTTATGTTCTTACTATTAATTTTACATGTAAATAAATTATTGCTGAGATTGATCCTTACTAAAATGGCAACGCTTAGTAAATTCACACTTTTTGCCAGTTTAAGGAAACTAATAAGTATATTCTTGACAGATTCGTGACTATATAGCATGCCTCTATCACAAAAAAAAACGAACGTGAATGTCGCAGTATGGAATGTAAACATCCTGACTCTCCACTCCCTTGAAAATTCGTTAAAAGTACCTTGGAAAAATATGCAGACCTCGGCAAAATATTTGTTTTTCCATCAGGATAACGCAATCCACCAAATATTTTAATATAACACATTTTTAAGACAAGCCCTGGCTATATTATTTTAACTACATATTTATTTTATGGACAATCCCCTTCGTTTCGGCGATACAGGGCGATTTTGAAAATGTGTCAGTTTCAAGCACCCCTCGTATCTCAGTTGCCTTTTAACTTATCGGTAAGATAAAGACTGGTTATTATATAATTTTCTGCATAGAATCAAGTAGCGTTAGTCAATTTTCAAATCAACATTTATTGTTTAGTAAAATAACTCATTTTACATAAAAATAAAATTATAAATTCACGGTGACTAAAGTATTAACCTTGACATTAGCTTTGACTTCCCTACGAAGAAAATTTGAAAAGGTAGCAGGTATTTCGTTCGCAACCTGGATAGTTACGTTTAAATTATATTTATGCGAAATAATTTTTAATTTGGAGTATTTCAAAAACGATTGAAAAACCGCATAGGGCATAGGCTATTTTATACAAAATATGTCTAGAACTTCTCCTAGAATCCAAAAATATGATAAAAACCATACCATCCAATTTAAGCGAGAAAATCGATGTTTTATACTATATAGATATATAAATGAATGATCCATAAAAATGCTTAAAACTTTCATACTTAAAATTTTTCCCATCTTTAAAAATAAAAAAGTTATAAGGCCTTTTCACTTTTTTTTTTGGATATTCCTCTACATAGGTAGATTCTTTTGGGATGGAATAAAATGCAGCTAATAATTTTTAGTTTAAATCAATCAATCTAACCGTTGAAAGAAACGATGATACGGTATTAACGAAATGGCTTTATTTTATGTGCTCTTGAGTATTGCATGGCAAAACTGATATTTAAGTATTTCTGTATCTGACAATGTGAAAAAAATTCCTAAAAATATAAACACAACCCGGCGTCTTTCGCATTTATATTCTTCTCTATTGCATCCTTCATTTTCGCCACCGTATTTCGGGGCGCGATGACGTCATACCGGGGTTATTTTATCGATAAAGCACCCGCGGCGTGGCGGTGGCGGCAGACCGGCCAAGCAGCGATGGAATTTACCGCGGTGCCAAGACAAAATGGGCTTTCGAGGTGATTTTTTTTAGAAAAAAATATACCATTTTTTATTAAGCTGCTCCATATACAGTATGTCCGCGGATGGGGTTTAGAAGAGAACACATGGACCAAATTTTGCAAGATACGTAAAAATGTCACTCCTAATAGAGGTTTTTGCTTGTAAAATAAACATACCTTGTTTATGATTTTCTATCAAAAGAACAAATGTGACATATGTTTTAAATTAATCCCTAAGCCAAAGTACAAGATTGCATTAAAAAAATTAAATATTAAAAGTAAGAAGTTTTATCACATTATTTTCCCCCAACTATTCTCCCTCACACCGTTAACCACAGTACTAGTTTCTACATATTAAACAATAATAATACCTATGGATATGTTTGTCAGGGTCTTTATTAAATGAAGCAATTATTTAAATTACAATACTTCTCATCAAAATTCTATCTACTTAACAAAGGATTTTTATAGTCCAGTGTTATGGCCCCATAACTTATGGGGATGACCAAGTCTCATAGCGCTACATCATGGAACAATTTAGCGAGAAATTTGTAGGAATCCCAATAACTGAAATGACAATCGACAACACAATAAAAAAGTTCCAAAAAACTGGTTCGGTTTTGAATCTCAAGAAGAAGAAGAAATATGACCAAAACGATAAACGATGCTGCTACAGTTTTAGTTCTTCAGTCTGCTAGAGAAACTCCTGTGATATCCCTTAGAAATCGTGCTAAACATCTTCTAGAAGTTGTGAAAAAAACTCACATTCAGATGATCTTAAAAAAATAAATTATTTCCGTTCAAACCCCACTTTAACCAAACATTGGGAGAGGGAGATAAAGTAAAAAGACTAGATTTTTGTTTATGGGTGAAAACCCAAATTTTAAGTGGAAATATTCAATTTTATAAATTTATTATGTTTTCTGATGAGTGTATATTTTCTACTAATGGAACTATAGCATCTCAGGTACTGGTCTCGAGAAAACCCCGAATTTAGAGTAATGACACAGATTACTCCGTAATGAGGCGAAGACAGCATTTTACAACCACATTCGTGTGGTGCGCGATATCTGTCCATGACATATATGGCCCATATTTTTTTTATGAAACCTGCAATAAAATATCTTACTTCGAAATGCTGCATACATTTTTTAGCGACGAACTCGAAAATATGCTATTCAATGTTCGCCAAAAAATGTATTTTCATCAAGCTGGTTGTCCAGCACATTGCGCTCGCGAGGTAATAGAATAGCTTCACCGCAGATTTGGTCAAAGGTGAATTGGTAGAAACTGGCCCAGTTTTATAGCCTCCAAGGAGCCCCGACTTAACGTTGGCCGATATATTTCTATGGGGCCGTATAAAACAAATTGTTTATGCCACTCCAATACCAAATAATATTCACGTGCTAAAAGGCAGAATTACCCAGACTGTTCGTTCAATATCCTAGGAAGAAATCAGAAATTCCTTCGGATATCTAATAAGGTTAAGATTATTAGTTCTGGAAAATTTGTATTTAGTAGACTTTGAACAAAAATAACGAAAATATTAAAAATTTAAATATCATCTCAAGTGTTCGATAAACCCATATATTTAAATTATCCAAAAAGTAGGTTTACATATTGCAGTGTTTTAGCAACATTTTGTGAAACCTATTATAAAGAGAAAAACCAAAATAAAACATAAATTTTACCTTTGATACAAACTAATATAAATATTATTAATAAATAGTAAATATTTATTCATTTGTAGTTTTTTAAAAGGTGATATTTTTCGAAACATTCGTCTGGATGTAATGCCGGGTGGCCAGGGCACGTCTTACAAAAGTATACGGTAGTTTCCGTTCGCCATCTTTAGTTCTATCACTATACAGTCGGAATGGCTCTTCCTAAGATATATTGCATGTATAAACATGTACTTCCTCGTCTGAATTATTGTATTTCAAAACATCGTCCGAAAATTACTCATTCTCGGATATATCTGAACTGGATTCATTTTCCAAGGCACTGACATCGACATCCGAGCTATTATCCTGGTAAACTATGTCATCTAGATCTTTATCACTCAATTCCTTTCTGTTTGTCACTTTTAAACCCAAAACAGTTCGCAAAACTGCGACAAAACAAACATTTGTTGCGGAAAACACTCACTAAGCCGATTAGAGCGTACCGCAGCGTCAAATACAGAAACAACAGACCGACTTGCAACAGCGTATTTGTACAAAAACTGAGCGGGTCTTAAGCGAATTTTTCCGAGGAATCCGAATATCATGCTATAAATGGTTTACGAGTTACAGAACTTTACATTTGTGTCGTGCTGGACATGCCAACGGCTAGAACCGTGATTTGGATTTGGCATGTGTGGCATGACAAACGACACGCAGCAGTGGCGCACCGAGAAATTCGACCTAGGGGCGGTTTTACCACCAAAATTCGAGCTAGGGGGGGTTTTAGCACCAAAAATTTTCTTGGCATATAAAGCGCCGTAGGCAATGCGGCGTAGGCGACAAATTTTTCTCGTATTTTTTTAATAATAACGGTATTTTTAGTAGGACAAATTATGAATTATGGCAAATTAGTACAGATTTTAATAGAACCGGAAATTCTAAGCTGAGGGCTGAGGAGAATATAAAAAAATTAAATTAATAAGAAACATTTTATTCAAAAATAATAAATACTTAAAAGCAGATTACAGAACAGAATTATGTCTCTGGGGGGGGGGGGGGTTTAACCCCCAAAACCCCCCCCTCGGTGCGCCACTGACACACAGGCAAAGTGTTGTGTAATTTTTGACGACTAGAGTAGGTGTCATGTCTATCATGGTAAGGACCGCAAAGGGTTAAATAACCGCTGTTGCAAATTTCGTCTTTTAGTTTCGCGTAGAACAAAAGTTAACATGGGGTGAAAAATTGAGTCTTGAGTTCAAAAAACGCACTGTATATATAGAAACTTGTATCAAAAATATAATCTTCGTGCCAACTTATGTATGGCACTGTATAAACTAGCCTATTTTATCATATTACATTATGTATATTCACTTTAACAGGCATGTTGAAAGTTTAGTGCCGTTGAAAAATATGTACATAATACATATAAATCGCTTATTTTTTCGTTAGAGTTATAAGTAAATAAGGTTTATTTGCATCGGGGACATGCAAAATTTTTGAATTTTCGAAGATTGCCATGAAAAAAAATAATTGCAGTTTATTTACTCGAAATTATTAAGATACGATGTGTCAAAATTTCGCAAAAATGAAAGTTTTTGTTGCATAATTGAAAGGTTTCTGGACTATTTCGGCTTGAAATATACATGAATCAGATTTTAGGAACCGTCTACTTTAAGTGCAGATATATCTAAAATATATTTTATTGGATGAGTTACGCATTAAATGCCATTTTTATTGATTTTTCGATGACCCTACAACACTGGAATTCGCCAGGTACTCATTATGGGTCATAAAAACACTTTTGACGACACAGCCAATGGGATCAAGTTTTAAAAGTTTCGAAATTCACGTGAAGTAGAAACTGTTTTTTTTTTGTTAATAAAAACCAAGATAAATGGATACCAGCAACCGCCATAAACATTTAATTTATGTAGAGAAAATAAAAAAATATATTTCAGATTTACTTGGGTTACTTGGGTTTTATATATTCCCTATTTAGTCGTATTTTAATTTGGTGTAAATTTTACCGTATTACGCAAGGTTGGCACTTTATTTTCAGTCACTTTAAAGTTGACAATATATCGTCTAATGACTCCTTCATCACAACCGTCCAATTCGGTTTTAAAGCTCGATTTTATTAGGAGTTGAAAATGTTCGAATGATTGTTCGAATTGTGCGAATACACACGCCGATAGCAATTAAAATACGCTCTTGAACTTTCTTTAAATCATTGACGGGTTTATTCGCTTCAGCTTCTTGGGCATAAAATGAATAATATTAGCCAAAATATCACGACTTTACCCAGATAACACTTTGCCTTTTACTGTAGACACGAACTCCATGAATCACTCTATGAATCATCAATGAATTAAAAAAGTATACACTTTTGTTAGTTACGGACTGTACCTATACAAATCGGCCCACTGCGCAATAGTGTGCAGAGCTAACTCATAGGCAAAGCTATATTTGACAAGCTGTACTCTCTTGAAGACCGACATTTTCATGTCCATCTCATTCCTATGGTCGATGCTGTGGTCCAACTATTTTTAGTTAAAATCAAGTTCCTATTAACTTAACATGAATCCAATAGGCTTACTTCTTGAGATACATCATGGAAATTTTAAGGTTTTTGAGTGTAATAATCATATTGGATTTATGTGGAATATAGAATTAAATTTGGTGCGCAGCCTTGACAGTGTTTCTATGACAAAATTTAAACAATTCATATTAACAGAAACCGAAAACATGGAAAATAACTAAATAAAAGGGCCATCTTTTTTCTGTTAAGAACAATTATTTACCCCAGAAAGCCTCAAATAATAGCAGTTACTCTAAATTTACTGCTTTTAGTAGAAAACTTTTGAAATAAATGGTCTTTCCAGAAAATTGTCTTTTCAAACGGGCGACGCGCCTCAAAGGCGGTGGCAAACAATCTTTATTTCTTTTACCGAAGCCACAAACCGAAAAATTTATCCCCAGCTCACAGGGGCATTCTTTAAAGTAAGTAAAATGTAAAAGAGCTTCAAGCTTCTCTTTATATGTTATATACAGGGTATCTCCAGATGGGGCTGCCTACACCATAAAAGATGAACAATGTTTAATTTTTCACGAGAAAAATTTGTTGTATCCTGTAAATCCACCCTTTCGGGTGTAAGTCATGTATGGGGTTGAGATATTCTTTAGGTTTTCTTCTCCAGATTTCTTTCTGCCTTTTCTGTCTTGCGTCTTTTTTTACTTCGTGTAGAGATTCATCAAGTCAAGTAGCTTGAAGTTTTTATAAATTACTTGACTTGACTTGAAATCCAAGCTTTTCAGAAATTCACTGCTTGACTTGACTTGGTTTTCCATGTTTACCACTTGACTTGATATCAAGCAATTTCAAGTTACTTGATATTACTTGATAACGACCCGATTATGTATAAAAACAACGCGGAAATAATTTCTGCAAGCTCATGCTCACCTACCTATATAAACAAGGTGCGGGGTTCCCCGAATCGACTGTAACAACTGCGTAGTTGCGTATGCTTAAACAAACCAGTATAAGAATAAGTGTATCAACCAGGGCTGCCCTACTGTTACAAAAACCCGCAACCGATTAGGCGACAATTCTATTAGAGCCTTATGTGCCAGATCTTGGATGGCGAACGATGATATTAAAGACCTCTTTAAAATTTAGCTGTTACTATTGTGTTGCTGAATAAGATGAAGA
Organism: Philopedon plagiatum; assembly: GCA_963971165.1. Taxonomy (NCBI): domain Eukaryota; kingdom Metazoa; phylum Arthropoda; class Insecta; order Coleoptera; family Curculionidae; genus Philopedon; species Philopedon plagiatum. The sequence continues at coordinate 27,579,045 of OZ020191.1, read as the reverse complement.
GGACATACACTGGAAAATCAGTTTTATTATTTTGTATTTAAGAATAATATGTTAATTTATTATTTTTTATTTCCTAAAAATAAATTATTATTTCCATGTTTTACTTTTATATTACTTCTTGTTATAAATTTTGAAATAGGAATTTAAGATTTAGTTTTGTAAATAAATGGCTTTATTGCAAGGTTTCCTGTCATTTCTTATTTCTTGATTATATCAAATGTATTTAATGAAAAACCAAGTAGTCTTGAAGAACTACTTGATTTTTCAAGTACTTGAAATATAATTACTTCATTATTCAAGTACTTAAAATATAACTACTTGACTTGAACTTGACTTGTTTTCAAGCCAAGTCAAGTCAAGTAACTTGAAAATCAAGTCAAGCAGTGAATCCCTAACTTCGTGCCACCTTATGTCTCGTTTTTCTGTTGCTATTCTTACTTTTTCTATCCAGGTTCCTCTCTGCCAAACTTTTTCCCTTTTTCTGGTCCGTTCTTGCTTCCAAAACTTGTTTAACCATTCTCTGTTCATTCATCCTTATTACATGTCCGTACCATTTAGTTGTCCTTCTTAAATAGGGACTATGTATATAACCCAAATAAATCTGAAATATATTTTTTTATATATTCTCTACATAAATTAAATGTTTAAAGCGGTTGCTGCTATCCATTTATTTTGGTCTTCATTAACACCAAAAAAAGGATCTTCTACTGCAAATTTTCGCGCGAATTTCGAAAGTTGTAAAACGTGATCACATTGAATGTGTCGTCAAAAGTGTTTTTATGTCTCATAATGGCGAATTCCAGTGTTGTAGGGTCATCGAAAAATCAATAAAAATAGCATTTAGTGCGTAACTGATCCAATGAAATATCCCTGCACTTAAAGTAGAAGGTTCCTAAAATCTTATTCATGTAAGTATAGTTCAAATAAAATAAATAAATAAATACATGGTTTATTTAGCACTTGGCTAGTAGATACAAAGATCACAATAATTTTTACAATTTATGTCCTAAGAAAGATAATAAATAATATCCTATTTAATTTTGATAAGTAATACTATATATATATATATATATATATATATATATATATATATATATATATATATATATATATATATATATATATATATATATATATATATATATATATATATATATATATATATATACAGGGTGTTATGGAAATCATTTAATATATTGGAATGGGTGACTCCTGGGATGGTCTACAGACATATCTAATACTTTTTTTTTCTTAAATCGAACATTTTAAAAATTTTCAAAAATACCCTAAAACCAGTCTATATTCGCCGCATCTGGCTGATCGTACACAAGGCGCTTGACGGAAATTTGCGCGCGAAAAACTTTAAACAAATGAATTTGTTGAAACGTTGTCAGACGTATAAATCTTTAAGGAGAATTTATTTTCTGTTTTTAAGCGTAATTTAAGACATTTAAGAATTTTTTTTAACCTCTTCCTACGAAGAAACTAAAAAAAATAGTAAAAATCCACTGCGAAATCAATCATTTTTGTCAGTAGCCTTAGTTTTAAGTAATATTTAAGACACCCTATATTACGTTATTAATGAAATAAGCGTTATTCTTACTAGCTTAAACTTTCTGCCAAGGAAATGTTAAAAATCAAAACGAAAATACTAATTGAATTGAGCACAACTACATACCTAGTACTTACTTCAAAAGTATAACCAGATCCGCTAAATTACATTTGCACCGGCAAACGTTACCATATAATACGTAAATATTATTAGTGTTTTAAATTAAATTTAGTTTTCAACCCTATTACGCTACTCACTCAAAGAAACTAGATAAAACTGATCAAAATATTGGTTAACAACGGACCGACGAAGACCATTTTCTAGGTAGTGAAAATAAATTAAATTATTTAAATCTTTAAACGAAAAAAAAAAATTAAAACATTCAATTGTGTGGCTTGTGTGCTGTTGACAAACTTAAACTTAAATATGGCGCACGGACCTTTGATGACAAGAAATCCTTCTATTTCGATCTCCCTTCATCATGAAACATGTCTCTTTGTCACTTCCTCTTCCTGTACTTTTATTTGGCGCGAAAATTTGAAATAAAAGGCCTGTTTGTATTATTGTCTTTGAAACACTAGAGTTAACTGCTAAGCCCATATATCGAAAAAGAGAAAAAAGGCGTCATCGATTTTAAGAAAGGAAGCAGAATTAACCATTAACCATACTTTTTTATGTGTCAGATTTTTAGTAGATTGTTTGTTTTGCAAATATTTATTAAAATGTGTGAACAAGAAGGTAAGTTTTTGCCAGATTTTCACTTTACCGTAGAATAGAGCAATATTTCCTTTTTTAGGTATGTCGGAGTTTATAATATTGCCCTCAACCAATCCTTCCCAAGCCCAAGATGAAGGAGAATCATATAAGTGGAGTCACAATTCTACACTTATGTTCTTGGATTTGTATAAAGATTATAGGAACCAAGTTGGTTCTTTAAAAATAAGAAACCTTAAGAAAATGTTTGAGGAAATAGCAAAAGAATTACGGTACAAAACAAAACAAAACATAACTGCTGCAAATTGTGAGAATCGGTGGAAACATTTAGAAAGAATGTACAAAAAATATATAGATAACAATAACAGGCCGAGGAAGGAAAGATTTTGAATATGTAGAGATTATGGATAAAATTCTAGGTAAAAGGAATACATCCAGCTATATTGCTGTCTTCAGACACCGTGATTTATTCAGCAATTGAGAAGGAAAATACTGGTTTAGTGGACACAAACATGGAAAAGGAGAATATAATGCAGGATATTATAATGGAAGCAAATGCCACTGAGAAGACAAAGGAAGTAGCATCTGTAAAAACAATGTCAGTAAAAACTAGTTACAAGAATAAAGAGTTAAGGACATGTACATATTCTAAAGGAAATAAGACAGGATAGAAAAGATTTCTATAAAAAAACTTCTGGAAATAAAAGAAAAAAAGTTACAGGAAAAACAAAGAAAAAATAACATTTTAGAAGAAAGAAACACTATATTGAAACAATATAAGTATGCTTAAAGAATTGCCATTGTTACATATAGAAGACATATACCTAAAAGAAATAAGTCGACTAACTACTTTAAATATTGAATTTTGTTCAAAGAATTATTTATTTTGATTATTGTTACATTCCTCTATGGATTATATTTTATTTTTTGTCTTCTAGACAGTTTTAGAGTTTAGATATTTTTTTAAAATAAAACATTAAAATTTTATGTCGTTTGTTATAAAACAGGAGCTTGAGCTATCGTGTATCGATACAGAGGAATTATTTTTTTATTACTACCTTTTCATGCTTCTTATTAAACTAGATCACGATACACTTGCAACAGTATGCTACATATGACGTCACTTCGAGGGAAAATCCTCAACTGACTAGACACTTGCACCCCTTGTACATATGTACAGGTCAATTTATTGTCGGGTAGTGTATTGGGTTGACGTTTATTCAAATATTACAGGTCAGTTTATTGTCGGATAGTATGTTGAGTTGACATTTATTAAAATATTATTGTCATATTTCATTTGCTCAGGTAAGCGCCTAGTCAATTTAAAATTTTCCCTCGAAGTGACGTCATAACGTAGCATACCATTGTAAGTGTATCGTGAACTAGATATAATGGCTAGTAACGTAGGTCAGTACCAGTGGCGTATGGTGAAATTTCAAAGTTGTATATCTCTGTTCCTATTTACAGGACCCGACCAAATTTAGAGGTTTTAATAGTGTGCCCACTGGGAATGTTCTGGTAAACTCAAGCAAAAATTCAACTTTTTTCGCAAATTCAAAACGTTTTTTTTTCTTTACAAAAACATTCCCAGTGGGAATTAAAACCAATTAAAATTGGGACCGGTCCTGTACGTAGGAACAGAGATATAAACTTAGAAATTTCACCATATGCCACTGGTCACTACCATCTCTATAGTTGTGCCTTTAAACATATTTATATACGGGGTGCCCCTTTTAAGTTTTAACCACCATCGTATAGTTGGAAGCTCTCCAATTTTCATTTTGCCCCCCCCCCCTCCTTGATGGCGCCCCTTGTTTGCATTATTTTATATATTTTTAGCATTTTTACAACAAATTCAAATTGGATAATATACTGTGTACGTGGTAATATGTACAGGGATATCCAAATAAAAGTGAACAGGCCTTATAACTTTTTTATTTTTAAAAATGAGAAAAAATGTTAAATATGAAAGCTTTGGGGATTTTTATGAATCATTCATATATCTTATCAGCAAAACAATTGAGTATCGAATAAAAGAAATATAGTATAAAACATTGATTTTCTCACTTATTTTAAATTGGATGGTATGATTTTTATCATATTTTTGGATTTTTTTTATCCGATGCTCGATTATTTTGCTGATAAGATATATGCATGATCTATAAAAATCCCCAAAGCTTTCATATTTAACATTTTTTTCCATCTTTAAAAATAAAAAAGTTATATGCCTGTTCACTTTTATTTGGATATCCCTATACAATCGTGGTTTAAAACAGTTTAATTTTCTATTCAAATTCATTTATTCATGCTATTACAAATAAATTGTTTACACACGTCAATTACAGATAAAATAATTTTCATATTTAGACAATAATAAAAACATTCCTGACAATACAATGCATTAAAATTTATAAATCGAAATGAACACAATACAAACACATTAAAAAATCTAAATAAAAATATTAAAATATATTACAACTATAATCTAAGTACTGTTTTGTGATGTAAAAAGCATGTTTTATTAGGAACTGTTTCACCTTCATTTTAAACTGCTGAGTAGAGAGCTCTTTAACATTTTGGGGTAACTTAGTAAACAGTTTTACGGCATAATATTCTGGTCGAGCCTGACATTTACCCAACCTGCAGTGTTGTGGAACGTAGTTGGTCTTATTCCTAGTGTCATGGTCATGTATGTCTTGGTAAGACAGTAGGTCATCCTTTTCTTTGATGTAGAGGAAACTTTGCAGGATGTAAGCCGAAGGAAGGGTAAGAACTCCCAACTGAACAAAGGCATTCCCACAATCCTCCCTGTACCCTAAGCCTGCCATGATTCTGACTGCCTTTTTGCTGGAGACCAAAGACTCTTGTGCATGAGGTGACCGTCCCCATGCGATAATGTCATATGTCATAACACTATGGAAAATTCCATGATATGCTGTTCTCAGGGTATTTATTGAAACACATTCACTCAAATTTTGTAAAACAAATACACTACTTCCAAGTCTTTTACAAACATTAGCTACATGAACATCCCATTTCAGCTTCCTATCTAGGTATAGCCCTAGAAACTTGAGAGATGCAGCTGTTCCACCACCAAGTGACTGACTTCGTGATGTAGATGCGCTGACAACATAATCCAGCAGGCTCAGCGGATCTATTTCTTCCTGTTCCAGCCAATGTTCTGTTAAACATAAGACTCCCAGGTCACAATCAGCAATGGCAGCCTCGAGCTCGTGAAGCTTGTTTTTCACAGAGCGGACATTGTAATGTAGCAGTTTTATACATGACGATTTGCTACCACCAGGCTTCGCCCCTGTTGAGGTTCTAACCTAGTTAGGTTTAAAAAACTGTTTACTTGAATACCAACTGGCTAAACATTTTTGTCAAGAATGACAGATTTTTTATCCGTGGGCACACCAATTTTAAAAGAACTATATTTCTGCTTCCACTTTGTTTTTATCCGTTCGAATTCACAGTCGATGTTATAATTTAATTTTAGGTATTTTCCAATATCCTCAGGTTTTGTGTCATTAGACAATCGTGATACAAATTACCAAGAATAGCTACCTGATGAAGCGGCTTTCAAGGTGGTTGCATCCTCTGTTTGCCTTCGATTGAGTTTGGTCTCAGTTTTGGGTCCACTTGTTTCTTTTATTTTTTACTGTAAGCTTCTGTTTGTTTTTGTTCAACTTCGTTGAAAGCATAGAAAAATCAAAGAAAATAAAAGGGTTTGATTGAAGGGGCTGAAAGTAGGGTTAATGCCACTGTCATTTTCTTCTTTTTTCTTGGGATGGCTTGCAGTCACGCTAGACTGTTGTTGTGGTCCTTATTTCAAGTCGTTTTGTTCGATGCCAATTTCTGCTTCTTCTGTTTCTTTCGCAGCTAATTTCACGGAATTTTTGGTTTTACGGCTTTTTTTATTAGGTTAGAATTTTCGAAATTTTCTATATTCTTTTCCAAGTAAGCATTTTTTTCTTTAAGAAGTTTATTGTTTTCTTGAAGAATTTCAATTTTACTCTTTAGTTCGTCCACTAAAGTCTTTAAATACATAATTTCGATATACTTCTCTGGTTTGGGAATGTCATCACTTTGTTTACATTCCTTACACATTAATCCAGTTTTGTAACTTATTATTATAAGTATATTAAGTATATTAACTTTATTAATTAGTGAAAAAGAATGTTTCCAGTGCTATAAGGATAACACTGGACATTTGTGGATATTATTTAGTGAAGAAGAAAGTTTCCACTTCCAGTGCTAATAAGTACGTTTAGTTGAAGATTATTATTTTACACTTCACTTGAAGAGCAGTTCTCTGTATTGTTTTGTGTTGTAATATTTTAGCTCTTTGAAATTAGTGTTACTAGGAGTTCTTTCTTTAAAGGTAACAAAGATATTAGGTTTTCAAACTTGATTCATAGAAATATGGTAAAAAAATTTGGCAACGCCTGACTTCGAAACAAAAAAATTTTTTTCTGTAACTGACATTTCTTGCTGTTTTTTATATGGCCATGTATTTATGACAGTGGCGCGCAGGTACTAAAAAATTTTTTTTCGAGGGCCGATATTTACCTTTTTTAATAGTGAAACACCATTTATGAATATTTTTATTCAATCTGAATTCATATCAGGAGTTACCCATTCCAATATATTAAATGATTTCCATAACACCCTGTATATATATATATATATATATATATATATATATATATATATATATATATATATATATATATATATATATATACACATATACATACATACATATACATACATAGATAGTTTTCTAGGTATGTCTTAAATAATCAATTATTAGCCTATTAAATACTTGCACACTTTCTGCATTCTTGAAGCCGCAATCGGTCCTGGACCTTTCAGTTTTGCAACAAAGACTGGCAGTTTTGCGAAATTTTAACACATCATATCTTAATAATTTCGAGTAAATAAGCTGTAATTCTTTATTTTCATGGCACTCTTCAAAAATCTTCAAAATTGAAAAAAATTGAAATATTTGAGTCAAAAATCGAAATTTCCAGTTTTTCCAGTGATTTTAGGTCTAGGTAAATGTGTTGCAAAAAGAAGATATCTGAAATTTTAAAGTTTCATTTCTGAATCCGTTTTTCGATCCGACGTTTTGTTTTCGAGTTATGAGGTACCAAAGAGGGGTCTGCAAATTGCATTTTACGACCTAAAAAAATTTAAAAGAATTACCTACTTGCCATTTTCCGATCATCACCAGTTTCAATAGACTTCTGAAGCTACAGGTCCTCTGCAACCTCCGAAAATTTACATCGATTTCCTCTATTCCTCTATCAACCCAAAGAATTCGATTGCTCCGCCTCTGTTTACGAGACAAAACAAACCTATTCGACTTTAGGTTAAGTTTTACGTTAACATGTAGATTGGCACTTATTTTTGCTTATCTCCTGACGTCATTATTCACTGAGGATAAATGGCTGTTTTTTAAATTGCAATAAATTATACCGAAAATTAAACATTTTTTGTAGCTAAACTATCCTAGTAATTTTCTTCATAATAATTTTTTTGGGTTTGTAATGACTTCCTTAAACGATTTATGCAATAAAAAAAATATGTGCATATTCCTTATTATTACCTTTTGTATTGGTTTTGTTTGCAAATTTTCTCTATATGTAGTGTTTCATATATTGTCCATTCTTGTTCCCTTCCATTTTTCTAAGGAACCTCATTTCAGTGCTTTGAATTCTGCTCCTTTGCTGTTGAAGTAGTGACCATGTTTCCGAACCATAAGTAATGATTGGGGTAGCTACTCTTTTAAATATTTCTGTTTTAATCTGCTTTGGTATTTATTTTTTGGCCAGGAATTGGTTCTTTACCTCATCAAACAATCTTCCCGTCGCTCCTGTTCTTTCATTTATTTCTTCATCTAATTGTCCTTTCTGTGACATTACCGAGCCTAGATATTTAAAACTACTGACTTGTTCTAATTTTGTCTCTCCTAATTGTCTTTGATGTTTCTTCTCTTTATTACCTTCCATCATGGTCTTTGTCTTCTTATCTTTGGTTATTTTCATATTAATTGTTTCTAAGCTGTTACTTAGCACTTTCAGATTTTCATTCATTGATTTTTCATCTTTTGCCATTATGATGTATGTCTGCGTAGAAAATTTCTGTTATTTGTATGTCCTTCGTCTTCCAATGTCCCACGTTGTAAGTTTTTACATTTTTTTTGCTTGCTTGATTACTTCGTCTAGAACTAGTGAGAACAGTAGAGGGCTTAATATGCAACCCTGTCGTACTCTTTTGGTAGTTTCAAACATCTGGGGTTTGTCTTGTCTGGCTCTTAAGGAATTTTTGTGCATAATGCTCTTACTCCTTTAATTAATTTTTCTTCTATTCCTCGTTCCTCCTGTATTCTCCGTATGTATCTTCTGTTTACTGTATCAAATGCTTTTTCAAGGTCAAAAAAGCATAGGTATGGGTAAAATTTATGTTTTTTAAGGGTTCCAAAGCCCTACATAAAGAAATAAATTGCACGGAATGAGAATTTCATTTTTTTTCCAAGAATTTTTTTTATGAAGAATGACTTGTTCTCAAACAATTAAAAATGAATCCTTTTATTAAATTTGAATTTGCTGCCATTTTATAGATCATGGAAACGGAATTTTGAACGTTTCTTTTTTCGATTTTTTAACTATTTTTTGATTAATTTGTAACATAAGGAAAAAATCACGATTATTAGCAGAGGGGTTACTCTCTTTAAAGTGGATAAATAAATAGAGATAACTCAAGAACAGAGTTGAATTGCCTCATCTCTAGTGTCAGTGAAGCCCCTGCCTTATGGGCTACATCGGCTAGCTCTGCCGCGGAGTAAGGGGGGGGTATCCAGAACTGTAATAACAGCGCCACCTGTTTTATGCCCTCGGTAAGGCAGAGACTGTTATAAACAAAAAAAAACAGGAAAACTAAAAGCCTAGGATAATGAAACAACACACAACTCTGCTGAGAGTGTTGATTTAATATCAATATCAATATACGTAATATACAACCCTGAGGGGGTACTATTAGAGTCAAAATCAATTGGATTGAGTACAATGACGTTGGTGCCGGCGGAAAGATCTTGACTCTACAAGTCAGATTGCGATGTTATTCAATTCCTAATTTCCCTCCCAAATACCTACATGCGCCCTACGAAATGTGGGAGTGATCCTCTAGGCTAGAAATGTAGATAAATCTACATGTGCACTGACAGATGCAGATTGTAAGAACTCTTTAAGCCGAAAAAACTTAACATGGATTATTTGAAAGAAAATAAAACATTGGGTCTAACTTAATTATGCTGTCCGAGTAAACAGATATATGTGCTATATTTCCATTTGAAAGTGCTCGTATATATCGCTAAAAGCATTAAAGTGGGTCAATTTCAATTCATCACGCAACGCCGATCAAAGAGGGAATTATTTTTCTGTTATAAATAGGCCACTTTAGTAATTACTCGTAAGCTGTTACAATGTAGTAGTTTAAATAATTTTTTTGGCATATTATTAGTCGTTATGTTCTACTGAAATTATGGTGCGCCACCACACGATTTTCCGAATACTTGGCCAATCTATTGATCAACAACAAAGACAAGACCAATGTTTTATGTAATTTAAAACTAATAGTCTTAAGTAGTAACCTCGGCGTGCATTAGTTGTTTTACGCCATCCAGCGCACTCTGCCTTTTTTGAATGATGACCAAACCATTATGGACACATTTCGCCCAACTCACCAAGTAATTTCCTGGATAAAAATTCAGCTTCTACCAATACCCAAAACGACCTTGTTCATTGATGATTATCTGAAACTGGTTTGCCTGCTTACATGTGACTTATTTACGTGATAAATACAACAAAATAATGCAATATATTATTTTCCAGACGTTACAAGTTGATGGATCTGACTGATTGACAACCTTTCTTGCACGTCAGACAAAAACGCATTCTTGAAAGTTCCCAGGTGTAGCAATCTTTCTAATAAAGAATATATATTTAAGAGTAATTCTTATGAGATATTTAAATAGGTGGTTCAGCAGGGAAGCACGAGAAACTAAGAATTTTTTTATAATCACTAAGGAACATGTAAACAATAATTTAGGCACATCTTAAGATCTCACCACAGTGAAGGTTCTCAGTGACACCTTCGTACACATTTCTTGGTATTTTAAAGTAATGAGAACCAGGCGCGACTCGTCCATAAGGTCATTTGGTCAATGGCCCACCTAAATTTCTTTCCAATGATCTACCTAATAATTTATTTTTTAAAATCAAAAAATAATCTTTTCGTTCAAAAAGTGCAAGTTCCATGCGAAAACTCCCCAAGAAAGAATCAAACCAAGCTGTCTCCGGACTAGCCGTATTTTAAATTTACCTCATAGGTGTATATGGACTATATAAAATGCATTAAAGCTAAGAGAGAAACAAACATACGCTCTTTAGGAGTTAAAAAGAGACAAAATTTGTCGTCGGCCCACCAATAATATCGCTTCAACGTCGCCACGCCGCACAGTGGAACGAGCTTATCTGAACGGTTGGACATCGCTCATAACTCAAAAACTATTTGACCGATTTTAATGAAATTTGGTACTCAGGCTTGGTTTGGGCTCTAGTTGGTCCCGTTTTAAAATGGTTTTAATCAAACCCATAGCAGCCGAGAAAGAGGGTGGGGGTAGTTTTGAAAAATTAAAATGTATGTCAACATATGGCTTGTGGGGTATCGAATGAATGGTAATTGGGTTTAGAGTTTTAAAAAAATATTTTTTTTACCAGTGTGGTCAAATTATATTTTTATGGAAAATATGGCTTGTGTGGTATCAATTGAACTTAATTCAATTTTCTTTAACCTTCTTAATACTGAGTAATTTGCCTCGTAAAGCACTAACTGGAGTCATTTTGTGCTTCAGCCAGCCTATTATTTTGTTTTACAAAAAGTATCTTATACAGTGTGGTCACTTAGGTGTGCAACATATGGGAATTTTTTTTTAATAATTATTGCTCGACCAAAATACAATTATTGTCGAAAGTTGGTTCATGTTCGATAATCATTTTAGGTGCACAAGAGTAAAGTACCCTTATTTCAAAAAGTTCAGCAAAATGTTATTAAGAAAAGTTGTGTAGAATTAAAAGTTATGCTCGAATACCAAAGCATGGCCTTCTAAGCATTTTTTTTTTGAAAAATGTTAATAATTTGAATTTTTTTTCTTTTAACCTAAACAGGTTTATAATTTAATCAAAATCAAATCAATTTGGCACAATTTTGTTCACATTCAAGTATATTTGAAAAATTAATTTAGATTTGTAATATTTTAGGTAATCCCAAACTTCATGTTTGTCGCAACGATATTAAACACAACTTTAAAATTTCTAAAAAAAAATTCTTGTCACGGTAAAACATCAGTAAAAATAGGCATATTAAAAAACTATAATTGAAAGGGCATATTAAACTAATTTCCAACACTTAGTTGTTAGATTTTTTGTTAGATTTTGAATAAATTAAAATAATTAGGAACACGAACAAAACCATATATTTCAATCATTTCTAATTGTTTTCTTTTAAGGGGGCATACTGGGGCAGCATTTTATGGCGAATTTAGTACATGGGCAATATGGGCATGTTTCTTTATCACCTGCAATGTTGACCTTTTGCCAGATTTTGGATAAATTAAGATAATTAGAAACAAGTATTGGCTTACGATTAAAAATATTGTATTTTAAATAATTTCTAATTATTTTCCTTTAGGGGGGGCAGACTGGGGCAACATTTTATTCTACATTTAATATGTGGACATATTGGTCTATTATGAACAGACATTGTTTTTTTGGAATGCTTTGGATAAAGTAAGATAATTAGGAATAAATATTTGCTTCCAATATAAATTTAACTATTTGACATTTATGTCATAGAGAAAACGTCAATCAGTCTATGCAATTAAAAGTAAATTAAAAACAGAAATGAGTCCTCCACATACATACTATGACCATGGAATTAAACTCAATTTTAAAAAATAAGAATATAAACGGCCTAAAACTTATCAAAAAAAATTCACAATTTTAATCAATTCCAAAACACCTAACTTTCATACCCCTGAAAACATGTTTTCATCAAATATTTTTAAAAAGTATCAAATAAAGTATACAGATATAGACTTCAAAATTAAATAATTATTAATACTTAACCATTATTCTTATTTTCACATTTTGTCAAATGTCCAAAGATTAACACAGGCTCGGTCCACTGTGCGCCGGTTGTCGCAAATTTTGGCTCACTAATTTAAATCTGACCAATTTATTATTAGAACAATATTCGCGATATAATTATACATTTAATATAAACTTACCTGATTTTATTTTAAGTTATTTAGGTAATTACTAATAATAATTATAACTGTGCCTATAAAACATTAAAATCTACAGAAATATGACTTTGACAATAACTTGGCAACGCAGCAACCCGTCTATCGATTTAAAGCTGCGGGCATGCGCTCTAGGTTGTGTTTAGCTTTCTAGTAGTCGATGCGTCAAAATTCGGTGCATACATATCCACAGAATATAGATAGAATACTAAAAATTAAAAAAAAAATCAAGTTTCGGTGAATTCTAAATCTTTGTATATGTGATACATATTCTTAGCGATGATTATAACATAATTTTGGTGTTATGTGTTGTGTGTCGTCTGTCTACATCTAAATATTCGTGCTGTGCTACGTTCCAAATTTTTATTTATTCGGCTATTTTCTTGGAAAAACTGGATCATCCATCGATTTTTTTTGAAGTGCTCCAAAGAAGGTAATCTCTCCTTTACCTATTTGAAAATTTGTTAATTCCGTCATACCTTAAGTGCACAAGACCTCTTATGTTAACAATGGCTTTAACGGTGCAAGAAACTGTATGTTATTTAAAAAAAAATAACAGCAAAAATGCAATTTTAGTATTTTATGTTTTCCGCGGTGTTTATGTGTACGTAAATAACCTCTTGGCAGAACCAGGCACATTATTAAAAACCTTCCTTAATTAAAAAAAGAATATTTTGCTTGTTACGTTGATATCACTAGTTGCCCACAAAATTTGCCCCACCTGAAAAAAAATCACGAGCCGCACCTAATAACAACAATGGAGTTGTTCAGTCCTTTTCAATAAATATGTTATAATATTACAAAATTAGTCGATCGAAACACGAACACAAAAAATTATGTCGGTTGGATGGATAATAACAAAAATATTAATATTTAAAATTCCACCAAGTTCAACAAATTCAGTTTTCTGCTAGACGTCATCCTACGAAACGAAACAGCTGAACATAATGGGCAGTGTGGCGAATCAAATTAAGGATACGGCAGCGACACCATTCGCCTAATCGGCCGTTTTAGTACTAACAGGGCCTGTTTATATTTTCCGTAACTTTTGTAACACTTTTTAATCTTTATTTTAAAAGTGTTTTCTAGATGCTTAAGTGCATTTAAATATATCGAGCAACTACCACAGAAATAATAGTAAAACCCAAGAACAATTGTGGAATAACCTCAGCGTGTAGTATTTTTTGCCCATGTCATTCAGTGAATTATGGTTAGTATTTCTTTGATGCTTATGCATTAATATCTAATTCAGGTTATACAATATTGCGCGTTGACTGTTTCCAGTTCTCTTAATATTTCTGTGTAATAGTTCAGTATAAATTTCAAATACTAAGTTTTTTATAATTCAGTTTTATAACACAACCTCGATGACCAGCCCACGGTTGGTTTGGGTGTAATTTAAATAAAACTTTTATGTGGAAGTTCAAATTGCTTTTTTAAGAAACTGGGATTAGGTACATGATTACATTTTCCGAGGCAGGAGCTACTTAAACTTACCATCGTTAACGATAAGAACATTGTGAACACTGAACTTAACCAGTGAATGCCAGTGACAAAGATGCCAAATAACACGAGAATCAAGACAAAGACGAAACGAAAACATTACCCGTTATAGTAGTTAGAAAATCGCCTGAAAAGGACGCCAAGTTTTTAAATTCACCAATATAGAATACTGACAGTATACTGATGACAGACGTCGGATGATAAATATTTCTATTAGTATTTGCTGCAGTCAGACTGTAGTGTTTCTAGTTTTGTGTCTGCTGCAGTTATAAATTTTATATTATTATGGATATAGCAAAAGCCTGTCTTATCATCATCTTGGCAAATTTGGACTCCTGAAAGTATATCAGTAATACTGGCAACCCATCAGTATTTGTCCTCACATGATTAGCAATACTGCCAACCTGACTGATCGTTTAAGAACCGCTTAAATATTAGTTCAATGCGATTGAATGAAATAGAATCATTCTTAAAAGATGTTTCTGTACATTTAAGGGTACTTTGCATAAAGCCCCTTTTATACATTTTTTATGGTAAAAACATTTAGCCTTTAATCGACGTTGTAAAATCTTGGCAGGTAGTGACAAATTTTACACAAGTCCAATAACAAGCAGAAAATCATTATAATCCTCCTCTCTTTTGAGCCCTTAAAAAGAATGAAAAATTGTTTCGTAAGAGCTTAAGTAAGCCCATAAAATACCGGATCCATAACAAAATGGTGACTAGCAATTTTCAGCAAAAAGTTTCCTTTATTAGCATAATATTTTTTAATCTCGTTTCTGGGGGTAAATCCGGGAGAGATGACACGAAATGTAGACGACCATTTATTAATTTAAAAGGTGTTTCTTGGAAGAAGTGATTTCAGTGGCGTTTTTCGTGCCTTGGCTCTAAGGAAAACGCAACTTAATCAAATGCTATTAGATTATTTAAACTCTTGACCGTCAAACTACCAGTCTTAGCAATAGCGAATTTCGCCGTTATTGTTTCAAATGTATATTGGTACATATAATTGATTTTCCCCTTTATATTTTAAAATATTTGCAAGAATAAAGCAGAAAGGTCCCTCTAAAGAGCAAGGGGCAAATTAAAGTCTGCCAAGTTTCCCTCAAACAAACTTAGCAGCAAATTACTCATGTACATACACGCCAAAAACAAGGGTGTAATTTTACAATCAACCCAAATCACTCTGATCGGTAATGATAGAGTCTATTGTGGAGGGTCATTCGATCAGCTTTAGGCTTAAATAACTTTTTAATTATGCTGGGTCACAAAAGCGAATGGGGGTGTATCGTGTATGAGGTCGGATGTTTTCAATAGGGTATAATTTACTGATATTTTACATTGCTTGTCAGGGTATAGACAAATGGACAATGAGGGGTCGATTATTAACAACAGGATCTGTTGAGCAATTTTTGCTGCGTGTTTTTATAATAATTTCAAACCTTTCAAGTTACTATATTTTACAAAGTAGTCTACAATGTCTGAGATTCATCTTATTTTCAACTAGTTTTTATCAGCGACTTCATTCGCGTATAGGTTCGATTTTTTATGCTTACTTAATACCGACATTTGTGCCGTACCCTGCATATGACTTTTAATAAAAATTAGTGGTTATTATTCGGATTAATGGAAACAATAAATTTTTTTATGACATTTTGTGTGGATCCTAATTTTGGGGCGTAGAACACGAATCTGAAATCAGTTTTCGGTGGTCCCATATGGTTTTCCCACAAATTTTTTTTTAGCTTGTAGGTTAGGTTGTTCTATGGATATCTTTAAATTTCGACAGTTTTACTTAAACGCCTAAAAATTGCCCCCCCCCCCCTATCACCAGAAGGATCGCTCAGAAAAATCTATAAAAAAATCTTGAACATTGAGAATTAGATGTAAATTGAGCGACAATTATCACGATTGAAAAATTCTAGCGCGGTGAATTATTAACAATTTAATTGTTTATTTCCCTATAACTGCTGAACCATTAGTTTTAGGGAAAAAGTTGTTCAACAAAAAATATTTCTCACAATGTAAGGAACAACTTTTGCCTTACACGTCTTTCAAAATTTTTAATTTAGCCCACTCAGCTCCGCGCATACGCGTTGTGATACATTCGTTGGCACCGTCGGCAGCGGGTAGTGTGGCAGATGGACGGAGATCGGGCGGCTGAGGTTTGCTGAGGTTAAGTGGGGGGCTGATGGCACGGAACACTAATTGTCCAAGTATAGCTTGCACTTGACCGATTCTTTTATATATAAATTTACTTTAATATGTTTCAGAATAGTAGTGTGTTATGAATTGTTTAGATGTGCTTAAGTGAAACTATTGAAATTTAAAGAAATACTTCTGCAGCATAATTTTAAGGACGCCCATCATAGTGCTGAAAATACTTATTTCGGCGCTATTGAAGAGGTAATTGTTCTAAGTTATCTGACAAAAATGACTCCAGCATCGATCGATCATACTTTTACATACCATACGACGAATAAGTAAAATGTTCGAGTTTTGTGTTAGAGAAAACGGTAACAATTTTGTGCAACTTTTGTGAATTATAAAATATTATAAACAAAGATTTTTTACATTTACATTCTAAATTTACTAAAAAACATCTGTTTTATGTAAATTTGTTTGGAACAGTTAATGTTTTTATTTAATGTTTGATTCAGATATTTTTATTGGGATTTAAAATTTTAAAAATAAACCTAAATGTTAGTTAAATACCTCTATTTATTTATTTCAAATCATTACATCACGGCCGACTATGAAATAGTTACTATTAGACCCTACCCTTTTTTTTTTAATTGTAAAATTCGGAAGTTATTCCAAAATATATATACCAACAATTATATATTTTTGAAAAGCTTATGAAAAAAGCAATCGAATGAAAACAAAATATACAGGGTGTCCAATTTAAAAAAATTCAACTTTGGTTTTTATCTTTAAATTCGTTACTTCTAGAAAAATTACTCACTACGGCGCTGGATTCTACGCAAAAAGCTATATAATATTCAGTTTTTATCTTACCGGTAAGTTAAAATGCTACTGAGGTACAAGGGGTGCTTGAAAATGACACATTTTAAAAATCGCCTTGTATCTTAAAAATCACCATTACAATTTATAAAAACATTACTCTTTCTGAAACATTCAAAATAGCGGATGAATATTGCAACTGACCAAGGTGACATGATTTTGTTTTTGGGTTTGAGGGGGGGGGGGGTGGGTCTGAATAATGCAATTCGGTGGATTTCTTCAATTATAAGTGCACCTTTTTAATTTTTGTTTGTCGGGGATGTTGGTATGGGGGAGCTGCAGCCCCCCAGCCCCTCCCCTGGGTATGCCACTGCAACTGAATATAAAAGTCTTTTAATTCCGTTGGAATTTAGACTGTCTGGATTTATTCGCACAGTTTAAATGTGAAGTCTGTTTTAAATCGCTAAAAATTAAATTAATTATATTGATAGATTGTGTGTGTGATTAAGTTTTATGGATCTGGTTTAAACCAACTGGCCAGTAGCGTTTTTGAACAATAATAAGGATTTAATTCTTTTCTTCAAAATATTTCAAAAAATAAGTTACTTCTTCAGCGCACCCCGTACATCGTGCAACCCATAGATAAAGTAAATAATGGAAAATTAGATGTTATTATGACACGCTTTTTGTATTACATATCTAGTATAATATCTTTTAACATATCCTCACGTTTAATAATTATATTCGAAAATATGTCAGGTTTATCAAAAATGTTTATTGGGACTAGTTACACTGGTATTGGTGCATTTTGGAACAATACAGTACTTATGCGAACCTGTTATCTTAGGCATGGCTATGTTTTTCAAACGATTAAAATGTTAAATAAGCAAAAACCACATCAACGTTACACAGTATCCTGTCCGGTAAGAATAATACTAAATATTAAATGGACGCCTATTCCGCTGTTGACCGAGTCGTGTGTTGTGACGTCATCGAGCCTTAGCCAACGTAAGCGTGACATCTCAAGCTTTGGAGGACTATACAATTTTTATTTCTACAGATAATTACGAACGAAAAATACAGACATTTTTTACATTTTGAGAACTATTTATTAGGAGAAAATGAAAAAAATGGAAGCTTCCTAATTGTACATTTGGAAACTTTTCTTGAGACCTCTCAATAACGTAGCGGTAACAATTCTCGCCATTTCTGTAATTTTGGATTATAAATATTCTTTGCTCGATTGGGTTTGATTGGGTTTTTGTATTTTTGCATACCCTGTACAAAAAAAAACAAAAATTTTTGACATCGTTGATCTTATTTTAAAGCAAGCAAAAACTTTTATATAGAGTGGCCTTTTTTCGTATCTTTCATTTTTTGATCCATTTGTCCTGTCTATCCTATCCGTGGACATACTGTATACTGCCCTTTGTACATATATACGAGTATACGTTATATAAATATATATTTAAAAATAGAAGATTTCGAATAATTTTAAATAATGGCATGTTGCACAATGGGCCATTGTTAAAGAAAATAAAGCGCTACCGTCTAAAATATTGCAAGAATCTTCCCCTTTCCAGTTTCTTTTATTGACCAAAATTCGGATACGTCGTGGAAATTTTCCAAGAAAAATTCAGTAACTATATGGGAGTAAATCACGGGTTTTTTGCATTTTCAGAGGCGACTTATCCTATATCCCGAATAAGTGGTTATTCATCTGCATGTAGCGAGCAGAAACGGAAAAATAGAAATACTTTTAAGGATTTTATTTGGGGTTTTATATGTAAATGTATTAAATTTTTGCAGATATAAAAGTATTTTGTATGATAACTGCCTGGCTCTGCAAAATCTTAATAAGGTATAATAGCGTCGAGACATCCGAATGGGAGTAAACAACCAGATTAAATACCTTAACAACCCACTGTTTTCTTCTACCAATGCTATATGGCTACTCTAAAGGTGCGTCTAAACGGGCAACTTTTGTACGGCAATGTGTTGCTGCAATAGTGTAGCTGGAAGTTCCCGGAAACACTGCCAGCCATATGTAGAAATATTTTGCAATATATTTCGGATTGCCCAGTAATATAGCCAAACATGTTTAGTAGTTTTAATGTGTTGCCGGTCGATCGCTCCGCAATCGAAAATACTTGCAATATTGCCGAGCCTTCTCTATTTTTGTCTCCTTTTACGACATATGTGCATTCTTTTTTGACGTGTGTTGTTGTTTATCACGTGCAGAATTTGGAAGTTACCTTTTTGTTTTATTCTTTTGTTTTGAGAAAAATGAATCCATGGTCAAATGAAAACATAATTGACTTCATTAATAAAATACATTTACATCCTGTACTGTGTACTGTCCTATTTTATTTAATAGAAACTCGAAGTCACTTTTTGACATTCTTGTAAAGTTCCTGAACAAATGTTTATCAAGGCTTAATTCTTGACTTAAATTATCTAAGGTGTCACGCCTATTGAAGTACGGTCGAATCCACATTCTTGTCTTTTTTTATTTTTGTTTAGGACAATAAATGCCGCTGCCACAAGAACAATTTCGTCAGCCGTTGCGGAAATATTGCCCAGATATACATTTCCAGATATATTTCTGCAACAATGGTGATGTACATATTGCCCAAGATCTATTGCCGGGCTATAGTTGGATAATATTGCAGTCATATATTGCAGAAAAACATTGCCCATTTAGACGCACCTTAAGGGCAGTACTCTCCAATGTTCATTTTCTTAAACTAGTCTTATGCTTTGAATTTAATAACAAGCATTTATTATTCCTTTCGCAGGATCTTCAATTAATTTGGGACTGGGATGTCAAAAAAACACTAGGCAAAACCAATATAGTTGTAATGGGTTGTTGCAATTGTTGCAAAAGCAGAATGAAATACATAATAAAAAAACTATACAGCAAAAATACAAGAAGTTTTTTTAGGTCTCGTGAGTAATTAAGTAACTGAAGTGCGTGTATGAAAAAGATAAACCAAAAAACTGGGAAATAAAACGTAGTCCCTTAATAAAGCCCACCGACTCGCATTGCATATTTTGCAATTACGCACATTTTTGAGATAAAATTTGTAATTATGTGCAGTTGTCATGTCAAACAAAAAACCCACATTTATATAACTACATACGTACATATTGATAGAACTGATAATTGCATTTTTCCCAAAGTGTGCACTCAGCACTTCATATATTACACTGGCACACAAAAAAAAAGTGGTCTGTACATTTGACCAGACCTATCTATATATACATTATAGGCGATGGGACATAGCCCACTTTTACGGAAGAAACACAATTCTTAAATTTTTGGCACATAACCCGTTTTTTACTTCAAGTCTTCATATATATATTGTTTTATAACTCTATAAATCTCCAGTGCAAAAATATAATTGGATCCTTTTGTCAGATTCAGGCGAATTGTGCTGATTCAAGAGCATTTTTCCGAGATGGAAATATCTCATAAAGCTGTTAAAATCTCCACAAAGGATTAGAATTTATGCAGTATTTCTTTGTGGTGCTTGCAAATCGTGTCAGTGTACGGTTTCTCTTTCCTGGAATCGCGCGAAATTGCATTGCTTGTATTTACGATATGACGTTTTAAATTTATTATAGGTAGATATATAAATTTCAATATTTTTATTATATCTAATGTTATTGCCAATACAAGCAAATAAAAAAGAAGGGCTTATTAAAAGTAATTTACAGTTATTTTAAAAGCTAATCAAACTAAAAATATAAAATTATACACAATTATAATATAAGGACCGTTAAAGTTTTGCAAATTATAAAAAAAACTGAGGGAGACCGTTTCTCCTAATGGTGCTCAAGTTCGGAAACTGGGATAAGGAGTTGGGCAGGTTTGCTTCGGGGTACTCAGTCCGTTTTAAATGTTTTTTTTTTTTTGTAAATTGTAGATAAATGTATTGATTTAATCAATAAAAATGTATGTTTTTTCACTTTAGTTTGTCACACACTGTAGAGTAATTTTGCAATCTTAACTCTACTGAATATGCTTTGCTTTCACGAGATATGAATTTTTGAAGAAAACACTACACATTTTGCAGAATTTTGTAATTTAATTAAGAAAAACATCCATTTTTATTTTCCTGTATATTTCAACATGTAGGTATACAATTTAGAAAAAAATCATTTAAATCGGACTACGGAAAAAAGTTACCAAACATTAAATTGGATCAAAATTTTGGATGGGTCGAATTTTATGTCAGTGAGTGTAGTAGTAATGGTCGCTAAAGATTTACTAGAATATCTTTCTGAAGTACTATAGGAAATAATATTGATATAATAAAAATATTTATTTAGTGCGTTTCTGGTATTGCTTTACTGATAATTTTTTTACACCTATCACGGTTTCTCAAACACATTACAAAAATATAAATTCGAAATTCGACGTGAAATCCTAACCATAGAATGCAAGGCAATTTTAACTTTTCGGCGGACATAACTGCTGGCAAAATAATTTATCGACCACATTCAGGTGTCCGATTTAATTCATTTCTACTGAACCAAATGTTAGTGTTCTAGGTAGAGGATGATTTACGTCCAACCCGATTGTTCCACATTCACTTTTTCACGGAAATAATTGGATTATTGCGACGCTGGACACGTAATAACGCATTAGAAAACATTCAATTACCATCTGTTATTATAAATAATTAATTACACCAATAGTCTCAGCTTAAATATTTTTTACTACTTAATCTGAGCCAGTTTTTTTTTGGAAGTCCATAATCAAATGAACTGACAAATTGTTAACAAAAAACGCGAGTTTAAAGAGTGTGCGTATCATCTAGGTCTGTCAATTTTAGTAATACCTACAGTTAAGTTCAGTAATCAGCTGTAACGGGACATTATTTTCATTGTCTTACGCGATTAGCGCCTCTCCTAGAGGATGCGGAAACCAGAGAAGAAACCAAATTTACTGTCCAAAATGACATCGGCTGTTAATTTTGACAGATAGGCCGCCATTTTAAAGTCTTTGCAGGACAACGTCGTTATTACATAGATCAATATAACGGTTTGATTTCAAAAATAATATTAACAGCTGGTGCTCAAAACTTTTAATCATAAACAATATTTCTCTTATCCGGATGCCGTAATATTGGATTCATTGTTAAACCAAACGTCGGCGTCGGGTTCGTATGAATTCTACTACTTAATAATCCTGGTCTCTTGCAGCACAAATCGATTTACACCTAAATTATTACAATCGATCCGTTGGCCTAAGTCTTGGGGCTGTAGAGGGAAATGTACAACGCTACATATACATCTACATAATATAAGAGAAACCTGAACCACTTGCTTTCGATGTAGTGAGATAAATAGTACTAAATTATTCTTTATTTTAAAATAACCTGACCTAGCTTATAAATCACATACAACTATAAGATCAACGCCCTCTAATTATAATACAACATAATATTTGTATAACAACTGACCAAAGACAAAACATTTTGTCGTTTTACGGTATTTAACACCTTACAGCCCGAATAAGTTTTTGTGTGTAGTTTCGATAATTGTATAAGTAAGCATAAAAGTGGAAAGGTCAAGCTATAGAAAGTATTGTATGCTTGGTTCTTCCAATAACGATTTGTAGTTTTTTTTCATTATTTTTAAATCTTTAGAATGTTCTGGATGACTTTTTTCTTGGTACTGTGTTAAAATTGTACAACTTATTTAAGGGAATCGCCGAATTATTTTGTGAATTTCATAGGAGATTAATTCTTTTTTCATGCATTGACCATATTGCTCGTAAGGTAAGCCAATTTTTCAACGAGGTCGATATAAATCGTTTACTCTGGCCAGCTAGAAGCCCTGACTTAAATTCGATAGAGTTTTTGTAGGACCAGCTTGGCGGCAAACGTCTACGAAACGGTCCGCGGGCACCCGAAACCTATTGAGGAAGCCCTTGTTGAAGATTCGTACAATATTTCGTAAGATTTAATCCTAAGGTTGATAGGAAGTTTGCCACGACTGATAAAGCCCAGAGAAGGAAGACTGGGTTTCGGAGGCGTTGAAGTGAACAAGGTTTTTGGCGCCTCAGTCTAAGATTAATTGGAAATCTTGCGAAAAGGATAGGTGCATAGATCTCCAGTTCTTGATTCGACACTTGTTTGGAAAAATTATAGAGTGAAAAGTACTATCGTTAGCGTCAGCTGACAAAATTTAACAACTCATTCAAAAGTATTTAAGGTTTAAAATTGTTGTATGTTTTGGACCCGTCACTTTTTTTAGTCAGTGTATTTTAAAAATTTAATTTGTGATCAGATATTAGATGTTGTGTACAAATGCACGTAATCAATTTGTTTCCTAAAAATAGTGGTCACATACTGTGTTTCAAAAAGTAAATATCGTATAGTATCGTGTTGCTACAAAAATCCATTTATTCTCTCTATTATTGTGAGGTATTTTGCAGTTTAGTTTATTTTTGTGTCCATGTTTCATCAACAAGAATATTATTTACTCCGATAAATAATATTTTATACAGTAAAGCCTCTGGTTATGCAATTAAGAACAAACTGAATTTAAATGTAAAAAACAATTTTGAAATATTCAGTTCTGAATAGAAAGCAATTTTGATTTGTTAATAAATATGAATATTTACAAATTAATTAAATATAAATGTATGTAAATAGTAATTACAATGGATTACTCTTTATTAAGTTATATAATTACATAGTCTTAATAAGATGAGAACTTTATAATGTTATTCAGCATCTTTTATAACAAAAGAAATATTAGTAAGTAGATGAAATTTCTGTGATCGCATGCCTCAAAGCTTCTACCATGCATTCAGTTTCTTTCTCTACCTTAAAGTGATTTAAGCAAAACAGTACCCTGAAAGGAACCAAAATTTACATATGTATTTTTTTACCATTTTTAATTCTACTCCGTACGTAGATTTCAATTTTTAAAAATCAATTTTGAACCGGATCTTATATGACTGAATTTATCTATATATTAATATATGTAAACGCGGGGTGTTTATTCATTTTGATACAGGACTCTGACAACACATTATTCTCATAATATGAAAAATATATTATGTTAAAGTTGCTGTCTCGTAAAAAGAGGCAAACTATATTTTAATATGAAACAAAATTTTATAAACACAGTGACTTATATGGAAGCAAAATTAATAAAAAAAGTAACCGTGGAAAGGATATGTTATATGTAAATGATTATAGTTTTTCTGAACAAAAGGTGCTAAAATGTGAAGAAACATTTGGGAGACGTTCTAAAAAAGGCTGCAAATCAAAAGTCTTCACCGTTGGACCCAAACATTTAGTTACCACTGTTACAAGGCATAAGGGACTCCATACACATGAAACGGATACCAAGAAACGGAATCGCAAAGTAATTGGTTCCAGCAAAAGAAAAGCAAAAGAGGAAGTCGGTGAAAGACCGTCAAAAATTATTCAAAGTAAACTGTCTGAAACTAACTGAGGAATAGGTACCCTGATAAAAATTCTGAATTGGCCGTTGGTTGAAGAATTGTTTCAGCTTGTCTTATTTAGCACTACAAGAAGCAAGTGATAGTTTTGCATATGATTTATGTTGAGTAAAACCTGGCGATGAACGTTTAAATAAGTTTTGTGACCATTTACCAGAAACGCACATAGATGAAAGAGCTGATTTTCCAGTTGGCATATGGGCAGAATCGATTCCATCTATAACACGAACAACGAGCTGTTGTGAGTCTTTTCATGCCCATTTTAATAACTCTTTCTAGCCAACACATCTTTCACTGTATACTTTTATAGACAAACTGAAAGTATTTCAGATTAATGAATACATAAAAATTCAGTGTCGATAAATCTAAAATAATAATAAAATAGTCATCATAATAATTAAAAATTAAAACATTTACAAAATCTATATGAACAAAGACAATTAGGAAATATTTAACCGTTTTCATTCTATAAAATATGTCTCCTATTTTTGCCTACCTGTTTTGTAAATATGTATATAATAACACTCTTCCAGTTTTGTAAATATAAATCTGGAATAGGATTGTATATGTTTTGTATGTACAATTTTCAATAAAAAATTATTTAAGTACATCCAATTTATTTAGAGTATAAACTAAAACTATATTTACTTAGGGTGGAAATTACCTGTTGGATTTAAGCATCTTTATAAGGTTAGTGTGCAATTACCTGTTGGATTAAGGGCGCAGGTAGTTTAAGTGTCAAAATTACCAACGTCGTACTCATATATGGCCTCAATGTAGGTACCAAATTATGTTTATCTTTGGGATTATACTGTTTTATACTATTCTTTGCTTATTAACTCAACAACGTCAGATTCGCCAGCGCTAGACCGGTCTAACTTGGCAATCAAAAGCTTTAAACTGAAGTAAAAGTGTAGAATAAGACAACTAACTTTAATATTATGAATTTCGATACGTTAATATATTGAAAATATCAATACATTCTTAATATTTTTAAGTGGCACCGCCCAGCCCTAATATGTAAGTATGTATATACAAAATTTTAGAATATTTCATATTTCCGCACGTAATCCGCTTAGGGGCATAATTTTACAAAATATACCAAATTAGTGCAGACTAGAACGTTTCGTACTTTGCATGAATATAATTTAACTTCCAGCTTTATATAAATTCAAGGCGAAAAATAATGAGGAAATACGATTTTTAGCGTATAAGCGTATAACGTGACTAACAATTTTCAAGGCTCATTTACATTTAACAAAATTTAAATAAAAATGGTTGATATTGCCCAGATTTTGTTACCGATTAACGAAATTTGTAGACGCAAAAAATCAGTAATGATCCTGAATTTTTAAACTTAATTTTTGACTTTGAAGTAAGTGATAATAAATAGTGACTCCGCTGCCCGGCGCCGGCAGCCATCATGGATACCGGCGTCGACAGCCCCGACGGCAGGGTTGCTACCGTCGGGGTCAGAATAAGATCAGAATCAAAATACCCCGATTCATTCAAAAAATAATAATTTAATATAGTGTAAACTTTAACGAAACTTAAATCTTGCTACAAAAATATAAACATTATTATTATTCTGAGAATTCATAACTAGAAATAAGAACAATAAACATGCGTTCTTCAAAATTCTTTGCCTCAATGTTGCTACCGTTTCCGAGAATAGTGAGGTCCTTTAATGATATTTTACAACCTGCTTCTCTAATTGCGTTATCTAAAATGATTTTTTTATTTGCTCCAGCCTTCAGGCTTCTCGAGTAGTAACTTTGACATTTTCTGGCAAATGTAGTCTCTGTTTTGCTAGATAATTGAAATAAGCTTTGGATGAAGTATGATTGTGATTTTGTTCAAGCTCCAGGATAAATAGAAATTGTTTACACTCACTTACTTTCAAGAAAAGGCTAGCCTGGCAGCCTTGCTTATACGTGGCACGCTTCGTTGTCACTTTTAATTTTTTTGTCTTAAATGGTCTTCCACCTTTAACACAGGCTAACCGCAGGTAATAGTATTTTAGAGCCAGATTAATTACCAAAACTCATTGTTTGTGGCTTTTTTATAGTCAACTAAAACACAATTAAAATTTTCATATGAAGAAAATTTATCACCTTCTTCAATTTTTTATAGTTTTTACGCAAAATTAAAATAAAACAATTGTTACATATTATTTAGAAGACTCAACTATTATTATTATAGGTTAGAACTGCCGGCATTCCGTTTTGACCGAATCTGGACGACATCGCGGCGCCGGCGCCGGCACCCGAGAAATATTGTACTTGGCTGCCGGCGCCGGTATCCATGCATCAACATTTTGGGAAGGGTCACCTGCAGTGGAGTCATTTCCTAATAAATATGCTCACATTATAAATATGTACATTTTTTCCTAAGAAGTTTCCCACCTATAGCTCACGAAGCTTAGTCTGGTTTTAAATTTGGTCCTGCTGGTTCACATGCTGAGATTTAACAACCAAATATAAAGCTGTGTTTAATACTTATTTTTCCGATTTACTTACTTAAATGCGGCAGACGTAGCCAACTTTTGAGGGGCGTGGTTGAAAATCAAAATAAAATTAATGAATTATACGTCTTTTTGTGTTTAGTCTGGATAGTCATTTGTCAAAATAACCGGTGATGAAATTTTTATTTTTGTGCTAATTGTTTTCTTGTTTATCAAGATATAATTTATATAAATTTTCATTCATGCAATCGCCATGTTACTGCTATTTTTTTATCAACTTTTTGGTAATTTGGTAAACAAATCCTTTAAATCACTAGCACAAAAAAAGGGGGATTAGAAAATCCACTACTTTTAAAGACATATAAAATAAAAAAAATATAAATTTTTAAAAATCACCCTGTATTTCAGAGACAAAGCGTTTCCAGACTTAGAAAAACCTTTTTTAACTGTTGCTTGGCTAGAATCACCGGTAATATTATTTTAGAGTTTAGATGCACTCATAGGTAATAAGTGCACCTAATATTTCCGAAAAAATTCGAAAGAATAAGTTGTTAAGCAATTATTGTTTTAACAAATGGCATAATTTCTGGTAGCTATCAAGATCCTACTTCAACAAAAGAACCTTTGCCACTGGCACGAATGTCATTTGCTAAAAAAATTGCCTAGCAACTTATTCTTTTTACATTTCTTCGCATGATAAAGTAGAGGCACGAATGGTATTTGATATGACTATTTCCTCAGTAAAATATAACTTAAGATCAAGAAAAAACGTCCTCAATGTATACCGTGGAATCAATCACACATATTGTCTTGAATTATTACTCTTGAAAGGTAACATAGGTAAAAGCTCGGGTAAAAGTTATAGGTGAATGAAAAATAAAACTGTCAGGTTCTGAAGTTTTTATTTTTAGGAAAATTACATTATTGTCATTGTCATTGCATAATACAGAATTTAAAAAAAAAACATTACAACAAAGAACCTAACAGTTATAAATTTAAACTAAATGCGAGACCTGAGACATGACCTCTACTTCCAAACATGTCCTCATTTTTCTATTTACAGCATCAGAAGCATTGGTCAGCACCGGGGGGGGGGGGGGGGGGGGGGTTGGTGGAGTTGTTAATCTCCTGAAATTTATTTGTAATTCTAGCCCGTAGGTCTTCTAAATTTTCAAAAGGGGTTTTGAAAACCGAGTTTTTAATGTGTTGCCATAAAAAAAGTCTCACGGCGTGAGATCGCAGGAAGTAGTGGCCACCTAACTGGCATATTACGACTAATGATTCGGTCTTCGAAAAATTCTTCAAACAAATTTAAATGATCAAGAGATACGTCAATTGGTGCGCCGCGCCGTTCTGCTGGAAGTAGCCGTGTCGCATCTCTTCATCGTCTAATGCGTTTAAAATTTTTTCTAAAATTTCATTACGGTATAGCGCCGTAGTTTCAAAAACAAAATCGGTCCAATTAACCTTATTCTCGATATGGCCGCCTACACGCCAACTTTCCGTGAATGCAGAGGCTTCTCTATAAAGAAATGGGGATTTTCAGAACTCCACATTCTCAGTTGTTGAGAATTTACATAACCAGAGAGGTAAAACCATGCCTCGTCAGTAAAAAAAGGGTTTTTGAAATACGTTTTCATTATTATGCAAATTACCCGTAAACCACTCTGAAAATTGCATTCGCTGCGGCTTGTTTGGTAATAATTCTTGGACTGAGCTTAGACGATAAGCGTGCATATTACTGCATATGCAGGTCACATTTCAGGATTGTATTGCAGGTTCCGTAGGATACATTTACTCGCTGGCTTAAAAGTCGAATAGGGGTTTGTGGGTGTTCATTAACAATTTGTCTTAATTCTTCTACTTTTTGTGCAGTGCGAACTTTGGGTATCCCAATGGTTTCCCTTCTATTCACACTTCCTGTTTCTTTAAACAAAGCCACAGAATATCTAGTATAAAACTTGGCGAAACTGGTCGAAATCCATGACTATGTGTGGAAATTCTGTTTGAAAATCCTGAATGGCGTCCCATCTTGAATAAACAATAAACCTACTTGCCATCAACCCTTCCACAATTTCTAAAGTAACTTTCGATCATAAAAACTTTTTGATTTGCCGTGATTACCATATTTAATTTTCTTAAAAATAAAAACTTTAGAACTTAACAGTTTTATTTTTCATTCATTGTACCTATGTTACCTTTCAAGAGCAATAATTCAAGACATGCGTGACTGATTCCACGGCATACTTTAAGGATGTTTTTTTTTATCTTAGGTTACATACATTACATATATACATAACTTTTCTGTAATTTTTGCTGACATCTACTTGTCAAATTTTACCACTAGTAAAAATTCAAACAAATTACTGACAGAAGCAGTTCAACAATTTCTTTACTTAAAACTCATTTTTAACACCAAAATTGTCGATTGGTCGGAATTAAAACCCCGGAAATAGTCGTTCAAATACACATTGGTAGTCATCAAATTTTTTCGAAAAATTTTTTAAAAATGAGAGGCCAGTAATTTCATGAACAAATGGTATGAATATCGATGGCTTTAAAAATCAGAGTTTAAGACGGGGATTTTTGCAACCTGCGCGAATGCCAATTCTTAACGTATAGGTATTTTGAAATTTTTTCACAGGAAAAATTAGATGAATGAATGGTATTTTATGAAACTATTTTCTCAGTAAAACATATATAATATACACACTAAGTATTATTTTTCTGTAATTTTTGTAGAAAATCTAATAAACTGCTGCCAAGTGGTGTCAAACAATTTTTCCACTTAAAAGTAATTTTTGATACAAAAATAGTCTATAATATAAAGTAGATTTGAATAGGTCGTATCACCCCTATAGGTAATTCAAGCAAAACGGATACGAAATTTCTGAATCGGAATGCCGGATGCTTTTACGAGAGGCACCGGAAACGACAATATTTTTATAAACAAGGGGTTTATTCTTTAACCGTGAACATAAACACCTTAAAATTTATTGATTTTTACGTTATTAGTAACGCTTACTGCAAATGGGACCAAATTTCTCTTATTTGTGTGTTTGATTCACGAGCATCATACAGCCCCCGATATTTTTATGCGAAATTTATTCTAATAAATTGACGACATGAACGAAAGTAATCATTAGAGACCATATTCGAATATTACATTCCAAGAACGGACTCCCCGTTTAAAAGACAATGTATACAGGTATAATAAAATAAAAAGGATATTTTTGACCAGGCTAGTCATATTATATTTTAAACTAAAGTCAGGAAGAACTATAAATTTTATTTGGTTAACATCTATTACCTATCTTTTAAATTAAAGGTGATTGTTTTTGTTTTTACAAATCAGAAACAAATGGGTAGGTATTAAAAATTCAATGTGCTCCCTAAGCACATACGTAACTAGCTTTAATTTGTTAGGGGACTACTCTGGGATACTGGGTTGGCAAAATCTTTTTTAAAACAAAAAAACAGGTCAGAATGGCACACAATTTTACAGCTCATTCAAAAGTGACTATCAAAAAAAAAACTAACTACATATCTAAGATATTTCTACGATTTTTGTGATGTCTTAGTTTTTCCAACATTCTTAACTATGTAGCATTTTATCACCGCACAAAAAGGGGACCCTGTGGCCTTGTGGATTAGTATAACACAGCTCCACAAAAAAAAATCGATAAATTACCCCTGGAATATGAGTATATCTACCATATGTTTTTGGGGTCGCTGAATCCAAATTCGGGGACCATTTAACCCCATCACGTCAGGATTTTTCATAACCTCAAAAGAAAAACCCGAATCCTCAAAAAATCCTTTATCCATTGATCACCTAATCCCAATAACCCCATAACCTCTTTATTCCTTCATCCCTTAAACCCTTAATTCCTGAAACCTATAACCCCCAAAACCCATTAACCCCAAAACCCATAAACCTCAAAACTCTATAAGCCCGAAACCCCAACCCCGCAAGATAGAAACTTATGCGCGTTGAAACACAGTATGCTCGATGCTTGTTGAGCCTTAAACTCATATTCTTTAATAACTTTACAAGCCCATAACCTCTTAATTTCTTTAACCCATAACCCTTTAACCTCATAGACTCCAAATGCTATACCCCTAAAACCCCATAACCCCGTAAGAAAAAGACGTTGGTTTTGGGGGTTACGGGGTTTCAGGAATTAAGAGTTTAAGGGATGAAGGAATAAAGAGGTTATGGGGTTATTGGGATTAAGTGATCAATGGATAGAGGATGTTTTGAGGATTCGGGTTTTTCTTTTGAGGTTAAGAAAAATCCTGACATGATGGGGTTAAATGGACCCCGAATTTGGATTCAGCGACCCCAAAAACATATGGTAGATATAGTCATATTCCAGGGGTAATAATAATAAATAATAATAATAAATCGAATTTTTTTTGTGGTACTGTGTAATGTATTATTGGCGACACAAATTAAAAACGTGGCGTCGTCTTCAGCCGATTTGCTAACTGCTATAACGGGGAATGTTTTCGTTTCACCTTTGTCTTCATTATCGTATTATTTGGCATCTTTGTCAATCATAATTGTGAAGGGAAAGGGGAAATTAACTTTTTAAGAAGCAATGAGCAAACAAATATTTATTAAATACATTGTTAACTTTTAATAATATAGTGTTTATATTTTTCTTATAAATTTGATGACGTTCCATCCCATAGAATAGAAGGATAGAAAATATTTCTTAAGAAAAATAAACATTAGGTAAATAAAAAATAGTTAGTTGCCCTCCCCTTGTCCAATTTTGGAATAAATTGTTGATAATTTTTTAAAATAAAAACTCGTAATAAAGTATAGCGATATATTTTTCTATTAAATAGAGCTCAATTAGTTCTACAAAAAATTGGTGTGTCACTCCCTACTTTGTCGTACCCAATAAACCGCCAGCATACTACTCTAAAAATTGTTATTTCACTGAACAAAAAGAAAAAAAAATAAACAAATGTGGCAACTTTGTGGATCAGATACCTTTGTAATGGATGAAGGGTATAAGAGTGAGATTATTTTAAAAATGATCATTTATTGCAAAAGTGAACAAAGAGGGATTCGATAAAACAACGATTTCTTAATTGTCCAAATAGTTTATTTTATTGTTGATGATGACGCAGACTAAATTACAGTCGCCTCCAGGTCTAAAAAGTCTGCTAAATATTTGTTTCCAGAAATTTTAAAAAACTTCTTTTCCAGTTTTATATCTTTCTGATTTACAATATATAACAATGTGTTTTATTATTTAATTATTATTTTTCCAAAAGAATGAACTTTAAAAAAGCACTGAAATGGATGAAATAATGTTCTTTACGTATTTATTACTAGATCCATCATAGTACCTACTTGTAAGCCTAATAAGGAATATGAACATATTTTTTTTATTGCATAAATCGTTTAAGGAAGACCCAAAAAAATTATTTTGAAGAAAATTACTAGGAAAATTTTATACCAGTTGTTTTAAGATAATCCGATGCCTTGTTTTTGACAGGCTGCTATGGCAACAACCCGAATTTTTCGGTCACGTGACCTAGTTGAAAAATTAATAAGTGATAATTTCCCTGGCTTGACAGCTGGCACTAGGCACGCCTTTGAAACGTCAAAGTGTCAAAAAAGTAATTAAATAGCCACCTTATATTAAAACACCAAACCTCAAAGCAAAATAAACGCTTGCCAAATTGTCCAAATTTGTATTTTTTTTTAAACAATTTTTGGTATAAAATTTTCGTACCGAATCTCCCGCAAGCTTGAATTAAGCTCCGAAAATTTTTTCTCTGTTGCGAATTTTTATAAGAAAATTTCCCTCGGCTGACGCTGACGCCTCGGGAAATTTTCAAAAAATTCGCACCTCGAAAAAATTTTCGGAAATAATTCAAGCTCTAGGGAGATTATAAGTGATAATCTAGCTACAAAAAATGTTTACTTTCCGGTATAACTTATTACAATTTAAAAAGCAGCCTGTTCTCCTCAGTAAATCATGACGTCAGGAGATCAGCAAAAATTAGTGTCAATCTACATGTTAACGTAAAGCTTAACCTAAAGTCGAACAGGTTCGTTCTTCTCGGCAACAATCAGAGGAGAAGCAATTGAATTTTTTGGGTTAATAGACGAATAGTGCAACCAGCTTCGGTAAAAAACTCAGTTACACAGGATGTTTCGTAAGGAAGTATTAATTTTATAAACCTATATGATAAGAATATTTTGTGTTAAATATATAAGTTATTTAGAATAAAGGGAAACAGCTTCCTTTAAAACAATTCAAAAATTTTAAACTAGGAAAAATTTCAGATGTATTTTTACCCGACCGCAGACGACTAAACAGGATATTTATTGTCTTTGGTAGTCTATTTTTACTATAGAGGACGTTGTACTAAACGACTCAATCGATTTTGATAAATGGGGCGTCAAATTTTCAAACCTCTGTCGCATATTTAGCACGATTAAGAAATAAGGAAAAACTATAAACTATAAAGAATTAAATTAAAATTTTTAAAAGATCAGTGACAACATAATAAATAGGTTAAGTCCAGGAATCAAAATTAAATAGTAAAATTATTATTAAAAATTGCAGTATTAACAAAAGCTGGATATAAACCCAGCGTTAAAAGTTAATGGATCAAGTTACGATATTAGTTTAAATAAAATAAGCTGCGCTATCTCTCCTCCAGTTGATACTGTGTATTTTTATACCATAAACTTACACAAAAGACTCGATTATTTTGACTTTAGTTTAACAAACTGTATTAATATTAAGAAGTACAAAGATAATTTTAATTAAACATTTACTGCCAGATTCAAATTAACCCACCCCCCTCGGGCCTTGTGTCCCAATATAAGCCAGATGATTTATGGCAACCGTAATGATACCCTATACGGTTTTTTAATCATCTTTGAAATATTTAAAATCAAAAATTATTTCGCATAAAAAATATGCTTTAAACCTAACTATCCAGGTTGCGAACGAAATAGCTGCTACTTTTTAAATTTTCTTCGTAGGTAAGTCAAAGTTAATGTCAAGGTTAACAATAATACTTTACTCACCGTGAATTTATAATTTTAATTTTATGCGAAATGAGTTATTCTATAAATGAGAGATACAAAATGTTAAAATTATGTTTAAAAATAACAATAGTGTTAGAGCGACTCCAAGACCATTTGAAGAAAGTATTGGAGAGGGACAAAGAACTCCATCATTAAACACCATAACATAAACAAATAGAAGACTAGAAGAAAGAGGAATTCTGGGCAATGGAACAAAAGCAGAGAAAGAAATGAAGAAAGGGACCTAGCGACTTTATTATAATTTCAAGAGAATCCAAAAAAAAATCAATTCCCGATTGTGTGCGGTATCTTAGATATGGAAGAAGAGATAAAGGAAGGTGAAAAATGAAGTAAAAGATCTGAACGAAAATGATGCTGAAGGTATTATAAACACACTTCAGAGGTAGAGAACAATGTATGAAAAGTGGGAAGAATTAATATTTATTCGCCAATGTTAACATTTATCTGTTTATGTTATAATTCATTTTTTATTGTTTATAATCACTGGTTATTGCTTTCAAATATTAATAACTAATAAACATCAACATTTATCGTTTAATAGAATAACTCATTTTGCATAAAAATAAAATATTAAATTCACGGTGACCCAAGTATTATTGTCAACCTTGATATTAACTTTGACTTACCTACGAAGAAAATTTAAAAAGGTAGCAGGTATTTCGTTCGCTACCTAAGTTTAATGAATATTTGTGCGAAATAATTTTTAATTTGCAATATTTCAAGATATGTCTGGAACTAGAATCCAAAAATATGGTAAAAATAAACCATCCAATTTAAAATAAGTGAGAAATTCGATGTTTCATTCTATGTTTTTTTATTCCATGTTCAATTGTTTTTCTGATAGTGATAAGATATATGAATGATCCATGAAAATCCCCAAACATTTCATATTTAATATTTGTTCTCATCTTTAAAAATAAAAAAGTTATAAGGCCTGTTCACTTTTATTTGAATATCCCTGTACATTACAAGTATCCAATAATTAATTCTTGATTAAATTGTTTATGCAACTGGACGCTAGCGTGCCAACTCTCCTGGATTTATTCTATTGTTCTAGCTTTTTCAAAACTCATGAGAAACATTTTTAGGGCTATTTTATTAAAGGAAAATACATGTTTACATCACTTTTTATTCCTAAGAAACCACGCCATGGAAAAAGTTTTTTAATTTCGGTGAAAGTCGAGGAAGAAAACAAAACTATTGCTTTAACTTTGGAGCTTTTGCCGAGCCAAATAAATAAATCCAAGTATGTATTTATTTGGCTTCTATTGTAACAGATATTACTTCGAAAAAAAATGTAAACGGCAACAGCAGCTAGTGAGATATTGATAAAACTTTTTTCGGTTAAATAACTTTTATAAATGGATTAGTCCGGAAACTTATTGGTATTGGGGTCTGGTCGTTCGGACCTTTGCCCCGGCCTTTATTAACTTCCTATCTAATATTTTGATTAGTTACGGTACGTGTATAGGGTTACCGGATATATATGACGAAATATTTTTTCCCGATTATGGTGAAGCCACAAAAAGGAGTCATATTTTTTCTTTTTGACATAATAACATAATAGTATGTATTTTTAATTTTTTAAATTATTTATTGTATAGTTGTAATTTAGAAATGTATATATATACAGTGACCGGCAAAAAGTTCGCAACATATGGGAAAAATTTTTATTAGGTGAGTATTGGAAAAACTTTTCCGGGGGATCGGTTCTGCATGTCCGATAACCTAAAAATCGATTTTGACATACGTCACGTGACCACTGGTATAGCGTCAAATAAAAAAAAGAAATTGTTAATTTACAAAAAGTGAGGTTAGTTGACGAGATATCAAAAAAAGTTATTTGAAAAAATTGCTTAGAATTAAATTTTAGGTCCTTGTGCAAAATTTTAAGATTTTATTCAAAAAAATTGGAAAACTCAATTTTTTTTAAATATTTTTTTATCGATTTACAAATTTCCAGTTTTTTTCGTTTAGATAGCTTGGCTAATGTAAAGCCCATGTATCTGGATGAAAATAAACGAATGTAGTAGTTTTTTCTACAATTGACAGGACAAAATTAAAAAAAACAGGGTTTCGCCGGACGCTAGCTGTTGCAATGATTTGTATCTAGCAGCAGTGTCAAAATTTTAGAGACATTTCAATGAGATTACATTGAGAAAACCTTAATCGTCTTAAATATATCTGAAGTTCGACTTTTTGTAAAGTTAAGGGGAGTAAAATAGATAATAAACAAAAAATTACCTGTTTATTTAATCGAAATTTCATAAACGAAAACCAATGTAAGAAAAACTTAAAAGTAGTCAAATTCTGTACTAACAACATAAAAAATCATTGTTTTTCCTTGGGTGCACAAAATTTAAAACTCAGTATGACCACCATTTCTCTCCATACATACTATTGTTCTCGAGCGCAACTCTCGATTAACATTTCGGAGCATTTTACGATTTATTTGCAATACACAATTTCTAATGACATTCTCTAAATTTTGTATATTCCTAAAGGGTCGATGTTTGTACACAGAGTTCTTTAGGTATCCCCACATAAAGAAATCTAACGGAGTCAGATCTGGTGATCTCGCAGGCCACGGATTTTCAGAAAACCGTCCTATCCACTGGTTTCCAAATTCTTGATCCAGCCATCTCTTCACCTCATTTGTGGAATGAATGCTAGCTCCGTCTTGTTGAAAGTATAAATTTCTTCTTTCGGCTAATGACAAATTGTCTAAAAAGTCAGATATCTCAGTTTGTAGAAATTCTAAATATCGTTCTGAATTTAAATTGTCTCTAAAGAAAAAAGGTCCCACTATTCTGAGGTTGAAAATTCCGCACCACACATTAACCTTAAAACTATATTGGTCTTTACTCTGAATTACAAAGTCTGGGTTTTCGGTGGCCCACCATCTACAGTTTTGTGAACTGACGGTTCCGTTAGAGGTAAATGTAGCTTCATCCGAGAAAAGAACGTTCTTTGGGAAATTAAAATCTTCCTCAATCATACCCTGGAACCAGGCACAAAAATCGAAGCGGGCGTCATAATCCCTATCTTTTAATACTTGTACAAATTTAGGTTTGTACGGATGAAATTTGTTTCTTTTTAATATCCTCCGCACAGATCTTTCGTGAATGTTAGTGATCTCCGATATTTGACTAACTGCTAATTGGGGTGTTTCTGTGATCGACAAACACACATCCAGAGAACCTTCGTCACCTGTTACCGGTTTTTCATGGGAAACTTTATACTGATTTTCTACCGATCCCGTTTCTTTAAATTTATTGACTAGACGAGATACTGTGGAATAATGGAGGGATTTATCGGGGTGCCTCTCATTAAAAATTGCTGCTGTTTCTCTATGGCTTTTGTAATTATCTCCAGAAATTAAAATAATTTCTATCTTTTCCTGAAGAAGTAGTGTGGGTGCCATTTTAAGGAATAAAATATTAATAAACTTATGTAAAATATCAAACTTAGTAAGATGCGAGACATAAACCAATGACATAGGTTGAAATCAAACAAATTATAATTTCTGTTGTTTCTAACCTACTAGATTATTTGGTTGTTTTAATTTCAGAGCCTGCTTTGGTAGTTTTAAGTACAACTAAATAGACCTGGTTGTTAAATTGATGTGCGAAAAATCTTAATAAAATCTTGATACAGTCATTTCATTAGATTCAAACCATTGCAACAGCGAGCGTCCGGCGAACACCTATTTTTTCGATTTTGTCCTGTCAATTGTAGAATTGTAGATCTGACTCCGTTAGATTTTTTTATGTGGGGATACCTAAAGAACCCTGTGTACAAACATCGACCCTTTAGGAATATACAAAATTTAGAGAATGTCATTATAAATTGTGTATTGCAAATAAATCGTAAAATGCTCCGAAATGTTAATCGAGAGTTGCGCTCGAGAACAACAGTATGTATGGAGAGAAATGGTGGTCATACTGAGTTTTAAATTTTGTGCACCCAAGGAAAAACAATGATTTTTTGTGTTGTTAGTACAGAATTTGACTACTTTTAAGTTTTTCTTACATTGGTTTTCGTTTATAAAATTTCGATTAAATAAACAGGTAATTTTTTGTTTATTATCTATTTTAATCCCCTTAACTTTACAAAAAGTCGAACTTCAGATATATTTAAGACGATTAAGGTTTTCTCAATGTAATCTCATTGAAATATCTCTAAAATTTTGACACTGCTGCTAGATACAAATCATTGCAACAGCTAGCGTCCGGCGAAACCCTGTTTTTTTTAATTTTGTCCTGTCAATTGTAGAAAAAACTACTACATTCGTTTATTTTCATCCAGATACATGGGCTTTACATTAGCCAAGCTATCTAAACGAAAAAAACCGGAAATTTGTAAATCGATAAAAAAATATTTAAAAAAAATTGAGTTTTCCAATTTTTTTAAATAAAATCTTAAAATTTTGCACAAGGAGCTAGAATTTAATTCTAAGCAATTTTTTCAAATAACTTTTTTTGATATCTCGTCAACTAACCTCACTTTTTGTAAATTAACAATTTTTTTTTTAATTTGACGCTATACCAGTGGTCACGTGACGTATGTCAAAATCGATTTTTAGGTTATCGGACATGCAGAACCGATCCCCTGGGAAAGTTTTTCCGATACTCTCCTAATAAAAAATTTTCCCATATGTTGCGAACTTTTTGCCGGTCACTGTATATATATATATATATATATATATATATATATATATATATATATATATATATATATATATATATATATATATATATATATATGTATATATATATATGTGCTATTTAATATATAGTTTAATTCATGATTGCCAGGTTTTTTTTTGAAAAGACACTCCCTTGAGTTTCACTGTAAATCCAAATGAGGAATTTTCCTTATTGGTAAATCATAAATTATTGGTTATTGCCTTTGACATATCCGAGGTCTTTAACCAAATATGGCATGATGAATACCTCAAGAAACTTTATTCTTACGGTTTCCCTTCCAAACTGTGTGCCTGAACTAATGAACTTCGTTTAAATTGATCTATTATGGCTCATGACATGACAGATCACCACCTCTCCAGTTGAACGTCTCTGAGACAACACTAACACACTGGAGTCTCCGGTGGCCGAGTTGGTACGGCGCCAGCTTTGCAACCTTTAAGCTGTTTTTTTCATTGGATTTTTCTAACAATCCGATATTTTAAATTTAAATACGAGGAAATAACCAACAACACTCAAGCTACGGCAAGAAATCTCTTACTGACTCTGTAAGCGCTCGCGGAAAGAGTCTTTCTCCTTCATTTTCACGTCGCTAGGGTAACCAAGGGATACCACCAACCCCGGCCGTACCCCGGTCGCCTTGTCGCATTACCTTCCCTGAATAGGGGTCGGGATGTGTATCCTGTAAATATATAGGTATTAGATATGTATATATTAGTTAAGTTACCATGTGCCGTTATAAATTATTATTAAGGAATAAAGAGAATAAAGTAGTTTTGCAACCGAGAGGTCGCGGGTTCGAATCCCGCTTCGACCATGGATATTTTTTGATTGTTAATTGTTGGAAGGTGGTCGACGAATTCTTCCTCGACCGAGGTGGTACCACCCCACACGTCCTCTTAAAGGGCTGGTAAAATACCTACGGATGTTGCCAGCTCTTGATGTGTGAGTCGGATTTCCCCAATACACCCACGGTACATAGTACTTAGAGTTCGGTCTTCGTGGGCTGTCAGAAGATAAAAACTGTTGTCAAATTGATTGGTTATGGGTTGCTAGAACTACTTAATTGATTATATTTTACCAACGTAAACTTATCCAAACTAGGTATTATTGTTACAATTATTTTGTAAAATTACATATTGTGTAAATTATTATCAATGTATTACATGGTAATTTTCACCTAGTTGTGGTAAATTTACGTTTGTAAAATATACCCAATTAATTCTGGCTACCCGTAACCGATGATTTTTCACTGCAATTCCTCTAAATCGTTTTTTCAGTGTGACTCGTATTTAATAATTTATTCAATCCACTATATAGAATCATTCGATTTTGTTGGCATCACTTTTAAACATGAACTCAGCTTCAACAAACCCAAATAGCTACCTCAACTAGATTTCGTATTTGAAGCCGGAAATACTTTTCCACTTCTCACCTGTGTACTCCCCATATTTCCCAAGTAAAAGCTAAACTAGAATATTGTTATTGTTCTCACATCCATGCGGGAGTATCATGCCTAAGTTCAACACTCGACTCCATCAAACAGAGAACCATTCGACGTACTCCAGTTCTTACAAGAAAACTCCCTTCCTCAACGTGGTAATCTCATCGTGGTGATCTGTCTCGTTCCTACAAATATTTACGGCTTTTGTTTAGAAGGACTAACCTTTATAATTCCTCCACTGGCTATTCTCAAAAGAACAACAAGAAGTCCTTTACGAGTATTTTCAGCTATAAAAATCCAGGTCATTAAATTTTTTCTCTCCTTCATATATATCTTGCTCAGATTATGAAACCTCTAGGCTGCAAAGGTTTTCTCTTCGGATCCTATCCTTCTCTGCGGGCACCCATGTCCCCCAGTTATATTTATTTATACTTTATACAATTTACAAAAATGTATGCTTATTAAAGCGGTAAAATCAGACTAATATTCCTAAAAGAAAATATGCAAAAGTAAATTCATGTTGAATATGAAATGGTTTTTTTAGCTAAGAAATTCAATATTGTATATTTAAGAGTTTCTTATGTTTTCTTTGTCTTTGACATACACAATTTTTAACTTTTGGGAAAAATAAATACGAAAGAAACGGAAAAGAATATTTTGTAAGCATTTAAATTTTATTATGATATAAATATCATTTTACAGGATTTCGCTGTAAGGCATTGATGAAACATAAGAATGGTTGACCTAATAGAACAATTAATATCATATAAACTTAAGCATTCTAGTCGAAATAAACAATATTTGCAAATTTCACAGGGCTATAAAATTGAACTTACTAAAAGATTTTTTGATTCTGATACCTGATATGAGTTACATGCTATAGTGCTAATTGAAAAAGTGACATGTACTATATTTTTAAGTATGACATAATATTTTGTAACAACAAAAATTGTTTTTTAAGTTTCTGTTTATTAATAACATTAATACAAACAATACAAAAATTAGAAAAATAGAAAATTCCACATTGTCACCCTTTTGTCAAATGGAATATTCTCATTTTGTTTGAAAACTTCTTACCGAATCCCTACTGTAGCTTTTATTGGGAAAATTATGTTGTAACATCCAGCAGTAGTCTGTAATTACTCACCCTCCACCTACGCCATTCCATTTCCTTTACATCGTGGTGAAGCGTTCATCTTGCTCCTTGCCAACTGCACCAAGATTTTTCGGGAGATAGTTTAAGGGTGAAAAAGAAAGTTATTTTTAATTCTTCTGCAAAATGCCTCTACGAATTACAGGAATAACAGAGTTCTTGACTTAGGTGCGCAGGAGCATTTCGCAGAAAATTGTGATTTATCATCTCTGTTATACGAATTACATTTTTTTTTAGTTATTTAGTTTTGTAGAAGATTCTTTGGTTCTTAAATTTAAAAAGCTTTTGTGTAATACATTAAAAATTAATAAACGTGGATAATTTTATTTTAAGAGGACTTTTAATAACCAAACTACAAATCCGTAAAAGTTCTCGTTCTCTAGGGCTCTAAATTACATTTCTAGAAACGTTTAAACGAAAATCCCGACGAAAATGAAACTTCCAAACTTGAATTTATTATCCAAGAAAGTTTTAGTTAGATATTTTATGGAAAGGATCTATAGTCGACATAATTCGCAGTAATGGGCTTAAAAAATGGAATTAAGGTAAATCTAAAATTATTTAAGGTTTAAACAGTCATAAATACAAAATATGAAAACATGTGGGTTTAGCGTTACGATCCTATATGTATACACTATGTCCGCGGATGGGGTTTAGAAGAGGACAAATGAACCAAATTATGCAAGATACGTAAAAATGTCACTCTTAATAAAAGTTTTTGCTTGTAAAATAAATAAGATTCACCTTATGAATTTTTTTTTTACAGAGAACATACAAAATACAAAAACGCTATTTTGCGTAAGAGTAAACATACCTTGTTTATCATTTTCTACCAAAAGAACAAATATGACATGGGTTTTAAATTAAACCCTTAGCCGAAGTACAAGATTTAAATATTTAAAGTAACAAGTTTTATTACAATATTTTTTTAAAGTCCCAACTAACTATCCTCTCACACACCTTTAACCAGAGTACTAGTTTCTATATATTAAACAATAATGACTCCTATTTACATGTTTGTCAATGTCTTTATTAAATGAAGCAATTATTTAATTTAAAATACTTTTCATCAAAATGCTATCTACTGAACAAAGGATTTTTTATAGTCCGGCGTTATGGGGATGGCCAAGTATTATGCCTCCACATCTTGATATACAGATGTGATACATCTTTGTTTCCTTTTACTTCTTTTTCTAAATATTTGGTAAGATTTTTTATAAAAATAAAAGTTTAACTATTTTGGAGATTTTGGGTCTACAATTGTATAAATAGCCACATTTTGCTAAATTTTTTAGTAGAAAAGGCTAATAATTCACGCAATGCTACAATGAAGCGAATAATAATTTTGTCCTCCTAAAGAAAGGAAATTGATCACTGTGCGATGCCCTCAGTTTTGCGATACTATGCGAACCATCTGCATAATACTAAAAATTCTTAAAATTGGTAAAAAATAAAAATAACATTGACGGGTTTGAGCGTTTTATACATGGTTATGAAAATATTTCGAGTGTTCCATTCTTTTTGCCCACGCTGTATAAGTTTAACTGAAAAAGTATTAGAGTTCTTGTACAGAAATGCAAAAATCTTCATTTAACTTTTTTTCAAATGCCTGTGTTCTTCTTTAAGCACGGTATATAGGCAGTGACAATATAGTATATTTCATTACCAGTCCGGAAAAAAGGATTTTTCTGTGCGCGCTTGACAAATTCTCGTGTGAGGCGCAGCCGAACACGGGAAGTCAAGCAAGCACGGAAAATCCATTTCTGGACGTGTAATGAACGATATTTTTTATTATACTTCTTTGAAAACGATAACATAAAACAAAATATAACATAAAAAAATACATACATACAAAATAAACTTGGAATATTTTTATTTTCACAACTGTTATCGGAATTTAAAAAAAAAACTACTAGAGTAATTAAAAATTAACTATTAATAATGAAAGATGCCACTTTTTCAGGTTGAGAG
Organism: Philopedon plagiatum; assembly: GCA_963971165.1. Classification (NCBI taxonomy): domain Eukaryota; kingdom Metazoa; phylum Arthropoda; class Insecta; order Coleoptera; family Curculionidae; genus Philopedon; species Philopedon plagiatum. The sequence goes on along the minus strand of OZ020191.1, from coordinate 27,535,632 downwards.
AACATTTTATTAGAATGAATTTAATTGACAGAAAATTAACAACGCTGACAATATGGTCTTTGGCAGGTATGATGCGTTTTCATGGTAACTTTCAAATCATTTAAAAGGTGATTTAAATTTGTCTATGTCAGATAAGATTGACAAAACGTCAAAAAATATTTCAGAAATTCATCTAAATATTCAAATATTTACGAAATAAAATACAAAATAGGTACATATTAAATATCAGATAGCATATAGACTTTCTTGAGTTTAGTTTATTTTCCTATACCTATATTTCTATTTTAAAGCCAAAAAATAGTCGGTATCTTCATTCAGCACACTGAAAGAACTGGAGACCAGGAAAATTTTTTCCGTGCGCTCTTTCCGTGCGCTCTTTCCGTGCGCTAGCCCGAAAAAGCCCATCTTACATTATTACTAAAACAGATGAAAATAAGGTGTTTTCAAAGAAGTATAATAAAAAAATATCTTAGTTGTAATTGCTTGTAAATATCGTGCACGACCTGAAATTTCAATACTTACGCTTAATAAAACAGATAGAATCTGGTATCCATAACAATGAAACAATATATGTATATATATATATATATATATATATATATATATATATATATATATATATATATATATATATATATATATATATATATATATATATATATATATATATATATATATATATATATATGAAGAATTTAAGGAAGCTATGAGCAGTTTTATTTTATTCTTTGTGCAAAACAATTTTGCTACTGCAACTTTTTACATTTAAAATTATTTCTAAATTTATTTGTGGTTCTTGACTTTTAAACGATTTTATTTTCCATGGAATTTAAACCTTCTTCTTTTGGGGTTTGTGCTTTTTTACATGCTCTTGGCATGTGATATATCACTGTACCCCATAAAGTTCAACATTTAATTTTTCGCGACTAGCGTCCGGACGTTTTTCCTTTGTACTACTCAAGAAAATGATCCGTCTTTTAAAATTCCATGTCTAAAAATCAGTGCAATTATTTTAAAGTAATTGGGTAATAACAGAAATACAAATGTACACCCGTGGTGGAAAAATCGTACCACTGATTCACAGCCAAAGTTTCACTTTTCTAAGAAAGTCCAGTAAGAAACGTTCAGACTGTTGAATTAGATGGAAGATTTTTGACCACGACTGTATAAAGGTATGAAAATTTAAAGTAAACAAGCACCACTCTTGGCGCTGTCAGATAAAAAATCAGAAATTAGTTCATTTTTTATTACGTTACTTAACCGCCATCTTAAAAAAAGCTACCGAAAAGCCGGGGTCGTAATTAACATATAATTTAAGAGCACAAAGGGTTACTTTCTTAAAGATTGATTGGCTATAAAATGAACCGTTTTAAGAGAATTCCTAAAGTAGGAAATTTCTTTTTATTTACATTCCCATAAACCCAACGGATCGTTTAGGCAGCTGAGTAAAATGTAAAAAATGAGTAAATTAAGTTGTGAAAGAACGGTTATTAAAAATATATTTCAATCTATTCTAAAGAATAATAGTGTTATGTAATTATGCAGGTATTTGCTTTACTTTTTTACTTCTATATTTTACATGTAATTTAAGACCGGTATTGGGGATCACTATATAATAGTATTTTTTTTTAATTTCGTTGCTCAGTTACTCATTTATCTACTATATAAAAATTTTCAGCATAGATAGGTATGTAACAATATAAAAGACAAAATTTCGATGAGTCCAAATTTTTGCAAGGTGTGGTTTAAAACGGAATAATGATATAGTTAAAGCAAATATGAGAGAGTGCTTCACGTTATTCGCAGACGACACAATCATTCTTTGGCATATTCGCGATGCTGATGCACTAAGAAAAGTCATTTCAGAAGATATAGATGAGTTAAACTATGGTGTGATGCTGATTTGTTGTGATTTAATATACCAAAAACAAATATCTTGCACTTTAATGCTACATTGTCTGACATATACCCAGTGGTGCATCTAGACAGTGCCTTTTCGGGGGGGGGGGGGGTCTTAAGCTCTGGCCCTTAATATAAAGTTGATTTGAATTTTTATTCTTATGCAAACCAATAGGTCCAGGGGGCTAATAACGAGTTTGGGGGGAGGGGGCTAAGCCCCCCTGGCCCCTCCTAGTTGCGCCTCTGCATATGCCTGGACAATAGCAAGATTTTGGGTTGTTCGGATGTTAGATTTTTGGCTATTAGCATAGATAGTAAATTAAGTTGTAAGGCCTATGTAATTAACCTCTCCAAAAAATTAGCATCTGGCTGTTTTGTATTTATGGTGGTCTCTAGGGAACTAAATATGGCTGCTACTAGGGCGGTTTGTTTTTCTATTGTGAAAGCTCACATTAGATATGGCATTCCATTTTGGGGTTACACAAGCCAGTATTTGGTTAATTCTATTTTTGTGCTACAGAAGCGTGCTGTATATGTGTAATGCAGGTTGTCGAGACTCATGTAAGCCTTTATTCATTAAGCATAAATACTGACTTTTCATTCCCTGTATATACTGGAGACTGTTACTTTGATACATAATAAGTGTGCTGAATGGGGGCAATAACTTATAATATTGGGCAAGCTGGAATGGTACCTCTCGCAGTACCTCATTCCACATTAATCAAAAACTCTATTTTTTATACTGCCAAAAAATTTATAATCATTTGCCACGTGATATCAGGCTGGCGCAACCGATGAAAAATTTTGGAAACTTGTAAAATCTGGCTTCCCAAGGCTTATTGACTATCTTTAGGATGAATTTTAACTTAAAGCAAGATCATACATTTCTTGTGATTACAGTATTTTCTGGATCTTGTTTATAGATACTCTTCAACTTTACAACTTTGTGTTAGTTTTTCTTATCACACTTGAGTGGTTCATCTACGGGTGGGTGTGTCTGTGTGTGCGCTTTTTATTAATATGTTCTTGACTTGTACTGTCTACGTTTCAACTTGTATTGTCCTGTTTTCACTAAGATGACTATAATTACAAAAAGGTTACAAAACCTTCATTTGGGCCTAAGTATTTATGTCATCTTAAATATTACACAAATGTATAATAGGCTGTAATATTGGCTGATCCTTGTTTATACCTAAACACTCCGGCCTTTCTAAAATTCATGACTGTATAATTAAAGTATCATTGTTTGTGTATTTATATTCAATCTATTTTGTATACTTATTGCCTTGAAATTTAAGTAGTGCCCACCTAGAAGAGGCAAATATTTTGGCAATGAGGGTGCATATTTTCTTTAGAAAATAAACAATTTTAGAATAAGTAAAAAATAAAAAAGTACGCAAAACTAGTGTATCTGTCTCAGTTTATTATTTTTATTAACTTGGTGGTAGTCGTATTTTTTTAAAGCTATTTTGTATTAAATATTTTTTATATCCACAACCATCTATTTTTTTATGCAACATTTTGAATTTTACTACTGTCTGTTGCGAGATTTGTTTATTTATTATTTAATCTTATCTCCTTGTAGATTACCTTTAACTTTGTCAATAAGAAAGATTTCTTTGGACAATAAAGTACAGTTTGAGTTTGAGTTTTGAGTTTAATGTAATATTTTATCTTAAAATTTGTTGCTGAAATGATTTTAAGTCTATTATAAAAAAACATACCTAGATTGCCTGATTCTCTGTAAATGTTATAAATATATTCATAGTACAAAAGTTACTTGTCCTATTATTACACTACTCAATTTGAACCCTTGTCAAATCAGACCGATTTTAATAATAGTGAATTTGGCCAATGATTTATTTATACGAGTATGTTTACATTGGAACATCATTGTTTTTTTATAGCCAATTACTCAGTCATAAATTATTAATTTGATAAATATTGAATCTTAGGTTTCTAAAAAAATTGAAACTAAATTATTTTATCTCCATTCAAGAATAAAAGTTACTGGAGCTAAGAATTTACTTATGACTTAATATTGTTTATTGTTTAATTCGATTTAACTGGATATTTCTTGCTTTGTGCACGAACATAAAGCATATAATAAAATTTTAAATTTTTTCAGGTATGTATGTTCTTCAATAAAGAAAATAAAGAAAATTTTCAAAATAGATCGGTAAGTATTGTGTATTATAATAATGTAGGTACGCTATATTAACAAATGTTCCATCCTTACTCCTGTTAAGTAGATCGGCACACAAAAAATGGTATTATTTCCTTTAGCGTTTTAGTACGACATCTTTTTGTTTCTAGAAAAATTTAGAGCGGGGTACGACGCTGTGTCCCTTTATTCTCTCACATGGACTACTGCTAGGTTAGTGTTTGTACAGTTATTTACAATCCGTCAATACGATTTTTGTACGCGGATTTCACAAACCATGGAGGCATCATCAGGAGATGATTAGAGTTCCTCTAGTTGCAGTAGCAGAGAAAAATAACTCAAATTTTACAGTTTTGGGTTATATTCTTCAATTAAAAAAAATATTCAAAATATGTACAGAGATATCCAAATAAAAGTGAGCAGGCCTTATATCTTTTTTAATTTTAAAGATGTTAAAAAATGTTAAATATGTTATGAAAGTTTGGGGATTTTTATGGGCCATTCATATATCTTATTAGCAAAACAATTGAGCATCGAATAAAAAATGTATAGTATAAGACATTAATTTTCTCGCTTATTTTAAATTGCCTGAAGTGTTTTAGTCATTTTTCAAATTATCTAAAGATGTCGTCAATTTGCATAATGTTTGGTCAAATGGTCGGCTTGCAAAATGGTTAGGCATTTCGCAGATTGTCGGATTTCGCAAGTTTCTGGCAACACATACAAAGGAAACGCGACAAATAATAAGATTAAAGGTAGATTTTAATAACACTTGATTGACACTGGTGAACTAGAACGTTTAGTGGTCGGGCCAGAAACGGGCTAAATTTTGTGAATTTAACTATATAGATATGAAAATTTGCATTTTAATTTACAATTCTGGCATAAAAAAAAGGATAAAATGTAATAGATATTTTTCTACAACCGAGCGAAAAGTACAAATTTGCGCTTTCAAAAGAAAGCGCAAAGTTGGACATTTTCGAGGAACAAGCGTTTGTTTTACTTTGTCGCTCGCCGAGCGACAAAGTTACTTTGTCGCTCGCTTAGTTACCATGGACACCTTAATAATAATAAAGAAACGTCCAGCGTATCTGCGACTTTTGACACAAAATATAAACTGTCAAATTTGATATCAATAATTATTAATTACATTACAAAATATTTTTATAAAAATACCGGTTGTAGAAAAAATCATGTGTGTAATTCGAGCGCAAAGTGACATTGCCGCTCTCGCGAGATAGCCGCGCTCCGCTACGCGTCGCGCGTCTAACTTCTCTCTCGGAGCGGCAATATATCACTTTGCGCTCTTAATACACAATAGCTATTTGTGTATTAAGAGCGCAAAGTGATATATTAGCTTTGTTCGCGGAAGACATTCCGAACCGATTCAGAACGAGATCAGAACTGATTCAGGTTTGTCGTAGTGCGCATGCTTAATTATTAACCGATTCAGGATTTGTTTTTACCGCGAACGATTTCGGAACATCGGAACTAGAATTATTTGGGATTGTCTACTGTCAATGTATTTTTTTGGTTTTGGCGGCAATAGGGCATGGGCATAGGGCAGTTACAATAAAATCCAAATCACCTTATGCAAAAAATCTGTTTCAGTATAAACTTTGGATTCCTAACCAAACAAACACAATCGTGAAATCATATAAATTTGATAGGGGGCGTGTCCGAACTTACGGTTCTTGTTAAATCCCTAGAACCGATAGAATCAGTTCAGAATGGATCTCGAACCGAATGTTGCTTCTCCGCGAACACGGAACTGTAACTAGAAATCCGGAATTTTGTGATCCGCGAACGTCATTATTTCAACTGCGCATGCGAATAGTCCCGAATCCGTTCTGAATCCTTACCGCGAACAAAGCTATTGCCGCTCTGAGCGAGAAGTTAGACGCGCGACGCGTAGCGGAGCGCGGCTATCTCGCGAGAGCGGCAATGTCACTTTGCGCTCGAATTACACACATGATTTTTTCTACAACCGGTATTTTTATAAAAATATTTTGTAATGTAATTAATAATTATTGATATCAAATTTGACAGTTTATATTTTGTGTCAAAAGTCGCAGATACGCTGGACGTTTCTTTAATATTATTAAGGTGTCCATGGTAACTAAGCGAGCGACAAAGTAACTTTGTCGCTCGGCGAGCGACAAAGTAAAACAAACGCTTGTTCCTCGAAAATGTCCAACTTTGCGCTTTCTTTTGAAAGCGCAAATTTGTACTTTTCGCTCGGTTGTAGAAAAATAGCTATTGTGATTGTTTATAAGGAAATCTTTTAACGACGTCTAATAAAAAATACATAAATTTTGTTGTTAATTCTGTAAAATATGAGCTTCTTTATAAAACCCTTTTGTCTGTACTGATTTATCGTCTTTTTTTAATTCCTTATTTTGTAACTGAACTACAAACTTTATTTTAAGAAACAAGGGTAATAAAAACGCTTGATATTGTTTTGGTCATAGTAACCAAGCATTCTTTAGTATTCTTGATTTATACGACAGTTATATTTTATGACCCAAATTCGTAAACACAATTTGACTGTGTACGATCCTCGTTTGCTTGTTTTACAGCGGTATTAAATTTATCTTTTTAGCCCTCTTAAATTAAACTTTTAAACAATGGCGTATATTCCTTGGATAAAAAAACTGTTCCATTTAAAATGAATTGCAAATAACTTTTGTTTCCCTTAAATTTACACAGTCTTGCATTGTACGACTTACGTGTTCCTAGTTTACGACCAGTTTTACGTTCTTAAGCACCATAATGGAATCATTCTAGTGCTTCAAGATTAAAGCACAGAAAAACAAAGAAACAAACTTCCATTATAAATCCACCCCTTGATCTGTAACAAATCCTGGATAAACCCAATTAACTTCTTGGGGATAACTAAAAAGATCTTGCTTTTATCCCTGTTATATCTATGTAGTGTGTGGTATTACCATGTGTCAATAAATTTAAAAGCGTAGAGGCGGGTAGTGAACTTTAGCTTGGAAAGATTGTGTACGATAAAAAAAGAAAATTGTTGAATATTGATCGTAGTAGAATGTTAAATTGGGTTTCTATAGGCATTTTTATGTAAATGAATCCTTTTAAACGGCGTCGGAGGTTTCCACAAATGCCAATTTAGATATTTTTTATACTCCGTACACGAAATTTTGTAAAAATACTAGAAATAATTCATCTTTTTAAGTAAGTATGTTTAAATCTTATATTTAAAAGAGACTTCTTTAATTTCACTTATATTATTAACTAGCTTTCGCCCGCCGCCCGCGACTTCGTTCGCGGTATAACAATTTTACTCCATTACAAACTTTGAACCCCCATTTTACCCCCTTAGGGGTTGATTTATTAAAAACTGCAAAACACATGTTTAAACATACAGCCAGATTCTCCAACGCTAGTCCGGTCTAATTTGACAACCAAAAGTTTTAAACTGACAAGTGTAATAATAAGACACTGACTTTTATACTATGAATTTATTGTTGAGCTTTTTCGCAAATTGATAAAGAAAACGGCAATTTTAGTACGTACTTTCGACAACAATAGAACTAAATTCATTACGGCAACTCGTGCCAAGATGAAAATCATTTGGAAACCAAGCAAATCGCTGAAATATCAGAATAATTCATAACTTTTTAATTACGAGTTATTAACAATGACAGGACAACCTGTCAAAACATAACTGATCAACTATAAGATCTTACTTTAAAGAAGTACTAAATCTTAAACTTCCTTAGTGAATCTGAACGTTATTATTTAGAGTACTTCTATGAAGTTTCGAGTTAATAGAACCATCTAATATTTTTTCTCCATACAAAGTTTGCTTTGGGTTAATGACTTAAGGGTTGAATTTTGAAAAATCATTCCTTAGTAGATGCCTACGTTATGTAAGAAAAGTATGTGCAAAATTTAAAGTTTCTAGGCCCAGCGGTGTGGGCTGGGCATTGATATGTCAGTCAGTCAGTTTCTCCTTTTATATACGAGTATATTATGTTACCGGCAATGTCAGATGCTCCGTCATACTTGGGTTTGCCTGGGTAAACCCCACATTGCCGGAACGTTTTAGGCAAACTCCGAAATTGTTCTCTATTTCGGAGTTGGCCTAGAATGTAATCCGGCAAACTTACACGTTTTAGGAAAAGTCCGAAATATGTTCTTACCTTTATGTTGTACCGTGACAACTGGTATACTAGTGATGTTAAGCCTGTAAATAATATGATTCAATCGTATTTCAGTAAGGTAAATATACTTACGTATACTTATTAAAGTCTTTTTATATTAAGTGATAATAACAAACCTGAGCAAACCCTGTCCAGTTAGACGGATAGGCAAACACTTAAACAATCTACGTAGTACGCGTGCACCAGCGACGTATTACCAACAAGCTATAACTAGTTACGACTAGAACATGAACAGCGACGTAACGGACCCAAATTTATTATTTCGGACTTTTTTCTAAATCGCTTCTGGCAAACCTAAGTTTGCCGGGTTACATTCTAGGCAAACTCCGAAATAGAGAACAATTGCGGACTTTGCCTAAAACGTTCCGGCAATGTGCGGTTTACCTAAGCAAACTTAAGTATTACAAAGAAACGGACTTTACCGGTAACATATAGACTAGTTTCCGCCCGCGACTTCGTCCGCCGTATAACAATTTTACTCCATTACAAACTTTGAACTCCCATTTCACCCCCTTTAGGCATTGATTTATTAAAGCCTGTATTTAAACATTTACGGCCAGATTCTCCAACGCTAGTCCGGTCTAATTTGACAACCAAAAGTTTTAAACTGACAAGTGTAGGAATAAGACCAGTAAGTCTTATAGTATGAATTTGTTTGAGTTTTTTCGCAATTTTATAATAGGGCAATTTTAGTACGTTCTTTTGACAATAATAGAATTAAATTCACTCTAGCAACCAGTTCCAAGAAGAAAATCATGTGGAAACCAACCAAATCGCTTAAATATCAGAATAATTCATACGTTTTTAATGCCGACTTATTAACAATGACAGGACAAAAACTTGTCAAAAAATAACTTATCAACTAGAAGATCTTAATTTAAACCAGTACTAAACTTTAAACCTACTTAGTGAATCTGAACGTTATTTTTTAGAGTAGTTCTATAAACTTTCGAATTAATAGTACCATCTAATAGTTTTTCTCCATACAAAGTTTGAATCCCTGTTTCATTGAATTTTGAAAAACCCCTCCTTAGTAGATGCCTACGTACAGGGTCTTTGATTATATTTACGTGGCATCTGGAGCCTTTATTGTTGAAGATATAAAAAAATGTTTTATATAAACATTGTAGTTTTTTTTCCATATTATCTTTTGAAATGATCAGTAAAAACATATCGCATTAAAAAATTGGAAAAATATAGGCAACTTCAATTTTTTTAAATGGAACACCCTGTATATTATGCTCTAGAACGAAAGATCTTTTTTTTTCTGATTTCAAATATAAATATATATATATATATATATATATATATATATATATATATATATATATATATATATATATATATATATATATATATATATATATATATATATAATATATATATATATATATATATATATATATATATATATATATATATATATATATATATGTTGATGATATTTGGGTGAACCATTTTTAAGATATTTTAGCTTAAACTATAAATAAATTGCAAAAAAATTTCATCTTGGTATCAAGAAAGCCATGGAAACAATAAAATTGTTATGTTTTATAAATTTATAGTTTAGTTATATTCTACAATTTGATTGTTTCCATGGCTTTCTTGATACCAATATGAAATTTTTTTGCAATTTATTTATAGTTTAAGCTAAAATATCTCAAAAATGGTTCACCCAAATATCATCAATATATATATATATATATATATATATATATATATATATATATATATATATATATTTGAAATCAGAAAAAAAAAGATCTTTCGTCGTAGCGCATAATATACAGGGTGTTCCATTTAAAAAAATTGAAGTTGCCTAAATTTTTCCATTTTTTTAATGCGATATTTTTTTACTGAGAATTTCAAAAGATAATATGGAAAAAAAACTACAATTTTTATATAAAACATTTTTTTCTATCTTCAAAAATAAAGGCTCCAGATGCCACGTAAATATAATCAAAGACCCTGTACATAAGAAACTTCTGTGCAAAATTTCCAGTTTCTAGACCCAGCGGTGTAGGCTGTGCGTTGGTATGTCAATCAATCAGTGAGTCAGTTTCTCCTTTTATATAGAGATTCTCACTTGCTGTTACCTGTCTTCAGGCAATGCATGACTATATACCGTAGGACAAAAAATATTATATAATTATCTATTTATTCAATATTAAAATGATTTTTAATAACTCCTGTCTAAGTGATGATGGCCAAATTCTGTTGATATCTACAGAAAAATAAGAAAAACATTTATCGTCATTAAAAACAATACTGGAGCTTTCACTTAATTTGTGGCTATTAGGGAAAGTTACTTTTGATAAAACTTTAGAATTATTGCACTTAATCCTATGATCTGTTTCTCAAACGTGCTCACCTAATTTACTTTGAACTTACTAAAAAAATTTAAATTTAAATCGATCTTTAGGGCATTTTTAGCGATAGAAAATTTGAAAAAAAAATTGTATACATAATTTTTACCGCATTTTCGAACAAGAAACTCAATTAAAAATAATATTCTCTTCTATTGCAGCTTGATGCAAAAAGCAACGTATACATACTAATAATAACAGGAAATGTAAAAAATATATCGATACTTGCTTTATATTGATATGTATTTGGAGAATATATTTTGTTCAATAAATTTTTTCTTCAAACTTGGCGAACATTTATTTCTATTTTCACTTATAATCTCCCTAGAGCTTGAATTATTTCCGAAAATTTTTTCGAGGTGCGATTTTTTTGAAAATTTCCCGAGGCGTCAGCCGAGGGAAATTTTATTATAAAAATTCGCAACAGAGAAAAAAATTTCAGAGATCAATTCAAGCTTGCGGGAGATTCGGTACGAAAATTTTATACCAAAAATTATTTCAAAAAAAAATACAAATTTTGACAATTTGGCAAGCGTTTATTTTGCTTTGAGGTTTGGTGTTTTAATATAAGGTGGCTATTTAATTACTTTTTTGACACTTTGACGTTTCAAAGGCGTGCCTAGTAAAATTTTGTTTGTGATTGAGTTGAGTACAAAAATAAAATGTTGCGTTTCGGAAAAGACAGTCAAGAAGTGATAAGAACTGAGGTAGATAACGTAACTCCCTCCAATACGAAGAGATCAAAGTCAACAATATGGAAACAATTCTGTTCTTATTCTGACATCTGCACGTGACAGCTGTCAAGCCAGGGAAATTATCACTTATTAATTTTTCAACTAGGTCACGTGACCGAAAAAATTTCCTAAAAATTCTGGTTGTTGCCATAGCAACCTGTCAAAAACAAGGCATCTGATTGGCTTAAAACAACTGGTATAAAATTTTCAAATAAACTATTTGGTAAATAATGTCTTATCTTGACCATTGTTTTGCTTACTAGGACTACGTTTTAAAAGTATGGTATACCCACCTATTGTACTGGAGTTATTTTATCATGAACATTCTGTCGTCATCCAGAAACACAGAGCGTTAATCTTTACGTATTGGTTTCCGCATAAATAGGTAGTAAAAATAATTTTTCCTATACTGTTTTGAAACTAGAAATGTCCAAACTTAAACACCACTTTATATGCAAATAGCTCCTAGTAAAAACACTCAAATAACAATTTCCCGCTCTAGATGTTGGAATTTACTGGCATAGCCTAACAAATTTCATGGCTGTAGTAAAGCTAGACCCTAATATCCAGTGATGCCATAAACATCTGGAAAAACCGACACCATTTTCTTTTAATGGTTTCCGCTTTCATTTCTTGTGTCGCGCATTTATGCTAGATTGGAAAATATTTTTGTGTAATAATACTGTTATTATTGTTGTTGGGATATAACGGGACGTAGCACAGACACGTCGTTTTATATAGCGAAGGGCTTCCACATTTCGATATAATGTTTTAGTATGACAATTTATGTATGTTATTTTTTACTGTTTATTGTTTCATATGAGCACTATTGTTCCAAAAGTGAGTCAACAACCTGTTTCCTTGCTTTAAGGAAATTAAAATAATTACATTTAAACAAAAATTTCAAAGTGTAAGTACAATAATAAAGAAATAGCCAGAACGATAACTCTCCAGTGGGGCACATTTGTTCTAAGTCTCTATCGCTGAGGGATCTTAAGTCAGTATTGAAGCAATATTTTATGATATTGCCATAGGCGTACCTAGGAAATAATATGTTGTAATGTTAAATTAGTAAAAAAAATATGAATAGTTAACAATGTGTTTAGTGGGTTGCCTTAGGTAGTGCGCAATGCCTTAAAATATACTGGATATCTATATCCCACGGTATTTTGACGTATTTCACACAAATTGCTCTTTTCACAGAGAAGTTGTTTCCTTGCAGTTATATATATGGTGAATGAGGAAAAAATAGGAACTGAGATTTTTAGAGATTAAATTGACAAAAGCAGATGGATTGAAAAATGCAGGAAAACAGTGTACTTTTAAATTTTATTTTGAGTTCTGCACCACTCAGCACTGATAAAAAAAATTTAAATAGAAAAATAATAAAATTTTTATTGGTGTCTCCACATCAACATCTTACTATTTTTTACAGTGCTAAAATTTCGATTTATAAATTCAAGAGCGTAAAATAACCTTACTCTACCATACAACCTAATCAAATACTGGTATACCATCAGTATAACGAATGGATCGGTAGATATGGAACGTTACATTGCCCTGCAAATAGCCCAGACCTCAGACCTTTAGATATATTTCTTTGGGGTCATTTGAAAAATGTATACAGCAATCCTAATGAAAATATTGAAGAAATTCAAAGGAAGGTGAGAAATGAAGATTGCTAAGAAATCTGAACGAAAATGATGCTGAAAGTATTATAAACATGCTTTACTTCACAGGCAGAGAAGAATGTATGAAAAGTGCAAAGAATTAAATTGCGGACATATTGAAAATATTGAATTTATGTAGGGAATATAAAAAAAATATTTCGTATTTGTTTGGGTTATATGCAAATTCCCTATAGCTAAGGTATGGCCCATTTGTTATATGTTGTAAAAAAATAAAAAAATATATGTACCTATAAATTTTCAATGGGAAAAGGTCAAGACAGCACATAAATTACATTGTTTATAGATAGATTAGCCCTAGTTGCGTAAGGGGTTTGGAGCATTGCATTATCCTGCTGAAAATGACATAACGAATACTAAAATTTAGGGTAAAGTGATTGGCATCAAACATAATACATTTAATTGACCTTGGGCGGTTATATTAATATTTGTCAGATTTATAATTAATTATTAATTAAATCGTTTGAGAAATCAAAATAATTAAAATAGAACAAAAAATATAGAAATGTAATTTAACTATGTATTTTCCACAATAATTAGAATTTAACTTGTTATGGCAACAAGTTCTAAGATATAAATAATTTACAAACCAAACAAATCGCCAAAATAATAGAATAACTTAGAAGCCTTTAAAGGCGAGATATTAACAATAAGAAGAGGAAAACTAGTAAAAACGTAACTGACCGATTAGAAGATCTAAATTTTAGTACTAATAGGGCGTTCGGCAATGCAATCTTTTCCATCGTTGTGCTAGGAATTATTGACAGGCACGTGATCGCTCATACTGTTTACAATAATAGGTCATGTGACCGTCAAAAATTCCGAGCAAAACGATGGAAAAGATTGCATTGCCGAACGCGCTATAAGTCTTTAACTTTTGCAAGGAATCCCAGGGTTAAGGTTTTATGTTAATTATCGATAATAGGGCCCGGAATTTTGTTTGCCGCTTCTACGTATAATTTTAATATAACCAAGCACATTTAAAATTAAAATTTATCCATACCTATCTTGTAAGAAAAATATATATTCTATACACCTCATATTTTGTGTCAAGAAAAGTGATGGTAAACTGCGGAATAAAAATTTAGATTGATGGCCCTGCTCTATAACGGAGTTAAGGGTATGAAGCCTTTATTATAAAAAGCTTATTTTAATTAAAATGGATGCATTTTATTTAACGGAAATTTTAGTACGATTTAGGATATTTTGTCTTCATGAAAAACAAAGTTTAAGGCTAGGAAAAATTGGATTTCGTTAAAAAACACGCAAAGGTTAAAGCTTGAAGTAATATTGCTACTGAAATATAAGATATTGGTTGGTAAACTGATTGTATCTTACAAAAATAAGGAAATACAAAATCTAAAATATTCTAAATTTTATTATTGAGATGCTGAACATCGTCCTGAATGAGTAAAAGAGGAAAATGAAAGTGATCTTTAAACTGCTTGGCGTCTAATAAAAAATTAAGCAAAACTAAAGGTATATTTTTACTTGTGCGTCTGGCGGTAGCGTCCGGCGGTAACCGCTAGCGGTAGCGTACTGCTTTACTATATTTTATATGGCGCTATTTTCATTTATGCGTCTGAGCCGAGCGGCCCGACGTCCGAACGCGCGCGTCCCTGTCTCGACTGCTCATAGTAGCAGTCTAGCCGCCGACGGTCGCGCGATCGGTACAGTTTAGGTAATTGTTTTAAGTCTGTAAACGCATTTTTCGGTGTTCACTGCTTTTTTTTACATCATGGCTCCACAATTTACTGCAAATGAATTAAAGAAGTTAGAAGGTATCCCGCCCTTTTTGATGCTCGTCTTGCTTTAAAAATGGGATCAACTTTTTGACGCTTTTTTCTCTGTAAAGCCAGTTCCTCTTCCTCTTCTTCTTCGTCATCTTTAATTAAGAGTACAGCAGCGAGTTCTTTTTTATCCATCTACTGTACGAGATACTGCACTTAACTGTCGTTTCTAAACAAGCACCAAAATGCCAACGCTTTTAGCAAAAACACACAGACGCGACCGCCAGTCGTTACCGCCGGAGGTTACCGTCGGACGCTGCCGCCAGACGCATTCAGCGAAACCATACCTTAAGGAAATTTCACTTTACGAATTCAGTTTTTTTTTAAAATACTCCGCACAAAAAGTAATAGCGACTTTTAACCAAAATAAAATTTCCATTTTTATTTTTGGCATTAATTTCCTTTTTCGGTATTTTTAAACAATATTTACTGTAAAAATACAAAGAAATACATTAGCTCTGTTCGCAGAAGCATCACAAACAACTCACAGCCAATGAAATTACCGGAAACCAGTCGCCAAACTGCCATGATAGCAAACAACTGAAACTTGATTGGCGCTGATCGGTTTGTGATCTCTCCACAAACAAAGCTATATCTAAAAAAGGGATTTTTTTTCGGTCTATACAGTATGTCCGCGGATGGGGTTAAGAAGAGGACAAATGGGCCAAATTTTGCAAGATACGTAAAAATGTCACAACTAATAAAAATTTTCGCTAGTAAAATAAATAAGATTAACGTTATGAAAGGTTTAATTTTTTACACAGGAAGCATAAAAAATACGAAAACGTTATTTGCGTAAGAGTTAACATACCTTGATTATCATTTTGTATCAAAAAACAAATACGAAATATTTTTTAAAATTAAACCCTAAGCCGAAGTGGATACAAGATTTCATTAAAAAATTTAAATACTTATTAAAAGTTACGAGTTCTATCACATTATTTTTTTAAAGTCCCAACTATCCTCTCTCACACCTTTAAGCAGAGTACTAGTAATTTAATAATATATTTAACGAGTTTTATCACATTATTTTTTTAAAGTCCCAACTATTCTCTCTTAAACCTTTAACCAGAGTACTAGTTTCTACATATTAAACAATGACACCTATTGACATGGTTGTCAATATCTTTATTAAATGAAGCAATACCCCAATTAAATGGTTGGAAAAAAGGAGCTTATTAAACATTTTGGATAGGCAGAAATTTTTTTTTGGGATGTGTTGAGGTGTCATTGGTGAATGTAAATCTCAGTTTTCGGGATTGCGACCCTCCCCATTTGATCGCCATGTTGAAAAAATGGTACAATCAGTTTTTTGGCGATATCTCAGTAACCGTAAGTTGTACCGTATTTAAAGATTTTTTGTAGAAAATTGAATTGTCTACAACTTTTACGTAGCATTGTAAATACAAGTTTTATGAACGGGAAAAGACGACAAATTAAGGTAAAAAAATCTTTGTTATTCTTTATTTTTCTGCAAAACACACATCAGTGCTTTTTTGTAGAGCATTCTCTGATGATTAGCTTGACCAGCTGAATTTTTTAATTACAATAATTATTTGTAGGGGTTTTACGGTATGCAAGTGTACACATATCACAACAATGCCAGTATCTTTATTTTTTTGTAAATAAATATATTATTTTTTAAAACTATATCTTTAATTTTTCTTTAACATAGCATATAAATAAAATAAAAATGCATTTATACTTGTTCTTTTGGTAGAAAATGATAAACAAGGTATGTTTACTCTTACGCAAAATAACGTTTTCGAATTTTTTATGCTCCCTGTATAAAACATGAAATTTTTCATAAAGTGAATCTTATTTCTTTAACAAGCGAACATTTTTATTAAGAGTGACAGTTTTACGTATCTTGCAAAATTTGGTCTATTTGTCCTCTTCTAAACCCTTTCCGCGGACATAGTGTATGTAGATAACTTTTTTCATTATTTTACAGTGTGCGGTAATAAACCTATTACTTACCAGGTTAAGGACACTCAAAACACCAAATTTTAGTTTTATAGGTTATGAAAAAAGAAATCGAATGAAAACAAAAATACAGGGTGTCCCATTTAAAAAATGCAACTTTGGTATTTATCGTTCCTTCTAGAAAAAAATTGACTACGCTACCGAATTCTACGCAAAAAACTATATAATAAGTATTTGCCTTACCGAGAACTTTAAATGCAACTGAGATACTTAAAAATGGCACATTTTCAAAAGCGCCCTGTATCTCCAAAACGAAGGAGGTTATGAAAATTCTGTTTGTAGCATCATACGTTTCACGAAAAAGTAGCACAGTATTGCGAAAACCGCAGCTCTCTATCTTTAAAGATAACTGAGATACCCAGCAAAAGTATCGAAAACTGGACACCATGTACATCATCCCCCTTAATATACGAACCGAATTTCCGGACACCGTGTATAAAAGATGTTGCATGAAAATAGAATATTAAGGCTATAGCTACAAACACACAAAATGTATCCAATCATTTATCCAGAAAGTCTGTGCAATAACAATTCTAGAACAATATTAATAATTACTCCAGGCATTTCAAACATCGTCTATAGTTTGAAATTAATTTAATACATGTATGTACATGTAACAAACCAATTTGGTTATTTAATTAGGAGCTAAAATGTTATCCTCTAATTAATTAAAATCCATTTTCTGCACTCTAGTAAAAACGCTATGCCGCAAAATTGCATTGCACAATAAAAATAACTGGCAGAATTTACCGTCCTAAAGTGCCATTCATTTACATTTTTAAAATGGTTGCAATTTTTCGTCTGTAATTTTCTCATAACTTTAGATTATAAAAAATGCGATATAAAACAGGAAATATGACAAACATTATATAACGCAAAAATTAAACGTGAAAAGAGGGGTGTCGTTGATTCATTAGATTCTGATATCAATTACACACCATGAAGATTTGGAAAAAAATATATAGAATAAAGACTAAGAGAGAAAATATCAGTAAGAGTAGAGCAGTTTGGGTTCACGTTTAATAAGATGTAATTTTTATATTAACAAAGGCTATGGAAAGGATGAGGAGTAATAATTAGGATTTCCTCAACTCGATTTAGATTCGGATGATATTTGCTGGAGCATTAGGTTTCATCTAGGTCGAGTCGATTAAAGCAATACATACGTGTAATTTCGTAACTTTTAGATCCAGATTGTGAGCAACCCTGTCATTCATTACCAAAAACATCAACAAAAATATCGCCCTTTTTTGATTAATAATAAATTAGGATAAAAAATCTATAAAAGTCTACATCAATATTTTCAGAACCAAGACGAAATTTAAAATGCACGGAACTTTATAATCAGGATAATTAATAAGTAGAAAGATTATGCAAGAAATTAATAATTGGAGTTTCCGTAAAACTTTTAAAATATTTCTTTAAAGTTTGTATATTATGGAGCAAAAAATCTTCAGAAAGGCAGAACAAGGGAACGATAATGAAAGGGGATGATCTTTCATTAGCAAAATAAAATAAAGCAAAATGTTATAGGGAGCTATATTTAACTGATTTCATGATCATTAATTTACACATTTATCAAATGAAAATAGAAGTTGGAGTTACCGGGGTGTTCAAGCCTGAGATGGAATCGAATGCTGCAGTAATGAGAGTTTTATAAAGAGCGTTGATTATATGATCTTTCATGAAAAATTAGTCTATAATTATGATTACTGCTTAAGGTTTAAGCTTTCTTTTAGTAAAAATAATTTAGATCGGTTTAATGACTTTAGGATTCATCGTACAACATATAACCGTGCCACACCCTGTCTAATACACAACAATAATGAAAACCGTCGAAAACTTTCATATAGCAAACAAATTTGAGCATCCTTAATGCAAAGTTTCATTGTGATCCGTTGCTCCGCTGAGACGTGATTGGGTAACAAGTAACAGATTGTTGCATTTGCACTATACTAGCTCTTACCCGCGGCTGTGCCTGTATATACGTAAATAAGTAAAATAAATAATGACTTTGATTTAAAATATACAATATACAATTACCTATCTTATAAACAAATTGTTATATTGATCATGCAACATGGCGAAGTCTAGCGTTAACAGCTACTCAACTTAACCACGAAAGATGATCTTAAGAGAGGGAGATATTGTCTTAGAGGTAATATAGTAAAGGGGTCAGTAAGAAAGAAATAATCATACTTAATTTTTTACATACTGGCACAAAACTATACCATACTATACACCAAGTCTTCATTAACAGCGCAGCGAGCACGTATGCGACTGACTGAGACGTTAATTATGATTGTACTTAGTAATTAAAAATTGCTTAAAAAAAGAAAAAAATGATAAGGAAAGGCAACTCAGATGTGTCTGTATAACTGCAAGCTGGCAGCTGTTAGACTGTATGCCAAGAATGTATGCCCTATATTTAATTTTAAAAGAATTAATACCTAAAAGGAACTCATGAGGGATTGAGTTGATATTGATTGATATTGATATTTACGTTATACGTCCGATGGTGCGGCACAGTCAATATTTTTCTATCTCGAATGAACATCATGTATAGAAAAATCAACATAAACTTGAGTATCATCGGCATAAGCCTGCACTCGGCTATGTTTTAAAGTCCCTTATCTGACGTGTATATTAAGAACAATAGAGGATCCAAAATTGATCCCCGCGGAACGCCAGAACGTATCCTAGTTTGGTTGGAAAATTTCTTTCATAAGAAATTTTTTGATATGGATTATACAAATCCGATTTGAGTAAGTTTAACGCACCCTGGTTAAATCCATAAAATTTTAATTTTGCGCACAAAAGGATATTAATAATTGTGGTATCAAATGTTTCAGAGTAGTCGAATAGAACCAACAAACTATCCCTCCCCTTATGATAAGAGCCAATAATGTCATCCGTGACATTCACTAATTAAATGCTACACATGTGCTGTGACCACTTCTAAATCCCGCCTGGAAATCTGGTAAAATTTTATTTACATCTCATTATACATATACTACCCTTTCAAAGATTTTTGACATGAAAGGATACTAACGATTCTTAGGTCAGCATATGTCATTGGTTTTAGAACCTTGTTAAGAGGCTTGCCAATCGAAATTTTTCAATGGTTATGAAAATAACTATTTTCGATTCATACAGTGTGTAACAAAAATATGGAAACCTTGAAATATCTTGCAAACCGTTCATCCGATTTTTATGAAATTTTGTACCCTTAGGTATGAAATTACGTCCGATCCAATGGTGAGTTTCGCATTGTTGTCAAGTTTACCGTTTTCCTGAAATCGACAGGAACTTTTTTTAAATAGAACGCTCTATATATTCGAATTCAGCTTAAAATTCTGAATACTTCTTATTGGGAAAATTTTATCCTAAAGTTAACCGTTTTTGAGAAAATGGTGGTCAAAAATCGTTATTTCATTGTATTTTACCTTAAAATACCTGTGCAAGAAAGTTTACCTAAAATGTCTGACATTGTCCGTTTCGTTTAACCCAACCCAACCTGCCAAGAAGTAAATGGGCACGATTTTAACCATTTTATGTAGTTTTCTACTTCTAAATTATTTCCTCCTCCATTGTTTGTTTATTGTTGTACTAAATATCCAAATAGTATAGTTTTTACCTTTCTAGTTTCACGAAATTTTTTTAAAACTTTACTTACGGTAGATATAGTTAATGGATTTCTGTCAGGATATTTGTCATTAAAAGTATTACAAACTTCTTGTTGCGTTCGCATTCTGTCCCCATAACCCAGTATTATTAAAATTTCAATTCTTTGGGTTTCTCTTAAATGATCCATTTTTTGTAAATAAACGAAACTGACAGTGTCAGATATTTCAGGTAAACTTTCGTGTACAGGTTTTTTGGCCACCATTTTCTGAAAAACTGTTACTTTTAGGATAAAATGTTCCCAATAAGAAGTATTCAGAATTTTAAGCTGAATTCGAAAATCTAATAAAATATAGAGCGTTCCATTTAAAAAAAAGTTCCTGTGGACATCAGGAAAACGGTAAACTTGACACCAATGCGGAACTCACCATTGGATCGAACGTAATTTCGTACCTAATTGAGTAAAAGTTCATAAAAATCGGATGAACGGTTCGCAAGATATTTTGAGGTTTCATATTTTTGTCACACACTGTATATTTATGTCAGATATGTACACGTCGTTAAAGGGACTGCAATATTTTAGCATAGATGCAGATATATGAATATATATCATAAATAATTATGAAAATTTATTTTTCCGTGTTCCATGTGAATAGAGCCGCGGAAAACAATTATTGTATATACAAATAGCAAATAGAAAGGTTCTAGTTACCTACCAGTAAAAATTGTTTAAAATCAGTTCACTAGTTTCTGAGATTTCATCTTACATGTAAACAAACAAACACATATAATATTATACTATACCATTGGTTAGGACTTAGAGATGTGCCATGAGAATGTTCTCAAGGGAATATTTCCGGAGAACGGTAGATTACCCAGAATATTTCCATGCATATATTCTCGAGAAATTATCATTTTTGAAAAAAATATAAATTACTGGAAAATTACCGAGAATATTTCCGAGAACGAGAATGTCCTCGGGAAAATTAATATTCTCGGAGAATTTATGAGAATTTACGGAAATTTAAGGTAATTTATTTTAATGCCGCTATTGTATCATAGATGGAGCTTGGAGAATCTTAATCTTTATGTCTTTTCTGGGTTGTTTTAAACAACTTGTTTAGACATGTTATTTTATGCAATGCGTTTCTAAGTTGTGTTTTATTTATAAATAAAATTACTTGAAAATAATGGAAATACAAATTTATTGTGTCTTTATTTTGACTAAGATGCGTAATCACGTTAATTTACAATTTAAATATTTTCTAAATTTAGTATTGTGTGTGTAGTGCTATCTCTTTATTTTTTCAGATAAGATTATTGGAAAAACTACTTTGGGTAAAAAAATATGTTCTTCCAATTTATGAAGTCAAACAAAACATAAAATTCTTCAACATATAAAATAAATTCTCTAAAATTTCCGATAAATTCTCATTTTTCTCAGAGAATATTTCCCAATAATAAATTCTCGAGAATGTTCCATCTCTACATCTCTTTATTTTTTATGCAGTCAAAACATAAAATTCTCCAACATATAACATAAATTCTCCAAAATTTCCGATAAATTCTCATTGTTCTCGGAGAATATTTCCCAAAAATAAATTCTCGAGAATGTTCCATCTCTAGTTAGGACTAATGCACTATTTTTAAGGGTTGTAATGCTTATGAATAGTAGTATATTTTAAAAATAGATTTGACTTTTTTACTTTTAAAAACGAAAACGTCATAGCAGTATTTTAAAAGTTAACCTTAAAACCCATTTTTCAAAATTATAGAAAAATTGTCTTTAATGCATTCAACTCTTTAGTAAGCATGACGTTTTCATTGGAATGTAATTCATTTTCTCTATCTTTTTAGAGTGCAAGTAGTGACAAAACCAGGTCAGCAGGATGTCATTTTGCCATGCCTTAGGAATAAATTTTTCTGCCCATTTTCCTGCAGAGATCGTACTTTTATAGTTACATTTTACGTGTTCTGGGTATTTAATAGTTCCTGTCAAAACTAAAACGGTCATAAATCATCAAAATAGGGCTTTTAACGGAAAATTTTTCTAATCTTTTAGTTGTGCTGGAGTTAGGTAGTTAAATATCGAAATTGCATTTTGTTAGACACCCGGGTCTACGTGAGGTGTGCTTAATTATAGCCTGACCCCGAGTTGCATCGATTAAAGTGCTTTTCCTGCCTATATTTTGCAAGGAATCAGACCAAATCAATAGTTTTTTAACAAGATATTTACATATATTTTATTTCTGAATTACACAGTTTGAATCTTTAATGTCCTCTCCTTCGTTATTATTTAAATCATTCAAGAGAGATTAAGTTTTAAGTAAAAATAAAACAAATGTCAAATTACTTACCCTGTCATTTCAGCTGTTGTTAAAAGTAGTGTTAGAATAGTTGTCATAATTAGTACGTATTCAAAATAGAGCAATCTAAGATAATAATAATTACAGGAACTTTGTCAAATACTCGTTAGTGTTGACTATTTTGCAATCCGTAAAAATGATTCTTGACCGCTTAAATTTTCCAACTGAATTTTTCCATTAATATTGAGCCAAATTTAAAAATTTTGGCATCGTTGAAAGAGAAATAAAAAAGCTTTAAAATGATGTGCTACTTGACCCCCATTGCCATTTAAGATTTCAGGGGTGGATGTAACCCCCACAGAGGGGTTGAAGTGACGCAGTTGAAAATAGTGAATTAATACCGAGCGATTTTCAATATGACATTAAGTATGCTTAAATAAAGCTGTTTTGTTTTCGATTGGCCATCCTGTATATTTACACTTCCATTTGTAGTTGACTTTGTAACCAGTTCTCTTAAAAATGTTATACCGATCAGACAGTTATAAAGGGATATTAAATTAAAAATTAAAAATAGCTCCCTGCCATTTGATTAGTACAACAGTTATATACAATTTGCTTTAAAAGGTAGCATTTATACCTATATAATCAGAGGTAATAAATTTTGCCGTTTTAAACGTCTTTTTAATTAGTCCATAAGTAAAACTCCCTTTGTATCCTAGAACATTTACGTAATTTTCTTTTCTTGACCATTTTTTATGCCTGTCCATGACGGCGCGGCATAGCTCTACTAGATAAGGCATCACGATAAAGAAGCCTACATGTATCCCCTGTTACCGCCGAATCCAACTCGTTTTGACGATCCTCGCTGTGTACTCTTACAGCTCTCAAAAGCTTATAATACACCATAGATTAGGGTTAATACACAACTTGATATGTATGAAGGATACCAATTTTCGATAGCTTCTGCGTGCTGCTTTCCTCATGTAATTGGATCCTTGGATCTCCTGGACCTCCTGAATGTGCATCACCTTCTAGAGATTCTTGGCATCAACGTAATCAATTTGGCAATATTTTATGGTGTCTATTGACAGCTTATTGCCAGTACCGCTTTTCTGCTTTTCAAGAAATTTTATACTCATAATAAACCTGAGCAAACCTGTACCTGCGCATGGTTAAATTATCAAATTTGTATGTATCTCCTGCTACTTATTAAAAGAAATAGGTTTATTTTCAGTATAAATTACTATAGGACAAACTGGCGTGTTCTTGTTTACGAAGCACATAATATTATACCTTTTTCTCGCACCTTGGTGACGAAAATGGGTCAGTAGGATTTCCTTTTGCTTCAGGAATAAATTCAGTTGCACATTTGCCTGCAGACATCGTACTTTTATAGTTACAGGTTACGTGATCGGTATTTTTATTACATCGTGTCAAAACTAAAACGGTCGTAAATCACATGGCAATGGCGATTTTCCAGAAAATTTTATAATCTCTTAACTTGTGTCGAATTATTAAAAGCTCAGTTTTAAATTTGTCATATACGGTGCCGTTTCAGAATAATAATGCAAGAAGATTGATATAACTGATGTCCAGATAAAACTGGACAACAGTCAAGTTAAATAAGTTCTGTTCCTTCGTTACCTGACACCGCAAAGCCTTATTAAATACATTTACCCAAATGCTTTGTTTCTACAGGTTTAACTTTTTCACTTCTTTTTAATTTTTACAAAGATCGCACTAGCATTTTGTGCTAATTTTTTAATCCCCATCTTCCTCTGCTTCTTGTTCTTCTTTTTCTCCTCTATAAGAGTAAAAGACACTGTCTTTTTCTTATATGGAGTTAGAGATAGTGAATCATCTCCACAACGCGCGACCCTAAGTTTCATCTCCGAGTAAACTTATTTCCTTTATTTCATTCGTGACTCTATCCACCCATCTCTATTTCGGTCTTACTTTACCTCTCTTCATAGTCATTATATCTTCTTATTAGATGCATGTACAGGGTGTCCGAAAAGTCTTAGTATGAGCAAATATCTTTGCTATTAGTAATGTAATAGTATATGTAAATATACATACCCCAATTTTAGGTGTATCTTATTGGTAAATAAATCAATTTTTTTATGTAATTTAACTTTTTCAACCCCCTTGAGGAGCGACGCTAGGGAGCTGAGGTCAAAAATTGTAAATTCAACCCTATGCCGTGTGGTACCTCGTTTTAAAGGTCTTTAAAAAAGAAACATTTTACCACAAACCCGAGGTCCGTATCTTAATTCGTTTTTAAATGGCAAGCCTATAAAAATTAAAAAAACGTGAGAAGTAATATAAAAATTTAAGTACATTTAGGTATTTCTCTTATTACTTTAAAAATTGTTCAAAATGACCACCATGAACATTTTGGCAGTAATAAAGTCGATTTTGGAACCCTGCCAAAAAGGAACACCTGCGATCTCAAAAATGTGAGTCCCAAAGTCGACTTTATTACTGCCAAGAAATTCATGGTGGTCATTTTGAACAAGTTTAAAAGTAATAAGAGAAATAAAGGTATGTAAATTTATAATTTTTTTTCACGATTTTTAATCTTAAGGCTTGCCATTTAGAAACGAATTATTTTTTATTTTATATTTCTCTTATTACTACTAAAGTTGTTTAAAATGACCATCATGAACTTTGCTCTTTCTTGGAAGAGTTCCAAAATCGACTTTATTACTGCCAGGAAGTTCATGGTGGTCATTTCGGACAACTTTGAGAGTAATAAGAGAAATAAAGGTACTTAAATTTTTTTTAATAAGATAGCCCTCAAATACCTTAAAAACTTTGTTTCTAATGGGAAAAATTTTCCTTGGAAAATCAGCCTGAAATTTAGGTGTGGCATCTTGTGGCGATGAAACTGATGCCAAACCAGGAATATCATCATTTTTTAGTAGATCTGGTAATCAATGGTTGTAATATTTAGGCCGTATTTTTAGGACAATATAATTTAAATATTGTTTGATATTTGGGGGTTTTATGATAATGTAATAAAGTCAATAATAAAGGATTCTTTTTGAATTTTAAAATAATTAGATGTTTGAAACTAGACAATTGTATAAAAGGAATGTGTGAAGGCTGTGTGCACTTTTTTTAAGTATGAATGAAACAAATT
Source organism: Philopedon plagiatum (assembly GCA_963971165.1). NCBI lineage: Eukaryota > Metazoa > Arthropoda > Insecta > Coleoptera > Curculionidae > Philopedon > Philopedon plagiatum. Next base: position 27,509,740 of record OZ020191.1, on the reverse strand, counting down.
TTTGTATTAAGTGCAAATTTGCACTTAATACAGAAATTTGTTTCATTCATACAATTGTATAAAACACATAAAAACAATGAAATCAAATATTGGATACATATATCATCATATGTGTATTTACAACAGTACCTAACACTCCGAAGATTTCTACCGCACTAATCGTTTCAGGGTACGGTTCAGGGTATCGATGGTTTGGAGGCTACCGGTCGTCGCGCTTGATAACAGGAGAGTTACCCTTCTGGTTATTATTTATTCTTGTGGCATAGGGTTGCATTTAAAATATTTGACCTTAACTCCCTAACGTCACCCCTCAAGGGAGTTGAAGAAGTTAAATTACATACAAAAGTAGATTTTTTACACCTAAAATTTGGTGTCTCTATCTTTACTAATAGCAATGATATTTGCCCATACTAAGACTTTTCGGATATCCTGTATATATTTTTTGGTCAGAAAGTTAAATGATACGTTTTATTGAAAAATTATCCCTCTAGTTATTTTACTGGTTTTCAATGTAGATAGAATTTGGTTCTATGATCGGTTTATTTTAAATGAGTAAATTATCTTCATTTTTATTCACTAACAGCAATCTTTTTCTTCCTGTCTTTTGCTTGGTCTAAAAACTGTTTTAGTACGTAATGCTGTTTACGTTTACTTTGTCCCCTGGTAAAGCTCTAAGTAAACTTTTAAAAACATTAACGTGTATTTTTCAACGATAATGTTAGTTGTCAAAGAAATACATTACCCGGTACATAAACCTCTTATCTCCACCCTTATATCATTTAGATCCATTATTTAGCCAGAGAGCAGTTATATGTTATTATGAAACATGTTACTGTAGCTGGGGACCCCTATATAACTTTGCAGACCGCATTTCAGAATGACTGGATGTGGCTGTGCTTGAACAAAATTAATGGACTTACGTTATACGTGGTTTTGCACAAGTGTATTGCCGGGATTTTGAGTTAACGCAACATTTTTGTTAGAATATAAAGATTGTATAATAAAGTGACTACAGCGGATGTTAAGTACTTACTCAACCATCTTGTATGTAATTTAAGTGTTCGTTATAGGATAGGAAAAAGATAAAATTCTCACTAGTAATATATTAATATAGTCTGTTTATTTCTATAAATCAGCGTAAGACGCAAGAATATTGGAGAGTCGCTAATTAATCATTCCTATAATATTGAAAAATACTCAGGATATCTTAAAAACTTCTTAAGATATTTATAAGTCGATGATACTACTAATTCGGAAAATGCATTCAACAATATGGACTGGAAAATATGTTCAGCATATGGTGAGCAGTAATTATAAAGTTTAAGGATAAGCGAGAAATCTACAACCTGAATGACTAAAAAGAAAAAAAAAACGATAAGGGCGTTAGACAGAGATGCAGCCTTTCTCCCATATCTAATTATTAATCTATATAGTGCTTTTTTAACTAGGGACATGAGATTTGCATGGTAATTGTTTCACCCCATGTTAACTTTTGGTCTACTAAAAATTCTTGGCCAAATCTCGGCGTGTACATATTTTGGGGTCTTCCATTCGCGTTGAACGTTTTTCTTTCAGCAATTCCATAGAACTTCAGGAAAATCTATTATTTTTTGACCACAAATTACACATACAAATTAATTTAAACAATGAATGGAACTCTCAAAATCAAATACCTGACATACAGAGGTTAAAACCCACCCACCAATAAAAAAAATCCTGTAAGTAAACTCAAAAAGTGTACATTATCGTAAAACAACGATTAAATTAAAGTAATTTAAATGTTTAATTTAATAAAAGGAATGGCATTGTGAAACATGAATTAAATGTATGTAATGGAAAATAAAATAATTATTTTTTAACTAGCTCTAGGAAGTTGCAACGCCTTTACAGTACTAAAACACTATGCTAAATTAGTTGTTTTGATAAATATGGTTATTCAGAGCCTTTGGCTTTTCTAGGCGATTAAAAAATTAATTATTTATCTTGATGGTGATGTCATTTAATATTCGATTCCTGGAACATCAAGGGTCGACTCCAAAACTGAAAATTATTCTTTGTAGAGCGCACTCCTCGACTAGTTTACTTTAAAGACTTGGACAGAAACACATGCCCAAGATTTCTCAGAACTATCTAAACGTCAAAAAGCTTACTTCAAAATACCGCAACTCATCATCAGAGGAGCATAAAGTAATTTAACTGAATTGACTAATAGAATAGGCTGATTAAATAAGCTGGGTCATCCCTAAAAAGAACAATAATTAAATTTCGATACGTAAAATTATAGGTTATAATTTACGTCGATACAAAATATATAGTTAAAAAGGAGAAATCGTCCCTAACAAAGAATTATCTGTTTATACAGGAGGGATAAACTAGATTTTAATTTTCTCCGGAAAAGGGACCTTCTTACCAACCCAGCTGATCAGAATGTCATTGGAAAAATTACAGTTCAAAAATCAACCTGGACGGTATGACTAACACTTCTACGTTAAGTTCATGCTTTCGCAAATCCACGCGTTCCATTCGTTCACACTTGAAAATAACCAAAACTTAATCAGCAATTGAATTACTTGAAAATAACAGTAACGAACATTACAAATTAATAACAAAAAATAGTGAATAATTAAAAAATATGTAAAGAAACATTATCACATATTTAAAAATTTATATATTTGTTGGCAATTTTGAAAGATAGTCTTTTAATTTTCTTTTGAGTGTGACAAAATTTAGAATTGTAATAATTTTCGGTAACAAATTAAGAATTTTTATTCCAGTATTTTTTTTAACAGACTTACGGTACATTGCTCAAATAAAGACAATAAATAATTCGTTGCTTCATAAATGTGATTAATGTTTAGAATTTGTCAGATATTTTTATTTTTATAACCAAATGTATTAATAATAAATTATTGTAGTGTCAGCAACATATAAAAATATTTTGCATTTAATTTTGTCTTTAATAAGTCATTCATAGAGATTAAACATTAAATAGACCATTAGACTACTCACCGATACACATACCACATATCAGATTATATGTGATATTGTGATATCTTCTAGAGTTTTTATATACATATTATTATTCTCATTTTTGCTAGTTTATCATGATAATTTTTGATGAATTTCCAAATAAAATTTCTGTAAAACAGTATTACTTGTTTCTATATTGACATGGAAAACTAAGTATCCACTAAAATTTGATAAATACACGTAAGGCTAATGTTTATGAAGTCATTTGCAGTGTCCAATTACAGGCTCTTTGCCATAAATACCCTTCGCTCTAGTTTATTACGGAGTCCGGATTACAAAAGGGCCAATAAAATGTTCAGCTCTTTAATAAATTCGGATTTAGCCTGAAAAAATTTAATATTGTATTAGAAAAAGAACTGGAAAAAATTTGCTTACTCTAGATATTTAGATATACTCCATTAGAAAATTATCGGTAGACACATACATAAACACGTGGCAACTAAATTCATTTAATTAAATAATTATAAAATTAATTTAACCTTAACACGTAGAGTATTAAATAAAAGCTAATAACTCAAATGTATAAACTTTGTACCATAATATTTAATAAGCAACCGACATATATTATGTGAAAATATCAATAAATGAAAATATCACACGAAAATTTTAGATAAAACTTAACCGAGTTACTGCTGTAGTGCTGTAAAACATGTAGTCTAAGAGGTAGCGACCCAAAAAAATACAAAAATTTGTCATGAAAATTTTCTCTTTGTATTCTAAAGCGGTTATCAGTTACTAACATCAGAGGCTGGCTGGTGAGCCTCGTTGCGCGTCTACAGGATGGTCTCAAGGTTTTACACAAATGTAAAATAAATTTATTATTAAGTTTATCTAAATGCAAGTGCAAAGAAAATTGGTGTATATTTAAACAATATATTAATTATTATTAGAATCGGGAAATGCCAAACAGCAAACAGGGGAGAAACAAAAATTTGCAAAAGCGCTTATGAGTAAAGTACCCTTATTTTTTAAAATATAGCAAAATGCTATTGGGAAAAGTTGTTTAGAATTAAGGCATATGCTCAAATATGAATTCGCCTCCTATATTAAGCTATTTTCAATATTTTTCTCCTCTATATGCTATTTGACTTTTCACGATTCTGGTAACGGTTAATTTTGTTTTCAGGTATGCACACATTTCTCGTAGTGCTTAAACTTAGATACACTCATTAATAAAATAATTTTACATTATTTGTTGTAAACTTCTTGGACCACCCCATAGATGCGTAACGAGGCTTCCCACGTAAAATGAGATACGATACAACATAAAGAGACATTCATGACATTTCAATTCAGCTAATTTCGATACTAGCGCCACCAACCAAAGGTGCATGTGAACTAAAATTCATTTAGGCTTTTAGGTTTTTAATATTTAATGTCGGTTTTATCAAAATTAGTATTAATTGCATCTTCTTGATAAGGTCAACAAAAATTAATTAAGATAAATATTTACGAAATTTTTCAAAATGGTATTTAACATTCAATATTTTTACCAATAGTAAAGTAAATTTAATTATGTCCATAATTCCTCTGTCTTCTAGCTATTGTAGCACGAAAATTTGCAGTTCTTTAGTGTTCTGTGCTAGAATTAGCAAACTGGAACACTGATGGAATCACTTCGGAGTCTGTCCATCTGACCGTCCGTCTGCCACAGGCGATTTTCTTTGAAACTATTCGACGTAAAAAGGAATTTGAAATTTAGCACAGAGATAGAGTGTGGTGGCCCAATTAGAGAAGTGAAGTATAAAAAGTTAAATTTTGATTTTGGGGATTCATTTCAGGGGGTAATTGGGAAATGGAAAAAAAAATTTCAAGGGCATCGTGTAGGCTGTCAAAGCTTACTGAAGCAGGAATTTAACAATATATACGACGTATTTTTGTATGCATTTTTTAAACATTTTTCGTGAAAACGCTTAAAATTGCTGTCCCGCACACCCATCACCAAAAGGGTCGCTCAGAAAAATCTGAAAAAAATCGTCAACATTGAGTAGGCGTAGATTGAGCCAAAATTATCAGGATTGAAAAATTCTAGCGCGATTAATTGTTATAAACAAATTAATTGTTCATTTCCTCATAGCTACTGAACCGTTCGTTCTAGAGAAAAAGCTGTTCGACAAAAAATATTTATTACGATGTAAGAAATAACTTTTATCCTTACACGTTTTTCGAAATGTTTAACTTGACTCAGTCGAAACGCTCCGCGCATACGCGATGTGATACGGCGTGGTGCCGTCGGCGGCGGGTAGCCCGGCAGATGGGCGGAGATCGGGCGGCCGAGGTTTGCTCAGGTTAAGAGGGGTACAAAAAAGGGGGAATGAAGGAACTTACAAAAAAATCCTTTTCCTTTCAATATCACAAGATGTTTCTGCAAAACCTGACATTCTCTCAATACGTAAATTTAATTTAACATACCTGCAGCAGATATTTTAGAAAATCCAAATAATTGGTCCACAATGAGAGTGCCATAAATTAAAAAGGATAGAGGTCATGTAAGTTGTCGCATTAGTTCAGCAGCTAATGATTCATGTCTTCTTTCTTTGCACTGCCTAAACACCTGAAATTTTTATTGAATTTACTTTAGGAGAAGTAAAAGCGGATAAACTTTATTAGCATGCTTTATTATTTTAAATTTAAAAACATTCCCTAATCTTAATCAGAAATAAGGTACTGGATTTAGCATAAAAAATAGGAAACAAAAACAATTTTATTGGTTCTTTTACTTTGCTAATAATTTAAGCTTAGAAGCTAGCTAAGCTAGTCATCGATCACCTTTCAGTGTGATTTTTCTTATGTTAAATGGGAAATCTACATTAATTTTATGTTATCTATGAGTCGGGTGCTGGGTTCTACCGAATTTATTTAATACATCCATGCAAAAACAACTTTGTAAAATACTTTAGAAAATGTGTCAATGACCTTATCTCTTTGTACTGGGGTTAGATTTGAATCCATTTGAATGTTTTTATTCAACTTTAGATGAATGTATGATTTACTTACCTCAAATTTAAAGGAACCACTCTCCCTCCAAAATAAAAAAAAGCCACAAGGGAGTATTTTAAAGAGAAAAGTATGGTTATTTATCCCAAAAAATTACGGCTACATGCAAGCAAGGAGACCTGCCATAAAAAGAAATCAAAGACATATTCGTTTAACATTAGTGTTACATTCGACAACCGGCAGTAAAAAGACAAGGTGAAACAACGTTTACTCCCTATTTGTTAGATTGAACCAGCACTACGAGAGCAGGTTGCCTAAATGAAAATATTTTTTTCTTGTACAAAGACGTTCTAATGCATTAGAAAGAAACAATATGCCGGATCTGACTAGATTCACGTATCTACCTTACCTTACGTCCCTAGGTGTACGCTACCCCGCAAAATCCCTACTCTTGTTGCCAGTCAGTACAATTAAAGCTTCATACCCCTGATCTCTACAATGACAATGAGTCCCAACAAGGAATTTTATATGATACGCCAGTCTATAATATTCTTTCGTAAAGGAAAATAGGAGCACGGTCTATATTGACGCAAGGGCTTTAATACCAATTTAATGAGCTTATTTAAAAGGCCTTGCAATATTTTAAACTTTTATGATACTCGCTCTGGACCTAGCAACAAATTCCTATTAGTCTCTCTTATTCTTTTTAAATAGGAAGGAGGAAACCGAAAAATAAAATATTAGAAACCTATATAGCTTGTGCAAAGTACAAAAGAAAATAATAAATTACTTTGATTTTTAGGGAAACAAAAGTTTGGGACACGTTTTTCAAATAAAAGATTTATTTTTAGCTAAGAGTGGAGACACTGAATTCCAAACTTATAACCCTGTCGTTTTTCTTTGTTTGGCTTGACAACATTTTTATTTACGAAATGGAAGGGTGCATAATATTAAAGAAAATCTTTAACCTGATTCCGATACGGAGAAAATTATAATAGCGGCGTTCGGAAATTCAATTTTTTTCATCGTTTTGCTCGGAATTTTTGACAGGCACGTGGTCAGTCGTACGATTACAACAATGAGTCATGTGCCTGTCAAAAATTCTGAGCAAAACGATGGAAAAAATTGAATTACCGAACGCCGCTAATCTAAAAACTTAAATTTGACTTAGAAAAGAAATTTACTTTGTTCATGGAAAGTTCTTAAGCAACCGACAGGTAATCAGTATGCCAGTATCATAAAGCTTAATTATCGCTCATATGCCTAAAAATGGCATAAAAATTTAGTTTTTCGATGATACTTAGTATGTACAGGATATCCAAATAAAAGTAAACAGACCTTATAACTTTTTTATTTTTAAAGATGGGAAAAAATGTTAAATGTGAATGGAAAGTTTTGGGGATTTTTATGAATCATTCATGTATCTTATCAGCAAAACAATTGAGCATCGAATAAAAAAAAATGTAGTATAAAACATCGATTCTCTCGCTTATTTTAAATTGGATGGTATGATTTTTTCATATTTTTGGGTTCTAGAAGATCTAGAAATATTTTGTATAACATACTCTATGCGGTTTTTCAATCGTTTTTTAAATATTTCAAATTAAAAATTATTTCGCATAAATATACTTTAAACGTAACTATCCAGGTTGCGAGCGAAATACTTGCTACCTTTTTAAATTTTCTTTGTAGGTAAGTCAGAGTTAATGTCAAGGTTGACAGTAATACTTTAGTCACCTTGAGTTTATAATTTTATTTTTATGCTGTATGAGTTATTCTTTAAACAATAACGTTCAGATTCACTAAGAAGGTTTAAGATTTAGTACTGGTTTAAATTAAGATCTTATAGTTGATCAGTTTTGACAGGCTTTTGTTCCGTCGTTGTTAATAAGTTGTCATTAAAAACTTATGAATTATTCTAATATTGCAGCGATTTGCTTAGTTTTCAAATGAATTTCATCTTAGAACGAGTTGCTTTGATGAATTTAGTTCTATTATTGTGGAAAGGATGTCTTAAAACAGTCCTTTTCTTTATAGATTTGCGAAAAAGCTCAAAAACAAATTCATAGTAAAAAACTTAGTTGTCTTATTCTTACACTTGTCAGTTTAAAACTTTTGGTTGTCAAATTAGACCGGACCAGCGTTGGAGAATCTGGCTGTAAATGTTGATTTTTATTAGTAATTAATATCTGAAAGCAATAACCAGTGAGTATAAACAATAACGTTGGCGAATAAATATGAAAATTTTTTTAACATGTCCGCAATTTAATTCTTCGCACTTTTTATACATTCTTCTCTGCCTCTGAAGTGTGTTTATAATACTTTCAGCGTCATTTTCGTTCAGATTTCTTACTTTATTTCTCACCTTCCTTTGAATTTCTTTAATATTTTCATTATGATTGCCGAATACGTCATTTTTCAAATGACCCTAAAAAATGTATCTAAAGGTGTGAGGTCTGGGCTATTTGCAGGCCAGTGTAACGTTCCATATCTACTAATCCATTCATTATACTGATGGTTTAAAAAATTGCCAAAATTATATTATGGGAAGGCGCTTCGTCCTGTTGCCATATAATAAGTACGTCGACGTTATTCAAGTGGCAATTCGTCGAGAATATCTTCGATATCATTTTCTAAAAAATTAAGATAGTGCTGGCCACTTAATGCTTCCCGTCAAAACAATGGTCCTAGAATTTTATTTTGTAATATCCCACACCAAACGTTGATTGAATTACGCCCCTGAAAAGCAATATCTTCGACGGTAAAGGGATTTTCATCCGACCAAACATGAACATTTCGTCTATTAAACGTTCCCGCAGTTGAGAAAGTTGCTCCGTCTATCCAAACGATAGTATGGAATCAATTAGGACCTTTCTTCATTCTTTCATTAATATTTGTAACAAAAGTATATCTCCTTTCTTTTTGATCGGCACTAAGCTTTTGAACTGGCCTAATTTTGTATGTTCTATACTTAAAATACCGCACACAATCGGAAATTGATTTTTTTGGATTCTCTTGAAAATATAATTAAATCGCTAGGTCCCTTTCTTCATTTCTTTCTCTTCTTCTTTTTCCATTGCCCAGCATTCCTCTTTCTTTTAGGCTTCTGTTTGTTTTTACTATGGTGTTTAATGATGGAGTTCTTTGTCTCTCTTCAATAATTTTTTCATATTGTCTTTGAGCCGCTCTAACATTATTGTTATTTTTTAAATATAATTTTAACATTTTGTATCTCTCATTAATAGAATAACTCATTTTGCATAAAAATAAAATTAAAAATTCACAGTGACTAAAGTATTATTGTCAACCTTGGCATTAACTTTGACTTATCTACAATAAAAAAATTATAAAGATAGCAGGTATTTCGTTTGCAACCTGGATGGTAACGTTTAAAGTATATTTATGCGAAATATTTCAAAAACTATTGAAAAACCGTATAGGGTATGTTATACAAAATATTTCTAGACCTTCTCCTAGGATCCAAAAATATGATAAAAATCATATCATCCATTTTAAAATAAGCGAGAAAATCGATGTTTTATACTATATTTTTTTTTATTCGATGTTCAATTGCTTTGCTAATAAGATATGCGAATGATCCATAAAAATTCCCAAAACTTTCTTATTTAACATTTTTTTCCATCTTTATAAATAAAAAAGTTATAAGGCCTGTTCACTTTTATTTGGATATCCCTGTAGGTACAGAATCAGAAATTCAAAAATAAACTACCTAACATACATAATATGTATGTTACCTGCATATTATGCAGGTATACATACAGGGACCAGGGACCACCGAAAACTTTCCACCCAGGTTTATTTTCGTTTAAATAAATAGATCACAAGCCGCTCGGATCCGTATACTTTAGTTTTAAGGGGACATATTTTTTTGGTATTTTCCCCCACCGTGCTTGAACCCCTAAGCAGGAGTGGCTTTCACCCTTAAAATCTTAAACGGGAAGGGAATCGAGTGATATCTTATGTTAAAGGTAATTGAATTGCCCCTACAACGGGACCTTGCTCGTTGAAATTGGGTGGTAGTTTCTGAGAAATGAGACATAAAAAAAATTAAAATTTAGAAGTAACGAAATTTATTACTAGTTGTCTCAATAAAGGAAGTGCTGAAAATGTCCACCCCAACCTCCTTGTAATTATAACGGCACTGTTCGAAATGTTCGCGAACATTATGAAGCATTTCGGGAGATATTTGTCGGCACCCATACACTATTCATTGTCGCAAGTTTTCTAAAGAATTGGACTGGGTTGCATAAATTTTTGTTTTTAAATGCACCCACAAAAAAAAGTCCAGTAACGATAGTTCAGGAGATCTTGCAGTTCATTCATTAGGACCTCTTCTCCCAATCCATCTTCCTGGAAAAGTTTCATCCAGATACTGCCTTACAGGAAATGCAGTGTGGGGGTGCCCCATCTTGCTGAAAAATTAGATATTCTGGCCGATGACGGTCATCTTCTTCAATATCATTTGTTAAAGCAGAGTCAATAGTGGTTTCCAACAACGTTAGGTACATTTTACCAGTTAAATTGCAGGGAAGAAAATACAGCCCGATTATTCGGTCACCAAAAATTCCAGCGCACACATTTAATTTTTCTAGATGTTGAGTATGTATTTCTCTAAAGATTCTAGGGTTGGAATCATACCATACCTACAATTATGTCGATTGACCCAACCATAAAAGAATTCATCTGAGGAACATCACAAAAACAATTTGTGATAGCGAATGATTCTTTCAGTCATTAATTCCAAACGGCGATCGGTAATGTCTTCATTATGCGTAATTGAATGAAATGAAATTTATAACAAAATTATTAGTTTTATTATGAATTAAACCGATATCAACAACAAACTAATGATAAAACTTTTTTCGACAGAACAAGTGGAATTCCAAGGACATATTGTTACAATTGACATGTTTATGCGTATTTAACATTTTATTTACATTTAAACCAAAATTTCTGTAACATTTAATTTCTCGAAAACTACTCACCCGATTTTAACGAGCAAGGTCCCGTTAGAAAGGCAGTTTAATTTCCTTTAAAATAACGGATCACTGGACTCCCTATCCATTTAAGATTTTAAGGGTAAAAGCCAGCTTAGGGGTTCAAGCATGGGGGGTGAAAATACCAAAAAAATATGACGTTCTAAAAACTAAAGTGTATAGGTCCGAGCGTTTTTTTGGTTTATTTGTTTAAAAGAAAATAAACGTGGGTGGAAAGTTTTCGGTAGGCCACCCTGTATATTTTTAATAGAACAGGGCCTAACATGAGGTCAAAAATGTAACATGTCTACTAACTAACCAACCCTATGGTCCGCTTTAAAAAAATGCGTGGTATGTTTAACTATTTGTTATTAAAACATTTTATTCTAAATATGTTTTGTTAAAATCACCATTAACATGTTGTATACATGGGTGGCAACACTGTTTCTTTTTATTACTACTTAAATTTCTGCTCGGGTCCATTACTAAAAACTGACAAAGAAAAAGACTTTCTCCTGGAATTACATTTTTGCACTGCTACGCTTTTTGTTATATGTATTTTCCTTTTCTGTATAGTGGGGTGTAAAAAGGGTGCATAACATTAAGTATAGGTACATATAAAACTTTATTTTTTTTATACTAAAAATGAACTGCACGCGTTGACCTATTTAACATTTTATTTAAGATATGTATTGTGAAAGGCGAGACTTGATTTGATCTCCATTAAGATTACCCCGTTTTACTATTAGGGGAAAGGCAGGCAAGATGGCATAGCATCTTTAATTTTTCGAATATTACCTTATCATTAAAGTTCAAGCAACAATTCTTAAATCTGGTGATAGCCAAGGGTATTCGCAAAGTATCTTGACACAAAAATGTTGACTTTTAAAATCCATTTATTACAAAAAAAAAATCGAAAAATATACATGCTAAAATCCATCTTGCCCGACCGGGTCGGGTAAGATGGCTTTAGGCAATAACACTACACTAACGACTCGTAATCTTATCTTAACGCTGGTTAAACTTAAAACTGAGGTGTTTTCTAGTATTAACTGCAACTTTATTTTTATTTCCAACTCGACGTCGCAGGGTAGTCGCAGGTACGTTGAAAGTTTTACTTGCTCGAGCCCATCCCATTTACTTTTTCCTAGCTGCTTCTATAGCTCTTGCCATATTAGCCTCATCACAGCTTCCTCTATTTGTTTTTCTTGTATATGAGTAAACCATTTAGAAAAAAGAATAAAAATTCTTGTAATCCTTTGTAACACAAACAATAAAAATAAAGGGGCGGGCAAGATGGAGTACCCTGCCATCTTGCCCAGCAGACGGTTAGGCCAACTTGCCCGCCTCTCACATTTTTAAAAATTATTGGCTAAAAATATGTGGAGAAAAGCTAAAGTAAAAATGTAAGAACGCGAAAATAAGGTTGTGATCCTACAGTTGCGACAGTGTACACAAATTACATAAAAAATTAAATTATGATTACTTAATCTGCTTCTAAAATAAGACTTACATTAGATCAGCTTCACATAAAATCACATAAAAACAAATAGCGCCTGTCTCGCTGCTGCAGCCGACCTACCATTACAAATGAGGGATGTTGCCAACATGTGCGCTAATTTGTCACACATAGAGGACATTTTAGTGGATAGTGTTATTTTATATAGACGATGTGCCATTTTGCCCGCCTATGCTATCTTGCCTGCCTTTCCCCTACCTACGTTTTGATATAAATCTCGTTTCGTATGTTGATGCATTCAACGTAAACATTTTCTTGTTACAGTACAATGACTTTATTTAGATAAGTTGCATACAGATTTGTAACATTGTTAGTTGTATAAATATTAAATATTACCATTTTTAGAATTTAGTGGGGCATTGGGTTGGGCAGAGGCAATAACGATTGTAGATAAAACAAGAATTTGTATCCGGAAAACAAAATATACTTTCATGTTTAAGGATTTAGATTATAACATGTATTATATGCACTTACTAAAAAAAATTAAAAGAAACAAAATTTTAAAAAACATCTTCACACAAAAAAATATTAGCATACTAAACTAGCGATGTATTAGGTCTAGGCGGATCTTCAAAATTATTTTTCTTCGAAAAACACCTTTCTCGAAAGCAAATTTTGTCTAAAAATATTTTTTTAGGAAATCCATTTTTTTCGAAAGATGCTTCTTCGAAAATGGATCTACGAAAATTTTCTAAAACTATGTTTTTCGAAGGTGCCTTTTTGCGACAGTACATTTTTTCGGAAATATCTATTTTTAGTATAATTTGTGGGAAATCAAATTTTTCGAAAATTTAATTCTGCGGATCCCAGCCCTGCCGATGCACCGTGATTCGCTATAGCTATGACTGCAATTCTGATGGCAGTCATAGCACGTCTTTGCAAGTGATTTGCTCTATCTTTTTAGCCTATAAAATGTTAGGGTAGATGGCAGCAGGTAAGCTTTGTGTATGGTGAAAATCACGCCAGAAATGCAACTTATTGTAGCTCACCGTCTTGTTCGTTGTTACAACATTATGTACTTTCTTCATTTGCCTTCCTTCTGCAAATCCTTGCCCTGACGATAAGCCGTGATATGGTAAACTACGTCTAGGGATGGACCCCCAGAAAGAAAACAATATTATCTCCAAAACTTTGGACTTTATCCAATTCTAGAGATTATTTTATTTGTATATCTGTTCAGGGATAAACTATTTCTATGGCGCTGCCTAGCTATGACTTTTGCAATTGTGACGACAGGTCTACGTCTTTGTGATTTAAGTACTTTATCTTTTTAGCCTGCAAAGTGTAAAGGTAGATGGCAGCCGGTAAGCTTTGTGTATGGTCAAAGAAAATAATAGCACTACTTAGCTATTATTTTCTTTGGTATGGTGAAACCAGGCGCGGCCCGTGAAATTTTAAAGTTGTATATCTCTGTTATTAATGGGACCCATGCCAAGTTCAGGTTTTTTAAGAGTGAGTCTACTACGAATGTTTTGGTAAAGAAAAAAAATATCTCGTAATTTTTGAATTGACCCACCTGGGAAAAAATAAACACGCTTAGGTATTTTATTTATCATTTTTTCTAAACAAATTTTATATCATTTTGTCGACAATTCTTAAATTTTAAGAGAAAAAAATGTGTTAGTAGAAAGTTATAGTCATTTGAATTTTTTAAAACCTAAAATATAATTTAAAAAAAAAACTAAAGTGACTATAACTTTCTTGTGGCCAATACACTAGTTTCTAAGGGCAGCGCAAGTTTTTTAATATATATTTTTAAAAATATTTTCGAAAATTGTTCTTTTGCCAAATTTTCGTAGATTTGGGGCATAAGCTTTACTGGCAATGGTAGACTATATACTTCGTAAAAAACTGCTAGCACTGAACTAAGCTCAACTATCAATTCCAAAACTAGTTCGAAATTATTTATTAAACAATAAATAACCTGGCATTAATCTACGGTAAACCCTTTTATAGAAAAAAGGGTGGATTCTCAATGTGAGAATAAGGGTTTCTATTTTGCTTTGCTAACGACACATTACTAGCCTGGGACCCGAACTAAACAAAAGGGTGAGTCGAATAACTTATCCTAACTAAAACCAACTAATTTGTTTTAAGTACCCAAAGTTAGGACGACAATAATAATTGTTAGGAGCCGCATGCTGTCATGTCAATAGACAAAACAAGTCATTAGCCAAATTAAGTTTCAAGTTTGCAATTATGCGGTTTGGTCTGCGCTTTTAAATGCAAATTAAATGTTTAGATGTTCATGGTAAGGTATTTGTGGCGTGTTTGTCCACAGTTTGTTTTAATCATATTTGGTTTCGTGATATTTTTGTGTTACTGAGAATACTAGTGGAGGTCGTTTGTGTAGATGGTGAAAGATTAAAGCCGCTTATTCACCAACAAATCACGTGCTCCCAGCTATTCTTTCTCACACCTTTAACCAGAGTACTAGTTTCTACATATTAAACAATAATGACACCTATGGACATCTTTGTCAATGCCTTTATAATGAAACAATTTTAAAATTTTTATCTGTGGCAATTATTTAATTCAAAATAATTTTATTCAAGTGCAATTTTTAAATAATACGAACATTTACTTTAAACTCGAAAGAATATGAAAACTAAGCAGTAGGTACAATAAAAATATCAAAATTCAAAAACTCCACACCCATATTCAACAGATATTTCTAATTGCTTTCTTAGATATCTGAAAGAATTTCTGCAGTGGCACTACCCAGAAATTTTATTTGGGGGGAGGAGGCTGACTAGATTGGGGTGCCAACTTTCGAATATAATACGAAAGGGCAATCTAGTGCGGCAGGCGGAAATTTTTTAATGGTGCCACGCCCACACGCTTTATAATTTCAAATACACGCCGAAAACGAAAATTTGAAGTAATGGATATCATGTATCCATAGAGAAAATATATAATAGAGAAATAATGTCATTTGCGAATGTGGCAAATTTACCAAGCTGAATCCGTAAACAAAGACGGTCTTCTGCGGGCTTGCGCCTTGTCGAACGTTTGCCTTGTGATAGACAGGACCGTACTTCAAAATTTATTTCACATGACGTGAATCTTTTATCGAGCAATAAATGCTAAATATATTACTTGTAATTATTCTTTTTATTAATGATAAAAATGTAACCATCAGTGAGATTTTAACAAAAATTGTATAGTTTGTTGGCTTAAATCTGGGTTTTCTTGCTATACAAAACTGTCGATAATTCCTCGAAAATAGCTCAGTTTATACATATACAGTGCGTCTCTTTAATGTCCCCCCTCTTAATTTTTTAAATGTTATATTTACAAAATTGAAAGTTGATATAAAATATAAACATTGTATTCTAAACAATTGAAATAAAATATGCAACTGTTTTAAGAAGTAAAATAGTAAATCAAAAAATTACCAAAACTATGTGTATATTTTATTGGATTGGCATCCCATCCTGTATAATTATTGAACAAACCAAGTTCTATGGTAAGATGTAAATATTTTTACACCTATTTACAGTGTGTGCACTTGATACTTTGGTGAAAGCGCTACTTACTTACGGCCCCATGTCAATCTAATCCACTGATATCTTAGCGATCCTTTGGCGAAAGCGCTTTTTTCTTTGGCCATCCCTTTTAAAATACTCCCCTCTACCCTAATCCACTAGTATTTTTAGTGCCCTTTTGACGAAAGCGCAAATATGCCTTTTGGACACTCACCCTTCTAATCCACCGATATCTTAGCGATCCTTTGGCGAAAGCGCTTTTTTCTTTCGCCATCCCTTTTAAAATACTCCCCTCTACCCTAATCCACTAGTATTTTTAGTGCCCCTTTAGCGCAAGCGCAAATATGCCTTTTGGACACTCACCCTTCTAATCCACTGATATCTTAGCGATCCTTTGGCGAAAGAGCCTTTTTCTTTCGCCATCCCTTTTCAATTACTCCCCTCTACCCTAATCCACTAGTATTTTTAGTGCCCCTTTGGCGAAAGCGCAAATATGCCTTTTGGACACTCACCCTTATGTAATATAGGGGAAGGCGGCATTGACACTATATATGACCTTCTTACACCATCTTACCCCTTATACAATGACCCTAATACACACACACACACCCCATCAGTGCCTTTCTGACACCTTGACCACACTCAATATACGTCACTGATAAACATTTCTACTTCTTCGTGTGTGTGTTCACTTCAACACCGGAGTGCATTTAAGATAAAAGTTAGAAAATTTATTTGGTTAGAGTTAATCTTAATAACTCAAAACTTAAAAGTATTTTTGCAAATGGAAATAGCCAACTTCAGCATTTACAACAGCTGTATTCCATGTGTTTCCTTCAGTGATTACAACTGGGTCCGGTTCTGATCGCCGAGTTGCGTCATTGAGTTCAACAACCACTTTTGCTAGACGTCCTGAGTGCGCATGCCTCGAGAGGACCGTCGTTTAAAAATCTGACTGGCGCCCAATGCGCACAAGCGCACTTTTTCACCCATACATTGGACGGATTCAGCTGGTGTCGCGAATACGTTGTGATGGTCTAAATATATTTTGTCTATGGATGTATCGCATTTGTTATTTTGTCAAGACATTATGCGAAAGTCAATCAACTAGCTTGTTTTTTGTTATTTTTTAATTCTAATTTTAGGAAAAAACTTATATTTGACGAATCCTAAGTTATAGGGGACATAGCGGTCGGATATTATCGACTGCAATATCGATAATATCGATGGCAGTGGCGGCTGGTGAAATTTCAAAGTTGTTGATCTCTGTCCCTATTTACAGGACCTGTATCAAATTTAGGGGTTTTAATAGTGAGCCCACTGGTAATGTTTTGGTAAAGAAAAAATACCTTTTGTAATTTGCGAAAAAAGGTTGAATTTTTGGTGTGCCCCTCCTAGGAAAAAATGAACACGTATTTTATATATTATTTTTCCTAAACAAATTTCACATCATTTTGTCGACATTTTTTAAATTTTGAGAGAAAAAAATGTGTTAGTAGAAAGTTATAGTCATTTACAGCCAGATTCTCCAACGCTAGTCCGGTCTAATTTGACAACCAAAAGTTTTAAACTGACAACTGTAAGAATAAGACAACTAAATTTTATACTATGAATTTATTTCGGAGCTTTTTCGCAAATTTATAAAGAAAAGGGAAATTTTAGTACGCACTTTCGACAATAATAGGACTGAATTCACTCTAGCAACCCATTCCAAGATGAAAATTATTTGAAAACTAAGCAAATCGCTGAAATATCCGAATAATTCATAAATTTTCAAAGACGTCTTATTAACAACGACAGGAGGAAAACTTGTCAAAACATAACTGATCAACTATAAGATCTTAATTTAAACCAGAACTAAATCTTAAACTCTCTTAGTGAATCTGGATGTTGATTTTTTTTAAATTACATTTTAGGCTTAAAACAATTAAAATAACTATTATAACTTTCTACTAACACATTTTTTTCTCTCAAAATTTAAAAACTGTCGACAAAATGATGTAAAATTTGTTTAGAAACAATAATAAATAAAATACCTAGACGTGTTCATTTTTTTCCTAGAAGGGGCACACCAAAAATTCAACTTTCTTTCGCAAATTATAAAATGTTGTTTCTTTACCGAGGCATTCCCAGTGGGCTCACTATTAAAACCCCTAAATTTGGTACGGGACCTGTAAGTAGGAATAGAGAAATACAACTTTGAAATTTCACCAGCCGCCACTGATCGATAGTATTCCACTATCGAAGAATATCGATACCGAAAAAACACTATCGATACTATCGAATATGCGTATAATATTAGTCTTTGTAATATGATTTTAAAAAGTGACAATGGGCCAAAGTATTATTCGACAAAAAGAAATAATTCGGCTGCATTAGGAAAACGTTTCGTGGGCCATATAAAATTACCGCGCCCAGGCTTGCTTTAATTTATAACTGTTTTCAGTTGGTAACACTAGTGCACCACCAATTATAGGTATCGAAGAAAAAATGATTAGGATACGCTGGTGTTGCCTGGTTCTATCAATCGAATACGTATATAAATGCAGTTCAACTAAATATTTAAACACCCATATCATTCCATGTTAAATCTAAAATAAACGTTTTATTTCAGGGTTGTCGCGTTTAATTTCAATAATTTTTAAACAAACAGACTTAACCTTAGTAACTACTGATGGCACTATCGATAGTATCGATAATGATTTTAAGGACTATCGAAACCGATCGATAGGGATGACTATCGATAGTATCCGACCACTAGGGGACGTTTAAAACTAGGTCAATCATTTTTTAGAAATAAAACTCGAAAACTCCAAAACATCTTATGCCTATGTATAATGCAAAACCGTGTGGGACGGCCTTTCAGGTCAGGCGCTCAGCAGCAGAGCGTATCCTTTCGAGAACGCCAGTCACTTCTGTTCTAAATCAATAATTACACCGGCACACAAAAAAAAAAAGTGGTCTGTACATTTGACCAGACCCATCTATCTATATGTATTTTGATGCGCTGAATCCAAATCCGAAGTCCGTATGGCCCGTACACCCTCAAATTTTGAGTAAATTGCAAAAAACGCTGAAAATGGCTAAAAATTGCGAAAAAGTGCAGTTATGAAAAAGAAGAAAATTTTATTGAACTAGATCAAGTATGTTTCTTATGATTTTGATGCGCTAAATCCAAATCCGACGTCCGTTTGGCTCGTACACCCTCAAAATTTTGAGTAAATTGCGAAAAACGCTGAAAATGGCTAAAAATTGCGAAAAAGTGCAGTTATGAAAAAGAAGAAAATTTTATTGAACTAGAACAAGTATGTTTCTTATTTATTTTGATGCGCTAAATCCAAATCCGTCGTCCGTTTGGTCCGTACAACCTCAAAATTTTGAGTAAATTGCGAAAAAACGCTGAATATGGCTACAAATTGCGAAAAATTGCAGTTATGAAAATAAAGGAAATTTGATTGAACTAGGTCAAGTATGTATGTATGTAAAGTTCGTTTGGCCCGGACACCCTCAAAATTTTGAGTAAATTGCGAAAAAACGCTGAAAATGGCTAAAACTTGCAGTTATGAAAATGAAGAAAATTTTATTGAACTAGATCAAGTATGTTTCGTATGTATTTTGATGCGCTGAATCCAAATTCAGAATCTGTCAATCTCAATCATTCATATATTTATCAAAAATCGTAAAAAATAGCAATGAAGAGCAAAAAATAGTATTGTTCTTACGCACCAATGAGGACTTTTATTACATATGTGGGAGTGATTTCTTGTAACATTCTACTCTACAGAAGCCAAGATACCCACTACTGCAGAACTGCAGTCGCTTGACGACGACGCGACGCCTGCGGGCCTGCTTTGTCACCCTGACCAGACGCCGATACTGGGGTTCCGAATCCCTGCATCGTAAACTTATCGCTTGTGTCTGCCATGACGGCATACACGCCGTTAACCCAGGGACTCTGCCAGATGGTTCTGTTGCCCACCGTCACCACGTGGAGGTGCCCTGGTTACAGGTACAGCAATCAGTCCTAGTCCTCCGAAGTTGAATTGCAAGTTCTAGCTATTTGTCGAAGTTTTTTGCAATGGGTATACGGGCCAAACGGACTTCGGAGTCAAAATACATACGAAACATACTTGATCTAGTTCAATAAAATTTTCTTCATTTTCATAACTGCAATTTTTAGCAATTTTCAGCGTTTTTTCGCAATTTACTCAAAATTTTGAGGGTGTACAGGCCAAACGAACTTCACATACATACATACTTGACCTAGTTCAATAAAATTTTCTTCATTTTCATAACTGCAATTTTTCGCAATTTGTAGCCATATTCAGCGTTTTTTCGCAATTTACTCAAAATTTTGAGGGTGTCCAGGCCAAACGGCCGTCGGATTTGGATTTAGCGCATCAAAATACATAAGGAACATACTTGATCTAGTTCAATAAAATTTTCTTCTTTTTCATAACTGCACTTTTTCGCAATTTTTAGCCATTTTCAGCGTTTTTTGCAATTTACTCAAAATTTGAGGGTGTACGGGCCAAACGGACTTCGGATTTGGATTCAGCTCATCAAAATACATATAGATAGATGGGTCTGGTCAAATGTACAGACCACTTTTTTTAGTTTGTGTGCCGGTGTTATTAATTTTTGAAAAATGAAAAAGTGTTAATTAAAATAAAGCAATATTACCTATTAACATCATCAGAATTACTGTTAAAAATATTTTCTTAGTTAAGTAATAGAATATTTAGTGAAACATTTTTTTCTTATACATATGCTCGGGGGGGGGGGGGGTGCTGCAGCACGACAGGCCCCACATCTTCGGTGCGCCACTGAATTTCTGATTTCCTCCTGGGATATTGAACGAACTGCCTGGGTAATTCTGCCTTTTAGCACGTCAATATTATTTGGTATTGAAGTAGCATAAACAATTTGTTTTAAACGGCCCCATAGAATCATATCGGGGCTCCTTGAGGGCTATAAAATTGGGCCATTTCTACCAATCCGCCTTGGACCAATTCTGCGGTGAAGCCATCCTATTATCTCGCGAGCGCAACGTGCTGGACAACCATCTTGTTGAAAATACATTTTTTGGGGAAATTTGTATGGCAAATTTTCGAGTTTATCGCTAAAAAATTAATCCAGCATTTCTAAGTAAGATACTCTATTGCATGTGTTAATAAAAAAAACATAAGCCTATAATGCCATGGACAGATATCGCGCATCACACGTTCACAGAAAACATAATAAATTTATAAAAATGAATATTTCCACTTAAAATCGTCGTCTCCCACTCATAAAAGAAAAATCTAGTCTTTTCGCTTCATCTCCTTCTTCCAGTGTTTGGTTAAAACGGGTTTAAACGAAAATAATTTATTTTCTTTTACGATCAGGAACTCACTTCTCACATTTTCGAGAATGGCATGTGTTACTTAGAAGTTCATGGTGGTCATTTTGAACAACTTTTAAAATAATAAGAGAAATAAAGGTACTTAAATTTTCAGTTTCTTTTTCATGATTTTTAATTTTTTATAGGCTTGCTATTTAAAAACGAATTAAGATACAGACCTCGGGTTTGCGGTAAAATGTTTCTTTTTTAAAGACCTTTAAAATGAGGTACCACACGGCCAGAGCTGGGAAGTAATCGGTTACTTTTGTTATCGATTACTGTAATTGATTACATTTATTGTAATTAGGAATCGCGGCTGATTACTTTTTTTAAGAGTAATTGGTAATCGTTTACAATTTTTGAGGAATTTGTAATCATTTCCAAAATTGCTGTAGAAAAGGAAGTCATGGTTACTTTCAGAAATCGTGATCCTTATTGTAATCGCGATTCCTTGTTATAATAGTGATTCCTTATTGTAATCATGATTGCTTATTGTAATCGTCATTTCCCATTTTAACCATGATTACTGAAAGGAATCGGAAGACTTGCGATTTCTTTAGTAATCATGATTAGAATGAGAAGTCACGATTACTTTTAGCATGTTTATTTGCATTACATGACCAATTTTTTCCTGTTTAAACTGGATTTCTGGAGGCTTTATACCAAAATCTATCAACGACCTGCATCGCAGTTTTGGTTGTGTGGTGGTGTGTCGTAGAAATTAAGTTTTGCGTGCGGTGGACTCAGAGTGAGTGTTAGCTATTTCATATAAGGACGATATCTTTTTTACTCTGTGTTCTGTATGGTGTTATTCATTCATGAATGATAAATTTTACTTACTATAATACTGCATTATGAAAATTAAATAAAACGTAAGTCCATTACAATGAGAGAATATCCACATCCTATTCTACTACTACTACAATTTCTTTTTTCACCAGAAAACCCTTAATATGTATGTATAAATTCATGCCTGCCGCTATCCATTTATTCCAGTAAGTAGACCGAGTGTTTTCATTCGCTTTTATCATATACGCTCCTAGACGTCACTTCCTGAGTGACGAGAATTTTGAAAAACTAGTCGTAATGAAGGCCACTAGTTGCTTAATTGTTTTTTATAGTTTTGTCCCTTCCACATAAGTTACAGGGTGTCCCGTAAGAGCTTGCTATCGGCCGCAACTCAAAAATCCCTTATGCTACATCACTAAAAATATTTTTAAGTTCTCAGGCTGGCCCAAAGAAGGTGTGATTTCTCCACTGTTATTCAGTTGTTTAGAGGAATTAATTTTTAGTTTTAAATATTATTTATTAATATGAAATATTTTTTCTTTTGATCAAGTAAAAAGTACTCACAATTTTAATCGTGTATGGTGATTACTTTATGATTACAAAATCAATCGGGAATTGATTACAATTTTTACCTGTAATGAGTAATTATTAATTGATTACTTTTTTGACCAAGTAATTGTAATCAGTAATCGATCATGGTTTTTTCTGTAATCGTGCCAGCTCGCCCACGGCATTGGGTTGCATTTAAAAAAAAATTATCTCAACTCCCTAGCGTCACCCCTCAAGGGGGTTGAAAAAGTTAAATTACATAAAAAAAGTAGATTTTTTAACCAATAAGATACACCTAAAATTTTGTGTCTCCATCTTTACTAATAGCAAAGGTATTTGCCCATACTAAGACTTTTCGAACACCCTGTATATCTGTTTTATTAAGCCGTCTCTCAACATGTCTCCAAAAATGTACAAAAATGCAATGACTTTTTGTAATACTTAAAATCAATTCGGTGCAAAAATTATTTGCTTAACATAGCATAGTTTTCAAAAAATAATAAACTATTATAATTAACACCCCCCAAAAAGTGTAGAATTTGCGCAGGTTTGCGCAGGTATGTTCAGGTGCGCTCAAGATTTTTACGTTTACTTAGAAACGTTTAGATTTACTCAGGGTCGTGTTCAATTCAAATGGGGATAACTACAAAATAATATTATGTGATAAATGAAAAGCATAAACTGATAACCGTCGTGAAATAGTGTGGTTATCACAATTTAATCATTAACCTGTTATTCAGGCAACATATTTGATTATTTTTAGTAACTAATGGCTGTTACTGATACCTCCACGTGAATAAAGCAATAATCGTTTTGAAATAGTTTGGTGATTACAATTTGGTGTTAAATTTGTTATTATATATATTTAGTAATTAAAAACGGAATAAGGGTGATCGATTAAATCATATCCAAAGTTTTAAGACTGCTACCACACCTTAGACAAAGCAAAATCAACTTTCTATTTAATGTAGACAACGCAGAATTTACTGGTCATAAAGAAATTCTTAAATAATAATCAAAACCCGTTAATTTTAATTTTCTTTAAATTTTCTTAATAGCTAGACGTAATCGTCGTTCAGAATTAAATACCGTTTAATTAGTAAAGGGCATGGTCTGATAAAACCCAACTTTAATTAATTTCATCATTACGTTGTTTTATTTGCTATAAACCTTTGAGGCATCTTAATTTAATTAAAATAAATAAGAAAAAATGTTTTGTTTCGGTGTCGAATTTTTGTGCAAAAAATCGAATCATTTCAGAACATATTTACAGATTTCTTACACTCGCTGCCTTCTTTTTAAGATAATATATGTTTTCATGTTCGGGAGGCAACAAACCTGTATTTTAATTAAGAAGAAAACTATTACATATATGTGCAGTAATTGTGACTGTAGTTTTCTCTTGGCAAAAATTATTTAATAATGTATAGCTTGTTGCCACCGACGAATCGAGAGATCACTATTACTATCGGATTATGGCGGATTTCCTTCACTTGGACTGCGTTCCTCCCATCATCACCTTGTGCCCTCATTAACAAAGACTAACAAACTCAAGTTTCACAAGAACCAAGAATGGACTTCGCTAGCCTTTCTCAGCGTGTTTCCGCAAGATATGCACGGCAACATACCGGCTCCGAATATAATTCATCTGGAATATTATAATGTTAATTTTCTTGACTTCTACGCTTTCCTATCCTTTGCTTAGAACACAATAAATTGCTTAATCCATCATCCCAAAAAAAATTCTGGCGTCACAGATTCTGCTCTATATCCTGGAGATCGTGATATTAAAAAATTCTAAGACAGATGGGTGCAGTTACTGGATTTAGATGTGTTTTAATCTAATCAGTTTACTTAAATATATTAATCTGTACTTCTATTTTTCCCTTTGTTGTCTCTACCTATCCTACGTTATTGCAAAAAATCTAGATATGTATCTCGGTCTTTCATTTTAACCTCTATTTGTTTCAAGCGTCAATAACAGGAAAAAGACATATGCTGTTTTTCAGCCCGAGTAAAAATACTTTGTTCTTTGAAAATCAGGCATCGTGAAAAATTCTAGAATAAAATCTTACAGATGAGTGTTTCTCCGGAACACGCGCTTATAATATTTTACTTGTAAGATTTATAATAAACTAGCTTTCGCCCGCGACTTCGTCGGCGGTATAACAATTTACAAACTTATTGTTACCGTTTTCTCTAACACAAAACTCGCATATTTTACTTATTCGTCGTATGGCATTTAAAAGTATGATCGATCGTCCCTGCATATTTTAAAATTCGGGTGTAGTGGCTTTACGCAGTTCTTCTATAGGGCGATGTCGAGACTTGTAAACTCTATTTTGTAAGTAACCCCACAAAAAAATCAAGGACGGAAAGATCGGGTGATCGTGGTGGCCTTCATACATGTCCTTTGGTTCCTATCCATTTTTCAGGAAAATTATTTTCTAAAAAAGGGCATATTATTCCGACATTATCGGCAGGCCTGTTTAAAATATATATTTGTTAAGTAAGCCAAGGGAACAACATCTAGCAGTTCAGGTACAAAATCTTGCAATATATCCAGCTAACGATTTGCTAAAAAGCAGTGGCTGCTGGTGAAATTTCAAAGTTGTGTATCTCTGTTCCTACTTACAGGACCCGAACCAAATTTACGGGTTTTAATAGTGAGCCCACTGGGAATATTTTGGTAAAGAAAAAAAACATTTTGTAATTTGCGAAAAAAAGTTTAATTTTTGGTGTGCCCCTCCTAGGAAAAAAATGAAAGCGTCTAGGTATTTTATTTATTCTTTTTTCTAAACAAATTTTACATCATTCTGTCGACAGTTTTTAAATTTTGAGAGAAAAAAAGGTGTTAGTAGAAAGATATAGTCATTAGAATTTTTTCTTAAATTTTATTTTAGGCTTAAAAAAATTCACACTTCGAAATTTCATCAGCCGCCACTGCTAAAAAGGTCCCCTCATAAATTCTATAAGTTAGTTGCCTTACCAAATTAAAACAAGCAACGCTGAAACCGAATCTTCCCTGCTGCTCCTCAAAGTAAAGATGATGGATTTCTTGATACCATGTCTGGTATTGTGTCTATTAAAAATACCCGAGCTTGTAAAATATGCCTCATCGGACCATATCACGAATTTTCCAAAATTTACATTGGTTTGAGTTTGTTGCAAAAACCAATTGCAAAGAATGATACGACATTCAGCATTCCAAAGATGTAAATGCTGAACGATTTTGTCTATATGGTCTAAATTTATATTTTTGTAATATAGTTTGTGCTTGAGCCTTGGTCACTCCCACTTCTTTCTCAATAGCCCTACACGTAGTAGAAGGAGTTGCTTCTACCCTAAAACGTTAACCTCGTCAATTACTCGATTTTCCCTATTACATATAGGATTTTGGTCTTGGACTGTTTAAACGCACTATAATTAACTTTTTTATTTCTAGAAAATATATCGGGAAAAGGTTGCCTTCTGTCTGGATATCTAGAATGAATATAGAAAAAAAGCCAAAGATAAATTTATAATGGATATAAAATCGTACTACCTGTTAAAATATAGCTCGGCGGCATCATCCGAATTTTCGTTCGATTCAATATAACAAACTAACATGTAACAATTATACTTTTCAAAGTTCTGATAAACTCTCATTTCAGCCATTTTTTTAAACGAAAAACACAGTAATAAATAACAAGTAGGGATTTTGAGAACCATAATTCTTTTAAATGATCTCTTACAAATTTTGACAAGCGGTCTGAGTAGCAGCCATGAAAGGATACTATTATATTCATTTGCTTCAAATCATTGTATCACGGCTTACCATGAAATATTACACCCTTTTATTAATTGTAAAATTCGGAAGTTATTCCAAAAGATGTATACCAACATTTATATATTTTTAAAAATCTTATGAAAAAAGCAATCGAATGAAAACAAAATATATAGGGCCTCCCATTTAAAAAAATGCAACTTTGGTTTTTATCTTAAAATTCGTTCCTTCCAAAAAAAAAATTGACTACGCCACTGGATTCTACGCAAAAAACTAGATAGTAATTAATTTTTACCTTACCGATAAGTTAAAAGGTAACTGAGATACGCTTGAAAATGACACATTTTCAAAATAGCGCTGTATCTCCGAAACGAAGGGGGCTATGAAAATTCTATTTGTAGCACGTTTCATGAAAAAATAGCACAGTATTGCGAAAACCGCAGCTCTCTATATTTAAATATAACCGAGATACCCTGCACAAGTGTCGAAAACTGGACACCCTGTACATATTTCTTAATTAATTTAAATAAATGAACACATATATTATATTTTTAGAGAATGATCCCAGGAAAAATAAAACCTGATGACGACCTTTGTATTCTTTGCTAGAAAGGGAAGGAAATAGTGAAATATTGAGGTTCATAAGGCAGTAGTAGAAACCTGAAAAGTTTTATTATAGTTTGAAATGTATAGAATGACGAAAAATAAAAGATACGGGAAACTAACATAAAGTTGCCCCGAAAGAACGTATGCTAATAGCATGGAAAGTTCTGAAATGTGAAAAGAGTTGTTTTCCGTCTTCGTTTAAGTAAAAGTTGTGTTAGACTCAAACACAAATTTGCCTATGGAACTAGTATTAATAATAAAAATAGTACGAATCCAAGTTTACGATATTCCCAAGTTATTTTTAATGCGGATTGTAAAAAATGAACTGTTAGAAAAAAAATAACAAAATTAAATATATATGTATTTAAAGTTATAAGTTTATTTTTCATTTTACGGAAAAAATCAATTTTTCATAAAAAGCTCTGCTTGTTGAGAAAATAACACTCAAATGAATAATTTTGACAGCATATACGGGGTGTCAAAAAAATTAAAAATGATAAATGCCGCAGAAGGAAAATTATCTTTCATTTTAATTGCAAAGTACAATAACGTATGAAAGCGTCGTCCAGAACTGAAAAGTGATCGAATATGAAATTTAACCAAATAACTTTATGGTCATTCATATGTGCCTTTGAATTTTTTAAAAAAGTGTTTTGAAATACATGTTTCTTAAATAACATATTACCAAAATAACCAAAAGTAACATTTTATGACATACTACATCAGGTTTTAACATGACCAGCGTTTCTTTTCAAACATAGAAACTATTGTACGTCGTGAAAATTCCGCCACTGCATTTCTAACCATCCGTGAGGAAATGTCGACACGTTCTCTGATAATTCTCTATAAATGGTCTATGTTTTCGAAAGGCCAATAAGCATAGATTTTTTCTTTTAGGAATCTCTATAGTCCCTTAGAAAGAATATCTAGGGACCTTGGTGGCCAAGCAAATTCTGACCTTCGTCCAATCTACCTCTGTGGAAATGTCCGATTTAAAAATTCTGTCACTCTTGCAAAGCCGTGCCATGGAGCACCGTCATGTTGGAAGCAAAGTGTGTTTCTTATATCCAGTGGTAGTCGATAAAAAAATTCAAATAATTCCGAGTTCAAACACTGCAAGTAAATTTCACCGGTAATATTTTCTCGAAAAAAGTACGGCTGTACAATTTTGCTTTAAAAACACCACAACGTTTGCCTTGAAAGAATACTGGTCACCACACTACGACAATTACAAAGTGGGGATTCTCATCATTCCACCACCTACAGTTTTGGGAACACACCACTCCATTTGAGGTGAACGTGTTCTCATCTGAAAATAATAATTTTCTTGCAAAAAATGGTTCATCTTCAATCTCACCTTGAAACCAAGAGTAAAAGAAAAATCGAGAATCAAAATCTCCAGGCTGCAGTTTGTGAAGAAATTTTGGTTTGTGTGAAAATGATTTTTCGGTAAAATATCTTGGGCCATAGATTTTGTAACAATTCGTGAAACAGTTTGTGAAGTATTTCTTAATGAGAGTTTTGGATTTTTCACGACAGCTTAGAAAACCACTAATTGGATATCTTCATCCGTCCGCCAAACTTGGTGCTTGTCAGAAAATGTATTGCTTACAGATCCGGTATTCTTAAAATTATTAACAATATCTCCAACAGTCACATGGCTTATTAATTTATTCGGGTGTCTTTCATTAAAAATTTGAGCAGCCTCTGTAGGTTTTATAGTGATTCCCAACAATTAATACTATTTCAATTTTTCTTCCGTGGTAAGTTTAAGAACCATATTTAATAAAAAGGAATCACAACTGTCAGCATTTACAAATAAAATAGTTAGTGGTGAATGTTTTATTTACTATCACATCTTACTTTGTACTTTTCCAGATAAACTAGATGAATGAAAAACGTTCCGAAAATATTTTTTTATATATATTTTAAAAACAATAATTTTTTTATTGTTTATTTTGGTAATTTGTAATATTTGGTAACGTTATTCCAAAAACATGTATTTTGCAACACTTTTTAAAAAGAATTCAAAGATACCTACGAATGATCATAAAGTTATTTCATATTCGATCACTTCGGATGACACTTTCTTACGTTATTGTACTTTGCAATTAAAATTAAAGATAGTTTTTCTTTGTATGGTATTTATCGTTTTTACTTTTTTTGACACCCCATATATGCTGGGACAAAATTTTTGATTTAAGTGTTATTTTCTTAACAAGCAAACTTTTTTATGAAGGATACCTTTATTCCGTAAAGTCAAAAATAAAAAAAGGTTCTCATTTGTTAAGATCTGCATTTTTGAAATGGATTTAAGACATTGTATTTTGAGGTATAAGGAAGTTGCAGTGTAAGTTTTTTTCAAAACTATCAAAAATGTAAAGATATTTTTGTGAGGAGAAAGCAAGTATAATTAGTTAAGTGGTACCTCTAAATTTTTTCCAATTTTGTAGTTTTTTTTCGGCATTTACTTAAAAGGCAAGATTTGGTACCAGTTTAAATTAAGATTTTTGAGTGAATCAGTTTTAGTCTTGTTACTGTTAATAAGTCGTTATCAAAAACTTATGAGTTATTCTAATATTTCATTAGCTTGGTTTTGAAATGATTTTTTTCTTGGAACTGGTTGCTAAAATGAATTAAGTCTTATTGTGAAAAATGCTTGTTTAAATTGGCCTTTGCTTTATTTCGCAAAGAGACTCAAAAGTAAATTCATAGTACAAAACTTAGTTGTCCTATTTTTATACTTGCCAGTTTAAAACCTTGCTTGTCAAATTGGACCGGTCTTAGCAACAGTGAATTCCGGTTTATATTTAGCTTCTGATTGTGCTTTTTAGAGTCTTTTACGGATCCGTTCGTTGAAATTGCTAAATGACTGTTATCTCCACGGTATTTATCCTTGTCCTCTTCTCATTCTCAAGCAGTGAGCACGTAAATATTTCGTATAAAAAGTTTTCTGTTTATTTTATCAAAAAACACCTAGATCCGTCGACTTTATTTTATATTTTGGGCATTTTTAAAAAAATTTATATTACACAGGGTGGCTGATATGGCACTGGATATGGGCCATTTTGCAATTCTATGAGATTCTAGAATTTTTAAAAAATAGCCCATGTCTAAGTTGAAAATTTTTCGAAATATTAAGATTTAAAAAGTAACATTCCAACTCAGTTGCACTGCTATACATCCTATCAAATAAAAACAATGGTATATTTATTATTAAACTTGCTATCATGATAGGAAATTACAGTAATTAGAAAATTAATGCTTGTTGTTACCCCCATGGTCAAAATTTTAAAAAACGAATTTAAAATGATTGTAGAGCAGCTGCTAATAACGTTTCAGTATTTGCAGAACTTTGTAGATTTTGTCTGACATTTTAAACAATACAGTCCCAGCACGATTAGTTACTTTAAATTAAATCTCTGCGAAACAATTTATCCCGGGTTAAAAGTTTTCGGTTCAGTTTAGGGAATACTTATGTGGTCTGAAACTTCGCAGAATATAATGAATTAGGCAAGTGGGAGTCCGGCGTCGCACCATAATGGTTCTATATATATACACGTATACTACTTACATGCACAGTAGTTTATACTTAGGTAAAGTAAGAATCAAGCAAGAAAAACCACGAGCGTTATAACGGACAGAGACAGCAATTATTTCCTTCTTTCTCATCTTTTGCAAAGTGGGCATCAGAGGCGTGTTATGGATTATTCTTATGATAAAAGTAGGGGTGCTGAATGAACTGGCAACGCTGCACGATTTTCGCTTTGGCCAAATCAGAATCGAAATAAACTCCGTCCCATCAACATAAATCTCTTATCATTGCGAGTGCCTCTCCGATGTCGCCGAACGTAGAATATGGTCAGATATCAATAAACCATAACCATTAATTCTCATTTAACTGACACTGACACAATACAACTACCATAATTTACTTGTCTGTTTTTACAGGTACAAAAACGGGAGATTATCACGACATGAACCACGAAAATTTTATGGCATGAGTTGAAAAGCAATTAGGTATTGTCCAATTTACCTGAGAGGTCCGTCCTCGTTATAGACAAAATATAAGCAAGGCCTGCAAGAAAGAAGAAATGCTAAACTGGTTAAATGAAAGGGGATTACCCCCAGATCCCAAATTAACCAAACCGGAACTATACAAAACTATTTTAGAAAATAAGTTTCTGTTTCCGACGCAATAGAAGTTGGATGAACTGTTGGAACGACATAGTCACTGTGTGCTACGTTTACCTCCTTATCACCCGGATCTAAACCCTATAGAAAAAATATGGGCATTAGTGAAGAATTGCGTAGCAGCTACATTTAAATTAGCCTATATGGAGGCACTGACTAAAAATTTGAGGAGATGTCTGAGCAAGAGTGTTATAATATTTGCCAACATGTGAACAAATATGAAAATGAGCTTATAAGGAAAGAGCATTTCTTGGACAACCCTCTAGTTTTTACAGTGAATACGGGTTCATCGGAAGAAAGTGAAGACAGCAAGTGTGATGACAGTATAGTAGAGAAGAGCGATATTTCACGATCTGTTATTTTTTCACTGATATCTAAAAATCACAAGTAACAGTTGCTACCAGAGTCCGTGTAAAAGCGTGACGTGAAAAGTGATATCTTTCCATAAGGTTGATTTTGCGTATGTCACCGTGAATAATATATGGGCTGCACGGGATATCGTGCCTTACGTCCGTTTAACGTTTTATGAAACGCATGTCGCGACTCGCGTGTGACGGAGTTACGGGACCTTATTTTTAGTATTTGATATTCGTGAAATATGATATCAGTGGTGCCAGTGATCACTGATATTGTATATCAATTTGTGGATTAGATATAGAATAAAAGAATTGCGGTTGGAGATTGGAGCGTATATTTTTTTCATTTCGTTTTTTGGTTGCTGTTACACGATGCTAGTGTTATTAAAAAAAGAAAGAGAAGTTATTTATGGAATTTTTTTTAAATTGATAATGAAAAAAATAGTATTGCAAAATGTAATATATGTCAAGCAAAGCTGTCTTTTTAAATTATAAGCACCCTACAATTTCGCTTACATTGGACGATCGTAATTTGGTAACTTTGTTATATGATTATTACTTAAACTTATTTTAAGCGATCAAAAATATGTTTTTGATTTTTCTTTTTTTTTTCTAAAGAATACTTTAGAATAGATACCTATTTATTTTTTTAGGAAAACGCTACCAGCTTAGATATTAGGCAAGAATGTTTATTTTAGTTTGAACAAACCGATGTGTTTGTTTGGTTTGTTTTGTTTGTGTACCAGCGAATTTACTACCCACTTTGTCGTTTTTATAAATTTAATAAGTTAATTTGATTATAAATTTGATATATTGTTGTTTTATGTCCGTGTATGACATGGAAAGCACTGAGCACAGCTACTGAACCGGAAAACCGTTCCAAAATTGTTAAAGTAGTAAGTAAGTGATATGATTATATATATATATATATATATATATATATATATATATATATATATATATATATATATATATATATTATTACAGGGAGCGGATAAAAATAATATTGTGAATTAGGTAGAACTTTTGCGATTTTGTATTAGGGATTTTTTTTCTTTTTTTATACAATACTTAACAATATAAAATAATACAAATTTCGAAGATTACATTGTCCCTTTCTGTATACAATGACACTAAAATCAAAATCTAGTGAAAGAGCCCATTATTGTTTCACATTTTGTACGTTTAAT
This sequence comes from Philopedon plagiatum, assembly GCA_963971165.1. Taxonomy (NCBI): domain Eukaryota; kingdom Metazoa; phylum Arthropoda; class Insecta; order Coleoptera; family Curculionidae; genus Philopedon; species Philopedon plagiatum. The sequence goes on along the minus strand of OZ020191.1, from coordinate 27,476,936 downwards.
ACATCAAAAACTCTTTAGAATTTTATCGGTTATCGGCTTAAAACTATGCAGGTTCCTTTACAAAAATATTTTAAGATAATAGTATAAAGCGACGTGAAAAGTCGCTCACTTGAAAGTGTTGGTAAGTGTCCACATAAGTGATCAAGTGACCTAAGCGGTTGGGATATGGCGTCTAGCACTCAAGAGGATCTCTCGAAGAGCTTTCAGCCGACAATGCTCTCTTTGCTCTTTTGCTTTTTACACAAAGCAGGCATTGTGTAAGTTTCCACACGTTTTCAATCGTCGTAAAGAACTAAGCAAAGGACCAGCCAGTGTTGTCAATATTTTAAAATTAGAAAAGCAGAAATCATACGGTTTTTGTTTTATCAAACGCATAGCTATGCATAGGTTTTATGTTGTAAAATGCGTCCTGATACAGTACGTCGCATAACTTTCGTAAAGTTGAAAAAATCTCAGATTTTTACTAAAAAAATTTTGGCTCTGATATACGATTACCACAAAAATTCATAATACAATAAAAAATAAATAATAACAGAAATGCAAATTTAAAAGTTACAAAATTTGATTGTCACAACATATACACGGTGTCCGGAAACCAATGGAACATATTTTAGCTTAGCTTTCTGGAATCAAAATAGACCACCCTGCCTAAGTACAATTCTGCTTCCTTTTAAGCTTTGATTTTTATTTTACATTTTTTAGGTTATATTGCTCATTGTTTAAACATTTTTAATTTAAAACTGGCATACCGGGTTCTTGGGGTAGCTAAATAAGACCATGTGGTTATTTTTGTGTAAACTATAGAGGGTGCTACCAATACCCTACACAGTTTTGTTTTTCCTGGTATTTTTCTGTGCGCATTAATTTTATATATTTTTTTATTTGTTGAAAAAACGTTCAAATTTTTGAAAATTCTGTTCCTATTTAATGACATTACACTACACGGCTAAGAAAAAAAAACAGATTTAAAGATTAACCTTCACATCAGCATAATAACTACTAATAGGTACTCTAGCTAGCTTGCTTATTTTTTGAGATATTTTTGTCAAATTTGCGTTATGGGATTTTTTTTGGCAGAATCTGTTCTTAAAATGTATCTGTCTAGAGGTTTCACATTTTCCAAAACAAAACAGTTTCCAATAGCCGTACCTTATCAGTAATTGCAGCGTGATACCTTCGATTTGATATACGCAAACTGTTCTTTCTGCCAATTTCTTCGTTTTTTCTCTTAAATGATGTTCTTTTAAGCGTCACTAAATAAGAATCTGCCTTTTTTTTGAAACAAATCAAGTTCCCTTTAAAAAAACCAATACCTTTTTTCAAACTGATGCGACAAAAAAAAGTGCCAGGAAAATATAACTATGCGTAGGGTGATATCAGCGCCCTCTCTGTTTTGCACCAAAAATAATCACATTTTCTTCCTTGGTTACCCCTTGAAGTTTCCGTATACTCAGTTGAAGTAGAAAAGCTTACACAATGAACAATATATCTTAAAAAAATTTAAATAAAATACAAAGTTCTCTGGCCTTGACGAGTTGGTCAAGTCGGTATATTTTGACACTAGGAAGTTAAAGTTAAAATATGTCGTTTTCAGACACCCTGTTCACCCAGAATTTTGGCTTAGGAGGACTGAATTAGAGTCAATGATAAAGTCAAAAGCGGAATTAATTTTATAATATAAACTCGAATATAAATAAATGGAATTTAAAAAAATTATTGGCTCTGTCTTTGGTGCGCTCTTGTTTAATATAAAATAAATGTCGCTGTATAGGTACCTACAATAAAAAATTAAGGTCAGAATTTTTGTCGTTTCAGAAAAACTTAACATCATATTTTGTTTTATTTTAAGTGAACTTTTCAACCTTTGGCAGTTATTTGTTCAGGTTTTTGTAGGTTTCTACACATCGCTGAAGTACTTCTGCAAAAAACTTCTATTGACCTTTTTTTAAGTTCAGCTGGCCTTTATTAGGAATTTTTGACAAAGAGTACCTTTTTTAAAATATTCCAGAACAATACACTTCTATGGACAAACTGATGATATTAAACCTAACTATATTGATGCTACTAAAGATTAAAGTCAAGTCTCTGTTAAGTTGACCATAGACAACACTTAACTAAAAAATTACAGTTTAATAATGTTGACTATAGCGAACAGTATCACTAACTGATATTCGGTTTTAGGGTGTTCCGAAGGTCATCTAATGTAACCGGCATTTAGTAGTGTGATTGACAGAAGAACCCTAAAATTTTCGGTTATCTACAGAACAAACCCGAACACTGAAAACTAAGACAAACCTGAGCAAAACTTATTTTTACACCATTGTTTTGGACTGTTTGGAGAATTCTTTATCTTACCTATTGTTTACAATAGAGGTTTTCACGCAGTTTTCTTTGTCTTGACAGAGAAGTTTATTAGAATCTTTTATCACCTGCGTGTGCTAAAATAAGAATGTCACAAATTTTTTTCTGTAGTTATAATTTATATCTAAAAAAAAAATAAATAAATAAAAGACATGCGCGTACAATTATTTATGTATTTTAAGGCAAACCCGCCTTACACCTCACGGTAGAAAGGCATGCGATTAAGTAAGTAAAGTAAAAAATAAATACAACATATGAAAAAAACTAAAATACAGTAAATTTTGAGGAAACAGATTCTTAAAATGACACATGATAGAAGAAACAACCTACCCCGACCGGTTAGCTTGTAAACAACATATCAGGAAACCGAGTTCCTAAAGTAACCATTTTTTCAGTAACCGATCTATCTCTGGTGGCACACGGTGGCACCAAGATGGTTTCTTTCGGAACATACCCTTAATAAGCACAGCAATAGTTGTATGTACCACTAAAATTTCCTAGTGTCCTTCCTAAGGCATATCTAATTAAACAAAAATATTATAGCTGCAACTACTATAACTACTAAAAAATTAGAATACTAATATTTTTTCTCTTACCAAATCATCTTACCGATCAGTAAGTAGTCAGCGCCAGACAAAATATTGCTAAAGTCTTATGCATTTTAAATTTTTACATTTTTTGCTATTCTGAAAAACCAGTAGTAACTACTGCCCAGCTCTGCTACAGATGACATTTTAAGTAAGTATTGCATTTATAAACATATTTCTTTAAAGAGGTTGGAGCGTTATGTGCGCCTGAAACTTAACCTCCAAAGCCCGTTTTTTTTACTTTTTCCGTTTTTTGATTTTAGTTCAAAAATGGTTTATTTGAAGAAAAAAGCTCCTTTTGTTTATGAATCCTGCGTATTTTTTTTTCTACATTGAATTGAATACATTTTTATATGACAGGTAAATTTTTAGGAACAAGGAATTTTTAAAAATGTATTTAAGTATTTAATTTTCACAATATATTTACATAATTTATCACTGTTTTCATTCCTATTGTGACTGCTAACAACTAAATTAACCTAAAATGGCTTCATGCGCCATAACGAGAGGTGGGGCATGGGTTCGTTTTACATAAATGTTCTTGTTGTAATTTCACTTCGTTTGTATATTGGTAATTGGGGTTTCGAAGGTGAAGTTTAAGTCTGCGTAGTTAATAGACGTACATTTTTTAATGTGGAATATACATAAAAATTACAATTATAAAATAAATATTTTATTGTAATTACGAGTGTTTTTTATTTGTGAATTATAGTTATTTATATACTGAAATCGAGAAATTTACAATGATCACTACAAGAAGTATTAATATATGCATATATGATCTACCCATTCTTTTATTATGTACCACTGCCCATTTTTGGGGTTGAAAGGAAGACAGTCTCTTTTCGCCTTGTTTGTGTGCTAAATCCTACCTTTGTGCCGAATTTTAGTATTCTATTCTAGATCCACGGGAATTATCCTAGTATTGTGAGTGTCAAAATAGCTAATCTTTGGGTTTGATTGACTTTAAAAGCAAAAGAGACAAAAACTAAGAGGTTTATTTAAGCTTGCAAACCCTTCTCCAGAATATAAATTTGAGACATAAAATTTTCACCACTGCAATGGTAAAGGGGAGGGGGGATTGAAATTTTATGGTCCAACTTTAAAATTTGTATAAAGAGACTGCAAGATAAAATTCCTGAATTTGGTAGATAACCTTCCCTACATTGTCATAATCTTAAGAATTGACGTTGGTCCTGAAATAGATGACGAAGTACATGGAAAATTACATAAATGTAAAACCGGCATGAGAATAGGCAAGCATACTGATACTGTACGTACAAGAGTAGTATGTTCTTAGATTTAAAACCTTGGTATTGTATAAATAACATTTTAAAAAATTGTTTTTAATAGTGTGGCTCTGAATACAGTCTGAGCACATTACCGATAAACATGTCGTTTCGCTTTCAACGCTTTTATATTCCTACACCTTGATTTGTTGTTTATTTAGCAGTTCACATGAAACAGTACATTATCAGTTTTTTATTTTTCTACTTATTTACCGTTTTGCAAAAAACAGGAAAATAAATTTAGGAGTACATATTTATGTCACGTAGAAATATGAGTCGATTTATAGACCGGATAATGTAGGATAGACGACAATGCTTTCGCATTTAGAACACGTATAGTACAATATAAAATAAGTATTTCCCTGCCATTGGCATTTTCCTATAATGTATTTATCCAGCATGCGATATATTTATAGCTCTAATAATGGGATTTACGAAGGCGTCCATAATCGAAAAATAAACATCTCTTTTTTGGTTTGTTGATTTAATTGTCAATAAGGGCCTATTGTCTACATTACCGCATGGGCTTTTTAGTCGGCAAACGCAAACCGGAACTGACTCCTAAGATCCTTTATTGGATCAACAGTACAATTTATGCGCCCTACGATTGTGTATGATGCCATGACGTGGTTAAACTTGAATATGAAAGGAAAGCTCGTTTCAAGCTCTTTCGTTGACATATTGCCTGCAAGAAACTATTATCGACACTAGCCGTAATAAAACCCGGTAAATTTGCAAGAACTGTAAACAGGGCCGGCCCTAATAAAATAGCAGGTAAAGATAATTTTAATATAATCAGTAAAGGGTATGAATAAATTATTTTTTTACCTGGTTTAATAATTTCAAAATATTTTAGTTTAGTTCCTATCCGTTTGGCAAACCGTGCAGTTGTTTTATGATTTCGATCGTATTTTTTGTTATTTCGAACGTGCTAAAAAATGTGGCGTCCTTGGAAAGACTTTGATCATAGTGCCTCCGGTAGTGCTAATTCAAAAAGAAAATATTTACCGCCCGATGCCAAGCAAATTGTTAAAATGTGTCTGTTTCTTTATTAAACAGGGGATTAAATGTAAATACAGCTGCAGCAGAAAAGTCTTCATTAACAAAAACAAACTCCCTTGTCTACAGTTAAAGATATTGTGACAAAGCAAATTAAAGACAAAAAGTACGTACTAATTCTGGTAAAAGCAAGTGTTTTGACGAAAGCGACAATTATTTGATTCGTAGAACAATGTATGCTATGTACGAAGAGCAAATTGGGCTTACGTCGGATTTATTAAAGCAGCGACTAACGAAAGATGAAACCAACATTTCTAGCTGCAGCAAGACAAGCCTCTGGAGAGTATTATCTAGAATGGCTTTTACATATCGGACCATTAATTAAAAAAGACCAATATTAATGGAATCATTACGATTACGACAGTGGCGCTTTGATTATTTAAAATCTATAAAAAAAATACAGATTGGAAAATCGTTGCATTATCTACCTCAATAAAACGGTTTGATACACATGACACCCCAGCAAAAGGTTGGGTAGATCCATCAGGAAAATACCAAACTAAAGTCCCATCGAACAAGGGAAAATAATTACCATATTACATGCTGGTTCCAAAGATGTTCGGGTTCCAAATTGTTTGTGGTTGTCCTCAAAATATTAAAGATTTATCTTTGGACTACTATACCGATACACAGCAGAACTTTTTAAAGATTGGTTTAAAAATTACCTTTTGCCCAATGTGCCTAAGAAAAGTGTAATTGTAATGGACAATGCTAGTTACCATAGCCGTGAAATAAATAAAGTTCTTAATCCAAATATCACTAAATTATAAATCCAGAACTATATTTTAAAAAATTATATATTATTTTTTGAAAATCCATATATTAAAAATGTGATTTTCTAGATCCTAGAGATACCTATTAAAAATATTTTATTTTAAGAAGAAATACGTATGTGATATCATTGCTGCCGATATGGGGCATACGGTTTTACGCCTTCTCTCCTATTACTGTATTTTTAACCCAATCGAGATGTGGCATTTGGTAAAATCAAATGTTAGAGCAGGAAATAATTCTCCGACTTTAAGTGCAAGTGTTGTGACATTAATTAGAAAAGTTGTAGATAGCATTTCTATAGAAAGTTGAAAAAATTCGATTAACCATGTTATTAAAGTCGAAGATTCCTATTTTTCATTTCCTAATAACACAAAACCACTTGTTTTTAATGTAGATAAAAATTAGAGTGACAGCGAAACCGAATTAAATCTGTAATTAAATTTATGTAACAATTTTTTATTGTACTAATAAATCGAATGACATAAATTAATAAACAATGTTTTAATCATTCGTAATTTAACAAGATTTTATTTTTTCCAAAATTATTCCGAATTTAAACCAGTTCGACTCTGGCGCCTTTTAAGAATCTTGAAATATTTATATTTACATTTATTGAGGTACTTACCATTTTGTCAAAAGGCAACGAAAGAGCTTGAAACGAGCTTTACAAACATTACATTTAGCTGGACATAGATCAAAGAGTGTATTTAACTAACTAGTATGATAGGAAATGTTCCCATTCGAATATTGGATGTTTACTTATCCTTTCTTTACCTTTAGACAAGCCGTAATGGGGCTACCTACTATCGGCATCTCAAGAACATTTGGAAATAACTAGAAATTCAATCTTAATATTAAGTATGTATCATCTCTGCAGAATCGGGGTTGGTAGTGATTCTGAATTAGATGTCCATTGACATTCATTAGGCCAAGAAGGACATGCTTCCAACAAACTTGAACAAACCGGACCTGACATTGGTCAATATAAGAGTTCAACTTGGGTTTGGAGTTTGATTGGGTGTGTACCTATCCCTTTCCCAAGATCTTCAGTTAATCTTAGTCTGGGGTGCCATGGTGCCAAGAACCTTGTTCAGTTCAACGCCTCCAAAACCCAGTCTTGCTCCCTCTCACGCAAAAAATCTGGCAACGCTTACCCCATCCACATGAATGGCCAAGCCCTACAAAACAATGAAACATTCGATCTTGTTGGAGTCGCTTTTGAACATGATCTCAGCTGGCACAAACACATTACTTCAGTAGCCACATCGGCAGCTAAAAAGCTTGGTTTTCTCTTTCGAGCCGGAAAATACTTCTCCTCTTCTAACTTATACACTCTCCATGTTTCCCAAATAAGACCTAATCTAGAGTACTGCTCCCACATCTGGGGAGCGGCATCACCTTCGACACTTAAGATCCTTGATTCTATCCAAAAGAGAGCCATTCGACATCAATGACCCAGCCCTCACGAGAAAACTCCCTTCTCTCGCTCATCGCCGCGCTGTAGGGGATTTATCCCTTTTCTACCGCTACTTTCACGGATTTTGCTCTGAAGAACTAGTCGGTATTATTCCCCCCTTGAATGTCCCTAACAGAACAACAAGAGGCGTGTTATGTATGCATCCCTTTACTGTCCAGCTGCAAAAGCCTAGAACAGACCACTTCTCTCGCTCGTTCATAACTAGGGTCTCCAGATTATGGAACAAACTGCCTGCAGATGTTTTCCCTTCCCGTCCCAACCTCCAATCCTTCAAATCCCGTGTCAATAGACTACATTTCCCTTCTCTTCAGACACCCACGGTACGTTAGTACTTAGGCTTGAAGTCTACGTGGGATGTCTTAGATAAAAAAAAAAGTTTAAACTATTGCTATAAAATTCAACCTAAATTGGCAAAGATCACGATACACTTACAACGGTATGCTACGTTGTGACGTCACTTCGAGAAAAAATGTTCAATTGACTAGGCGCTTACCTGAGCAAATGAAATATGACAATGATATTTTAATAAACGTCAACTCAACACAGTATCCAACAATAAACTGACCTGTTCTTATGTACAAGGGGTGCAAGCATCTAGTCAGATTTTTTCTCGAAGTGACGTCACAACGTAGTATACCGTTGTAAGTGTACCGTGGGCAAAGATTATCGGTTAATATTGGTTAAATTAGTGACGTGTAAAAGACTACTATCCATTTCTAAAGTTTTGACCCCTCAGTTTGGAAGCTTGTAAAGTAAAAAGTACAATTTTAAAAAATATAATTTTCACATATTTCGGTAAAGTTACTTGTCTCTATTACACATGTAAAACTTTGTAACCGTAGATGCCTTGGTGCTTTTCTAATGGGAAGGTAAGTGTAAAATTGTCACCATTTTTTCCCTAGTTCATCATTTACTCTATTGTAAACATTTATTGTGACTTACTGGTACTCCCAGGCCTAACTAATTTTTTACAGGCGATAAAGTGAACCTTACTTTAGTCCCAAAAAATATTAGTTATATTTTTTTTTCTTAGGTTTGGTAGTAATATTCAAAAAATGATTGTGGTTATGTAATTACTACCAGTAATCTTACAGCAAAAATTTTTGTTTTTTTGTATTACATATAAAGAGATGTAACTTTACGTTTAACGAAAATTTTGTTTTGGCAGTTGTCATAAACGTAAATACAAACAATTAATTTGTGTAAAGGATAGCAGCATTGTGCTTGCGGGATGGAGCGGGGCGTCGAAGGTGCAATAGTATGGGTGTTAAGGTAATAATCATTAAAGTAATGCAATATAGTGACGGTTTTTTTCTGTGCTCTATATGATAAATTAGGTAACTGGTAAAATTAAGAAAAAATAAGTATATGCATTGGTAAATATTTACATTTATTTCTATTTAACGATTTTCGATTGTTTCATTAAGATCTCTAAAATAGGCAAAACGTGTGTAGTCGAACAATAGTAATTTAAAAATATTACGTCAAAGTGAGTAACGTAAATAGGCCAATTAGCTTTATTTATTTATAATTCACCTAAAAGAAAAACAATATTTTTGATGTTCCCTTATTTTTATGATTCGCATATTTGGAAAATTGTAACAAATGCTGTGGTAAGTTTGTCTGCATTTGCTTTTGCTTAATAATAAAAGAAATATGTGAAAGTGGCCTGTTTACGTAGAATCACATCCGATTTAACTTTTAAGGTACAAAGCCCTGATAAAACTTAGTTAAACCTAAAACTAAAAATAACCTGATTGGATTACACCACTCTTTTTTACCGAAGAATACCTACACTTATGGATCGTTTTCTCCTTCTTCATCATTAATAAAGTCTTCATTTGAATCATCACCTTCATCTAAATTTATAATTAATGGTTCTACAATAACATCAACTGAGTGGTCTTTTTCTCTGTAGGATTCCTCAATTTTATTAGCGTGTCCAACGCAATTTTCCCAAACAGAATTTGGCACGTTCTGCATCGTTTCAAGACACAAATTTAGTACATTTGTGATTTTAAACGTAGTATTCAATTTTGCCACTTTATTTTTCACATATGCCCAAATTAATTCAATTGCGTTGAATTCACAGTGTGCAACTGGCAACCATAGAAGCTTTACATTATCATTACGTAACTCCTTTGCAATTGTATCTAAAAGATACGTTTTTGGAAAGTGATAGTTCTTGCATAGGTCTAAAAGCACTGGTTTGGTTAATTCATTAAACGTTGTAAATCCATTGGGCAATGTTGCTTTTCGCTGGGACATCCATTCTATTATTTTTTGTTTTGTCCAGGCAGTTGTAGGATTTCGAAAATTAGGATCCAACATTGTATGATACGGTGCTTGGTCAATTACGATTACTGATTTGTCAGGTATTACGGAAAGCACTGTTCTAAACCATTCTTCGTAATGTTGTTTATTCATCTCGTTATGGCAATCCACTGACGCCGCACTTTTTTTCCCAACGAAACACTTCAGGCAGCCATCCAAAAACCCATTTTTACTACCAATATGTAAGATAATAAATAACCCGTTGTCCTGATCCTGATGGCCGTTTTATTCCACCTCTAAAGCCATTAATTTCCTGTATACCACCTCTGTGTTCATCAAAATTATCCCGTTTTGTGGGATTAACTCTTTCAACCCAGCCAAACTTCCCTGAATGATTTGCACCGCACCATGTTTCATCTGTATAAAATATTTGCCAAGAATCTCCACGATATCTCTTTATGGCGTATAAGAATTCCGCTTTTCTGGCAGCAATTGTGTTTTGTTCCATTAAAATTGGTTTATTAATTAGTTTTTTCTAGGAAAACCCAAGTTCTTTAATCCATCGGTACAAAGTCATTTTTGAAAATTCTGGTAAATAATCGACATCTTCTTTCAATTTCTGTTAAACTTGTTTTATAGAAGGAAACCGATGCTCCAGGTAAACATTTAATATTGTTCTCCTTATGACGCCCTGCAAAATCTCATCACATTCCAGTCGGGGCCTTCCACTTCTCCCTTTTGATGGTATAATACCGGAACTTTTTTCTTCCGCAGTAACACGTTTAACGGTGTTTTCACTAATACCCAGGCAATCTGCTGTTCTTTTAACCACTTGCTCAATCAAAATATTTTCCAAACCGTTGGCTTTCTCTTATTGAAAGTACGCTCTGACTTTTAATATAATATTTATTCATTTGTTCGATGCACTGACGAGACATTTTAACGTATTAGACTGTAGTTTGATACCGTATTTTTGGTTCAGATTACATCAGGTATTTATATAAATTCGAACAAGATAATCTTAAAAATCGTGTGAAAACAATAATAATTTCAAATTACTATCTACCACTAAAACCAAAAATTTAAATCAACAATAAGTAGATATAAACAACCACAATCAATTAAATAATATTATTTTACAAATCTTTTCAATACATAACAAATAGATTAAATTCTAAACAAATAAAAATACATGGACCTACGGACTACAGACGACCTTAACGACGACGCCACCGTACTGTGAATATGTCGGTAAAGGCGTTTGACACTTTGCATCTCTTTCTTATGTGGCTTTTAATATTTATTGCAATTTTTACAAGAACTAAAGGTGCTTTTTTTAATTTTGTGTAATAAAATACATTTGTATAATAATAACTACGTCTACGAGTGTAAAGATTTTTTATAAGGTTTTAAATTGTCCACAGTACAGCTGATACACAAACATCATTAAAAATAAAAAAAAATACAATTTTAGACACATACTACCAATCTCTTGCGAAAGTATAGATATTTTTCTATCTACCTTCAAAATTGCATTTAAATAGGGAACAAATTAACCAATATATAGACATGAGAAAATCGTTTATCAGTATTAACGCAGTAAAATCGTTGTTTTTTTCTACTTGATTATGAATAAGTTCAATATCGTTTACACTACAATAATACATTTTTTGGCAGAAACTCTTGGATAACGTCCTAACAAGCTGTAATTTTTTCAGTTTATTCTGCCCCGTGGTTTTTTTGTTATTGACCCTCAGACTGAGGGGTCAAAACTTTAGAAATGGATAGTAGTGAGACCTAACTTCATTCATTCACGGATCTGATTTGTATCCGCAAATCTAATGCGATTAGGTTTAAATCCTAGATATGCACTACATGAATTTCTTAATTTAATGCACATGTTTTCAGTGATAAAAAGTAAAAATTGTATTTAATTTAAAAATATTTATTTTATGCAGATCGACCTATTCTACAAAGTCTTTCAGCACTGTATTTGAACAGTGACTACCTAACTACAAAATGTAAGTTATTTCTTAGGCATCTCAGCTAATCCTGTATATTTTGTTTCAGGTAAATACTAAAAGCAGAATATCAAATTATATTATTTAGAGAACCAAATTTTAATAGGTAAGTGATGTTCTGAAACCTGGAACCCTTGTTATTTAACAATAAAAAGGGGTAAATCAAGAAAAAAATTTGGTGTGAGAGGTGTAAGGAATAGTGTCGTCAGAATTCATAAGTACATTATTATTAACCTAATAGTAATGTGTGGTAAGGACCCCTTTATCGCGCAAATGTGCATCTTGCAAAACCAGCCAAAGGCGAGTTCTGCAATCACATAAGTGCGGTAGAGACGAATTTACCAAAAACGTGTTACATATAATATTATTTGTTATCTTCGTTCAACCCACGAAGGTAGAAAGCCTAAGTACTAAAGTACCGTGGGTTGTATATCGCAAAGCCGACTCACACACCCGGTGCTGGAAACATCCATAAGGATTTCACCAGCCATTTAAGAGGGTGTGTGAGGTGGTACCTCCTCGGTCGAGGAAGAATTCCTCTACCACCGTCCTTCATTCAGCATGCATACACCATACACACGCTTCAATCATACTGACAATCACAAACACCCAGACCTGTACTTTTTGTTATGGTACAGCTCCGGAATCGAACCAGATGCCAGGCGCCGCGCCGTGGTCGAGTGAGCCCGCTTCGCATTTCTGCGGCGGTATCTACGGAGCCACCGGCCGATCGCCAACAAAATGTCATGTCAACAACCGCAAATTTATACCCTAAAAATAAAAGAATGTACAAGATGCATTTTATTTTTACCTGATATACAAATTTGATATCTCTGACAGTCGAAAATTCATGTAATCATAACGAGGTAAAATGTTTTTTTTTCTAATTTTGACATTTAAAGTGACACTCACCGGCGCACCGAAGCACATTCCATTGGGGGCGGGGGTCTGGCAACCAAAATTTCCCACTAATTTTTCAAAGATCTCCCAAGTAAATCTTGAAATATTTTGTAATATAATTTAGTATACCAGAGAGATAATTTAAGAGAAAAATAATAATATCTTGTTATTAATTTTAATATTAATAAAGACGATATTTTTTAAAAATTAGTTTAGGTCCAACTGAGAAAAGAACTGTGATATATCAGTTATACTAATACGTAATAACTATATATTGACTGAGTAATATAGTAAGCCCCATCGGTAATTCATTCGTCCAAAATTTCCAACTGACATCCAAATCCAACTGTTTCAAATTTCCATAGTATTGGGGGGTCGGTCACCCCCCCCCCCCCCATCGGTTCGCCACTTTGGTGACACTTTTCAAAATCGATGGCAGTTTTGAAACTCCTTACTTTTCGTAGCTAGTTACGAAAATAAAATATATCCTAACTGGTGCTGAAATATTAATTTCATAACTAGTTATGAAAAATTAAAATATATTCGTATTTCTCTTTTGACTTCTCGGGTACAACAGAAGATAACGTTTTGAGCTGCCTCTTCGATATCACTTGGGGTCTCGAAATAGGACATTTTCAATATTTTTAAACGAAAAATTTAATTTCTGACGCCAGAGGCGCAACTAGGGGGGGTCTAGGGGGGCTTAGCCCCCCCAACCTCGATATTAGCCCCCCCTAGACCGATTGTTATTCCATAAAAACAAAAACTTCAAATTAACTTTCTCTTAAGGGTTAGGGCTTAAGCCCCCCCAAAAGACACTGTTTAGTTGCGCCACTGTCTGACGCGACACAAATAAAACTTTAAAACGACAACTGTCTAGTAGGTATCTACTAGATGAAATAAAAATTTCTTCGTCTGATGCCTATTTAGATGTTTTGATAGAATAATTTAAATTTTAATAGATATTTTTGTCAAAATTAGAAAAAATCTTGTTAGGAAATGCAATTTTGTTTAAATCGAATAACTTTGCGGAATCTTGGTTCGCTCGTCCCTCAAACATTACAGTCGTTAAACAAGGTAAATCATTTCCTAACTGGTTACGTAAATATCTATTACAGCACTAGCGCAGTAATATAATTATAACCGCACTTGTCCTGTAATGCTTTACTTACCGAACTTAAAATAATGCGGCTTTATGAACATAATATGTATATTATCACAAGGTTGTAGAAAAAAAAATTGCTTCGAAATGTCTCTTCTGTAACTTACTATTCTGTGATAAGCTTGGTTGTTAATATTGCCTATTTTTGAAACACATTGTTTTTGGACATGATGTTGCAATATGTGACCTAGTAGCATACGTTTAGAAATGCTTCGTTTCTAAAATAAATACTTTTTTTTTCTTACAGATAATTTACTTAAATTCGGTACGTCCTAAACTGACCAAACCTAATTAATTTTTAAACGCTGTAAGATGTGCACCAAAAATCCCATAATCAACACAATTTCTTGATAAAATGAGATGTTTAACTAATACTGAAATTAAAGGCGCGTTTACACTATGCAAGTGCTTGCACAAGTTCTTGATTGCAAGTAACATAAAATTTTAAAATTTTATATTTACACATCTGCAGTAATTGTGCAAGACAAGTGATGCTGTTTTTTATACATATTGATGTCTGTTTAAAAATGGAAATATCAGAAAATGTTAATTTTGGTGTATGAAATATTTCATGTCATGCGTTAGGTGAAGAATTACGTATTATACTGCAGAAAATGAAAACCAAATCAACATTCTTTCATTTGCGGCATCGGCGTTGCGAGCATTTTTATTTCTATAATGAGCACTTTTAACGCTCCATAAACATATTTTTCATAAATGTCCAAAAAACTCTATTTTTTTATCCGACCATCTATATTTGGCGCCATTTTTTCATTCAACTGCTATTGCAATGACTTGCAAACTTGTTTACACGTCAAATTTATAGTTATACGAGTACAGGTTCTATATAGCAAGCAAGAAAAGTTCAACTTAACTTGCATGCTAATTTTGCTTGTACAGGGATATCCAAATAAAAGTGAACAGGCCTTGTAACTTTTTTATTTTCAAAAATGGGAAATATGTTAAATTTGAAAGTTTTGGGGATTTTTATGGACCATCCTCTCTTCATCTTATCAGCAAAACAATTGAGCATCGAATAAAAAAAATTTAGTATAAAACATCGATTTTCTCGCTTATTTTAATTGGATGGTATGATTTTTATCATATTGTTGGATTCTAGGAAAAATTCTAGACATATTTTGTATACCATACCCGATGCGGTTTTTCAATCGGTTTTGTAATATTTCAACTTAAAAATTATTTTGCATAAATATAGTTTAAAAGTAACTACCTATCCAGGTTGCGAACGAAATACCGGCTATCTTTTTAAATTTTCTTCATAAATAAGTCAAAGTTAATGTCAAGGTTGACAATAATATTTTAGTCACGTGAATTTATAATTTTATTTTTATGCAAAATGAGTTATTCTATTAAACAATAAATGTTGATTTTTATTAGTTATTAATATTTGAAACCAATAACCAGTGATTATAAACAGTAACAAATGAATTATAACATAGGTAAAAGTTAACATTGGCGAATAAATGTCAAAATTTTTTTTTAAAATGTCCGCCATTTAATTCTTCGCATGTTTCATACATTCTTATCTACCTTTGAAGTGTGTTTATAATACTTTCAGCATCATTTTTGCTTACTTCATTTCTCACCTTCCTTTGAATTTCTACAATATTTTGATTATGATTGCTGTATACGACATTTTTCAAATTACCCCCAAAGAAATGTATCTAAAAGTGTGAGGTCTGAGCTACTTGCAGGCCAGTGTAACGTTCCGTATCTACCGATTCATTCATTATACTGATGGTTTAAATAATTGCGAACCTCAATTATATTATGGGGAGGCGCTCCACCGACCTGTTGTCATATAATACGTCGACGTTCTTCAAGTGGCAATTCGTCGAGAATATCTTAGATTTCATTTTCTGAAAAATTAAGATAGCGCTTGCCAGTTAATGCTTCCCGAAAATCAATGGTCCTAGAATTTTATTTTGTAATATCCCACACCAAACGTTGACAGAATTATGCCCCTGAAAAGCAATATCTTCAACGGTAAAGGGATTGTCATCCGACCAAACATGAACATTTGGCCTATTAAACATTCCCGCAGTTGTGAAAGTTGCTTCGTCTGTCCAAACGATAGAAAAAAAAATCAATTAGGATCTTGCCGCATTATTTCGTTAATATTTGTGACAAAAGTTTCTTTTTGATCGGCACTAAGCTTTTGAAGTGGCATAATTGTATATGGTCTAGCTATACTTAAAATACGTTAACGTTTTTTGAACTATTCCATAAGTCAACATTTTGGCTCTTCTTCCATATCTGAGATACCGCACACAATCGGGAATTGATTTTTTTAGATTCTTTTGAAAATATAATAAAATCGCTATGTCCCTTTCGTCATTTCTTTCTTTTCTTCTTTTTCCATTGCCCAGAATTCTTCTTTCTTCTAGTCTTCTATTTATTTGTATTATGGTGTTTAATGATGCAGTTCTTTGTCTCTCTTCAAAACTTTCTTCATATTGTCTTTGAGCCGCTCTAACATTAACATTAACATTATATGTTTTAAATATAATTTTAACATTTTGTATCTCTCATTAGTAGAATAACTCATTTTGCATAAAAATAAAATTATAAATTCACGGTGATTAAAGTATCATTGTCAACTTTGACATTAACTTTGACTTACCTACGAAGAAAATTTAAAAAGTAGCAGGTATTTCGTTCGCAACCTGGATAGTTACTTTTAAAGTATTTTTATGCGAAATAATTTTTAATTTGAAATATTTCAAAGACGATTGAAAACCCGCATAGGGTATGTTATACAAAATATGTCTAGAACTTCTCCTAGAATCCAAAAATCTGATAAAAATTACCATCCAATTTAAAATAATCGAGACAATCGATGTTTTATACTATATTTTTTTGTATTCGATGCTCAATTGTTTTGATGATTAGATATAAAAATGATCCATAAAAATCCTCAAAATCTTCATATTTAACATTTTTCCCATCTTTTAAAATAAAAAGTTATAAGGCCTGTTCACTTTTATGTGGATATCCCTGTACAAATAGTTGGGCAAGTACTTCCAACTCAGTTGGCATTAAACAAGTACTTGCAATCAAGGTATATTCCCTATGTAATTAAAAAATATTGAAATATTTAATACGAGTTTAATACGAGGATTTTTTTCTATTTCTGGTACAAAGAATCATGGGTTAATTTTCTCGAGCCAGCAACCCTGTAAATTCACCGAAAAATTCCGGTAATAAATACAAAAATACCGAAAACTACCAGAATAAATATTATGTTAATATATAAAATATAGGATGTGTGTATAAAGTCTATATTAAATTTATTACTTTTTTAGACAAGAGCAAAATTCATTATATTAAAATCAGATAATCTAAAATAGCCATCCCTAAGATCTACCCCTATGTAGTATCACTCCCTTGGACTATTATTTGATTTCACTCCTTTTCTTATATTCTCAATTGTTTGGTGGTCCTTTTCTTTAATAATTCATGGCAAGCCTTGTCCTCTGCAGACCCTTTTCTCGTCCAAGTGAAAGGAACATTAAAAAAAAGTGCCAGCAGGGCTTTTTGTTCGAAGTAATTGTTTTCGGGAGGTTGATTTGGGCAGGCATAGTTTGGTATTACAGTGGCAGAACTAACGGCAGCGTTAATTTAACATACTAATAACAAATATTTATGGGCTCTTTCGGTAAACGTACGAAACTCGACTCGATCGTCGAGTTGAAAATGTTTCTTTATTTAATACATGAAGTTAACAAAAGAGGGTGATATCTCGATACACTGGTCGATATGACTTTTGGAATATCACTGAAAATGCTCTTAGTGGGTTTCATTTTACTATGTAGTTATTATTAAACTATCTATTCACAGTTTGTTCCTTATATCGTGGAATTTATGAAGTACTTGGAATTGGTTATACCTGGCTTTACTCAATTTAGAATTAATTACCAGGAAAGGTACCGTGGGGTACCGTGGGGTACCGGGGGTATATCCAACGCATTTTACGAGCCTTTAAGACACTTTTCCGTTTCTTTAAAGTTCAGTTTGATTGTGTCTTCCGTACAGTCAAGTATCTCTTAGTGGTTTTATTGTATTTTAAATAAAAGGGCAAGTTCTTGCCGTCGATGTTGCAAAACTCCAGGGGATAAGTTTTGTTATATATGCAGAAGATTTATTTTAAAGTCACAGGTTAGCTCTCTATCTCAGGAAGTGAGAAAGGCCAATTTTCTCTATTTTAAGTGTAGAGATAAAGATAAAAGTTAGGCTCCTCATGTGTGCTG
Organism: Philopedon plagiatum; assembly: GCA_963971165.1. Taxonomy (NCBI): domain Eukaryota; kingdom Metazoa; phylum Arthropoda; class Insecta; order Coleoptera; family Curculionidae; genus Philopedon; species Philopedon plagiatum. Next base: position 27,458,761 of record OZ020191.1, on the reverse strand, counting down.
TGTGAGTTGTCAGGTAAATCTAGTGCAGTGGATGCACGGCAAGAAAAATTCTATTCCGTTTGCTGTTCCTATGGTGTGGAGAGAACCTTCTGACCATGTAAGTGATTGCTAATTCTGTATTACTAAAACAGAGGGGTATTTAAAAAAGCAAAAGAACAAAATTGACTATCCAAATTTGCCTTCTGCACTAAGACCAATTGCTCCCAGCCAGAAATCACCGGTGCCGATTGTGCCTTTAAACTTGGACACCGTTATGTTTCCCTATGATTCTTCTGTATCAGGATCTGATCCTCAACGTCCTGAGACTACTAGTAGTGACCCTATATTTTTACCAGCCACCAGTGAGCCCCATTTAATAACTCAAAAAGAATTACATGATTTGGTACGTGACCTGGGTTTGCCAAAACAAAAAAGCTGAACTTCTTGGTTCCAGGCTTCAGCAGTGAAACCTGTGGGATAAAAACACAAGGGTTTCACTTTACCGAAAACGGAATATAACATTTTCAACTTTTTATAAAATAGAAGGATCGCTACGCGTCCTTCCTTAATATGGAACATATTCCTTCCGAGTGGCGTATTTTTATAGATTCATCTAAATCTAGACTCAAAGCAGTCTTGCTTCATAATGGAAACCCAAAGCCATATTTTTCTTTAGCTTATTCAGTGACAATGAAAGAAAACTATGATAACTTGGCTGCTATACTAAATGAAATTAAATATGAACAGTATCAGTGGGATATTTGTGGAGATTTAAAAGTATATATTTTATAGTATTGTTGTTTTTTATGCCTATGGGACAGTCGGGCAACACAAGAGCATTTCATTAAGGAAGATTGCCCTCATAGAACTTCTTTTGAACCAGGTACTTCAAACATAAAGTATGCTCCCCTCGTAAATCCAAACAAGGTGCTTCTCCCGCCTCTCCATATTAAGCTTGGACTAATGAAAAACGCTGTTAGAGCTATGGACAAAGAAGTAATGATTTCAAGTACTTAAGAGAAATATTTCCCCAATTAAGTGATGCAAAACTAAAGGAAGGCATTGGACTTCAAATAAGGAAACTTTTAAGTGGTCCCTGTGATTTTTAAAGAAAAATTACATGATAAATAATTGGCAGCTTGGAACTGTTTTATGAGTGTAGTGAAGGGATTTCTGGGTAACAAGAAACTATTAAACCCTCATAGATGAACTCTTAAAAGCCTATGAATTACTAGGATGTCGTATGTCCTTAAAAATTCATTTTTTGCACTCGCATTTGGATTTTTCCGCAAAATTTGGATGTAGTAAGTGACGAACAACGAGAGATATTTCACCAGGACATCAGGACAATGGAAACACCAGGGACGCTAGGACCCATCCATGATGGACGACTACTACTGGTTTTTAAAAAGAGATTTTACTGAACACAAGACAAAACAGTGAAATATTTTGTCACTGTATGGTAACTTTTTTGTAACATTTTATATTGTTTATTGCATATGGTCTTTACTTAGATATAACATGTTTTCGATATAAATGTATTTTTATATTAAATATACCTTACATTGCAAAAACATGTCGTATTCTGTTTTTCGTCAAAGGCCCAACCCTTGTAATAAAAAAACTGTACTTGTTACAGTATTTTGCATATCATTGTCGAATTTAGGGCCACGAAATACTTTACATACAGCTATTTTCATCAATGTTGCTTAAAAAAAAAGTTTAAGTTTGAACTAGTGAATCGAATAGAGTCTCGTACTCCCTGGACTGAATTTCATCATTCTAATACTAACATTACAGTACGATGTATATGGTGGATAATAAAAATAGTCTTAAGGTTTTTCACAATTTCTTAATCAAGAAGTACAAACAATCTAGACAATGACGTACACAGACAAAAAAATTTACCAAACCAAGCCCCTTTTTCGGAATATTGATGTGGCGCAAATCTACTTACTTCGTGTAAGTGAAAATGCTTCTTTTAAACATGGTACTAATTTTGAGTTGAATCTTCTTTTTTCTCCAAAAGTTATCGATTTGTTTCAAGAATATAACCTTGATCAAAGATACTTGATTTTTAAACCAAGAAAAGAAATTTCATTAAAATAGCATTTTTTAGTTGTCGTTTTACTTTTGTCGGGTAAAGACGCATCGGTCAGATCCCAGACGGTCAAGTGCAATAGAAAAATAAAATCACTTTTGACCTGAAAAAGTCCAAAGTGAAACCGATGGTGAACGAGTGCGGTGTAAATAAAGTAATCTATATAAGTGACCAACACGTGCGGAACAAATGATTTTGATTAGAACTACAGAAATAGTGTTAGCAGTTTAATAGTAATTACAATTTAAAAGTGGATATGAATATGCGAATCGGGATGCCAAATGAAATGATACTAGCCCAATGAAATCAAGCTCTTGCGTACAAGCCAATCAATTTATGTCAGCCAGTGAACAAGGATTGCAAAGTACTTTGCATCAAACTACACAGAAGTTACAAAACGTGCAGCAGGAAAAGACGCAATTGCATACCATGTGCCAACAAATGCAAATGAAAATAGCCCAGCTACAGGAAGAATTAAAAATAAAAAAATTTAAAAAGCTCTGCTTACTTCAAAAATAACAGAAAAAGAAGTAGACAGAGAAGGAAGAAAATCAGTTTAAGCCGCGTACTGACTTGAACAATTTGTCGCGAACAAAAAGTTTTCGCAAAATTGAATTTTCTGAAGAATGAAATTTGAAATTTTAAAAATATATTACAGGCTCGAGTAAGAATCTCCTGTTGCCAGGAAACGGAGTGTTACTGCCAGTTTTGCTTTTGCACTAATGGCTTTCTTAAATTTGATGTCTTACCCTTTTAGTTTTTGGACTGATGGCATAAAGTAAGAAGTCAAAATCCTTCTATGTCATACGCATAAAATTGTTAAAGTGTAGACTGTCTTTTAGTCTTTTTAAAGTGTGTAGCAAATCATTTCCACTATACAACTGCATGCTGCGATATAGATTAGGTATCCACAATTTTTTGTTACTTCTTTTTGTCTTCTCTTTAAAAACCTGTGAATTACTAAATAAGCAGCACTTGCTATAACTACCTATTTCGAATTCATCGTGTCAATGAGCAACTGGAACAGAGTTTTTGTCGAACACAAAACTGAACTGACGATTTCTCGCAAACAACATTCCATCACGAAAACTGTTCGTTCCTGACAAATTGTTCAAGTCAGTACGCGGCTCTATAGTGACCAAGAAGAACTAGAGGAAGAAATCGGCAGGGTTGAGCAGAGAAATAAAAGAAGAAAGAAGAATACACCAGTGAGCTTACCGAAGGAAAATAAGCAAGATCAGCTGAATAATAGACAAACCAAGCAAGTCCCACCCCCAATAATTATAAATATAAAAGAAAATTATATAATTTGTTACTAGAGAAGGGTGTAGCAGCCAGTGCAAAACTACTATCCTCCAAAGAAATTAAAATAAATTTTCAAGAGGAAGCTGATTACAGAAATGCCACAAAAATTCTGAATGAAGAACAAATCCTGTGGCACTCGTATGAAACTGAACGTGACCGACCCATAAAAGTGATCGCAAAGGAAATAAGTCGTTTACTAACGAAAAAATATACGAAGATCTTCGACGGAGGAAATATAGAATCATCAATGTGAAAAACATAATTTAAAACATTCGCAAGGAAGGTCAAAATACAATTAACAAACTACCAGTCCATATGCTAATCTTCGACAAACAAGAAGATATTAGCAAAATTTATAAAATACATGATATACTTGGTATGAGAGTAACGATTGAGACAATTAAAAGAACAAAACTCATTCCACAGTGTAAAAGATGTCAAGAGCATGGGCATACTCAGAAGCACTGCAATAAAGAACCTAGAGGTATTAAATGTGTTGAAGAACACTTTTAGATACCTCACGATATCTACCGTGAGGTATCTACTCCGACTGCTTGAAACTGCTAATGGATGGCGCTGCTTGTGTTATACTGCTTATGCAGTTCGACATGATTAGCTTTAAGGTTATGCTGTTTCGGAAGGTAGGTATGATCGTTTATCCTGTACTGATGAGAACTAAAGAGTTCGAAACCGGTATGCAGGTAACGACATCCTAACTAAAGAAAAAGCTTCCTTCTTCCTGGTAGTTTCTTGCAGTCAAACCAAGAACCAAGTATTTTGTTGTCTAACAGTGTTAGCCAAAATACGGCAAATTTTGGTATGTAATCCAGCGCTCGGAGGGGCATATAGCCCGGAGAATAGCTGTTTTACCATGATTTGTTCAAATCCTTATTGTATAAGGAATTTTCAGGTGGTTTAGAGAACTTATTCTCAATTTTACGGAATGTACTATCCTTACAATTTTCTTATAAAAGTTTTTAAAGGATTATTTAATTTTGAGTCATTACAATTTTTGTTTTTAAATTTCTAAAGAGAAAAGTTTTCCAACGAACACAACCCTAATTAGTTAAAAAGGCACAAACATAAAGCCGCAAAGTAATAAATTAGATTTCTAAATGACCTCCTTAATTTAATTTTCCTTTACTTTAATGCCTTCTAAATAATAAAAGACATTTTTTCTTTGCTTTGCATTCAGCGCAGAAACGGTGGTGTATTCATTTATGCAGCAACTTAAGAATATTACCCTAGACATAGTTTATTTTCTGGGTGATTGTCACGACAGTGAGTGCTTCGGTATAAATAATCTGAAAATAACGGAAAAAAATTAATAAACACTGTCAAATCTACAATCTCCTTTCTGTATGGTATTCACTAAAATTGCGACTCAAATTAGGGAAGTGCAAACAGCTGATTTTTATCGGGAAAGAAGGGCTCACTAGACGACAAAATTGACCAAGATGCCAAATAACACAATAATGAAGAAAGATGTAACGAAAACATTCCCGTTGTGGTGGTTAGCAAATCGACTGAAGAGGACGCCACGTTCTTAATTTAAGTTGCCAATAGCCTATTTATTAAATTATGTTAACATTGGGATGCACAAGAGTCTTAACTTAACTTAAAACTTAAATACATAAGCACAGATTCACTAAAAATTAAGGTTTAAGATTTAGTACTGGTTTAAATTAAGATCTAGTTAATCAGCTAGGTTTTGACAGATTTTTATTTTGCCACTGTTAATCTGTCGTCATTAAATACTTATGAGTTATTTTAATGTTTCAGCGATTGGACTTGGTTTACAAATGACTTCCATCTTGGGGCGTATAGTTTTCATATTGTGAAGAGTCCAGACTAAAATTGCCTTTTTCTTTATAAATTTGCGAAAAAAACTCAAAAACAAATTCACATTATAAAACGTAGTTCTCTTATTCTTACATCTGTTAATTTAAAACTTTTGGTTGTCAAATTAGATCGGTCTAGTGTTAAAGAATCTGGCCGATATTTTTTAAGCACTCTAAGCTTATTTGGGCGGTAAATGTTTTACACAGTAAAACTATCAGCACAACTGGTAAAATTAGACTAAAATAGCAGACCCGGGACCAACATTTTTAGAATCGTGACTAAAATTTTCCAGGTAACACATGAAACTGACAACCAGGAAAGTGACATTTTTGTCTTTATTGGATATAACAAAAAACAAATACAAAAATAGTCAGAGAAGGCAAGGGTCATAATTAATTTTATTAACCATGACTGTCTTCCACCTAAAAAACATAAGTATAAATGCGCAAAACTAACGGAGCAACAGCATGGAAAATGGATTGTTTTCGTAAAACAATGATAGTAAAAGTGCTTACATATACAGTATGTCCGCGGATGGGGTTTAGGTTGGGTTGGGCTCGACCAAAAAGACCAAAATTTGGAAGATACAAAAAAGGGCACTACTAATAAAAGTTTTTGCTTGTAAAACAAATAAGATTCACGTTATGAAAAAATAAATTTCTTATACAGGGAGCATAAAAAGTACTGTATACATTTACTTACGCCCAGAAAAGAGACAACAACACGTCTTTCCCTAAATATACGATGCCGTCTTTTGTATTACCCCCACTTTTACAGAGTTTACATGGGGTTTGTTTCTGCAGCAGTTTAAAATCAATCAGAGCTAATGAGATTGCCCGGTTTCGATCAGCAAACTGTTTTCCTTGAAGATGATTGGCTCTGACTGATTTCAAACCTATGGTCACACGGAACTGACGTTGTTTCTTAAGCATACAGATATGCAACAGAACACCGTAACACAACATCGCAGCGCAACATATCTTGATACGCGACGATGATACGGTGTCGTTGGGTTTCCAGGTGCAACAGAACATCGCCGCGTATAATCAGCGCGCAATATTATGCCGTCCCATAGCCGGACATAGACAATAGTCTAGTCCACAAGTTCAAAAGCGTGTTAATTCTTGATAAAGGTCCTAAAAATATGTACGATAGCTCATTGGATTCGGAATGACGTCTAGAAAAATGTATTCGAAGGATTTTACTGCATGATAAAAATTGCAAAAGTTATTAACAAATTAAGATGAAAAAAAAGGTGTTTCGTTTTTTGGCAATTACTCAAAAACTATTAATATTTAAGAAATTAAAAAAAAAGGTTCATAAAGAGGAGAAAAGTTCCAAAAAAAAAGTCCCGACTCCCGTTACTCTACCTCCATTATTTATAATTTTAATTTAGTGCTGAAAATAGGGCCCCGCTCGGCCGATACAGCATGGCCGCGCTACCGCTCAACAGAGTCTATTACATAAAATAATTTTTTTATAGAGTTAAATATCAATAGAAAAATTTTAAAAAATTATGGTGTCATCATAACACTTTAAAGAATAAAGTCCCGTTGGAAATTTTTTTTGTTGATTTTTCAAAAAGTTATACTATTGTTAACTAAGTAATTTTTCGTGGGCTTTCATTTTAACAAAAGACAGTATAAAAGTTTAAATAATTGGCCTATAAATTTTTGGCTTCTTGGAGCTCTTCTTATATATATACTTAACAAGACCACGTCATAAAAGCATCTTAAATTTGTGTATTTTGTTTATTATAATTTTTGTAAGTTAGCCAAAAATGACAATTATCGAAAATGTTGTTAACTTACAAAAATTATAATAAACAAAAGACACAAATTTAAGATGCTTTTATAACGTGGTCTTGTTAAGTATATATATAAGAAGAGCTCCAAGAAGCCAAAAATTTATAGGCCAATTATTTAAACTTTTATACTGTCTTTTGTTAAAAGGAAAGCCCACGAAAAATTACTTAGTTAACAATAGTATAACTTTTTGAAAAATCAACAAAAAAATTTTTTTACAACGGGACTTTATTCTTTAAAGTGTTCTGATGACACCACAATTTTTTAAAATTTTTCTATTGATATTTAACTCTATAAAAAAATTATTTTATGTAATAGACTCTGTTGAGCGGTAGCGCGGCCATGCTGTATCGGCCGAGCGGGGCCCTATTTTCAGCACTAAATTAAAATTATAAATAATGGAGGTAGAGTAATGGGAGTCGGGACTTTTTTTTTGGAACTTTTCTCCTCTTTATGAATCTTTTTTTTTAATTTCTTAAATATTAATAGTTTTTGAGTAATTGCCAAAAAACGAAACACCTTTTTTTCATCTTAATTTGTTAATAACTTTTGCAATTTTTATCATGCAGTAAAATCCTTCGAATACATTTTTCTAGACGTCATTCCGAATCCAATGAGCTATCGTACATATTTTTAGGACCTTTATCAAGAATTAACACGCTTTTGAACTTGTGGACTAGACTACAAGCACTTTTTACCGCGTTAAAATTCGCCACGAGTAAACCCACGGTTTTAATCGTGGCGAGCCGTGGAATCTCCGAGGTCATAAACACACACATAAATCCAATGGTTTTTCTGTTGTTGCGAATAAACATACGCATTTATGTGAAGATTTAAATTTGTGAAAATCCGTGCCGATTAAATTTGGCTCCTGGATTGGCGCGCGGTTGCCCATAATTACACACATTTTTCCAAGGTTTTGGCTCGCCTTGCATAAAACTGCGAGAAAAAGTATGTCTATGTCCGGCTCATGACTTAAGAAACACAGGTTCGCACGCCGCGCCGGTTCAAATATACAACCATATGGTGCAAAGTCGGCGCGAAATATTTCTTTGATGCGACGCAAAAGACCGACAACTGGTGGGACGCTGTGATGTTACGGTCTTGCACTATTGCGGAGTGGCGTCCAGACTGATAAGCAATGGTGTTGCGTTACGGTATGCTGTTGTTCTGGATGTCTGTACGCACCTTAAGACTCTAGACCGTGATAGAAAGGGAAAATTTTAATTTTTGAAAACTGTTCCTGTAAACAAAATTTTGAATAACCTTTAAGACACAAAAAGAAATTACTAAAACTCATTCTTTTAAGAGAAATTTCAATAATTACTGAATCACGTGACTAAGACACGCACGAAACTGGCATTGTACGGTTATTTTGTTAAAAAGGGTTAAAATAAACAATAATAAACTTTCTTAGGTACACCTCACTTATCTTGGCATCTAAACTAACACTTTGAAATGTTTTTTTACAATGTGATTATTTTAATTGTTTTAAGGGGTTATATACAGTTAGAATTTTCAAAAAATCGATTTTTTTTATTTCATTTTCGTAATGTACATATATTCCAGTACACACACAGAAAATTTCAAGGCAATCCGACGATTATTTTCGAAGTTACACGCATATTTGTAAAGACGTATCAGAGCGATTGTACGCTATGTAAAGTGCTTTTGAAACTTTAAACGCGTTTTTCGCAAAACTGTGTTTTTAAAGTCGGTGACGGAGATTTCTCGGAAACGGCTGAACCGATCAGTCTCAAATTCTAACACAAGCTTCTTAAGTATATTTTTTGCTAATTAGTCGAAGGTTTTTTCTCACCGACAAATATTTTTTTTATATAACCAATTTAAGGCCAAAATTTTGGTCAAAAATCGATTTGTTTTTGAGAAGCCGTCATTTTGTCAAAAAATTTTATTTTGCTTATTTCTTCGATTAACTAGAAGATTATACATTACTTTAATGAAATCCGTTTGGTTTTTTCATTTTCGATGATCCAGTCCAGAAATATCGTTGTCACCGCAAGATGCCTTTTTTGAGAGGAACTCCTGGGGATCAGCTATAGCAGCTTTCAAAATTATTATTTTTACAAATACAAAAATCCTAAAATACAGTTAAAAGTTACCATAATATGTGTACAAATTTTCCCTTTAATAAATTTAAAAGTCTTCTAAGTAAAAATTCTTGAAAAATCGCTTTTTTTAGGCCTCCTGACTGTATATAACCCCTTAAGAAACGGAACAGGTTGATTCACTTTTGAGGCTATTGCCTAAACACGCTTGGGTTTGATACTTATCTCGCGTATAAAAATGACCCCTCATCATTTTCCTGGTGTACTGTTTATACTCTTGAACCCGAACTCGGCCCTACGCCTATAAATAGTAATATTAACTAACTTGGATAGATTAGTCTAACGTCTGACATCTTTACCACAATAGCATCTAAGCCTGTGATCAATTAGTTAACCAAATATTCTCCTTTAGCCCCTTTTACAATTAATTTACTCAGCCATAAATGGCTGTTTATTTACAAACGACAGCTTTGTGTAATTAATGGTCAATTTTCGATCCATATTATGTAATTGCACAAACAATTTAACAGGCAAATGAAGTTGTCCTCCAGAAATCTGGGTAATTTCACTAATTATATTTGCTGAAATAAGATCGTTTTATTGTAACTGGGGAGCCAGAAGATACTTCCTAATTATTATTATCGGTACATATATATTTATAAATGTTTTACCCTTATTTTTAGCCTAAACCGACTCTTCTTTCCCTCTTTTACTATTTTCTAAGCAAACCTGAGCAATTCCATTTAAAAATAGTTTGTTTAAAGACAGAACTTTCCTCACGAAATGAAGATATAAAAATAAAGGTACCTGATAGCAAAGAGATAAAAGGCAACATAATTTACAATTTTTTTCTAACAGTTGATATTTTTTGTTCTTCCTGTATCTTAGATGAAATGCACACAAAGCCACTTCCTCCATCACGAACATCTATTCAATTTCTTTCAAAGGACTATGTTGGTTCCCAAACTCTTTAATGCCGCGACCCCTTTTTAGACGAGAGTTTTGATAGCGATCCTCTACTATTCTTAAAACAAAAGCGGTGACAATGACCAACGTCTCCTATATAGCCACAATAAAATTCATCAGATCGCTGACTAAAAAATAAGCAGCTCCCAAGATGGGTATTAAATCCATTTTTAGAAAGTTGCGTTCAACTGGAAAATCTCACTGAAATATGCTCTAACGGAACGCTGAGATAAGAATTTTTTCCCAGAGCATAGATCAGATTTGGATTAAAAGAATGCAAAAGTACCCCAACGTTGTAAAATAAGCTCTTAAATTATTTCTTTCACGTGAAACCTCCAATTTATGCTAATTAAGTTTTTCGCCGATGACTGACATAAAAACAAAAAACAAAAGCAAGAACTTGAAAATCAGCCGTTTTATATTATTTTGTAGAATCTCTCGTAGCCCCCCCCCCCTCCAGCAGCTCTGACCGCGATCCCCCAGGGGTCGCAACCCACACTTTGGAAACTAAAAGAATACTAAATGGAAATTTATATTTTTTACCCTGCGGGAAGATAAGAAGATATTCTTACCCAAAAAGAGACATACAATATTTATTTAACCATATACATTTACATATTTATACTGTATTAGGCCATAATTTCTATATTATATTGTTTCTCCTAAGACTATGTAGAGCGTTTGTCTTTAATTTTATCGAATGATAAACTAAATTATTTTGGATAAAGTAAAGTAAAGTAGAACTTTTAATTCTCATTCGTTCCTGACATATTCATTGTTATTTTTTCTATGGTTTTGAGAAGAATAAATGCTGGCTTGGGGCAGCAGGACTTTACTTACTTACTTTAAAACATATTTATCCATTAAAAATAGGTTACATGTCACCACTACAACAACATCTAAAAAGGCTGGTCGGAGCATGTCGATATGGATTCGGTAAAAAAGCCACCTTAACTTTTCTGCAGCTCTGTGCAATGTAGCCACCAATGTAAGGAAACAATAAGAGTGCATTCAGTTACATTCATCGTTAATAAAAAGATAACATAAACAAACTGATAGCATGGAACCGTATTAAATATATTTTGTTGCGAAGAAGTACGTTATTTTTTAGTTCTTCACCGACTTGGTACAGCTAGGCTGACAATATTTTATCCATACCTAATTAGGAATTTATAGGGCTCAAAGCTGTTTATTCCCGATTTAATTTTGTTTTTTGATTTTTCTCAAGTCTGGCGAAGCAATTTACGTCCCTATAGTTTTGCCAACCGCAGATTAAACTGCCTGCCTGTTTAACGTCTTTTTACCCTTCCCACAACATTACCCGCTGCCATTTCCGTACCCTCACCGGCAATTTCTGCTTTGATGTGAAGAAATTGCTTTTTTTAAACCTACTTAGGGAATTGTATTAAAACTCTATCAACTCACATGGAATAAACGCACTTTCGCCAGTTAGTCTCAGCGGTAACTGCAGTTTCTAGCATACAGTAAAGTCCAAGAAAAACTATGTTTTATGAAAAATAAACATTAGGTTAATAAGAAATTGTTGATTTGCCAAATCCTCCTTTGCTCAGTTTTCCTATAAATGATCATTTTTGAGACAACTTTTTAAAAATTAAAATACGGTATAAGATACAATGAATTTTAAAAAATAACTAAAAAAAAAAAAAAGAAATAGAAAAAATCAACAAAAAAAATGTGGCATATGAGAGTGAAATAGTCAGACACATCAAATATAAATAAAAGAGAATGTTGCCAGCTATCGTCAATTTTTATCATTTTAATAATATTATCGCAAAAATAATCATTTATTGCAAGCTTCAACAATGAGGGATCCGGCAAACCAACTATCAAGGTCTTCTTTTGGAAGCTTACGAACAATCAAGACTTTTTTTTAATTCCAATGCAGCGCAGGCAATAAGTGTCATTTTAGAAGCCGAATTCTGTTTTAGTTTATTTTACTAGTAAATAAATTTAACGGAACTAAACATTTGAGTAGGAGATGACCAATTTTAAAGAAAAAATGTGACCTAATTACGATTATTAACCATGCATCCATATTTGGATCCGATGTGATCATCAATTTACTGTTAATATCTATCAGCCAATAAGGTCATTAGGTCTTTAGCATCGAAATCGGTTATTTTGTAGTTCAGTCTTGTGATTTTATTTTTTGATGTGTGTAAACCAGAAATGTAGTTTTAAAATGGAAATGGAATTTAAATTTTTCTGCGATCACGTAGTTTGACTCTGTTTAAATAGATCACTTGACCTTGTACTATCTCAAGTATACGTAAACTTTTTCTGCGCTCAAGTGTCTTAAAGCTGCTTTAAAAGATCATCTTTAAGGATTTCGGTTACTTGTTGATGAATATATGGTTGATTTTGAGTACAAGCGAGAAAGGAAAACGATTAGTTATGACGAGTGACATTTTAACATTGTACCTTCCAGTTTTGAAACATTCTTAAAAGTAGTTTTAAAACAGAGAGAAACTGTTTCGTCCTTAACCTCAAATCACCATGTCACAGCTGACAGCATTTGTTATTGAAGTTATTTAGAAGCCCGCAGACGAATAAGACAGACATGTGTTTTGACAGTTAAAGGTCACGTGATCTACTAAAACAGTTGAGCGTAGCAAAACAGTTTTAGAAGCAACAGCAATTTTTGTTTCACTGCTTGTATTATAAATCGAAATTTCGAATTGGGAAGTGAAAGTTTTCAAATCAAAATCCCAACATACATACAACGTTTTTACAACAAACAGTCAGACAGAAATCTGATTATTGGTAAATAGTAGTGTTGCGAAAACTCACAACGGTTTATTTAAGTTAGCATAATTCCCAAGTCCCATAATTTAATAAAATGTAAAATTGTAAACAATGATTTATCAGTTACAAGCGGTGTGGTTATCTCATTAGTATGCAGGTTGCCATGGATACCACCAACCCCTAAGCTTGGTGGAATTTCACCGTTTGTCAGATAGATGACGGATGGACCGTCAGTCAGTTGAAAAATAAGACTCGAGTGAGAGGGTTGTGACTTGGGAGTAATGTACTCGTAATTCAATTAGCAAGTTTTTATGTGACGGAAGTGCGTCTAATTTTGTAAAAGACGCAGAACCCATAGTAATGTCAATAAAGTAGTGTGAATAATTCAAATGGTTTAGTTTAAATTACCAAGAGCAGAACTAACTCCCGTGGAAAATTATAGCTTCACAAATCTCCTCAAATCCCTCACACTTGGAGGGTCCTTGTCTGCAAAAAAGGATAAGGCGCCTTTGTAGGTGTTTAAAAGAAAAATTAGCACTCAACAAATGGTCCTTCGAGCCGGATTACAATAATAGTTCTGGGTAATATGCTCTCAGATTATGACATTACATTTCTCTCTGCAAAGGTGCAAAAAATAAAAGCTCTTCTCTTCAAAAGTACCATGAAAAATACCTTTGACAATTGTTCTCAAAATACAAAACTTGTTAGCTCTAAATAGTGGCGTAAAGAAAAGCTCTAAGTTCCAGTGTGAAGCTCTGGAAAGAAGAAACAAAAAGTGCAAGTGTTGAGAGTAGTTGCGGGCAGCTGAACATTTTGGGTGAGATTTTTCCATTTTTGAACTTGACAATACAAAGTGAATTTTGAGAAATTAAGTAGCAAATGGCTTGATAAATATTAAGAAAAGATATCTGACTTTCTAACATTCGCAGATCAATGAACTGTCTTTTAATTTTGTATTGTATCCTTTGTTGTTTAGTTTAAAATATTGTTGTTTGCAATGGATAAGTTAAAAAATATTAGAAAGCCAATCAAGTCCAACATCACTCGAGTTTATAATTGGGTACAAGACAATAAAGATATAGAAACGGAGATTTTTCAATTTCGCGTTAGAGAAAATAATTTAATTTCTTATTTTTCAAAATATGAGGAAATTCAACAAAAAATTGAAGAACTCGATGATACTGACCTAGAAGTCAATGACAGAAATGAAGTTGAACAAAAATATTATGATGCTCTTTCGCAAATTCAGCGTAAAATTGTTGATTTAGACTTTAAATCAACAGCCACCACGTCTGTCAAATTGCCTGACATAACAATGCAAACATTTTCAGGCAATTTTTCAGAATGGAATTCATTTTTTCAATTATTTAGAACTTTAGTTATAAGCAACAATGAACTAAATGATTTGCAAAGGTTTATTTATTTGAAATCATACCTAAAGGGCGAACCTTTAAAGCTAATCAACAATATTGAAGTTGTTGACGCAAATTTTCAAATAGCAATTAACACTCTCAAGGACAGATATGATAATAAAGCAAGAATTATCAGTATTTTAGTCAAACGATTGTTAAAGGTTCCTTCTTTAGTAAAATGTAGCCCACAAACTTTAAGAGATTTTCTTATTGAAATAAAACAAACATTACAAGCTTTACAAAACATGAATGTACCCATCCAACACTGGGATCTTATTCTCATAGAAATATTTTTAGAAAAGGTAGATTTTGCTACTCACAAGGCTTTTGAATACGAGGTAGGTTCAAAAAATATTCCGACTCTTAAGAATTTTTTTGATTTCTTGGAAAAAAGATGTGAAATTCTTGAAAAACTACCTAAATATAAAAGTAAAGCTTCTCATTTTTCAGGCAATGACAATGACAGCTCAAGTAATGTAAATACTTTTAAATGTATATATTGTGATCAGTTAACTCATAAGATTTACCAATGTGAACAATTTAAACGTATCTCTCCTCGAGAAAGATTCAATTTTGTGAAAACAAAACAACTCTGTAGAAACTGTCTTGGAAGTAGACATACTGCTGTAAATTGCAATTCTCAAAGATTTTGTAGTATCTGCCAGAGGAAACATCACTCACTCTTACACAATGATTTTAATCCCTCAAATCAAGGCTCTTTCTTACCTAATACACACGTTCAGCCTCAGCACCATTCCCATGCGCAATCAATTAACCACGGCGCACAACCTACTCTTGCTCACAATACTAACTCTGACACTCGCAATAAGGAAGCTTCTCCAAACCACACTAATCTCTCTCAATCAAGTACTCAAGAACAAAATAAAAATTCTCACTCTTTGCAAGATCAAAGCCTCCCAGTCTCCAATAACACTGCTTCTCTCTCATCTCTTTCTGTACAACAAGTACTCCTAGCTACTGCCATAGTAACGCTTTATTCAAAGGATGGTGAGCCCATAAATGCTAGGGCTCTTCTCGACAATGGAGGTCAAAACTCTTTTATCTGCACTGATCTCGTAGAAAAATTAAAAGTTAACCCCTACAACAAAATCCTACAGTTCTCTACAATCTCTGAAAGTTGCTCAGTCTCAAATAAAATGTTAGATATTAAAATTTTTCCTTATCAAAATAAAGACAAATATTTTAACGTTTCGTGTGCCATTCTTGAGAAAATAACGTGTAAGCTTCTTCAAGTTTCGATTGATAGAAGTAAAATAAATCTGCCAAATGGTATCAAGTTGGCAGATCCCTCGTACTCTGTGCCTGGTAAAATTGACCTTTTATTGGGTGTGGATATTTATTGTGATCTTTTAATAAACGGTTTGATAAAACTAGGAAAAGGTCTCCCTACTTTACAAAACACTCACTTAGGTTATGTGATATCTGGAAGTTTACCCTGTTACGCCCAATCAAAATCATATACCCATTTATCAGCTACTCATAACATTGACTCAAGTTCAAGCAAAGTTTCTATCTTTATTCATTCCAATAATATGGTAAAAAATCTAGACACTCTAGTTCAAAAATTTTGGGAAGTTGAGGAAATCCCAGACAAAACAGTTTTAACTCCCTCTGAACAACAAGCTGAACAGGTTTACAGAAATACAACACAAATTCTGCCTGATGGTAAATTTCAGGTAAATTTGCCATTAAAAACCCCTGACGAGCATAAAAGGCTAGGTGACTCATACCAGGTAGCTCGAAAAAGATTTTTCAATCTAGAAAACAAACTCTCAAAAGACGATAATCTCTACTCTCAATACAGGGATTTTATAAATGAATATATCTCCTTAAAGCATGCAAAGTACGTTCCTCTTACTCTTTTTAACAAGCACTCAGAAAACAAGTTTTTTCTACCTCACCATTGTGTGATTCGGGAAGATAGCCTCACAACTAAACTCAGAGTAGTTTTTGATGGTTCCATGAAGTCGTCCTCAGGAGTTTCTTTAAATGATGTAATGTTGAAAGGTTACATCACCCAACCTGAACTTTTTGATATTTTGATTCGTTTCAGGATTTTCAAATTTGTGCTTACTGCTGACACGCAAAAGATGTTTAGGCAAATAATGATTAACCCTGATCAGACTTTTCTTTTGAATATTCTTTGGCGTGACTCACCTCAAGAAGTTCTCAAATGCATCGAATTGCAGACTGTAACATATGGAACCAATTGTGCTCCTTTCTTAAGTACACGATGCTTAGTGGAATTGGCTACTTCTCACAAGGATCAGTATCCTTTAGCTAGTGACGCTCTCTTAAACGCTTGCTACGTTGATGACATTCTCTATGGAGCAAATGACATAGACACTCTTTCACAGGCGCATAAGGAAATAACTGAATTGCTTGACAAGGCATGCATATCTCTACATAAATGGTGTTCAAACTCAAAAGAATTTTTAGACAACATCTCTGAGCTTTCTCTGGACTCCAAATATGTTATTGTTCCCGAAAACAGTTCCAACAAGGTTTTAGGTCTACACTGGGATTCTCATTTGGACAGCTTCTCGATTTCAATACCCCAAATAATACCAAAAGATTCATACACAAAGAGGGAAGTACTCTCTATCATTGCTCAGATATTTGACCCTTTAGGACTCATTAATCCAGTTACAGTGATTGCTAAAATCATCATGCAAAAGATTTGGATGACAAAAATCGAATGGGATGATGAACTAGACTCAGACATTCTACAGGAATGGACTTCCTTTGTAAAAAGTATTTCTTCTCTTGAAAACCTAAAAATTCCTAGGCCTTTCTTTAAAGACGATCATATCCTAAAAATCGAAATTCACTCTTTCTCTGATGCTAGCATAAAGGCGTATGCAACTTGTATTTACCTACGAGTAATTTACAACACTCGTAAGGTCACTTCTACTCTCATTTCCTCTAAAAGCCGAGTGGCTCCCCTTAAGGTTTTGACTCTGCCAAAATTGGAATTAATGGGTGCTGTTTTATGTTCAAAACTTACTCAAAA
Organism: Philopedon plagiatum; assembly: GCA_963971165.1. Taxonomy (NCBI): domain Eukaryota; kingdom Metazoa; phylum Arthropoda; class Insecta; order Coleoptera; family Curculionidae; genus Philopedon; species Philopedon plagiatum. The sequence goes on along the minus strand of OZ020191.1, from coordinate 27,441,482 downwards.
AATACTTGGTATTCTCAAGGACAAGCTTACACAGATAGAATCCGTAAATCTTTGGTGTGACTCAGAAATTGTACTAGCTTGGCTAAGGTCACATCCATCACGATGGTCTCAGTTTGTCTCCCATAGAGTAGCGCAGATCCACGAATATTCTCCTGATGTTACGTGGAGATATATAAGGTCAAAAGAAAACCCAGCTGACATTTTATCACGTGGAATGTCACCCTCCGAATTAGAAAAGTCTCAACTTTGGTGGCATGGACCACAATTTCTTAAACAACTCAATTTAGACTTGTCTGATTATAACACAAAGAAAACTCTTCAAAACCCTCCAGAAGAAAAAAAGGTTGTTCACCAGATAAAAGTTCAGACAAGTTTTTTTAACTCTTTGTGTGAAAGGTTTTCAAACTTTAATAGATTACAACGTGCTGTTGCTTACTGTCTAAGATTTGCCCATAACTCAAAAAATCCTTTACGTAAAATCTCTGGTCCTCTTACAATTACTGAACTGCAATCCTCTGAACAAAAAATTATCAAATTAGAACAAGAGTTTTCTTTCTCACATGAAATTCGTGATCTTAAATCTGGAAAGGTGGTTTCTAACAAGGCTCTTCTGTCTCTTAGTCCATTTTTGGATCAGGAAGGAATGTTACGAGTTGGAGGTCGTCTCAAATACGCAGAAGTACCTTTCGATCAAAAATATCCTATTTTGCTACCTTCAAAGGAATACACTGTACAGTTGTTGCTCAGGAGAGAGCACAGAAGATTATGCCATGCAGGTCCTCAGAACACCTTATCTAATTTGCGTCTTAAATATTGGCCCTTGAATGGTTTGAGAGAAATCAAGAGAATTATTCACCAATGTATAACCTGTTTTAGATTTAAAGCTCAAGCTGCTTCTCAACAAATGTCATACTTACCCAAAGAACGACTTTGTGCTTCTCATCCCTTTACTAATGTAGGAATCGACTTCGGTGGTCCTTTCCTAATAAAAAGCTCAAAGCTACGTAAAGCTGCTTGCATCAAGTGTTATATTGCAGTCTTTGTGTGCATGGTTACTCGCGCCATACACATAGAACTAGTCTCAAACCTATCAACAGAAGCTTTTTTACTTACTCTTAAACGATTTATAAGCCGACGGGGAAACCCCAAGGTTATATACAGTGACAACGCAACTAACTTTTTTGGCTCTAGAAATCAGCTCAAGGAATTGGCTGAATTCCTAATAGAGAAAGAAACTTCGAAATCCATTCAAAATTTCCTTACATCTTCAGAAATTGAGTGGAAATTCATTCCTCCACGTTCTCCTCACCACGGTGGTATTTGGGAGGCGGCTATAAAAAGCGCCAAGTACCACATTTTAAGACTTGTAGGTAACTTAAAACTTACATTTGAAGAGTTTAGCACAGTGCTAGCTCAGATAGAAGCTGTGCTAAATTCACGCCCCCTCTGTGCCATGTCAAACGACCCCTCGGACCTCACCTGCTTGACACCTGGACACTTTTTAATTGGTAAATCACTAACCTCATTTCCGGAAAAAGACTTTACTAACACATCCGATAACAGACTTACTATTTGGCAAACTTTTACTAAAGTACAACAGTTGTTTTGGAAACGGTGGACGGTGGACTACTTAAACAGACTTCAGCACAGACCCAAATGGTGTACTACTCAGAAAAACTTACAAAAGAATGATATTGTCTTATTGAAAGACGAAAATACACCTCCTTTGCATTGGCCTTTAGCCAGGGTGGTTGAGGTTTTACCTGGCAGGGACAACAAGGTTAGAGTGGTTAAAGTTTTAACAAATGGCGGAATATTCACGAGGTCCATATCAAAATTATGCCCTTTACCAGATTAGGCCACAAACCTAAACACGTATTGTTTTTTTTGTTATGTATCTTTATTAGCATTTTTGATATCGCTTATTTGTTAATGTCGTAGCATGTTAAGACTATGAATAAGTCTTAATAGTTAGCTATCTCCACCAGTTGAACTGACTGGTTCTCTCTCTAAGCTGTATTTATTTCTCATTTGAAGAGTTACAATTTTGAATTCAGAACTCTGCAAATTTAAATTTTATTTTGAAGTAATCACTTCAACTGGGGGGAGTATGTTGCGAAAACTCACAACGGTTTATTTAAGTTAGCATAATTCCCAAGTCCCATAATTTAATAAAATGTAAAATTGTAAACAATGATTTATCAGTTACAAGCGGTGTGGTTATCTCATTAGTATGCAGGTTGCCATGGATACCACCAACCCCTAAGCTTGGTGGAATTTCACCGTTTGTCAGATAGATGACGGATGGACCGTCAGTCAGTTGAAAAATAAGACTCGAGTGAGAGGGTTGTGACTTGGGAGTAATGTACTCGTAATTCAATTAGCAAGTTTTTATGTGACGGAAGTGCGTCTAATTTTGTAAAAGACGCAGAACCCATAGTAATGTCAATAAAGTAGTGTGAATAATTCAAATGGTTTAGTTTAAATTACCAAGAGCAGAACTAACTCCCGTGGAAAATTATAGCTTCACAAATCTCCTCAAATCCCTCACACTTGGAGGGTCCTTGTCTGCAAAAAAGGATAAGGCGCCTTTGTAGGTGTTTAAAAGAAAAATTAGCACTCAACAAGTAGAAATTAAAAGACCAAACCCTTCACGACATGTTAGAGGTAATGTAATGAGTTTACAAGAAAAGACATCTTTATATTTCAAATTACTGTTGTTACCATTTTAGTTTTTCGAAATTGCTAATAAAAATAATGTTATATGCTAAAAATGATTACTATTTATATCATCTCCAAGTTGGTAGTTAATATAAATAAGCGGATAGCCTTATACGAAATAATTGTTTTCATGCCTGTATAATTTAGTGCCATATTTGGTAGACAGATACAGATTTATAAGGTCAAAATTGCACATACAATCTGAAGCTAGTTCCACTTGAGGAAAACATTTTTTTGTTGTGCAGGATTTTTTTTGGTATTAATTTATGAATAACATCATATTTGGCCCATGGTTACTGGGTCATAATATGTGTTTATGGTCAAATTCAAGGATGGTCAATGTTGGTTGTGTTGTTAAGGCAAGTAGATTTTGTTTATATACATGGTGTTTTAGTGAACATTTTTATTACTTTAACTAGTATTTTAATTTTACATATACGTAAATTCGTATCGTTTAGTAAAACATTGTCACTGGAATTCGCTAAAAAGGTTTAGGGCTTACTCCAAATTTATACGTCTTCTTTATTCCTAATTGTTAATCATTGTTAATTCTTATTTCCTATTTTTTCTTTCTTATTTAGTTCATTAATCTCATCTTTGTAAGCATTAAGCCTTAGTACTGGATCAAATTTTGAAATAATACCGTTTTTTGTCGGAATGACTTAATATGAGTGTGCAAATCAGGCAGAAGCTGATCTTCTCCTTGCAGTCGTATATTAAGATCATTCATATATGCTTAGTTAACCCGTCCCTTATCTAGTAATTTGGACTTAGCGAACCGGTCAAGGCCTATTGGTTTATTTTTGCAAGTTCTCTGGCTTTCCTATTTCTAGTTATACCTTCATGTTTTAGAACCCATTACTACAACTTCACTGTATTCTCCTTTGCCAAGGCACTATCCTTTTGACTTCAATTTTTTTTGCGATCGAGTTTGTTATTGGATCGTGATCTGACTGATCTGACAAAAATCCACTCTGTATTTTATTTCGAATGGCTATGAGGATATTTCGTGGGTATTCCAAGACGTGTATAGTAAATACATGTACCAAATTCGAATAAACTATCTTTGAAGAATAAACAAATAAGAATCTTACGTTAAGATTCATTAAGAAGGTTTAGGATTTAGTACTGCATGGTTTATATTAAGATCTTATAGTTGTTCAGTTATGTTATGACAAATTTTTGTCCTGTCATTGTTAATAAGTCGTCATTAAAATTTTATAAATGATTCTGATATTTCAGGGATTTGCTTGATTTCCAAATGATTTTCACCTTGAAACGGGTTGCTGTAATGAATTTAGTTGTAATATTCTCAAAATTACGAACTAAAATTGCCCTTTCTTTATAAATTTGCGGAAAAGTTCAGAAATAAATTCACAGTATAAAACCTAGTTGTCTTATTCTTACACTTGCCAGTTTAAAGCTCTTGGTTGTAAAATTGGACCGGACTAGCGTTGGAGAAACTGGCTGCTATTGTTTTCATACAAATACCGTAAAATTGCTTAGATTTCTATTTTGAATAATGCGCTGGGCGACTTACCTTAGATGTTAGTTTTTCGGTCTACCCCATCTACAAAAAAAATATAAATATGGTAATTTGATTTCTACCAAACAGTAATTTCTGACTTGTTAATCGATAAAATTTTAACCAATAAATATGCAAGCACGAAACTATACTATATAAATAAAATATGTATGTATGTATTAACTTAATTATTCCAGACATCTCTGACAGACCATATTAGTATTGATCGGAAATTGACCACTAATTGCACCAATATATCGCTTACATGTACAAATAAAGATTAATTAGATATCAGTGGCGGCTGGTGAAATTTCAATGTTGTATATCTCTGTTCCTACTTACAGGACCCGTACCAAATTTAGAGGTTTTAATAGTGAGCCCACTGGGAAAGTTTTGGTAAAGAAAAAAAACATTTTGTAATTTGCGAAAAAAAGTTAAATTTTTGCTGGGCCTCACCTGGGAAAAAAATGAACACGTCGAGGTATTTTATTTATTATGTTTGCTAAACAAATTTTACATCATTTTGTCGACAGGTTTTAAATTTTGAGAGAAAAAAACGTGTTAGTGGAAAGTTATAGCCATTTGAAGTTTTTTAAGTCTAAAATATAATTTAAAAAAAAAATCAAACGACTATAACTTTCTACTAAAACATTGTTTTCTCTCAAAATTTAAAACCTGTCGACAAAATGATGTAAAATTTGTTTAGCAAAAATAATAAATAAGATACCTAGACGTGTTCATTTTTTTCCCAGGTGAGGCCCAGCAAAAATTTAACTAAATTACAAAATGTTTTTTTTCTTTACCAAAACTTTCCCAGTGGGCTCACTATTAAAACCTCTAAATTTGGTACGGGTCCTGTAAGTAGGAACAGAGATATACAACATTGAAATTTCACCAGCCGCCACTGTTAGATATCCGCATGAACATATCCAATGAACTGTTAGTAAGATAATGACGCAGTAGCGTTTGTAGAAATTTGATCTGGAGAGGGATGGGTTTCAATGTAAAATGGGCAAGTTTTGTGTATAGTTTTTTTTTATCTTGAGGCCTGAAAAACGGAAATCTCGCGGTGTTCACACGAAGTCTGTTTTATCCAGGAAGCCACTTTATTTTCAACAAAAGTAACAGCATTATTTATCGTTTTGAAAAGAAAGCATACATCCTACAGCTTTTGAGTCGATAGGGACTTAGTGTATATGAACGTCTCGTAACTTTTCTTCAGTTCTGTGGGATGTAGAAAATTATAAAGACACTTTACTTCAAGGTGTGGCAATAATGCCTTATTCAGGTTTCTGTATATGGAAATCTTTAATCCATACTTGGAGATTTGCAGGGCTTAAAGCTGTGTAGTGTCAATTTTTTTTTTCAGTAAATATTTTGTTTTGGTTTCTTGTTTAGGGAAGCAACTTACGTCCCTTGTTGGACTTGACTGAATTTGTTCATCTTCAGCGATAAATCCTATGCCTGCATCATATTGACATTTCCTCCTGAATAATCTTTTAGGAAGCAGTACCTGAGACCATCAACGATCCACCTGACAAATATTATGATTGATGTCACGTGATTTTAAACATCTAACAAGTACTCGTTTTGTTACCATTCTTTGTTCCGTGTCACACAACGACAAAAGAAAAAGTGTGTAAATATAAATTCAGTCCTATTACGTATGTACAATATTTAGATTTAGAAATTTTCAAATATGAATTTTGCGAGCAAATTTATAATGTTATGGTCCAATAACTGATAGCAAACATAAAGTCAATTTAAACTTTTGCACAAAAGCCAATAAAAAACGTAAAAGGCAAATACTAGGTTGAATTTCGAGCGATTTAGCCTTTAATTAAAATTTCTTGTTCCTGGAAGGTTGATTGCGATTGCAATTCAGTTTTTCCATGAATTTTGCTTCTGTTAATGAATACGCCGAAATTGAAAATTTACGTACAATACATATTTCCTGTAAGCAATATAAATAGGTTAAATTAAAAAATATTGCAACAACCAAATAATCTACCGGAATTTGAAGCATTGTACTGTAAGCAGTTACATAAACGAAACGAACCCTAAGAATGCTTTAAAATGAGTGCCGATCTTTCTTCTTACTTAATGACAAATGCGAAAATTAGATTAAAGGTATTATGTATGCTTGATTTTAGGGTTTCTTTAAAACGAACATTGAAAACGACAAACTTTTTTGTGGGTTGACTTCTTTTTCGACTCCGTCATTTTCCCTAGTAACGACCGGCCCTGAGTTTGTTTTATTTAATATTTTTCTTCAAAACATTCCTGTCTTGATTCAACCATATTTCTTGCCTTCCGTAAATTATTTTTTTTTCCATTCTTAACCTTTACTTAATTCATTTCTATCACATCTAACCTTCTTTCATGCACTTTCTTTATTGGCCATATTTCTGGTTCATACATCATTACAGGTCTAATCACTGTTTTATAAACCACTCTCCTCTTCCTCTCGCTGATTCTACGGTCATATAGCACATCGGAGACTTTCTATCAATTCATCTATACTATACGATTAACTATCTCTTAAATAAGTTGCTAATCCAGCTAACATAAGCCAATTTTGGGCAACTAATTTGAACACTATCATATTGTCAGGCTACGGGAAGTTGAACTTTTGTCTCAGAAAATTGTAGACCGTGTTAAGCGAAATATATCCACAGCGTTATGATGTTGGAGATCAGAATTTTAGATAAGCAAAGAGCAACGTGTTCGAGGTATTCGACGAGTCACGAAGACACATGCACTAACGTACGTCAAAATTTCCAGTTTCCGAGCTAGAATGTCGTAGCACTACTAGAAGTAGCTAGATCGATAAAAATAACAAAGCTGGGGGAACACAAGGAATACCAGCGGAACTAATTAAATGTGGGACGCAAAAACTCGTTAAACCCATACAATAACTGTTTACCAGGTATATAAATGGAGAAAGAATACCCTCAATGGGAAAAGAAGACTGGATCACTCCCATCCACAAAAGGGAAGTCGAGCTGCTCCAATTATAATTATAAGTGTATATCCTTTACCAGCAACATGAGCTGTCTCTATGGAAAAATCCTATCAAATCTTTTAGAAGAAGAGTGGGGACATCAAAAAATTGAAGAAGAGGCAGGTTTTCGAGCGGGTCGCTCTTGTATTGATCATATCTTTAGCCCAACTCAACTGAACGAAGAGAAAGTTGCAAGAAATAGAGAGGTATATCTTCTATTTGTAGACCTTACGAAAGCATATTATGATACCGTTCCTCTACAGAAACTATGACAAGTAATGGAATGATAAGTAATACCCTAATAAAAGCTATAAGACAACGCTACGATCAATCAACATCAAAAATCAAATTAAAGAGTGAACTATCAGAGAGTTTTCTAGTCACCCAGGGCTTGAGGCAAGCCTATCTCCCACATTATTTATGATATATCTTAATGAAGTCCTAAATGGAGAAGAGCGTGTAGCAGAATGAAAGTACATATAAATGAAGATACAACTTTATACACTCTACATTTCGCTGATGACCAAGTTGTTATCGCACAAGACAAAGAGGACTTGGAATTCATGACAAGGCTATAAGAAGGAAACAAAATCCTATGTTTTGGAAATAACAGAGATTACTTACACTCAGAAGACGAAACAATAGGAGCGTGGAGCGAATACATATACCTGGGAATTAAAATCGAAACTGGAGGCCGTACAGAGAAAGAAATAGAGGAGGGAATTATACAGGGAAAAAAGTGATAGGTTGCCTAAACTCCATCTTGTGGTCAAACTGTATTTCTCGAGAAAGAAAACACCTCTTATACAACGCTATAGTATATTTAAAAGTATGGTGCTCTATGGATATGAAACTTGGCAACTTACAACAAATTTAGAACTGCCGGAGCGGCGGCTACTTTCTCTTGAAATGGACTTCAGGCGTACGGCAGCAGGACAGTCAAGGTTGGAAAGAATAACGAATGAGAGAATGAGAGACATTATGAACGTCAAGACAAATATAATAGAGGGAATCGAACGAAGAACACTGATGTGGAACGGACACGTTGAGAGGATGGTGGACACACGAATTCCCTAATAGTTCTCAAACGGACACCGACAGAGAAAAGGAAAAAAGGAAGACGTAAGGTCGCATTGGTGAGCGGAATACAAAAAGCCATGTCGGAACGAAACCTGAATCCAGCAGTGACACTCTGTAAGAAAAATAGCGATAGCGACCGGCGTCTCTTTGCAAATTCTTACTATGTATCACCGTTCGGTATGTTTCGAAGAGACACCGGTCGCTATCGCTATTTTTCTTACAGAGTGCCACTGCAGGCGATTGAAAAGACTGAAGAGGATGGAAGCGAGGAACCGGAAGGCGCAGGACGCTATGAAAGCGGATAGATAGATAGATAGATAGATAGATAGATAGATAGATAGATAGATAGATAGATATATATATATATATAGATAGATAGATAAATAGACTTCCGACTGGAAGTATATCTTTGTCATCAATTTATCGCAGCGTATCATCGTTTGGGATTACATTCATACCATTTCAAACTGCTACCATTAACATCGGAGTAGTGACGTTAAAGACTTCATTGATTTCGCAAATACATAGCTTCATTGAAACCTAGATTAAAACTAGGTAGCGTTTTTTGATAAATCTCGATTTTTCTAAGGATACATAATGGGCGACAAAGAGTAAGAAAGCTTTGTGGTGCAAGAAGGTGTTTTCCATTTCCGGTCGAACGATATGTCCTTCGCACTTTATAGGTGACACGTTCTTTTTCAGAAAGTTAGTTTATAGCCATATAGAGCTCGTGTTGAGGTAGCACTACACTCACTCATAGTGCACTTAATTTGCCACAGATCTTACTAAAAAATCTTTGACTCAAAAGCATTCTTCTTCAAGCGCCTTGTCCTCCACGGACGTTAGCGATTATCAGCGCTATTTGAACTTTATTCACAGCCCTGCGAAATAGTGTCGCTGTGCTGACACTACACTACTATCTTAATATTTTTGGGCTACGATGTTCTTCTGCGACCTGGACCTCTTCAACCTTAGATTCTCTCTCCTATGATTAATTCCAAAAGTTAATATTTCTCGTTTCTGAAAATGTGGCCGATGTATTTCAGCTTACATTTTTTAAGTATGAACATGACGAATTTTTCCATTTGGACCATGAGAACCGCTGCTTCGTATCACACAGGGCGCGTAATACTGAGATTTTTATCATTCTTCGCTATGCTGACATCTCATGTTCAGACGAACTGCTGCTTTTGAGTTCTTAACGCAGTTATTACGATATAAAGGTTTTCTCGGATTTCCTTTAGCTTCAAGGGGCTATTAATTATGGTATACAAGGTATCGTTAAGGTAGGTGCATTATTTATTGCTTCTGTAATTTTAATAATCAATAGTATACTTATTTGGATACTAATGCAGTTTGCAATAAAACAATTTATAACGGGCTATGCTTCCAGTTCCTTCTTTAAATTTCTCAGTTAGCATCATAAAACTCCCATATATTTTCTTGGGACCAACTCCTTAAAAAACATTTACTTGAATCCATCTTCTTTAAAGCAGCGACACGATTCTTCCACCTCTCTTTTACCTTCAAATTCTTCGCGTTTGGAATTTCTTGAAAATTAGTCATCGGTTTCTTGTAACGGCTATTTCGACCCAGAGCTAAAGACTTTTAGTTATGGTGACTACGTCTCCGGAGCCGGCTAAACGCAGATGTTTCGTAACGGTTTATAATAAATTAAGTTCATAAGGGTGGGTTTTATATGTGAGATTTGTTCATTGTTAATTATAAACGTCAGTACTTGAATGTGCATGAAGTTTTATTGAGTATAGTTGTGAGTTGAATAAGTGATGTAAATTCGGTGGTAAAACAAAAATAATAATACTTTACCGACCTCAGGCGTCACTTGTAATCTACGAAATGGATGTAACTTCTTTAGTTTTCTAACTTTAAAATTCTAGGTAAGACCTAGATTCACAAAGGGGATTGCAATTGTTGTGTTGTTTAAATTTGACCTTCTACTTGACCAAGTTTTAACAATTGTTGATATACAATTGTTAGTATGTCATTGTTAATACAAGTCGTTATAATTTTATACACTGGTAGAAGAAAAGTGCTAAATTTAACATTTTTGAGTGTTCCAGAAAGTTCAGTATTTTTCTAACTTTACCTATATACGGTTTAGTAAAATTAAATAAGTGAACGTTGATCATCAATTTGACATTTTTATGTACCAAAATTTATGTTAACAACATAATGTAATCTCTATATCTCTATATATAAAAGAAGAAACTGACTAACTAATTGACTGACGTATCAATGCACAGCCCACACCCCTGCGCTGGGTCTAGAAACTTTAAATTTTGCACAGAGGTTTCTTATATAACGTAGGCGTGCACTAAGGAAGTTTTCAAAATTCAACCTCTTTTAGGGGTGAAACAGGCAAACAGGGATTCAAACTTTGTATGGAGAAAAAATATTAGATGGTCCTATTAACTCCAAGCTTTATAGAAGTACTCTAAAAAGTAACAGCCAGATTCTCCAATGCTAGTCCGGATTAATTTGACAATCAAAAGTTTTAAACTGACAAGTGTAAGAATAAGACAACTAAGTTTTATTCTATGAACTTATTTCTGAGCTTTTTCGAAAATTTATCAAGAAAAGGACAATTTTAGTACGTATGTACTTTCAACAATAATAGAACTATATTCATCACAGCAACTCGTTCCAAGATGAAAATCATTTGGAAACCAAGTAAATCGCTGAAATATCACAATAATTCATAAGTTTTTAATGACAAGGACAGGACAAAAACCTGTCAAAACATAACTGATCAACTATAAGATCTTAATTTAAACCAGTACTAAATCTTAAACTTTCTTAGTGAATCTGGACGTAAATGTTTAAGCAAGTGTTTTACAGTCTTTAATAAATCAACTCCTAAGGGGGTGAAATGGGGGTTCAAAGTTTGTAATGGAATAAAATTGTTATACCGCGGACGAAGTCGCGGGCGCAAGCTAGTAGTAAATAAACATTTTTTGTGTGGTAACTTATTAAGAAAGTTAAACTACAATAATTAGTAAGTCAAAAATGACTTCTTCAAAAATATTATTTAATTAAACACTAAATAGTAAAAATATCTTAAAATATATGTACAAATTACCTACTAAATTTAACTCTCATAGATTTTGATGAAAATAGCTATGGATTTCTAACAGTGTAATATGACAGGTTTATGTTTAATTAATAAATAATGACAATGACATATTAACAATCTATTATATCTGTTGTTTTGGCTGGTTTTTAAAATAACTTTTCGGTCTGAAACGTCACATTATTTCTATAAAGATTCAAAAATCTGCTCCCATTAGTGTATACTAATAATAATAGCAAATAATTTAAATTTATTTGTGGGATAAAAGAAGCAGTTTAACAATAATAAAATTAAAAGAAAAATAAATATTAATTAAATTATAAATTAACAATTAATATTTTAATAAAATTAAGTATGAAAAGATGAAAAGAATGCAGCAACACTTTGGCAAGAAACAAACGGGCAATCATTTGATTAAAGTAATCATTTCTAACGTCACTGTGCAAAGTAGGGTAAATTTTTTATTTTACTTTTAAAATTTACAAAATTTATTTTTAGTATTTCTAGGTATTTAATTACGAATATTTGTGCGCATTTGTGCTAATGTAAAACAGGTCTTATATTTTGCAAAATTATGAGATGGAACTTCCATAAAATTATTAAATCTATAGTATTAATAGCATTATATTTGTTTTAAATTTAACTTTCGAATAAGAGATTTTGAATTCCCGTTTTGAAATCCCGAAATTTATTTATTTTTCTTACCAATAGTAAAAAAATCTATTTTTTCTCAAAGATATTAAAAATATCTAATAAGAATTTTCTTTTACCTTTCACTATTACCAATCAAAATCTAGTGTGTGTTAACAAAAGAAAACTTATGCCATTTGGTTTCACGTAGAACCTTGGACCAACAGTGAATTCCCATTGAATTCCACGCTTGTTAAACAAAACCCAGTTCGTGTTTATAGCGTGGTGTAAGGTTACTTTTATTTGACTATGTTTACACGTTAATTCTTTACTTAGAAAATTTGTTAGGTGGATACACAGTAAAGGCACCGAATATATATTCGGTGGTAAAGGAAGCAGCGAAAAATTGAATAGCGTTTCGTTTTTCGAATAATAGTCTGACAAAATCGTCCACAATAATTAATGACTTTTATAGATAATAACCAGTCATTTATTTACGCTCAACTTAGTAACAGTTTTGTGTTTTTGCACAAAAACAAACAAAACATAGTTTCATTCTTCTTAGGCCTAAATTTATATTAAAAGTAAACAAACACAGAGAAATCGCAAACCCAAGTATCAAACTCTGGACCATCACAATCATTCGGTGCTCAGAGCCACCAAACATTTGATTCATAATTCTCCATAGTCCATGAAATTTCGCTAGGACCCAAATCAGGGTGTTAACACGTAAGGAAATTCCCTATTCGTGGGGAAAATTCTTCGAAAAGTGACCTGGTAGGGGAAAAAGGGGCCGAAATCAAACAATTACAGTTTTGTAGAGAAAATTTTAATTTTTGTTAAAAATTACCAATATAATTGATATAACCAAACATCCCTATAAATAAACACTTCCTGCGGTCATATTCATGTTGCAGGAGGAAACATTAGTGGCTTTTTATTGCCACTTATTTTAGCTGAGCTAAGTTAGCCAGAGAGAGATAGCACATAAATTTAATGAGGCAAAAAAGAGACAAGGATCCGACTATCTCAGATCAGCTAAGACCACGTAATAAGCAACTATTGCCATCAGCTGTAAATTGAGGCTCTCTTGTCGATGGTACCACATATTATCGATAACTCTTTCTTAAGTGTGATTCCTCAATAAAAATGGCATGTCAAAAGTACGAAACTCTTGAAGGCTGTGATCCAAATAATACTGTAGGTTAGTGCAGTTTAGAGCAACACAAACGAACAGACCTCAAGTTACATTAGGAGTTGCTTATTATTTGCCACTTGTCTTAGCTAAGCTGAGAGAGTCAGAGCTTTGTGTCTCTTTTGCCCCCGTCAATTTTATCATACTATCTCTCTCTGACTAACTCAGCTTAGCTAAAATAAGTGTCAAATAAAACGCAACTACTGTTAAACTAAAAATATTTAGCAGAATTGGTTATACTGGGTAATGGGTACTATATTTGTAATAAATTAGCGACTCAAATTAAGTCTAACAGCGTTGTAACAGCTGCATGCAACTGATTTTTAGTGGACAAAAAGGGCTCACTAGACGATAAAGTTGATAAAGATACCAAATAACACAATAATGAAGACGAAACAAAAACATTCCCCACTTTGGTAGTTAGCAAGTCGGCCGATGAAGATGCAACGTTCTTAATTCAATCACCAATAGCAACGACAGGTAACCTGAAAATTTAGCAGTGGTTTTAATTACTGTACGTATCAAATCACCGTAGGGAAATGTAGGGAAGTTTGACAGTTCACGGTAGGGAAATTGTTTTTAAAAGGTGAACATCACTTACTCAAATCTCTGGTCTTGTTTCAAAAACAAAAATAATTATTTATGGTACATAGCTGTAAAAAGAATCATGTATGTATATCACAAACTTAACACTTAAGAATTAACTGGATATCAAAAAGTATACCACAAACGAGCATTGCTTAAATTTTACATACGTACCGTAAAGAGACCAGTAACAAACAAAAATGGGCCTGCTATGGCGCTAGCATTCGCCCAATCGGCGAGTCACAATGAGTAAGCTGAGTGTATTTTCTTTCTTAGATATTACGGTATATTACTGTTTGTGTTACTGTACCTTCTATGTATTTGAATGGGGTAGCGGTGTCTGTTTTAACACTTCTAGAATAAGCACACCAACATTAACCCCATCTACGTGAATAGCCTAGCTATAAAATAATTATTTAAACTTTTTGCCACTACATAATTTTTCCTTTCCCATTTGTTTCTTTCTTCAGGTCTTAAAAAATGCCGTTTAAAGCCATAATCGTCAACATTTACAAGCCTGTATATAAAGCTCCGTTATAAAAAGTTTTGCCTAACAAGGTTATTATTTTTTATTTTATTGATATTTATGGTTCGCCGCATTCCCTATAGTCTTTCGGGAATCATTTGGGATTGTTTCGCTATTATACAAATTGCCTCTACCTATCCTTGTGTATCTCTCTCCCACGGAATACGATAATTCATAATTTATGAACATTTGTCGTATCATAAATTCTCACCGTTTACTTTCAACCCCGAACATTTAACTTTAAATAAATAACAAATGATATAGGTATACCTCATGAATACATTTCAAAATATCTAGGCTTAGTTAATGTATGCTTTTTTATAACTTACCATGACAATCAAGGTTTAAATGGCAATTGGCGCCTCACACTGTGGTGTGTAGGCTAGTAAGGCCATACGATGCTTTACTTTTTTACCTCCTGAGATTAAGAAGTCAAAAAGCTTTTCACTAACCCACAAAGATCCAATTGTACCCCCCCCCCCCCCTTAAATTAATTGCTAGCGGCATGGAGAATTTCAACGGACATATTCTTAATTTTGGCGACATACAGATGCGTTCATTCTGTAAAAAAAATGGATTCCATTGCAAAGTAAAAATAGAATGACACATCAAAAAGTACATTATCTCTATCCCGTCTTAATAATCGGTGTTTCTATATTTAAAAAAATTGATTATAGGGTAAATAATGATCAATACCTATAATAGATGTTCTATTTGATTCCAAGGTATCTTTCATTACTCAGAAATAGTATTCTCTCTCAAAATGTTTGGATTTGGGTACAAACCTTGCAAAAAATCCACTGTAACAGTTGCTTCTAAATGTAAAATTCAAACCGTTATTAAAAATCTGAGAGCAATTCTAAATGACTAACATGGCACAACAATTAAACAATGACAGAACTTGGACAAACTTTGAACATTTAATTGAATTAAAAACCATTTAAATATTTAGCCTGACATTAATCTTAGTTTAGTGAATTTGCTGATTATATTCGTGTTCATATAATTAGAAGAAATATCGACGAAAAAATTTAATTGAGCAATAATAAAATTTTTGGCTGATGGTGGGTCCACGAGACCACCATCTCATGTACAAATATTTTGGATTTCCACTGCATACTCTCAGATATGACTATTAAAAATGAAACTTCACAAATTCATGTTGTTGGCTACTCCAATTTCTTGCTATCCAATTTTAATAATTACTATTACTAACTAATAGCCGGTTACTCAAAACTTTTACCAAAGCATTAAATTTCAATGTATTCTTAAAACAACATAACTTTGTTGTTTTAGAAAAATAGGATGGTCAAAAGGGTTGGTTATTCATTGGTTAAATTAACAAAAGCCTTTACCAAACTAAACATTTTTTTTAGTTGTTTTTAACGAAGAGGGTGACGATGACCAGCGATGAATTAAACTAATTACACAATTTGCATTAAAACTATCTAATTTAGGTATGCTACTGGATAAGCTGCTAAAATTATTACCTTTAATTAACAAGAAAGAAATCAACTATACAATTCTCTAAATTTAGTATAATTATATGTATGGAATTTCTAACATCCTTATCTTTTTTATGGCATTAAAATGCAAATTAATTTGAACATGAGTCAAGAAACTGATATAAATGTCAAGTCACATCTACATAACGTTTAATTTTGCAATCATATTCTTACCTATCTGTGAAACTCCTATTTTTACCATTTTTAAACCAACTAAAATAAAAATTAATAGGAAAATAATGAATAGTGAAAGTAAATATACCCATAGAAAGCACACGTCTGCTGTTCCCATAGACCCATCACCCTAAAAATAAACGTGGAACGGTGTAAACTAAGTCAACGCTACCATTGTTCCTCCCACTGCACTGCATTAAAATGAATGTTATGGTTATGGCATGGTATACCTTTTACTACACCCAGGTTAGTTTCTTTCGGTATAGATTCAGGTATCTATGTATCTACCTGTATAGCCCGCGCAGTGATGGTGATGACATAAAAGCTTGAACTTTTGAATAAGTTGTTGTATCTGTGGTTCTAGTTCTTGAAACTGTTAGTGTGTTATGTACAGTAAACTGTTCTATATCATTAATATGAAATGATAGTTGTATAATGAAGTAATTAAAAATAAGTTTATTACACATTAGTGGCTTGCAGTCGGAGTTATGATAATGATAGATAATATAGGAATAATAATAACGTTAATCCAGTCATACAAGGCTTAATTATATTATATACTATTCCCCCGTGCTTAGTTAAACCCCTATGTACGAGTAATGCTTGGTGTAATGTGGACATTTTTCGATTCATATTTGAAAAAGATTTTGTTTTTGTTAAATTTTCATTATCCTTAATTGTTTTGGGCAAATTACTTTCAACTTTTTAAAGAATAAATAAACTGTAGATACTTAGATAGAACCTTTTAACAAACAGTATTCAGTGTCTGTCCAGTTTCAATATTAAATAAACTTGCTGTTGTAGTTGGTTAATTTTTATTTTCTTATATGAATAACGATATATGTAAATAGCAAATATATCATTTTTTACTTTCAAGTTTAAATTATAAATAAAATAGAAATATAATAATAAGTATAATAAGTACAATTTAAAAAAATGTTTAGATTTAACTTTATTCTTACAAAAGTAAACAAAATCTGCATTATTTTTATGAAATGGCGATACAGCGGTTTTAGCAAATGTGTAATACGACAGATATTCACTAATTAATTAATTTAAAAATAACTTGGGTAACCTCTACAAGAGAACCATATTTATATTTTGTAACAAAATTAAGATTTTATGCTTAGTGTATGAAATATGTTTGTAAAAATTGCAAAATAAAAATTGTAACATACCGCGGCATCCTCAGTAAATAGTTTTCTCTTAACCATGTTTTACCAATAAAAGTATCTACTTTTGTTGGTTACACATGATTAAAAAAATGCATTAAATAAGCCCTGTCTGTAAATAAATACGGGCAGTTTCGTCTTAACACCTGACATTTCCCGGTCATTCTGGCACTGTAAACAAAAAAATCCATAGCAACACCCCTTAACTACACAATACATGTAATTATGTTAAAATTTTAAAGGTGTTTAATATTAGGCCTTAATTATTTGGAGTCTTTCTACGTCATAGATAGGGTTAAACCATACATCTTAGGGTTAAACACACCGACACTTCAATAAAGACGTTACAATCAATTTTATGCAAAAACAGCGTGTCGCCCTCAGGTGTCGAGCAATGTTAAAGTATACATCGCTCACTAACTAAAACATCTTTACTCAGCTTAGACAAAAATTTTTTGTGTAAATGCCACCATTGATTCATACATACCTATTAGCTGCACATAAATTTTTTCAGAAATTTAAAATAAGTATGATTACTTTCTGAAGAGTCTCAATGTTTCACATTCTTGCACAAAATATACTGGTAACATTTTTTATTTATGTTTTTTGTTTTTTAATTATAATGTTATAAATGCCCTTAGTTCCGAATACGAATTAATTATTAATTCTTAATTAACATTTTAAACAATACATACCTATATATGTAATATGAAATTTTTATTATCTTTTCGCACCAATTAATGTGGCTTTCTTCATTTGTAATATTCTATAAGAACGTTATTTTTGTGATACTTTCACAACTATTTTTTTACTGATACACTTTATCAACTCATTAGTTAAAACAGCAGATTTAATACATTTGTAAATTTGATAACAATGCAAAATGAAAAAAGATTTTTTCTGCAGCCGTCCCGAAAATAATTACTTTGGGACTAGCCCTCAAAGTGATAGCTCCTTTGGAAAGCTAGTACTTGTTTGATGATTCGATATTAATTTGTTCGTGTTAAATGTTTACATAATCTTATACATGTAGGTAACGATTTACCTTTCAGTCCTTATATAATAACTTTTATAATGGCTTTTGAAATTTACATAATATGTCATTAATAATAATAATGTCCCGTTATTGTAGAACTCGTTAAAATTTACTTTTAAAACGATTGGCATTTGCAAAATAAATACGGAATGCATCTGTAAAGTACTTTTACTGTACCCGCAGGTTTCTAGGACTCATCTATGACTAGTGATTGCAATCCCGCAGTGTTTTAAATCCTGCAGGGAATTTGCGGGATTGGTTCTAATCCCGCGGGATCCCGC
The DNA here is from genome assembly GCA_963971165.1 of Philopedon plagiatum. Lineage (NCBI taxonomy): Eukaryota > Metazoa > Arthropoda > Insecta > Coleoptera > Curculionidae > Philopedon > Philopedon plagiatum. Next base: position 27,422,957 of record OZ020191.1, on the reverse strand, counting down.
ATATGTTTTTTAATATAATAAAATTCGATAAATTAATGTTTTTTTAATGAACTATTGAACCAACATTAATTTTGTATTATAAAAATCAACAATTAACAGTATTTCAGGCAAAGAAAATATATAATTTAAAGTCTAGCATGACTATGACTATAAATCAATCACATTTCTTATTAAATAAAGTAACAAGTATCTTTGGGCCAATGAGCTTCAGATGTTTATAGGCAAGATCCAGCATAGGTTTTTTAATTTCATAAAATTCGATAAATTAACGTTTATTTAATTAATTATTAAACCTACTTTAATTTTTTATTATAAATATCAAAAATTAACAGTATTTCAGTCAATAAAATTATGTAATTTAGAGTCTAGCCTCTCTTAACTATACTACTATAACTATAAGCCAGTCAAATTTCTTATCAATTAAATTAACAAGTAACTTTGGGCAAATGAACTTTAAATGTTTATTACTTGTCTACCTGAGATAATGACTAGTTTTTACAGTAAATCACGTTAGTTTAACGTTTAAGTAAGATACTTATAATAAGTACTGTCTCATTAAGTTTCATATTATAATACCACGGATATTTGACAGATACACATTTTCGCGTTATTTTTTAAGAGTTTACGGCTTTTACATGGCTATGCAGATCCGCATAGCTGGTGCGGGATCCCGCAGGCCGTCAAATGATGCGGGATCCCGCAGGCCGCCAAATGATGCGGGATCCCGCGGGATTGCGGGATCCCACTTTGCGGGATTGCAATCCCTATCTATGATTCACTCTGAAATTTTCCCCTCGTCGCAATAATATAGGCATTTCCTTACTTGGAAATAAATTACTTTTATCATATTAGAAAAGTAAATGCTACCGGTTATTTATGTACATATTTGTATTTTATCGAGCATAAATAGACCAAAAAATCTAAATACTAATAATTTTTCAGCTAATATTAATTTTAAAAAATCGGTCAAGTGCAAGCTATCCTTGCACAATTAGTGTTCCGCGCCAACAGCAATTTTTAAGCGTTTTTCCCGAAAAATATTTATAAACATGCATAAAAATACGTCATATTGAATTCGTGCTTCAATAAACTTTCACTTGACATGGTACACGATGCCCTTGAAATTTTTTTCCAGTTTCCAATTTACCCCCTGAAATTAATCCCCAGAATCTAAATTAAACTTTTTATACTTCACGTCTGTAATTGGGCCACAACACTCTATCTTTGTGCTAAATTTCAAATTTTTACGTCGAATAGTTTCGGAGAAAATAGCCTGTGACAGACGGACGGACACCGAAGTGATTCTATAAGTATTCCGTTTGGCACGAAACACTAAAAATAATTAATCATTGTTCCAGATTGTTTATGGTTGGTTATAGAATGTTAACATTAGGCAGCTGCAGTGTTTTAGGTTTCCATAAATATTTCTTTATCGCCAATATTTGTCACTAGATATATGTGCCTGTATCAATGCACAAATTTAAATAAAAGCTGAAATCACCATTTTTTTGCTGGTTTCAGCAAAAACGCCCAAAACATAAATCATATCGATTAATTCATTTTTGGAAAATTCATTTTGAGTATAAATAACTGAACAATAAACTGTACAGTAAAAAACTAACATATTTCAAAAACTATTAGAGGTAGGGATAGGATATTCTTTACAAAATGTGAAGAGTTTTTGACAAGTTATAAGACGGCAGAAAAATATATAGGGTGTTCCATTTGGTAAAAGTGACATTTTACATTGACATTTAATTAGAAGTTTTCTGACTTTGGGCCTAGAAATAAAACACCCTGTCTGTACATGAGATGTCAAATATTTCATAGTGGATATATATTTTTTTGAATTAATTTACTCAGGATACAAATTATGAATCGCTTGGAGTCAAAATTTAAGTAGTATTTTCACAACAAAGAGATGCTTGCAAATGCCTAATTTTTTATTACAAGTCGAATTATCTTGAAAACATGACTTTTTCGTATAAACCAATTATGAAAAGGTTATGAAATTACACTTAGAATTCAAAAATTCATTCAAATACAGGGTGTCCCATTAACAGCTAACTTTGTTACTATGTAACTTTTTGACCGCACGCTATAATTAAAAATATTTTTAAAATGTGCAGAATATCCAACCATACCTTAACACAAAAGTTTATTATCGACAAATTTTATCTTCAAGGCATAAAATTATTCCGCGCAATCGTTGACTCACCCGGTACAAAAAAGTGGGACAAACTTGTTTCTTGTTTCAACTAAAAACTTTCGTAGTGTAACCATGTAAACTGGAAAGGAAAAAATAGTTAACTTAATCCTACCTTTTTATTGCTTTTCGTCCCGGGTTGGTATTTATAGTAGGTACTTTTTTTAACTTATGCCTAGCGGACGAAACGTAATCAACTTAAAATAATTTATTTGCGCTCTTGTTATTGTTTTAATATAAACATTTAGTTTAACATTTAGCTGTTAATGTCAATTGTTTTTTGATCCGAATTCATTTAGCTACATCCGATTCATTTTAATTGAAATCTCTTTCAAAAGAGGGCTTTAAATACTGCGTCCGAAGCAAACTTTAATTGCGGCCCAGCATATTGCAATATTCAAGTGGATGAAGCTGCATTCAATCGGTTTCATCCGCTCATAACTGAAGATGTAGACATTCTAAGTGACTTACAAGGTGACGTAGTAAATAATAAATATGATATTTTTACTTTCATTCTCAGTAGACATTTCTGCAGTGCACCACAATTCAATAAATTTTTGAAGTTTTTTCTAAACAATTTTTTTTCTAATTTACGTATTTTTTTTATAGAATCAATATCTATTATCAATACAATCTGTGTCAGAAAATATATCGAGTTGCGTAGGATCTACGTTAAACAATTCCTAACCTCACAATTAAAAGGTTTTGGGCAACCTTCTTCTGAAGCCAGTATAAAAGATTTATAGAAAATAATTGTATTTATGACATAAGAAAAAATTATAATTAAAAACTGTGATAAATATTGAAAACCTGCAATGATTAATTTCTTGGCTAGTACAATTCAAGACCGCCAAATACAGCATGTCCGCGGATGGAGTTTAGAAGAGGGCAAATGAACCAAATTTTGCAAGATACGTAAAAATGTCTCTAAAAGTTTTTGCTTGTAAAATAAATGAGATTCGCGTTTTTTATATTTAATATTTATGAAAATACGAAAACGTTATTTTTTCTAAGAATAAACATACCTTGTTTTTTGTTTATTATTTTCTACCAAAAGAACAAATAATATGAAATATGCTTTAAATGAAACCCTAAGCCAAAGTACAAGATATCATTAAAAAATTTAAATATTAAAAGTACCGAGTTTTATCACATTCTTTTTTCTAAAGTTCCAACTATTCTCTTTCAGACCTTTAACCAGAGTACTAGTTTCTACATATTAAACAATAATGACACCTATGGACCTACTTGTCAGGCGCGGCCTGTGAGTTTTTTTACAGGTGGGTCAAAATTTTGTGGTCAACTAGTGATATCAAAGCAACAAAAATACACTTTTTTAATTAAGGAAGGGTTTTTAATAATGTGCCTAGTTTTGCAAGGAAATTATCTGATAAAACTCGTCATTTTTAATATATAATTTTTTTAATTAAATCATATACTTTGCTTAGGGTTTGATTTAAAACGTATTTCTTTTGGTAGAAATAACGTTTTCGAATTTTTTATGCTCCCTGTATAAAAAATTAAATTTTTCATAATGCGAATCTTATTTATTTCACAAGCAAAAACTTTTATTAGGAGTGACATTTTTACGTATCTTGCTTAACAAGTCTCTCGAATTTTATGGTGAATCTCAGATTGTTGCTCTTGATATTTCCAAGGCCTTTGACCAAGTATGGCATGCCGCACTCCTCAACAAACTACCTTCTTACGGTTTTCCTACCAAACTATGTACCTGGATCGGCAGCTTCCTCTCTAATCGGCGCATATCTGTTGTGGTTGACGGTCACTCATCTAACTTCCATCCTATCAATGCTGGCGTCCCCCAAGGTACAGTCCTGGCACCAACCCTATTTCTTCTTCACATTAATGACCTGCTCTCTTCAACTACCAACCCCATCCACAGTTATGCTGACGATAGTACTCTTCACTCCAATATTCATTTTTCCAGACAAGTTTCGATGGATAATAGACGCAGATCTATGTACCTATCCCTTTCCCAAGATCTCCAATTAATCTTAGACTGGGGTGCCAAGAACCTTGTTCAGTTCAACGCCTCCAAAACCCAGTCTTGCTCCATGTCACGTAAAAAATCCGAAAACACTTACCCCATCCACATGAATGGCCAGGCCCTACAAAACAATGAAACATTCGATCTTGTTGGCGTCGCTTTTGAACATGATCTCAGCTGGTACAAACACATTACTTCAGTAGCCACCTCGGCAGCTAAAAAGCTTGGTATTCTCTTTCGAGCCAGAAAATAATTCTCCCCTTCCAACTTATACACTCTCTATGTTTCCCAAATAAGACCTAACCTAGAGTACTGCTGCTCCCACATCTGGGCAGCGGCACTTAACATCCTTGATTCTATCCAAAAGAGAGCCATTCGACTTATCAATGACCCAGCCCTCACGAGAAAACTCCCTTCTCTCGCTCATCGTCGCACTGTAGGGGATTTATCCCTTTTCTACCTCTCCTTCCACGGATTTTGCTCTGAAGAACTAGCCGGTATTATTCCCCCCTTGACTGTTCCTAACAGAACAACAAGAGACGCGTTGCGTATGCATCCCTTTACTGTCCAGCTACAAAAGCTTAGAACAGACCACTTGTCTCGCTCATTCATACCTAGGGTCTCCAGATTATGGAACAAATTGCCTGCAGATGCTTTCCCTTCCCGTCCCAACCTCCAATCCTTCAAATCCCGTGACAATAGACTCAATTTCCCTTCCCTTCAGACGCCCACGGTACGTTAGTACTTAGACTTGAAGTCTACGTGGGATTGGTGCATGTATCCTTTTCTAAACCCCATGCGCGGACATACTGTATCTGCCGGCGAGTTGAATGTTGAATGGGTAAGAACTAGTGGCTTGTGCCAACTAGTTAACCCAGTGTTGGGTGCTCCGAAATTGCATTTGGCTGCTAACACAACATACGTCGAATTTCTTCTACTATACAAGAAGTGCAATACTGTGCATATTAGCACTTGTATAGTCTGATGGAATAAATTCGACATAATGTATGCTGTGTTAGCAGTCGAATGTAATCTCGGAGCAACATGAGTGAACTAGGTGGCTCCAGCCACTACATATTACTCATCCAAAACTCATCGATGCTGACGTGACGTGACGGATTTATAAGATCTGATTTTAATTCTGGTTAAAACGTGATCTATTCTTCAGCCACCTGGGTGTAAGCCTGCCAGATAAAATGCCCAGAAATCGCTATAGCAGCACCTGGGCCAGAATCAAAAATACTGTTTTTAGAAATATTTGACCGCATGATATTGCAGTAGCCAAGAAATAATTAATCAAGAATGACCTATTAAGAGAATTTCCTACTGTGATAGAATAGAAGTCACTCCTTGACGCCCCGAAAAATATTTTATTTGCACCTAGTAATACAATTTCTTTATAAGTTTATATTCTAATAAAATAGATGTACAACATACATTTACAGACTGACTATTTTATTTACTACCAACCAATTTAAAGCGAACAAATTCCACATACGATGTGTATATTTACTTTTTTCAATTTACAGTTTATCTAATCTAAAAGCTTTTAATGACTGAAATCACATTAGCCAGTGTTTATGCAGCTACTCACAGTGAAAGGAGCGCGTTAGTTTAATCCGGATCAACTGCGGTTAGGAGTTTGTAATAATAACTTATTTAAACTTGCAGTAAAACAAAGCTAATTATTAAGTACTGGAAATATGTGTAAACTGTGTATAAGGACTTAATTCAACATAATCAAAACGTGCAGAAATTTGTGTTAATGTGCGGAACTAAATAGAGTTGCTTCGTGGACTAATTAGTATTGCTGTTATTTTTGTGTCCAAAGGATTATTGGATAATATTTTAAACATGCTGGATATACAATTTGGTAAGTTTATATAAATATATTACTTAAAAGGATTGCACAAGTATTGGTAGATACCTAATATTAGTTATTAAAGCCATAATTGTATCTGTAATATTTTTTTTATAAAATTAATTATTACCCAATACGTCTGCTAATTCAAAAGCCAAAAACACTCAACTGAAAATTAGTAATTGTCAATTTACCGAATCAACATCTTAACATTTACTTAATAGCTTTAATTTTGCAGCATTTCGTTAACCATATAGATTTCTTTTGGTTTTTTCTTACTTAAAAAGTAAAACCTTTATATTTACTCAGAAGTATGCTGCTCCAATTTACAAGTAATTTAGTCAATTTTTCAGTGTTTATTTAAATTTCTTATCTTTCTTTGAAAAATTGATTAAATGAAATCTAAAATGTATTGACACATAAGTCTTTACAAATATAATTGATGGGAAATACCCATACATGTAATTTTTAAGCTTAATGAGAATTGTGACATTAGATTATCGAATTTGATAAATAAAACAAATGGAAAAAAATTACGCGGAAAGGAAGGTATTTTAAGAAGTGTATTAAAAATTATAACTGATATTATATTTCAAAACAGTATGATAATAGCGTATGTCCCCTAAGTTTTGAGAAAAATATTAATAGGTAGGTACTCATATTTTGTATTCTTAATTTTTTATAAAATTTAATTATAAGTCGTTATTTCTACATTTATTGTTATTAAAACTATACGTTTAAACTATGGATAATGTTCTTCAATATCCACCTAAGACAGAAAGCGTGATTTTTATAAGACTCAGCAACGCAAATTTTTCTCAAAACTTATGAGTGAGATATACGGCAGGCGCAGCCCGTGAGTTCTTTTACAGGTGGGTCATAATTTTGTGGGCAACAAGTGTTATCAGCGCAACAAGCAAAATACACTTTCTTAATTAGGGAAGGTTTTGTAATAATGTGCCTAGTTTTGCCAAGAATTTATTTACCTACAAATAAACACAGCAAAAATCATAAAATAGGTACTGTAGTATATTGAACATTGTTATTCTAGATGTTTATGACTTTTAGTATTACTTCTATATGTGTTTTAGTCTCAGATTGTTAGCGGTTTCCCGTTTTGATACGTCTGCGTCTCCTCAACAGAGGTCGCGCCTTGTACTAAAAGTATGATACAGGCTGCCAGCTGTAGTAGATTACCAATAATTTTAAAAATATTTTATCGAGGAAGAAGTGCTAAACTTGTTTCCAATACACCTTTTAGAGCCGATCTAATTTTTTATAGAACAAAAATTTAAAAAGAAAGTCTACCCGAGCACAGCCTCGAACCCACGACCTCTTGGTCCACTCGCTGAGACTCTACCACTGGGCCACGCTGCTAATGTGAAAAAACCCTTGCCGATGCCGTTGTATTTGATGATTAAAATTGACATGGCTGAGAGCAAATACAATGCGCATATCAGGTACCTAATTAGTTTTTCATTGTCCAGCCAAAATGTTTTGAAAGAGTATATTTCACGGGGCGGTTCGAGTGTATTTCCATAGTGGGAGTGGGAGCATTTCGTACATGTACGATAATCCTCCATTACATAGACTGGCGTCGCCACCAAAATTGATAATGAAATAATGAAATTGGGATAAATCTGCTGTGTCCCCGGAGATAAGTTTTGATCGCCGGCGGTCGCGTTCGCCGTGGTGTAACATGCAAGGAAAGAAGAATTGAGGCGCGGCGGTGTATTATTTCTTTTTGATTTTTAATAAAGGATTTTTTTATTTGTTGAAAATCTAGAGTGGGTACGTGCTCTTGTGCCCTTTAGGACGAGCCGCGACTGCATGACACCCCAGCAAAAGGTTGGGTAGATTCATCAGGAAAATGCCAAACCAAAGCCCCGTCAAACAAGGGAAAAAGAATTACCATTTTACATGCTGGTTCCGTAGATGGTTGGGTTCCAAATTGTTTATTGTTGTCCTCTAAAAATATTAAAGATTCTTCTTTGGACTACTAAGACGCCACCACAGCAGAACTTTTTGAAGATTGGTTTAAAATCACCTTTTGACCAATGTGCCTAAGAATAATGTAATTGTAATGGACCATGCCAGTTATCATAGCCGTCAAATAAATAAAGTTCCTTATTCAGATATCACTAAATTAGAAATTCAGAACTATATGTTAAATGATGTGATCTTCTAGGAATATTAAAAACATTTAATATTAAGAAGAAATGTGTATGTGATACCATTGCTGCCGATATCGGGTATACGGTTTTAAACGCCTTCCCACCTATTACTGTATTTTTAACCCAATCGAGCATATATGTATGTGGCATCTGGTAAAATCAAATGTTAGAGCACAAAACACTTCTCCGACTTTAAGTGCTAGTGTTGTGACATTAATCAGGAAAGTTGTAGATAGCATTACTCTAAGCCGAAGATTCCTGTTTTTCATTTACTAATAACATGTAGTTGTAATTAATGTAGATTAAAATGGCACTGACAGCGAAACCGAATTAAATGTGTAATTAGTAATTAAATTTAACTAATAATTTTTTATTGTACAAATAAATCGACTGACATAAAATATCAATAACCAATATTTTAATCATCCGTAATTAAGCAAGATTTTATTTTTGTCCAAAATAATTCCGAATTTAAACCACTCCGACTCTGGTGCCTTTTAAGAATCTTGAAATATTTATAGCTACATTTATTGAGGTACTTACCATTTTGTCAAAGGCAACGAAAGAGCTTGAAATGAGCTTTACTAGGTATTTGTAAATTTAGAAAAGTTTTATGACATTAGGCAGTGGCGGTCGCAGCTTTTTTCAAAGGGGGGGGCGGTTTAGTAGGTGTTGGGTTGGCCCAATCGTCGGGTTAGTGTGTTTTTTCAAAGGGGGGGGGGGCGGTTTAGTAGGTGTTGGGTTGGCCCAATCGTCGGGTTAGTGTGTTACAAAAAAAAATTGCCTATGTATATTCAAAATTTCTGTTAAAAGAGCATGCATACAATTTTATCTAGGCCACAATCAATTCTAGACACGTGTACTGCCTGCACCATTTGGGATTGAGGATTGAGATAACAATTAAATTAAGAAAAACAATTTTTGCTTAAGGCGAAAGTACCAATTGTGTAAAAAAATTAAATTCAATTTCTTGAGTAGTAGAGCCCCATCTGCATTAATTTGTTAATTGTTAAAGGAGGTGGTATTTTACTAATTTTAAAAATACATAGTTGCTTAATACAGGCTTTCTTTATCTTACATTATGAACATCACATATCAATTATTGTGTTTTGGTATCCTAACTTATTATCTACAATCTAATTTAAGTTTTAACCTCAATATACCAAGAAATTATTTGAATCAAGTTTTAAAATAATATGTAACTTCCAATAATAATCCTCCAATAAATAATAAGCTAGATTTGGTTGAAAGGAAAGTAATTATTTATTTTAGACTGTGTAAATATTTTTAAACAAATAAAATGCATGATAAAAGGTTATATTTAGTGACATTTATCAAAGAAAAGGTTTCGTTTTTTTATTATTACCACAGTGATGGACTGCATATTGGAAGAAGCCGATCTATTTATGTTATATAACATTTTTCTCTTTTTCAATTCTTAGTTCATGAAGCAGGCGAAAGCATACTTTTCAGTATACTCGTTAAATCATGCCAAAATATTGTTCAGATCGGCATTCGGCATTCAACGGTACATATTGTTTTCATTTATCTTTTAATTTACTACTTGCTCTCGTTGCTCTAAGTGTATCTATTATGTTTTTTTAACAAAACTTTATAGATAGAATCTCGATGAGAAACCAAGAACCTTTTTCCTATGACATTTTTCGAAATTTTAGCAAATAATACCATTTTCAGGACATGTTCTTTAAAAATGTAGATTTTGACCAGTAGATTTAAACCAGTACTAAATCTTAACTTTCTTAGTGTATCTGAACGACAATGTTTTACTTTAAAAATAGCTCCCAGATATATTTTCGTTGTTTCAGATTTAAAATATTATTTTTGAAAAAAACTGTATATTCGTTGTACTACTCATAGTTTTCAACATCTTTTGTTACTGACATTCACCTGAAATACTCATTTTCATTTTATACGTTTTATGCAATTCGCGGACGAATTTTCTGCAAAACGGAGCTTTATACGCGGTAGACAATAAATTATCGAGACCTTTACTTTTTACATGACCTTTCTCGCAATTAAAATAGGATACTAATTATAAGTCGGTAAAGTTAATTGACACACAGTGACTAATACAGTGCGTTATAAATTATTTTCCACTGTTTAATTCAGCTGTCTTGTTGTGGGTAGGTACGTACGTTAGTTAGGTGTTGTAAGTTGCTGCTCTTAGATACTTTAAGCCCAATTTGCAGTTTTTAAGTTAATGATATTAGTTTTTTATATCATCTATCATATAATCTTCTCGGAAATCTGTGTAGTGAATATAAAAAAAATAAACAAAAAACTTTTTCTCCATGTAAAAAAATCTTAATTTTTCGTAACATATCAATCAGTGCGACATAACATACCATTACCCACCACTACACTGGAATATTAGAAAATGTTTGTCTGTCATTTCCTAAATTAGGAGAGTAATAATCTCAAACTTCAAAATACCGTTATAAGTTGATGTAACAGAAAATAATAAGTACTGGAAATTTTAGATTTTTTACATCGTTTTCTTCTCCATTCAGTATAAAATTATAAAGTGTTCCATGGGTCAGAAGGATTCCCCGCAACTAAATCTACCCGAAACGAACGTTTGAAATCCGAAAACCTTATAAAAATCGGTAATGTGTTTCTGAGCTGCAGACGTTCAAATATAAATATTTTTCTGCGTTCTTTTAACAGTTCACAAGTTCGAAAAATTAAGTCCATTAAAATGAGTTGACGGAATTTTTAGGAAATTCAAAAAGGTGTTAACAACACTTTCTTCTAGCTTCTTTAGATTGGTAGTTATAAAACCTTTGAATGTTGTAGGAAATGGTAATTGAAATGGTTGGGTTGGGTGTGTCAGCGAAGGGTATTAAGGCACGTAAACAGTGCAACATAATAATTAAAAAAAGTGGCGAACGCCCTTATACACAATTTATTTTCGATTTACTTATTATGCTGTGTTCGTGGAATGTGCCGTTATTTATCTTAAACGAAGAACAATTTCGTCAGTTTTAGAAGGAATAAAATCCTAAATGGAAATTGCCCGGCCGAAGTACATTGCAAATACATTTACTAGCTGTGCGCGAACGACTTGAAAGTAATATTACATCCCAACTACACAATACAAAATTGTGGTTAGCCGTAGACGAGACAACAGATTCTAAAAAACATTCTGTGATCAACGTTATATTACGTGCACTGGATCCGCTTGAACCGTCACCTGCGTATGTATTAACCAGTAAAAGATCAGAAAAATGTACTAGCGAGAGCAGTTCAGCATCTGATATTAACTACATTACACAAATTTAAACTGTCAACAAATGTTACTACTCTTAGTGATGGCGCCGCAGTTATGCTTTCTACAGGCAGTTCCCTCAAAGCTATGTGTCCTCGTTTACTATATATTATTTATATTACTGCATGTCTGCATGGTTCGCAAGTGTTATCCGGACGTAGGTACATTAATCGCTAACACCAAAGCAGTTTCTCGTAAATCCCCCAAATGCACTCGAGAATTTCATAAACAGTGTCCTGGTATTCCAGAATCTCCATAGCCGATTCTTGTTGCAACATTTTCAAAAAATAAAATCCTTAATTTTACAGTTCGATCAACGAACATGTTCGTTGGTAAAGAATCAGCTTGCAGCCATTAGAGAAAGTAAGATTAAATTTCAAATCGCCCAAGTAGAAGCAGATTTAAAAACTATCCATAGAAATTACGTGGAATTAACCGATGCCATAAACAAGTTACAAAATACTTCATTATCCGTTGGTGAATCCTTGCGAATAGTGGATGACGTGTAAAAACTGCTATAGACTTTAAATGACGAGACAAGTATTTGTGTTAGAGAAAAACTTTACAGTGCAATAAGAAAAAATCAAAATTTTGCAAGACTAAGACATATTATTTATAGTAACATTGCTCATCAAATAAGTTCAGATACCATTTGAACTGTGCAAATATAACATCTGTAAATGTCGAACGTTCGTTTTCTTTATATAAAAACATTTTTTCGCCGCATCGGACATCGCTTACAGAAGCGATTTCAGAGACATACGCCATGCTGCAAATGTTTAGCCCAGCCAATCCGTATTTTTAATGCTGGGTAAGTATTACATACTATATAAGGAATTATTATCACATCACTTATACGTAGTTGCTTATATACGGCACCACCAGTGGTGTGGCATTCAAGTAGACAGCTTTGCTCATCATTGATAATTCTAACCAAGAACAATAAAAAAAAACAGTACAGTACGCAGAAACAAACACCTTTTACTATGAAAATATTTTTAGTTTTAAATACTGCAAGTTAAAAATGGAAAATACATTGACGTTTTGTTTACTAAAAAGTTATTTAATTGCGTTTTCCAGTTAAAAATTAAACTTTGAAACGCAAAAGTGAAAATGCGCAGGTGAGAAATAATTAAAAATCAACGCCCTTTTTTTGACAGAAAATATTTATTTTTATTCACTTAAAAAAATGACTCAAGACTACCAATGTGGGTGTATGAAAATATAATAAATCTGACACCTTTATTCCTTTTATTGAAATAATTAGGATTATTTTCAGTAGAAAATAGCTTTTTCCCTAGTTGGATTAGACTGTTTTTTTTTATCTAAGACATCCCACGTAGACTTCAAGCCTAAGTACTAACGTACCGTGGGTGTCTGAAGAGAAGGGAAATGTAGTCTATCGACACGGGATTTGAAGGATTGGAGGTTGGGACGGGCAGGGAAAACATCTGCGGGCAATTTGTTCCATAATTTGGAGACCCTAGGTATGAATGAGCGAGAGAAGTGGTCTGTTCTATAGGCTTTTGTAGCTGGGCAGTAAAGGGATGCATACGTGACGCGCCTCTTGTTGTTCTGTTAGGGGCATTCAAGGGGGCAATTATACCGGCTAGTTCTTCAGAGCAAAATCCGTGGAAGTAGCGGTAGAAAAGGGATAAATCCCCTACAGCGCGGCGATGAGCGAGAGAAGGTAGTTTATAGAAATACAAGGACTACTTAGTTGTATTGGATCTCTCAATGTTGTTCTGCTTTCCTTGGGTTGATAAGGTACTTGAGAGTAATGATGTAGAAAAAAATCAGTAAAGGTTTGATTAGGTTCAGAGTGGCCCTACTGCTAAATGTGACTTTACCAAAAGGGTTTAAAACTGTTAGTCTTGGTTTAGATTTAGATCTAGTTGATCGTAGGTTCCCTGTCATTGTTAATAAATCGCCCTTAAGAACTTATAAGTTATTATAAGTTATTATATCATTTCTGATATTTGCTTAGGTTCAAATGCTTTTTATCTTTGAACTTATTACTCAATGTCATGTTTGAACTTAATTCCATTATTGTGGAAAATACATACTTAAATTGGCATTTTTTATAAACTAGCAAAAAACAAATTCATGGTACAAAACGTAGCTGTCTTATTCATACAGTTGAAAATTTGGATCGGTATTATCCGTGGATGAATAAGAAAGGATTCGGTTTTCCGTGTACTGTGAGCGTATCGAACGTGAAGCCTGTTTATTTGTTGTTTGTTATGAAAACATCCTACCCCAGAGGTCCAGTTTACGAACTTTAAGGAAATACGTAATTGAATCAAGAATGGTAGTAGAAAGAGATAAAATAGCATTGGAGTGTTGGAGCTCAGGATTGTTGGTTTCTCTGTTGTCCTCTCAACAGCTGAGCGGTTGACGTAAAATTACCAATCGATGCTTAGGAAATACGTCTGAACACTCGGTTACACGTATGTCTTTGTCTAATGAACTAGAAAAAAAAGTGCGACTTATAGATAAATGACTCGGAGCGACTTTAACTAAACTAAACTAAACCTTTACAAATAAAATATTTAAAAGTTGTTTAACTTAAATTTATTATTATTTAGCAGAAAATAAAGTATTTTAGGGCTTTTATTACTTTTAGTAAATCTTGTGATGCTTCTAACGTATTTTTTGTGCAAAAATACAAGGTCAAAAAATAAGATGTGGCCAATGTTTACAAATTATGTTTACAGTGTCGCTTAGAATGGTTTGTTTTGGCTTCAAAGAATGGTAAATCATCCCGTATCCATTCTTAATTCATGCAAGGTATTATCAATAGTAAATTTGGTCTTACTGTTTTAAAATAAACCTGACCTAAATATAATCAAATCATACTAGCCCAAGTTATCTTTTTCATGCATTTACAAGATGGTGCTTGTAATAGTTGGTCCAGTTCTGCTTTAAAAATAAAATGTGAAGTTTTTATTCTTCTCAAATTGACATTGAACAATAACATTAAAAATAAAATAAATAAACGTTTATTATAGACTTATTATAGATTACTTATTAACTGCCGCTTTATGGAAATGAATGAATTACGCAAGGTATAATCACTACTGTTTAGTATTCAATCTAAGCAATTAAATAATCGGTAGATAACAATCCAATATATAATCTAAGAACAAAAGCAAAGTTTTTAATTTATGCCATTTTTACCTTATGTCATAAACTTATTGTTCGTTATTTTAATGATTGAAATTTAATTTACAAGAAATAGGCTGATGAAACATTTAAAAAATTTTTATAACAAAATAAATTAATTTTTCGAAAAGTAAACAGCTCATTGGAAAAGCTGCGTTACTAATAAATACTTTGGGAAAATTCACGTCTTAGTTAATTATATATTTTGTCAAAAAAAGCGAAAAACCTGTAGGGAGTTTGTCACTATTAAAACACAATTTTATTATTGCAGAATATGCGGCAGTCTATGATATATCATTTTAAGGCAAGAAATGATTTGAAACCAGCAGGTTTCAAAAGTCACTACAATCATTTTTGGGTCAAAATGAGTTAGATACGGCATGTTATAAGAAATTTCATTCTCTATCGTTCTATCATCTCGCCACAAATGACACTTTATCTTATCTAAAATCCAATCCCAAACATTGACTAAGAAACAAGACCCACCAAATCCATTATTGCCGAGTTTCAGATACTATCAAATCCATTCTAAAGACATTGTTTATGTTCATTTCAAATTGTTTCTTTTAAAGTATGGTCATGCTCGATATGTATTTAGTTGTTTTTTTAAATTTTGTAGTAATAAGACAAAGGTCTTTGAATTTAACCTAAAACAAATGCTTCCCCATTAAGTAAATCACACTAAATCCATCGTTGGGTAGCAAATGCGACCAACTGCCATTTTTATGTTTAAATATCTCTTCTTTTCTTAACGAGCCCTTTCAGTAACTACACTAGTCCAAAAGTAGGTACTTAGTGTAGCGTGCTTTAGCAAATAGCTAAAAACTATAAAAAATGGATTTAGCGGGATTTCTTCGTAGATTTGAAACCGAACAACTCAACTGATGTTGTTTTTGGGCCGCTAACATGCAACCAGAACGCTTGGAAATTATATGAAACTTCCTTTTAACACTCTAATGCAGCTTTCATTAGACCTTCTTGTTGTCTTCTGTTACATTCCGATGCGCTGTTTCGTAGGGTATTGTCAAATTTCTGTTCAAATTCTTTTAAGCCATAACCTCTACCACCTAACGCGGCAGCTCAAAGATAGTCTCTCCAATTTATTTTTAACTGTAGAAAATAGCACTATCTTTATGTACTGATAGGCTTGCGTCATGATAACTTTCTCCCCAAGTCTCAATATTTGTACGTCTAGCTTCGCAACTATATTAATTTACACATACAGATAAAAGTTCATCTTTGCTTAAGGTGGCTATAGACATTATGAGAAACTTGTTCTGAATAATTAGTACAAAATCTGACGAATGATACGCACGCAGCATAACCGCAAATGCTACATTTCTATTATTTGCTCTATTCGTACGAGTTCTGACGTGCTAGTCAAAACGCCAGTTCGTTAGAACACGCATCCACTATAACCGTAGCCTTCTACAGTTCAGCTGCACAAACCGGATTGTGCATCAGTTTTTTTCACCGTGTCTTGCGATTATTTTGGCCTGCATGTGCATAGCCCATTACAGCAAGGTCACTTTTTCAGTTAGTAAAACTTTCTGGTTTTGTAATTAGAATTTTACTTAAGATTGTTTTATTAATAACCACGAGACCATAACGAAACCAATGAATGCTGGTTACCTTGTTGGCATGTAATTAGACGAACAGATTTGATAAAATTGCGCTTTACTTAATTTGAATCACAATGTCTTTAAAATACAAATTTTTAGAGAAAAATCGATTGCTTTGTAATTTAGGAGACCATTTATTTTATTTCTGTATTTTTTGCCTATTTGTAGAACGAACAAACGGAATTAGTTTCTAACCCTTTCTATAAAAATTTGATGTTGAACCCTTTTTAATTATTAAAATACAATAATATGTACATATGTATGTAGGTATATCAAAAATGGTATTTCAGGGAAAGCAAACCTACTAGATGCGAAGCATGTTATTGTTTTAATACAAGCTATAATAATAATATGTAGATAGACTAGTCTATACCTAATATGAAATTCGTCAAATCCGGGGTCATTTCGATGAAGTTTAAGAGAATAACATTTTTTTTATTTATATACTTGTTCCAGTTATTAAATAGTATTTTTAGAAAAAAAAAAGTTTTTGTGCTAATTTGTGCTAATCGAAACGCGACATTTTAATATTTTCATCAATATATTTTCAGAATGAACAATAGAAAATAATTATTTTCATTATCTTTCTTATGAAAAAACCGTTTAGTACGAACTAATGAGAACTTCGCATGATATTGCTAACCTACTTCGCACGTTTTCCTCTATTCATTGGATTTTCGTTTTTATTGGGTTATTCATGTTTGTTTTTTATTTTAATATATTAATAATTTTTTAATTATATTATGCGGTATAACTAATTAATAGTGAAAATAAAAAAAAAAAAATTTAACATCGGTGGATAATATTGTTGGCGCATTTTTTTACTTTTTACGGTCAAAAATTAAAAAAGCTGGTGTTTTCACAAATGCAAATAGCCGATTTTTAGTTTTATCTAGGTTGTCTAGGTTCAGATCATTAAAGAAACTGTGGAAATTTAGGATATTTGGATTATACAGGGTGTTAAGAGATTCACTGCATATAACGAAACCGGTAAATAATGGTATGAATTCAGATTAAAGACAAATATTCATAAATGGCTCTTTACAATAAGCAGGTAATCGCCCCTTAAACTTTCTCTACCCCACTGTGCACTGGCAAGAAACACATGATACCGAATATGTTGCCAATTCATCAAAACATTTTTAAAATACCCTTTTTTTGAAAATGTTTTAAGTTAACAAACACATGCTAACAACACATTACAGCCATTAATGCAACAAAAAAACACTCTAATAATTACATTAACAAAAGTTTCGTTAAAAAACACAATACTTAAAAGATTCCACGGCATTTTGTCACTATCCGCACTATTAACAACTGAAAACTAATGTTTTTCTCACTTTTAAAGTAAAATCTTTGTAAAATTCCTCTTTCCTTTTATATTAAACCTTAAACATGAACGAGGTGGCCAGGATACTGGACCACTGTCGGAAATCACACGGTTATTAAAATTTTTCCTTAATATTTCTTGAACTCTTCTGGTGTTGTGCGCGGGGCAACCATCTTGTTAGAACCACATATTCCTTAATTGTTCTGGATCGAAATGTTCTCGGACTGCCGGAATAATCTGATTTCTAAGTAACTCGGCGTATATGTATTTAGGTTTTCAAAGAAAATAAAAGGCCCAAATAGATGTCCATCTAAGAGATTCATAAAATATTTAAATTTTTTTTTATAGAACATTAATAATTATTATTTCACCTACTATGCCGCACCAGACGTTAAAGCCAAACCTTACTTGGAATGGTGGTTATGTCTGTTAAATACACATATACGTATTACTACTATATAGCGAACGACGAAAAAATGTTGAAGCAAAGACATAGCCTTTGGAAACAATTGCTAACCACTCATCACGTGACTACTGATTTATAGTTATTACTATACTATAACCAACTTACTCTTTGCCAAAGAGTCTTTGGTTATGTTATAGTATAGTATAGTATTTATTTCCAAATTCCAAATTAATATATCCAAATATATTTTCGACTGTCGAATATGTCGAAAATTAATGGTGTCAAAAAATAATTTTCGACGCGTCGAAAAGAGCGTCGAGTATGTCAAATTTTCGACGTACCCAACCCTGGTCAAACCCAATCAACTTTCTCTTCATTAGGAAATGTTTGGGCCATTCCCGTCTTTAAATAATATAATGTGTTTACTTGAGCCAATTTTTTCAATAAAACACTAACCAGTAATCGCCATGTTTTTTTTTTAAATTAAGTATTAGTAATTAGCCTACTTGATTTATTAAAAATTATGATTTTTGTTGCTTCTCAGGCTGAATGTTAATTTTTTTGCAGCATGTGATTTGATGATGTGATTTTTGATAGCATCGTTAAAAGGCAATGGTAAGGACTACAGATCAAATAAAAATTCAAAATGGCGCCCATAAGAAGAAAAATAAAAGCCAGTGTCATTAAGTCGAATCCAAAAGACGATCGACAATTTTCGTGATGACTAAAATATTCACCATGAAAAAAGGTTCTAATAATGTTATAATTTGACAGCTCTCAAATAAATAGTTTACGTTGTATTAACGTAAAACAAAATCGACAATTTTCAGTTTTCAAATATCTTAAAAATGAAACGTTTTGTGTAAATTCTAAAATGGCATTTGAAATCAGCATAAAATCCTCTGAAACTTTCCTAATTTAACCATCTCTCTAACTTCAATAACAACCGAGATCTCAATGGTGAGCATCGAATTTGGTACACACTGTATATCGAATTAATGACCGGAGTCCATACATTGGTATATATCCGTAACAGACGTAATTAGTATTTTATATTTATTCATTTTTTTATGATTAAAATACCCCTATTATTCTAAATATAAATGAACAATCCATATATATTTAAGAAATAAAATAAAAATGTTGGCGAATTACTACTGGCCCTGTCGAATATAGATACCATTTACTGTTCACTAATAATAGCTCCCGGGAGGATAAATATATTGGATTTTCTGTCCAGAGAATTTATTGAACAATACATATCAATAATCATAAATTACAAACTTTTTCAGCTTCAATGGGATGTCACTGTTAAATTTGGCCAAAGCCGTCAAAACTCATATACGAATTTAAATTGTTTAGTTGCAAACAGTTTCATCAGTATCTGATATTGTCAGCAATTTAAATAGTCTATAAATAAAATTACGGGCTAGTTTCGTTTAATGTCTTTACACAGGGTTGGCCTTAAACTACAATCCAGTTTCCAGTTCTAGAAGCTACTAACATTTTCTTTGTTTGTAGTTAGTAGGGGCATTTACTTAGACAAGGAAAGAGAGGGGACGCGTAACTATTTGACATGAAGTGTGACCATCCGACACCAGACCGATCCGCTCAGTGGCGTAACTAGAGGTTTTGTAAATTAATTTAATTTTTTTCCTTCTTGCTACTGTATGAAATAGAATATTTAAAATAGTGCTATAAAATAAAACAATGTTATACTGGATTTTTTTAAAATTATGCATTTATTATTGTAATTTCATAACAAAAACCATACTGTACCAAAGAAAAAATCTAAATACACTTACATATTATTATTAGCTTAGACGAGGAAAGAGAGAGGACGGGTAATACAGGCTACGGATATGAAGCCATCTGACACCAGACCCCGGATCACGCCACATAGAATTCTATTCTACGTGTCAAAGTCACATGACTACTCAAACAAAACAAACAATCCATCACATGGCCACTGTCATTAGTGTCAAAATCGCGTAGAACTCAATGCATCGTGATCCAGCACCAGGCTACGGCGGCGTATCATGAGAGGCGATTGTAGACTTTTACCAAAATTAATAAAACGACTTATAGTAATAATTTATTTTTGGTTTGTTAAATGTGGAGAAAATCAATAGATCCAATGTACTCCTTCAATTTTAATTGTTCTCAAGTATATTTAAAAAAATATATGTAATATAATAATAATAACAATTCTGAAAAGTTATTAAAACTAACTATATAGGTACATAGGCAAACAAATTTAGAAACAATAAATATTAAGTACGCCTAATAAACTGATACAAAAATAAATATTTACATAATACAAAGTTGTGTAAAGTTATTCTGCTTTTCAAATTCAAATTGAAATAAGCTTTATTGCCAGAAGACTTACATCTTATAGACAAAGCAAGAAGGTAGTTCCTATATGATACATGATCCTACATACTAGTATTTCATTACAAATAAATATATATAAAAAAATATCTAAAAGTATATAAGCAGACCAACACTAATAAAAGAAAAACTCAACAAGGTATACAAACAATACACATAATTTTAAAACTCCATATAATAATCATATAGGTGTAAAAAAATTAAAATGAGTCATCATAAAATTCAGCAACAGAATAAGAAGCCCTGTCAGTCAGCAAATGTCTAACTATTCAAAGACTTTATATTGCTTGGAAGGTAGTTGTACTGCTTGGAAAAACCGTCTTCTAAGCTGTTTTTTCATGGTGTTTCATCTAAGTTTTGTTCCACATTACCGGCCTTACTATCCCTGGCTGGCACAACAGAAACAGAACAGGAACGCCTCCAATTTCTTGCCTACAACAATACATTTCAGTAGCTTATTTCTAGCATATGATACCTACACTAGGTACCTATATTACAAAATAATATTAAAAAATGTTGTGTAAAGTCTGACTTACTTGCTTTGTTTGTGACATTTCCTGGAGATATTTAGGCAGTTCCTCAAATACTGTAGGTACTGCATCATCTAACAGACAAGTTTTTTCACCAATACTATAAAATAAATTCCAGTCAAAGTGCTTTGAAGAAATTTTATCATTTTTCTAGGACTCCAGTCTGCAACATGCATTTTTTTAACCCAAAGAGCAAGTCTTCTGGGATCGTTCATGAGGAATCTACAACAAAACAAATAAATTATATATTTAAAAAAAAACCTGCTGTACTGACTAATTTACGCACACAAAGTTAATGAAATATTATAATATTTTTTCTGAATAAAAACATACCCGCCACTGGAAAAAATCTTGCCATTATCATAATTTATATTTTTAATGAGTTGATAATGAATGAAAACATTCAAGCACATTGTTCAAATAAACATACATAGTATGTTTTGAAAATGCCTAAATCATCATATTCGAATTGCGTTGATAAATTATCTCATAACAAAAATATTTCGAAAATTGTTTGTCTTGCAACTATGTAACATTTAACTTTTTACCTGTGAAAGGTAATTCCAGGCTCATTTCTCTCGTTTCGGCTTTTGCAGCCATAAGCAGTACAACCCACCATCATAAATTACTAAAATGTAGTCGTCTTTAATCAAAATTCTGTTCGAAACACCACAAAATATCTTTGATGTCACCGGCAATGTTTGGTACCAAAAAATGGCGTCGTCTCGAATTTTGGTCACACTTGCCATGCGTTAGCTTAAATGAGTGTTACCAGTCCCCTCTCTTTCCTTGTCTAAGGGCATTTATCTATTATTGTTGATGTTTTGGCTGTTTCAGATCCTCGTAGATCAAGTTGTGCAAAGTGCGCCACACTACGGAGATTTGTAGAGACAAGATCGGTCTCGATACAGGGTTAGTGTTTCGAGCATTTAACGCCCATTGCTACCATTTTGTTTTTTTAACAGTTAGGAAGATTCCATTTGACTAAAATACTAGTACTGTTAGCATCACACAATGGTAAAAAGGATAACGTTAAAAATGCTAGAAGCATTACTTAAATATCTTTAAATTTGACGAACTTATTCAATTTTTTATAACAAACTTGCGCAAAAAATAGAATAAATTGCTGAGAGGGGCTATCAGACAATTTTTTGCTTTAAATGATTTTTGACACAAAAGTCCTCGATTCGGATTGGTCAAAATGACAACGAAGGAAATAGTCGAAGAAAAACGAATCAGTGATATCAGTTGACACTTAAAATCACGTGACCTTTTGAAGTGTCAAATATTAGGTAATACTTTTAAGGCTCAAATTTATTTTTCCGTATAATATTGGTGGGTCCTGTTTTATACAGCGTGTCCCACGGAGTTCTTGCCATATCAAAATTTTTTTTAATGAAAGTTGAAAGAAAATCACTTTGGTGTAGAAAAGTTCTGCATATTCATAAACTAAAAGTCCCTATGGAAAAAATGTAAAAAGACCCATAGTACAGGGTAGCGACAAAAACGTAAAATATACCCAAGAATAAGCTACCCTTATTTAGCAAGATACAAAAAGAAACGTTATTTTAAAGGATTATTTGGAATCATGTTTTCTCTCTAATTACGAAATCATAGCCATCCACGAAACAAAATTAAGAGTTTTAATACAAAACAAATGTATTACATAAATTTACAATATTCAAACTTCCATATAGCCACCTTCCTTTTCGATGCATTTTATTGTTAACTTAAGTGAATTCTGAAATAGTTCTTCTCAAAACAACTTGAGGAATTTCTAGAGCACCGGGGATTACTCATTCCAAGCTGTTGATATTTTGAAAAGGTCGGTAAGAATACACTTTTTCCTTTAAATATCCCCGAAAACAGTAATCTAGTAGCTTCAGATCCGGCGATCTTGCCGGCCAATGATTTTCTGAAAATCTTCCTATCTAACGCCCCTGGAACATTTCCTGAAGAAACTCACCATCATGCTGATACCATAAATTATTTCTAATATTAAGTGGAAGGCCATTAACCAAGGTAAGGTAAATATCCTCGGAAGGAAAATGGGCCTATCAGTTGGTTATCTAAAATACCGCACCAAACAGTTGTCTTAAAATAATACTGATTTCACACTGGATTGCAAATCCCGGATTAGCTGTACAGGGTGTCCAGTTTTCGACACTTTTTCAGGGTATCTCGGCTAGGGTGAGAGCTGCGATTTTCGCAATACTGTGCTACCTTTTCGTGAAACGTATGATGCTATAAATATAATTTGCATAGCCCCCTTCGTTTGGGAGATAAAGGGCGATTTTGTAAATGGGTCATTTTCGAGCACCCCTCGTATCTCAGTTGCCTTTTAACTTATCGGTAAGGTAAAAACTGATTATTATATTATAGTTTTTTGAGTAGAATCAAGTGGATTGGATTCTAAGCACGCGGCATAACTTAGTTCTTTTTAAAGGTATTTAAAAAACAAATTCTGTGTTTCGGAATTCTTAAGATTGTGAAAATGTATTAAAAAATATGGTTACCTCCTAATTGCTGTCACTCATTTGCTATAAAAACTCAATGACTACAGTATCCCGCAAGAATTCGACATATCTGTCTAATTTTTGCTGCTCGCGGTTTTAAAGAAAAAGTACGGAATAATGTTTTTTTCATGAATTACAAGTATATGTCTTTGTTATGTGTCTACACTGTCATTAACTTTTTATAGCACATAAGTTAGCAACAACAACGTTAAAAAAATTGAAATAGAAATGAGTGCTGGATCTTAACGTTATGTATGGGCATTACGGGTTACGACAGTCTGATGAATGCCAATTAAGTCGAAACCTCACTTGCTGTCAGGCCGTAGTTATCCACTGTTTTCAACTCCCCATACTTTAAAGCAAGAACAGAACCAGTCATTTCAGTTTCATTTTACATATGAAAAAGCCATAAAAATAAAACTTTATTTTGGCCACGACAGTACATACAGTATGTACCCGGATGTGGTACTTTAGTAAACTTATTTACTTATTTTTAATTTTACGAGAGAAAGTCATTCGTGGTAAAAAGTGCTTATTTTCGGATGTCATAAACAGTGGCCAGTCAGAATAAAATATACTAATAATACTATAATAATAATAATACTGATCAGCTCCCGAGCTGGCCAGGCTATTGATCCAAAATGGTCAATCCAATGATCGAAGAACAGAATATTTAACCAGTTTGTAACTCGTACTGTAGAGTGCGCTAACTTAAAAATATTACCTTTTGAATAAAATTACTGTTTTTTTATTCAACTACGTGTTTAAGCTCTGCCTCTATTTCGAAACAATTTTATTGAATAATTAAAAAAAGAGTCTGGAGTAATTTATTAAAAAATAAAGTTACACTTTTATGAGCACCCTGTATACTGTATCATGATTTGGTCACTCTGTATGGCATCCAAAGATAAGCAAAACTTTTAATTGATTGGCTTTTTCTCGAAAAATTAAAAATAGGGAGGCTTACTAGAGTGCGGTACCGCATCTAGCGACGGTTTATTCTATCTTTTTGAGGAGACATTTTTACCCATTTCTAGACGCAATATATCATAATGCCTTGAGATATAAAATCAATATGTATGTATTTTACTACTTTTTAGGCGTCTGAAAATTATATTTTCCTTTGAAATATATTTTAACAAGACTTTTATTATTCTGATATATCTACGTTTTGTTAGCGACGATGGTTCAAGACCAATTTATTTGTGGATCAAAAATATATGTATAAAACGTTGACAAATATATGAGTGCTTATTACTTTCAAACCTACAATAGTAGAAAAAATTTCAAAGCAGAATTTACTTTTGCTGATTCTCCGGCAAAAATAAATAAAATTCTGTCGAGAAGTATCTCGCAAGTGGTGATACAATTATTTTTCACTTGACTGTCAGTCTTGAAATTGGCTAGAGCTAGAGCTACTCTTAAAAGAAAATAATCCTTACCGATTCAGAAATAAACTTATAAAGCCATCAAGTTGAAATTTTATAGTTTTATCGATTTTCAATTCAATTTCCCTTGGGGCCCAGGAAATAGTGAAGAAGCAGGATGCTGAAACAAAACCAGACTTTATTTCCTGTGTTATATATTTTGTGAAAACATACTCATACATATTATGTAGTAGTTAATATTGTTACTGTGACTAAACTGGATGTTTTATAATACAACTATTTATTTATTTATAATACTACCATAATTTTATCGGAAATATACCTATATTTTATTTTATTCCCAGCTTTGAAATTGTTCGATAACACGTAGATTATTGGTTTTCGTATTAAATTTCTAAAAAAAGTTACTTTGCCCTTCTTTTTACTACCATGACACCAACTGGAATTTACTAATGATAACTACCGTGTTGCGTTTTGCTCCTAACATGGAGCTTAGGCGTGTAACTGTATCCGGCGCAGTTCGCAACATTTCGTGTTGCGGATTGCGCTGAGTTATTCAACGATCTGAACTGTAAATTTTAATGCAAAATGGGATATACATGAATGGAAAAGGTGAACTTTTCTTTGTCGATGATAGTACTGTAAGGTAACCTTCTAACGTCACACGACAAAGGACGACATCCCTACTGAGTTTTAAAATATCCCCATAATCTTGCTTTACTGCGCATGATCAAAACAACACGCGGCAGGTACTCTGTAAGCTGAAAGAAACTCATATGGAGGGCATTTTTTAATTCGTCGGAGACTGATTATATTTTTCTCCTGGGTGGAATTCTGTGGCATGTCATCGCCTATTGTCTACATTAACCAAAAATGTCCAATTTGTGGGCGAAAAAGTAAGTTTGTATGTGTCAATGCAAGTTAGGAAGAATTAGTGGATTGTATGTGAACGAAATACACCGACATTTAAGGATTTTAGAAAACAACGAAAAACGACAACATAGAAAATCGAAATGAATGAAATGGCACCTACCTTGGTTAGGGGGGTTGAATTTCTCGGTAAAAATGGAACCATTCACACGAAACTGGCTCCAAACTCCATCACCAGAACGCGCGTGGCGCTTTTTTCACTACTCTCGATCCCCTTTTCTGCTCTTTCTTGTCTGGTTTCGTGCGCGACAGCACTACGCGCACTCCCAGGTGCCGGTAGAAAAGATTTTGTATGCTTTTAGCGCGAAAATGAAATACTTTTAATTTACAAGTAACAGTTGCATTAACAGTATGCGTTTGGCACTAGTCGGTTCCGTAGAGCCAATGAATTCTACATTGCTTTCAGCTATTAATGGATGACAACTAAATTATTAGAATTTAGTGATGCCGCCGAGATGAGAGAATTTTTCGTCTCGTATCGTCTCGACGAGAGAGAGGACGAATTTCTCTTGTCAGAAGGCTCGGGACGAGACGGGAGAATGCTGTCTCTCGTCGAGAATTTTTCCTCTCTCTCGAGCTTCCTCGCTTTCTCGAACAAATAATTTTGATTATTTGATTTACTTGGTTTAACGGAATGTCTTTTCGATTAATTTTTTTTTATTCAACGGCAAGGAAAAATAGATACGATTCGATAATTTTTTTTTTAGTTTTTGTTGTGGAAAAAATCATTTATATAATATATTAAAATCAATCAAAACATACCCAGCAAAATAAGAACGATTTTTTAACCCACAAAGGTTTTTCATATTAGGGAGGGAGAAACTTCACCAAATTTTAACATGCTGGATACTAATTATTATTATTGTTTATCGACACTAAAAATGTACTCATAAATATTATAAATTCATGCTAAAATCGTAAGTTTGCATAAAAATCAATACTGAGTAGCTGAGTCTGAAGTATGTTTGTTAATTAAGTCTAAATAAAAATGTTTATCTGAGTTAAAAAGTGAACAATTTTCACCAATAAATTTCATAATGCACAATCTACATATCTTTTTTGTAAATATTTTTGCAAAAAACTATTTTTTTTCTAGAACTTCATAAAATATCTATAGATAATGACAACATCTCAATAGAATATTGAAATTTTAAAAAGAAGGCATCGCATTCAATTTATAGGTTTCCTGGAAATTTTTTTAAACTGGGGATTGTGCACTTTGGAACTACGCCCCTCATATATACTTGTTTCACTTCAAAATTACATTTAAGCTCTTTTTCTTTATTGTATTATAAACCCATATCGGTTCATTGTAATTAATGATTTTGATGTAGATTTTTGTACTAATTGGCAAAGTTTTTAATTAAAATACAAATAGATAGCCATATATATTTACAAGCTACTTCACAGTGGATGTTAAACTTTTTTTGAATTAAAAATTTTACCGTAAATTGAAATACTGAAAAAGAAAGCAACTTGCAATAACAACTTTCGTCTCGGAACGAAAATTTCTTGCCGTGAAACGTCTTCTGAAAATATCAAACTGAAAATATTAAGCAAGAAATTTTAAAACTAAATAATGGTTCTATCGATTTTAACTTCAATTTCCCCTGCGACGCAGAAAACAGTGAAGAAAGACGAAGTTGAAACATAATAGCTTAATATTTTAATAACATTAAATCGATCTCATTTCTGGTTGTCATTTATATTTTGTGCAAATACAATAGTCCTCTTTATTTATCTGGCAGGCTAAACTGTTGCTATTGTGGGCCATTCTCTTATAATGCTGATTAAATAAATAAATAATATACTTGTATTGATAGACCGGGTGTCTCGGTAATTAGTTACGCACTAATTTTTTCTGTAGTTTTTGAAATAAAACTATAAAAGTCTCAGGGTACTGTAAAAATTGTCATTTTCAAGTAAAATCAGATATTCCGGTTTAACAGGAAGTAATATCAATTTTTTGAAAAATGTTTTTATTCAATAATTGATTTCGCCAGAAAGTTATTCTTTTCAGCGACATACTATAACACATTAAAATTTGTTTTATATTTTTATTCAACACATAATTATAAAGAAAAACAGGTCTTCATTTAAAAAAACTGTAATTAATTTATATTTTAAAAAAAAATCAGAACTTAAATATAATAGCCCAAATTGATACATGTTCCTAAAACAAGTTGATTGGATACTCGTATTATTAAACGGACAGAAATAAATCATTTTATCATCTCCATGGCCATTCGTCAATTTTCTTATTTTAAAGTATTCGTGGCCACCTTTAGTATTGGACAAAATTTAAGCTAGGAGGCCATTTTGAAAACAAATGCTGATTTGTGATATGACGCCGAAAAAAAAATTATCGAGAGAATTCAAATGTCGAATTGAAACGATAGGTTTCCATTTAGAATCTAAAATGTTACACCACTTCCGGTTAAACCGGAAGTTGTTTTGAAGGTCTGATTTTACAGAAAAATGATCATGCACTGATTGTACCCTAAAATTTTTAATCTTTTTAAAAAACTACGGAAACAATTATTGGACAAATATTCTCTGTGTCACCCGATATAATATAATAGTATAATTTATATTTATGTCTACATTATGTTTAAAATGCGTCGGACCGGCTGATTATATTGGAAAAACTAGACAAATTAGCGAAAAATAATTTAAATATAAATTTCTAGGGCTTTCTGAAAATCTATGACTTGAAAATTAGTTGGAATCTACAGGGTTGCTCAAAAAGTTAAGACAGATCAAAATTATATTTTCTTAAACAGAATATGCAATTTTTGCTAATGCTGCTTAAAATTAAA
The DNA here is from genome assembly GCA_963971165.1 of Philopedon plagiatum. Lineage (NCBI taxonomy): Eukaryota > Metazoa > Arthropoda > Insecta > Coleoptera > Curculionidae > Philopedon > Philopedon plagiatum. The sequence continues at coordinate 27,394,322 of OZ020191.1, read as the reverse complement.
GGTTAAGTTTATGTGACATTTCCTATATCCAAACTTAATAGTTTCAGAAATAATGCGATTTATATAAGAAATATACTGCAACGTTCGTTACTGTTGTATTTTCAAGTAGTTATATAGCAGTCTAGGCATAATAAACAAAATGTAATGTGTGCCTAGACCGCTATATATGTAAGTGCGCCACACGCTTTTAAATTTAATTACCTATTTAAAGCCCAAATGTTTTATAGCTGTACAAGTTAACAGAAAACCGGGGTATGCATGTGTGCGGAGTAAAGGGAGGCGCAGTTTATAAGTTGCTTTACTATCCGCACGATGCGCGCACTGCACACCCCGGTTTTCTGTTAACTATAAAAGGAAAATATTTATTTTTAACTTTTTAGTGCGCTACTCATAGAAGCGTGTTTTTTAGTTTTTTAAACTATGATTTTCTGATAAGTAAGGAAATTAGTAAACCCTCCTTAAGTAAACTGCTCCGCTATTTTAGAGCCAGTCGATGGCTTCTTATCATACATCTTGGCCTTTACAATAACAACTATTATTTGATGGCAGAAATAATTGTTATAATACATTGGCCAGCCATAAGTGTTTGAGCGACCGTGTATATTCCACAGTTTATTTCAAAATAAAGAATTTAAATTTCCTTTTACCTTTTGTCGAAACTTTTTTCTCTAAATAGGTACTTTTTGTGAAATAATACCTTTCTTTATTTTATACAAACATCGCATTATCTCTGGAACAATTAGGTTAGGGTATAGTGAGTATTACATAATTACATTTACATAATTACATATTACATTATAATTCTTAACCGAATCCGAAATTAAAGCAAAAAATAGGATATTCTATTTAAGAAAATATAACTCATCAACCACAACTTTTTGAACAACTCTGCATATTTCAAGTAATTTTCAAATTATAGGTTTTTAAAAGCCCTACAACTTTTATCTGAAACACCTTTCGCTAACTTTTTACACACAGTGTATGTATGTCTATTCTTGTACAATAACAAGCTATTCACACGTTTTTGAGGGAAATTATTAACAATCGAAACCGTTTGAGCTCCCAAACAAAAAATGTGTTTAAGAAAATTATGGATGAAAACCAAAAATAGAATTTATTTTTGACATGTCTCAAATTTCCTTTTCTATTCATTATTATCAACTTTATTGAAACTAAAATTAAATCTAAAATTTATAAAAGCAAGAAATAAATTGATTGTCATCAAATGGTATATTTCATTTAAAATTTGGTAGGTCGTTATTTAAAGGTAATTTACACGGCGATTGGTATAATTTTATCTCTTTTTATGTTTTACATTCCAATAGAGACTTATCAGGGCATTTTACGTGTACAATGGCAAGGTTGGCAGAATTTATCATTTCTAGAGATATCCTCGATGTGGCGCGTGAATTTGTATTAATTTGATTTAACATCAAAATTAGTAGACGACAAACACATGCATTTTTAAATGCAGTTTAAAATTGTATAGAGTTATCGGTTTTTAAATTTATTTCCCTTGCGGCTAACGGAACAATAAAATTGAGAAAGGATCTGCAACTTATGAATACAATATATTAGAAATCGAACCCGTTTCCTATTCTTGTTCATTCTCTTGTGACATTACAATGGTTTATTACTTTTCCTTATAGTTGAAACATTCACTATTATTGGTACTTCCGCTCAAATGTTTAGTTTTCATTCAAAGAAAAATTTCGTACATTTCTGGTATTAGTGTTATTTTCATGGAATACTTCAAAGCAGTTTTATCTGCGTAAATCCTAATGTTCACAATCTCAATTAAAAAGTTATTATAATGAATACACTTCTCCACCTTATGCAGATGAAGAAATTTATGTCCGAACATACGATAAAAACAAACAAAAAGAATACTCAAAAGTCAGACTATATAAGAATACAGTTAAGGAAGATAATGCCAGCAAAAACATACGTCAAACACAGGATTGCACCAGGAAATCGATTATTTACATACAACTACAAGCAAGAGACGTAGACAAAAAAATAGGAAAAACTGTCTGAAGGCATACAAATATAAAGCCAATTTGAAATATGAAACCAAATGGCAAATAATATAAAAAAAATTGGAGACGTGCTTGTCATTAGATGTACTGCGTCGAATTTAAGAAAAGAGTATTATATGTATGAAACACTTAAAAAACCAGCAGTTGACTATTACATGAAATAAGAGAGTTAGATTATAGACAGAAGCAGGACATGGCTGTGAATATTACCTACCTAAAATGAGTAACAACCAAGTCACATGAAGTCAGCTTTGCTTGAAAATATGGCTGGTTACCATTTAGAGAACCTTGTAAAATAAGCAGTATCACACCTAGTAAGTTACAATGCTGTTGAACTTGACTCTACATCAAATCTTTAACGACCAGTGGCGGTTGGTGAAATTTTAATGTTATATATATATATATATATATATATATATATATATATATATATATATATATATATATATATATATATATATATATATATACATATATATATATATATATATATATATATATATATATATATATATATATATATATATATATATATATATATATATATATATATATATATACGTATGTCTGTTGCTACTTATGGGACCCATGCCAAGTTTAGATTTTTAATAGTGAGCCTACTAGGAATGCTTTGGTAAAGAAAACATAATATTTTGTAATTTGCGAAAAAAGTTGAATTTTTGCTTTGACCCCCCTTGTAAAAAAATATAGGTTTTTTATTTAATTGTTTTTCTAAACAAATTTTACATCATTGTGTCGACAATTTTTAAATTTTAAGAGAAAAAAAATTGTTAGTCGAAAGTTATAGGTAGTTATTTGAATTTTTTTAAAATTATATTTTAGATTTAAAAAAATTCAAATGACTATGACTTTCTACTAACGCATCTTTTTCTCTTAAAATTTAGAAATTGTCGACAACATAATGTAAAATGTGTTTAGAAAAATAATAAATAAAATACCTAAGCGTGTTCATTTTTAACCAGGGGGGTTAAAGCAAAAATTTTACTTTTTTTTGCAATTTACAAAATGTTTTTATCTCTTTACCAAAACATTATTAGTAGGCTCACCATCAAAAACCCCGAACTTGGCATATATCGCGTAAGTAGCAACAGAGATATAGGTACAACTTTAAAATTTCACCAGGCGTCACTTTTTACGACAGAACAGTCATGAGAACTTGACAATCTTTAACAGTAATGTTTTTGTTGGGATTTCACTTATTTTGTATGGTGGTAATTGCATTTTTAACGTGCAGTTTAATGTATACCTAGCCATTGACAACTCAAACTTTCAGATATGCATTGCTTTTTCATCTAGACCTGAAAGTTGAAATTGTCAATGGCAGTACGTGTAGTTTATAGATGTAGATGGTGTGTATTTATTTTGCTATAATTATGCGTGTAATTTTTATTGGTAAATTATATTTATTTGCATACTGCCACTGAAAAAATCGTTTGAACTTTTTTTCACACAAAATTGTAGCAAAGTCTTTGTAGAGCAATTTACTCTAATTGGATTATGAGTTACAACAGTTTTTATACATTTTCATACAATTGTAGCAAATCTTGCTACAAATTGGTCTTGGAGGTTTTTGAGAACAAATTGTTGGAAAAAGGTACACAATTGTAGTGAAATGTCCCACAATGTTTTTTCAGTGTGAGCTCGAGAAACTTAACTTTACATTGACCAGCTATTGCCTGTTCTTTTATACTGTATTACCCTCCAGTTTTCCTGTTAAAAGGAACAAATTCTAGGATATTAGATCATTTTTTACTCTGTTTTTGTGCTGTTGCTTGGGTAAATTTCAGCATTTAAGGGCCACTGGACATTAGGGTGGGTGGAAGAAAGTGAATTTTTGAGTATCGAATCGAGTGTATCGAAAGGTGAGGCCGCACACCTAACTTACAAATGTGACGCCACAAATGTGTTTCCACAAATGTGGCGGGTGGCATATATCGCTCGCGTTTTATTTAATAATGATGCGCTCACTCGACATACATTTGCAGTAAGAGGCGTTTGACGCTAGGTAACGTATGCATTACATGCTTGAAGAATCAGCTTGTTCGTTATTTCTTGCGCAAAGTGGCATGAAACAAGAAAAATGAAGGACAATTTCAGTGAAATCATACTATTTATCCAAGAGATAGAAAAATGTCCTCAGCTATATGATCACACATTATCAGAGTATAGCAACAGAAGGACGGCAGAAATGACCTGGCCAAATATTGGGATAAAGTTTGATGAGTAAATATATTACTAGAGTCGCTATTAGTCGCGCTGTGAATCCTACCTTAACATAATACCTAATCCTACCTTAACATAATTAACAAACGTTCCTCAGCAGAAACTGACTATGACTTTTGTATTTTCTTTTTTTAAACTCGGATCAACCAACTCTAATAATAATTTATATCTTCTAGGTGCATACCATTCTAAAATACGATTGGAATTTTTCTTCATCGTTCACCAACTGCTTTGTTATTTCAATATTTCGCATTGCGAACCAACCATCATTATAGGGATGAACCCAGTAGCGACGTTTTTTCCTATTTGCTTTTTTAATTGCCACATCATAAAATCATCTTCGTCAGAAGACGACGACGTTTGGGTTGCCACCTGTCCCAGATTCGCCGGGATCATCCCGGAATTCTAGGCTACGTCCCGGAAACAAAAAATGTTAGCCGGGACCTGCGATTATCCCGGAATCATATATTGAAGCAAAAAAATGTTAAGCTTTTGACAAAATTAATAAACATGGCTGTTTTCTGCTGTTTTATTAACGTATGTTTTATTATCTTATCGATCAATATACACATACCTAATTTTATATTATCGATATTGCAGTGCCATTCCTACCTATATTCCTATCTGCGTTCTATTTACGTCCAGGAGTTAGTCCGAGTAGCTAACCCTTTTAAGTAATTCGTTCTTATGATTGTTATGTACTCAATATTATTTTCTTCTTAGCCATCGTAAAGTATATTTTAATATAGTACTCTATAGCTTTGACGGCTAGCAACTTTTAGTTTTTATAAAAAATGGTGAAGGTGCAAGATTTTGGAGATGACGTCCCGGGTAAGAGTGCCCAAGAGTCCCTTAATGGAGAAAATAAATCTGAGCCATATAATATTCTCCAGTGCAAACATATGAAGGATTGGGGGATCAAAAGTATGCCGAGTTCCTTCCACAAAAGGGTGTCCGATAGTTTGCCTCAAACTTGGCGGGCCCTCCTCCACCTTCATCAAGCAACTAGTAAGAAATTGTATGTGCCCAATTATCTATAAACTTGTGGGTAAGAATAAACAGTGCGCTGTTTTGGCAAAGGTGGATTCTAAATTCCAAAAGCAATAATGTTGCTATAATTATTTTCGAACCGAAAACTTGTAGGTAATTTACGAAGTATTTTATTATTACGGAAACAGGAAAGTCTGCTCTATATCGTAAAATATTTATAATATACCTATTTTGAGAGGTATTCAGTTTATTAAACTTAGCTAGTGATATCTACGTAAATGCGAAAAGTTTCAAGGGTAAAATTTCAAAAAGTTTTCATCTCATTTAAAAGTTTCAAACAACGTAGAAACTTTCCTTTTTATTGACAAATATATTGTGATATTTACGCCCTAAATAATGTATTGTATATCCGTATAATATATACCTCTAAAGTTTATTTTGGCATTGTGAACATGGACATATTAAATTTTAATTAAAAAAATCTTCAAAAACTTTTTAGGCTAGAAATATATAAAAGTAAGAAGAATAATTTTGAAATCTGCAACAGTTTATCGGTGAAGCAGAGAAGAAAACAGAGCAGGTCTTTATCGACCTTAAAGGAGCTAAGCAAGCTTATAGGTTAAACCGACTCAGATTATCAGGTCTATTAGTTCCATAATTTAATTTACTCAACAATAAGCAGAGCAAAATCACACGAACGCATTTATTTCCTAAATTATTTTTATGAATTCTGCACCATATTTTCAGTGCATTACCAAACGTTGTTTAATAAATTTTAAAAGGACTGAGAGATATTTATGGTTTATATTAACTAAACAGTTTAATAAATTTATTGCACTGATAACTTTTGTGTAATTTGCATGATTTATTTAAATGTACTCGCACATTTTACAAAATATTTCAGTTTATATTTTTGTTTCAATAGTGTTAATTAGGAAAAATGAATAAGGTGGCGAAAAACGTGCAGCAAACTGAACATTTTAATTTATTTATCCTGCCGCTCTTTCAACACATCGGATTGACAATGTTGACAATTAGACCAAATTTTTAAAGACGCAGAAAAAGGTCATTCTTACTAAGAATTTTGCTTGTTTTAAAAAAATCAGATTCACTATGAGAAAATTTTGATTTTTGTACGAGGTGCTGAATAAATTAGGTGGCAATTTTTTCGACTCCTGGTTTTTACAATCTATAAAAGGGGATCATTTTGTCCATTTTTCGACGCTTTCTGCGTCAGTCTCGTACAGCCATTGACAACTCAAATTTTAAGTTTATTTACACCTGAAAGTTAAAATTGTTAGCGGAATGTGTGAAGGCTGTGTGCACTTTTTAAGTATGAATGAAACAAAACTTTGCATTAAGTGCAAAATCTAATTAATTAGCAGAGCGCTTTCGACCTTATAGGTCATCATCAGTGCTTCTTGTCAGAATGCCAGTCAGAAATCCATTTGAACGAACAACAGTTAAACGCATTAAAATATTCTAACATTACAATTAAAATCAAACAATCATTTTACAAAAGAATTTAAATACTGCTCAAACGGTTACATTTTTGATGGTGTGAGATCTGATAAACGATTATCGTTTTTCAGATCTCACACCGTCAAAAATGTGACCGTTTGAGCAGTATTTAAATTGTTTTGTAAAATAATTGTTTTATTTTAATTGTAATGTTAGAATATTTTAATGTGTTTAACTAAATCATAAAATATTTGAAAACTTTTGTTAATATGTTAAAAAATACCCATAGAATATGAATCTACGGTTAATATCGTAAAAATATTCATACAAATGAAAAATAAAGAAAAAAATTATACTAAAATAAAATTAAGTTGCCAATAAATGGATGTGTCGGCAAATGAAGCTGTAAACAGCGACGGCAGGAAAAATAACTTCATAAAACATTTTTAAAACTAAAGCACAAAAAGTATGTTAAAACTTTTTGCATAGCTTAACGTCCACTATCTGTGATTTAAGGGCTAGTCGTGCGTTAATATAATTTCACAAAGGCTGTTTTACTATCTACATGGTGATTTTTTAAACTGTTGCGATATTTCAACAACGGTTTGGAATATTTTACTAAAAATTTTGCAAGTTAGGTAGGGAGACATATTTCAAAATATGGTTAATATTTACACACCTCCACATTTTAAAAGGCGGATGGCAAGTCAAATGGAAAAGTATAATTTTTAGTTTGTCAAAAACTACGTGTGTACGAAGAAAATTGTTGTATTTACTTTACTAGTTACATAGTTACGAATTTTTGAATAATAGGATATAAAGAGGTGTTTCAATGGTAGTACACCTAAGTAATGGAATAAAAATATATTGTTCCGTTTATAGTTACATCTAGTTATCAACTTGTGACACTGGTGTCACAGAAAAATAAATGCAACAATTTTCTGCGTACACAAGTTTTTTGACTGAAACTATACCGTATCCATTTACTTTTGAGAATGATGACAGAAACCAATTTTACAACGAAGAGATCAATTATGTCTTTCTCTCATGTTCTTTCTCTCTAATTTTTTTCTCTCTCGTCTTCTTTCTCTCTCATACTCGTAAATTTTTTACAGCTTGTAGAAAGTTAGGTTATGTGAAAGATTAATATGACATATTATTTGAAGCCTGTCCCATGATATAAGTTGTTTTTGCAGTGTAAAAATATACTTAAAAAGTTTACATAAAGTATTAGCAGCTTAAATTCCTGTGTTCTATGAATCTGGAACTGACTAACAACTATTGAAATATTACGCAAGGTACATATTTGTTCTCCTTTACATTACTTGGACCGGACGTTATGGGAATGAGTAACAGGAACACCGACCCGATATAAAGTTGAGAATAGTGGGCATTACAGATTTCTTTAGTTACTGAGAAAGTAGTGAAAATTGCGCCCTAGAAGCGTTTGGTTTCAGTTTAAAGCAGAAGTCACAGTGCCATTACAAAGTGTATCTATCCTTCTGGAACTAAGACTCAATATTTACAGTTAAAAATTGTGAAACTACTTGGTATATTCGATTAAACAATTTTTATCGCGTCTTTAACTTACACAAACATCACTGTTCGCAGGTAGGCTATATTATAGATCCATTTTCATTATATATCGGAGAATAGGGAATATTTTTTAACCTTATTATAAATTGTTTATCCTAATAAAAATATTTACTCATTTTTGAAATTTTTCCTTTATTTATTTAAATACTTTTCCTCCGATCCTTTTAGTGCAAATTGTTGGTTAGAGGTAGTATTGTTATTTGGGTAGGAAACAATTTTAAATGCTATAAAATAATAAGGTTAATGTGGCTATGCTGACACTGTTTTTGTTTAATAGAAACGAGATTTTTGCAATAAAATCATAAAACTTACGTAGGTATTTTGTCAGGTTAAAAATTTATTTTTTATGACAACTCCGATTAAACTTTCACTATAGGCAACCAGAAATACTTGCGCACAAACAAAGCCGCCTGTGATGAAATGTTGTTTGATTATTCTTTTTTATTGGCAACAACATCGTTTTTATTTGTCTTTTACTAATGCCCCTTTTGCTAATAAGGATAGAAAGAAATCCGATTCCGCTGGGATTTTATCAGGAAACAAAAGAATTTTGCGATGACTAATCTTTCGAAGTATATAACCAGCAATACTTCCACAAGCAAAGAATGTACGATAAAAATTTGAACAAATCCTTTTTTTATTTGTCTTTGTCTAATGCACTTTCGCCAACACGGATAGAAAGAAATCTGATTCCTCCGTGATTATCAGGAAAGAAAAGATGAATATTGTGATCACTAAAATATGTTCTGGTGTAAACGGTCCATGGAACTGACCAATAGGGTTAATTTTTGTTCAATTGTTTTTTCTGTCATCATTCTCAAAACCAAATGGATACCGTATAGAATTTTGGAAACAAAAATATACTTTTCCATTTGACATTTTAAACTGGCCATCCGCCCATTAAAATGTAAGGGGGGATGTCAAACGTAATTTAAAATACGAGTATGTCTCTCTGTTTTCTTATTACCTTGCAAATTTTTTATAAAAATATTTCAAACCCAAGCAACAATTGTCTGCGTACACAAGTTTTTTGACTGACACTAGAATTTTGGAAAGGAAAATATACTTTTTCATTTGGCATTTTAAACTTGCCATCCGCCCATTAAAATGTAAGGGGGGGGGGGGGGATGCCAAATATATTTTAAAATATGTCTCTCTGATTCCTTATTACCTTGCAATTTTTTTATAAAAATATTTCAAACCGTTTTTAAAATAATATCGCATTGTTACACTAATAATATAAACACTACACATAATAAAAATCCAGCGAGTAGGTATACCTACTTTTCTATAGAAAAGGTAACACATAAAACTAGTTTACTCGCTCTCAATTCCACAGAGGTAGTTTAACAGCGGCTAGTAAACTAGCGAACTAAAGGCTAGTAAAGTATTTCATACAATCGATGCTTAACTGTTTTTGTAAATATTGATCTGAAAACGAATATAAATATTGTAATTGTAATTTACATATCGCATTATTTCGTAAATATTGAAATTAAAGAGACGTTTTTATAATACCAGCTATAAAATTCGCGAAGCTAATTAAGTCAACAACTTCGGAAAAGCTGAATTTTAATTAAAATGAATTATTTATAACTTATTTGTAACGAAATTAAATTTAAAAAAGTTGAGTTTTCTGTAAAAAATGCCTTTAGAGGAAAGAGGTTTATTAAAAATACAAAAAGTTTAACTATGTTTTATTTTGTTGAAAATCTGTTTGGAAAATATAATAAAGTTAGAGCTTTTTAATAATACGTCAACACTGAAAAAAACTGGTTTGTAAAATTACAGTAATAATCATTGGTTATGGGTTGCTAGAACTAGTTTGGTATATTACACCCGCGTTATATAATGTAATTTTACCAAGACTAGGTAAAAGTTGCTAAAACTTTTACAATTATTTTGTAAAATTACATACTCTGTAAATTACCATCGTAATGTACATATATATGTTAATTCACACAAAATATGGAATTTTACAAAATCATTGTAAAAATAATAATACCTTGACCTTAGTTTTGGTAAATTTACATTACGTAAGGTTTGTTAACAAACTCAAGTAGTTGTGGCAATCCATAACCAATGATTTTTACCATTGACCACCAACGAGAGGACTAAGGAGACGCAGCCGTTCATTCATAACTAGCCTTTTGTTTGCTTCATACATTCTGCGTGTGTAGGACAAAGACCAACCGTTATCATTCCATCTCGACACGTGCAAGAAAAGAACTAAAATCACGTCAAGAAGGACGGTGGTAGAGGAATAATTTTTCCTATTCCGAGGTGGTCTTACCTCACACGGCCTCTCAAAGGTCTGGTAACATTCCTACAGATGTTTCCAGCTCTGGATGTGTAAGTCGGACTTTCCCAGTACACCCACCGTATATGCTAACTGCAGTAGATCTGTTCGAGTGGTTGGTAATTTTTGTCCTCTTTGCATCCAAACCTATTGCTTCAGCAGGAGATTTTGTCCACTCGATATTAATTATATTTCTACCTATTGGCATATTATCGTTTTCTGTCTTCCAGTGGCGGTTTGGTCTTAAAAAGACTATTTGTTTTAATGTTTGTGCCCAGATTAGATAATAATTTGAGAAATAGCCTGACGGGACATGCGTCGTAGTTATTGTTTCGAACTTTACTGCCAGTGCAGCTTTTTGAGCCCCCCTGGCAGGTTTTACTAAAAACTGGGTTATATTCTATGCGATTTATTGGAGAACCATCATTATTTCTCTCGATATGAAAAAATTCAACCAAACAAGCAGCGGCTTCGCCACCTCTCCAAGCTAATTCAACTGCGACGTTCTGGTAAAACTTTCGCTGAAGTCCTTCAGGGGTATTTTCATTCCAGAAGTTGATTATTTTATTTATTTCCAATGAACTTAATGCCACTGAGCTCATTTTACGTTTAGAAGGGTCCTTTTGTAGAATTCTCCGTGTTGCGTCCCGGGCATTACGCGCTTGTTGAAAAATCACACTCTTGAACGGATCTATTATGATTTTATATTCATTTTAGTACTTTTCTTATAATGATTTACTTGTTATATTCCACATAGTTTTAACTGTATTATTTACCTATATTTAATGTTATTGTCATTGGTTGCTGACGAAATTAATTCAATTGTTACGTCAAAAAATTTTCATGGTAACATAGTGGTCATTGAAAGTTGTCATTTTTAGTTTTCGTCGTAACTGCTTTTGTAAGGTTCTTGTCATATTTTATTGAAGATACGAAATAGTTATTTATGATATAAGTGTTAAAAGTATAATTTTACGGCACGAATTTGAAAGTTTGCAGAATGAGCGAAGCGAATTCTGCAATTCAAATGAGTGCCTTAAAAGTACTTTTAACACAAATATCATACAAAATTTTTTTTCTACTCATGTCAATAAAAACCTGTATTGTATGTTCAATAATAGATTCAGAACAAGGTACATTGTGGTTTACACCTATTCATTGTGCTTCAATCACCATGGTGATTGAACTACAAAGTTCACTTTGTGCACGTGTATTTTTTACAAAGGTGGCGTTGACAGGTGCCGCGTCAAAATTTTATAATTTCATTGACATTTTTTGACATCTTAAAAAGAAAAATATTACTAATCCCATTTTATTAACAGTAACATTCGTAGAAAAAGTATAGTGTAAAACTCGCATGGAATGACCATTTCCTACTCGTATGATTTGCAGCACTCGCCTGCGGCATCGTGCTGCAAACGTCATACTCGTAGGAAATGCATGTCATTCCATGCTCGTTGTACAATATACTATTCTACAAACGACAATAAAAAACAAAAATACAATTACAATTTTTAGAAAGTTTAACATATTCGAGGCACATAGTTTTAAGTAGCATCGTAGATATAACATAAAATTATGAAGTTGACATTTGTCAAAAAATCTAACAACCATTGTTGGCGTCGTAGTTGCCGTAGTAGTACTTTTAACACTAGTGCTATAAAGTACTTTTTCTACAAACGTGTTAAAAATGCATTTTTTCTACAAACGTGTTAAAAATGCATTTTTTAACACGCCGCAGACGCCTTAAAAATGTTACTTTATGGCACTAGTGTTAAAAGTACTTTATAGCACTAGTGTTAAAAGTACTACTATGACAACTACGACGCCAACAATGGTTGTTAGATTTTTTGACAAATGTCAACTTCATAATTTTATATTATATCTACGATGCTACTTAAAACTATGTGTTTCGAATATATTAAACTTTCTAAAAATTGTAATTGTATTTTTGTTTTTTATTGTCGTTTGTAGAAAAAATTTTGTAGGATATTTGTGTTAAAAGTACTTTTAAGGCACTCATTTGAATTGCAGAATTCGCTTCGCTCATTCTGCAAACTTTCAAATTCGTGCCGTAAAATTATACTTTTAACACTTATATCATAAATAACTATTTTAACACGCCGCAGACGCCTTAAAAATGTTACTTTATGGCACTAGTGTTAAAAGTACTTTATAGCACTAGTGTTAAAAGTACTACTATGGCAACTACAACGCCAACAATGGTTGTTAGATTTTTTGACAAATGTCAACTTCATAGTTTTATATTATATCTACGATGCTACTTAAAACTATGTGTTTCGAATATGTTAAACTTTCTAAAAATTGTAATTGTATTTTTGTTTTTTATTGTCGAATTCGCTTCGCTCATTCTGCAAACTTTCAAATTCGTGCCGTAAAATTATACTTTTAACACTTATATCATAAATAACTATTATGATACAAGTTTTAAAAGTGGCATTTTATTTTGTGAAATGGAAAGTTTGAGTGTTCCATTCCTTCGAACAAAAAAAATCACTTTTAACACATGTGTCGGACCCAATTTTTTCCTACAAACACTAATAAAAGTAGGTTTTTTAACTTGGCATTCTAATGTTAAAATGGCATTTGTTTACTAGCGTTAAAAGTGAATTACATTTAATATTAGTGATAAAAGTAAATTGGCAGTCGCTTGTCAATAGTTTTTTAAATAATTCTCGAAATATATTTTTATTAACAAAAATTACCAACTATTTGGCGATACTTCCCAAAACAGTAACTTTGTAAAAACAGAGAAGGAAATATCACTCAGCTGTAAATTAGTCTCGGATGAAGCCGAACGATGATTTGGAAGAATTTGGAAAGCAATCTTTTTTTTATTTTTCAAGAAATCCTTTAAATATCCTTCCACAACACTGGAACACTTCCATCCCCATGCCCCTTTGTTGTGCATATATTTGAACCAAAATCGGCTAACAAGCCTGCAGATGTCCGACGGAAGCAGTGAACGGTGTGATGCTCAGGTTTGCTCAAATTTTGCATTTTCTGCAGGCATCTTTTCGAAAGTGTTTATCCCGACAGGTTAAACTATACATTTACTGCCAGTATGTACATTTATTAAAAAGACGTTGGTGGTTGACATGAGCTCGACGCAATGCTAAGTAATGAGGGTATAACTTAACATAAAAATCAGAAACAATAAATGTTCTTGAAACTCTGGTTTTACTGTCGGGAATTTTCACCACTAGTGTATTTCCTAAATCTTCAATATTGTTCAGATTCATTTGACAAAGTTCTTTGTGGCGACACGCGCCCATTATGCCCGTAACAGCAACTACTTTAAACATCAAATCCGTTTAAGCAAACCTAAGCAAACATGGCTTTTATTATTGGACATTGTGACCACAGTGTCGAGGACTTCTTTAAAGTAGGTTCGCCAGCAAGACGTTTTCGCTATATTCTTACTGTTGCAAAATTCTAAAATACGTCCGTATTAAATTTTGTATGGTTGTTTTGATTTAGTAGGTCACAAATCCAAAATTGCCCTATTGGCAGCTTCTTCAATTTCATGTGGAATTACATCAATATTATTAGAAGTCATATTAAAATTACCTTTAACTCATAATTGACAAACTAGTCAAACAATTAATAAACTTTTATCATAATCAAACTTTGGTTTCTAAGCAAATTAAATGTAAAAGTCACGATTGTTGAAATTCAAATATATTAAAGACTAACACCTAGATTATCAAACGATAGTCCGGTCTAATTTGACAACCAAAAGTTTTAAGCTGACGAGTGTAAGAATAAGACAACTTAGTTTTATACTACGACTTTGTTTCCGAGTTTTTTTCCAAATTTATAAGGAAAATAGCAATTTTAGTACGTACTTCCGACAATAATAGAACTAAATTCATTACAGCAACCCGTTTCAAGATGAAAATCATGTGGAAACCAAGCAAATCGCTGAAATATCAGAATAATTTATACGTTCTGAGCTGAGTATCGACTTATAAACAATGACGGGACAAAAACTTGCCAAACCAGAACTGATCAACTAGAAGATCTTAATTTAAACCAGTACGAAATCCTAAAACTTCTTAGTGAATCTGAACAATATCTTTTTGTCAGTTTTATTACATTTTTTAACTAAGTATATATATAGTGTTTGTAGGAAAAGATATTTTAAAATACATCTGAATAAAATAGCTCAATTACACCACGATACACTTACAACGGTATGCTACGCTATGACGTCACTTCGAGGGAAAATGGGGGGAATGTGGCTAGTTGGATGTTTTCTGCTACTGGAATGTAGCATGTACCTACTCGTATATAACAGCTAACTGGTTTCAGTACTCCTGCATTTATTGTTTTGAGCTCCGATTATTCATTTTCTTACTTAACTCTGAAGGTTCGCTGACTTATATAATAAAATGATTCCAGGAGCTGCACATACTGCACTGGTAAGCATTTTTAAATTTTTTTGATTAGACCTTTATGCCAAACTTTGTCGAATGCCTGAGCCACGTCCAGAAAAATGGCTGAGCATATTTTCTTTGCTTCCTGGCATTTTTTTATGACATCTGTTATTCGATGGATTTGATCGACCGTTGCATGTTTATTGTGGAAGCCAAACTGGTGGTCGGGAAACAGTTGTTTCTCTTCAGATATTTTCTTAAGCCTTCTTAAAATAATTTCTCAAACAGTTTAGATAGCATTTGGCAGCAGTGAGATCGGCCTATATGATTTCACTTCATTTACAGGTTTGCCTGTTTTGCTATTACGAGTATTATTACTTATATTCGATGTAAATGATCTAGTTCTTCATCAAGGGTTCATTTCGATTTTCTTTTGGCTACGATACGGCATCAAGATACTGGGTTTTGTTCAAAAATTGTAAAAACCTCGGTACGCATCGCTCAATAAATGTTGTGAAAAATACCTTAATTGTATTAGAAGTTTAAAAAATAATTTAAATTCAGTTCGGACAAAACTATCTTTAGGAAATAATTTTGAAAAGGATTTTATTATTAGCTTAACTTGAAGGGAAAATTTGTTTTTTAAACTATTTCCAGCTAATGGAAATCAATATTTAGAAGTATCAAGATATAAATACAGGCGAGGTAATTATTCCTTACGCTTTCAATAGAATACTAGTTTCTACCTGAGGCTTCGCTCACATACAAATAAGATAATTCTTGAACGTTGACATTTTATGACGTACCCTATTATTAAAACTATATATATATATATATATATATATATATATATATATATATATATATATATATATATATATATATATATATATATATTGAAAAATACTATTCTCACACTACGCCAACGTGTTGTCCAAGGAATATCATCCTTGGTGGTTCAATGACCTGATATCACAGGTACAAATGAATCGTGCCACCCCGACGACCGGTTTCGATACTGTTAGATCTCATTCAGGCCGGGGACAGGCAAATTGCTCTGTGTCGAGCAGGTGTTAAATGGTCGAACCAACCGAAACAACTACTCCGAGGGCTAATACCCCTACCGGCATTGAATTACACGATTGATTCTGGGTTTGTCCGTTGGGAACGATATTGAAAAATACTATTCTCACACTACGCCAACGTGTTGTCCAAGGAATATCATCCTTGGTGGTTCAAAGACCTGATATCACAGGTACAAATGAATCGTGCCACCCCGACGACCGGTTTCGATACTGTTAGATCTCATTCAGGCCGGGGACAGGCAAATTGCTCTGTGTCGAGCAGGTGTTAAATGGTCGAACCAACCGAAACAACTACTCCGAGGGCTAATACCCCTACCGGCATTGAATTACACGATTGATTCTGGGTTTGTCCGTTGGGAACGATATTGAAAAATACTATTCTCACACTACGCCAACGTGTTGTCCAAGGAATATCATCCTTGGTGGTTCAATGACCTGATATCACAGGTACAAATGAATCGTGCCACCCCGACGACCGGTTTCGATACTGTTAGATCTCATTCAGGCCGGGGACAGGCAAATTGCTCTGTGTCGAGCAGGTGTTAAATGGTCGAACCAACCGAAACAACTACTCCGAGGGCTAATACCCCTACCGGCATTGAATTACACGATTGATTCTGGGTTTGTCCGTTGGGAACGATATTGAAAAATACTATTCTCACACTACGCCAACGTGTTGTCCAAGGAATATCATCCTTGGTGGTTCAAAGACCTGATATCACAGGTACAAATGAATCGTGCCACCCCGACGACCGGTTTCGATACTGTTAGATCTCATTCAGGCCGGGGACAGGCAAATTGCTCTGTGTCGAGCAGGTGTTAAATGGTCGAACCAACCGAAACAACTACTCCGAGGGCTAATACCCCTACCGGCATTGAATTACACGATTGATTCTGGGTTTGTCCGTTGGGAACGATATTGAAAAATACTATTCTCACACTACGCCAACGTGTTGTCCAAGGAATATCATCCTTGGTGGTTCAATGACCTGATATCACAGGTACAAATGAATCGTGCCACCCCGACGACCGGTTTCGATACTGTTAGATCTCATTCAGGCCGGGGACAGGCAAATTGCTCTGTGTCGAGCAGGTGTTAAATGGTCGAACCAACCGAAACAACTACTCCGAGGGCTAATACCCCTACCGGCATTGAATTACATATATATATATATATATATATATATATATATATATATATATATATATATATATATATATATATATATATATATATATATATATATATATATATATATATATATATATATATATATATATATATATATATATATATATATATATATATATATATATATATATATATATAGTGACCGGCAAAAAGTTCGCAACATATGGGAAAATTTTTTATTAGGAGAGTATCGAAAAAACTTTTCCGGGGGATCGGTTCTGCATGTCCGATAACCTAAAAATCGATTTTGACATACGTCTCGTGACCACTGGTATAGCGTCAAATTAAAAAAAAAATTGTTAATTTACAAAAAGTGAGGTTAGTTGACGAGATATCAAAAAAAGTTATTTGAAAAAATTGCTTAGAATTAAATTCTAGGTCCTTGTGCAAAATTTTAAGATTTTATTTAAAAAAATTGGAAAACTCAATTTTTTTTAAATATTTTTTTATCGATTTACAAATTTCCAGTTTTTTTCGTTTAGATAGCTTGGCTAATGTAAAGCCCATGTATCTGGATGAAAATAAACGAATGTAGTAGTTTTTTCTACAATTGACAGGACAAAATTAAAAAAAACAGGGTTTCGCCGGACGCTAGCTGTTGCAATGATTTGTATCTAGCAGCAGTGTCAAAATTTTAGAGACATTTCAATGAGATTACATTGAGAAAACCTTAATCGTCTTAAATATATCTGAAGTTCGACTTTTTGTAAAGTTAAGGGGATTAAAATAGATAATAAACAAAAAATTACCTGTTTATTTAATCGAAATTTTATAAACGAAAACCAATGTAAGAAAAACTTAAAAGTAGTCAAATTCTGTACTAACAACACAAAAAATCATTGTTTTTCCTTGGGTGCACAAAATTTAAAACTCAGTATGACCACCATTTCTCTCCATACATACTGTTGTTCTCGAGCGCAACTCTCGATTAACATTTCGGAGCATTTTACGATTTATTTGCAATACACAATTTATAATGACATTCTCTAAATTTTGTATATTCCTAAAGGGTCGATGTTTGTACACAGGGTTCTTTAGGTATCCCCACATAAAAAAATCTAACGGAGTCAGATCTACAATTCTACAATTGACAGGACAAAATCGAAAAAATAGGTGTTCGCCGGACGCTCGCTGTTGCAATGGTTTGAATCTAATGAAATGACTGTATCAAGATTTTATTAAGATTTTTCGCACATAAATTTAACAACCAGGTCTATTTAGTTGTACTTAAAACTACCAAAGCAGGCTCTGAAATTAAAACAACCAAATAATCTAGTAGGTTAAAAACAACAGCAAAATGTCAAACAAATTATAATTTGTTTGATTTCAACCTATGTCATTGGTTTATGTCTCGCATCTTACTAAGTTTGATATTTTACATAAGTTTATTAATATTTTATTCCTTAAAATGGCACCCACACTACTTCTTCAGGAAAAGATAGAAATTATTTTAATTTCTGGAGATAATTACAAAAGCCATAGAGAAACAGCAGCAATTTTTAATGAGAGGCACTCCGATAAATCCCTCCATTATTCCACAGTATCTCGTCTAGTCAATAAATTTAAAGAAACGGGATCGGTAGAAAATCAGTATAAAGTTTCCCATGAAAAACCGGTAACAGGTGACGAAGGTTCTCTGGATGTGTGTTTGTCGATCACAGAAACACCCCAATTAGCAGTTAGTCAAATATCGGAGATCACTAACATTCACGAAAGATCTGTGCGGAGGATATTAAAAAGAAACAAATTTCATCCGTACAAACCTAAATTTGTACAAGTATTAAAAGATAGGGATTATGACGCCCGCTTCGATTTTTGTGCCTGGTTCCAGGGTATGATTGAGGAAGATTAATTTCCCAAAGAACGTTCTTTTCTCGGAAGAAGCTACATTTACCTCTAACGGAACCGTCAGTTCACAAAACTGTAGATGGTGGGCCACCGAAAACCCAGACTTTGTAATTCAGAGTAAAGACCAATATAGTTTTAAGGTTAATGTGTGGTGCGGTATTTTCAACCTCAGAATAGTGGGACCTTTTTTCTTTAGAGACAATTTAAATTCAGAACGATATTTAGAATTTCTACAAACTGAGATATCTGACTTTTTAGACAATTTGTCATTAGCCGAAAGAAGAAATTTATACTTTCAACAAGACGGAGCTAGCATTCATTCCACAAATGAGGTGAAGAGATGGCTGGATCAAGAATTTGGAAACCAGTGGATAGGACGGTTTTCTGAAAATCCGTGGCCTGCGAGATCACCAGATCTGACTCCGTTAGATTTCTTTATGTGGGGATACCTAAAGAACTCTGTGTACAAACATCGACCCTTTAGGAATATACAAAATTTAGAGAATGTCATTAGAAATTGTGTATTGCAAATAAATCGTAAAATGTTCCGAAATGTTAATCGAGAGTTGCGCTCGAGAACAATAGTATGTATGGAGAGAAATGGTGGTCATACTGAGTTTTAAATTTTGTGCACCCAAGGAAAAACAATGATTTTTTATGTTGTTAGTACAGAATTTGACTACTTTTAAGTTTTTCTTACATTGGTTTTCGTTTATGAAATTTCGATTAAATAAACAGGTAATTTTTTGTTTATTATCTATTTTACTCCCCTTAACTTTACAAAAAGTCGAACTTCAGATATATTTAAGACGATTAAGGTTTTCTCAATGTAATCTCATTGAAATGTCTCTAAAATTTTGACACTGCTGCTAGATACAAATCATTGCAACAGCTAGCGTCCGGCGAAACCGTTTTTTTTAATTTTGTCCTGTCAATTGTAGAAAAAACTACTACATTCGTTTATTTTCATCCAGATACATGGGCTTTACATTAGCCAAGCTATCTAAACGAAAAAAACTGGAAATTTGTAAATCGATAAAAAAATATTTAAAAAAAATTGAGTTTTCCAATTTTTTTAAATAAAATCTTAGAATTGCACAAGGACCTAGAATTTAATTCTAAGCAATTTTTTCAAATAACTTTTTTTGATATCTCGTCAACTAACCTCACTTTTTGTAAATTAACAATTTTTTTTTTAATTTCACGCTATACCAGTGGTCACGTGACGTATGTCAAAATCGATTTTTAGGTTATCGGACATGCAGAACCGATCCCCCGGAAAAGTTTTTCCAATACTCACCTAATAAAAATTTTTCCCATATGTTGCGAACTTTTTGCCGGTCACTGTATATATATATATATATATATATATATATATATATATATATATATATATATATATATATATATATATATATATATATATATATATATATATATATATATATATATATAATTATATCAGCTATTTACTATTTTATTACATGGTTGTTGCTCGGTTATTTTCTATAAAGAAATGAATGAACATATTGAAAAGTGTAGATGTATTAAAAAGATATTATATAGGTAATCCATCAAGATCAAAATTTTATTTTGTTCTTTGACTTTAAGGACGCCCCCGCAAAAAGTCGATAGACGTATAAGCAATAACAATGAACAAAAATTGTAGAAATGAGAACTGATTACTTCTCCTAAGCGGCATGCTTTATAAAAGAAATCGCCGCCTTTTTTATATTGCACCAAAAATTATTTTGATGCTAGCCGTTGCTAGCGTTGTATAATATTTAAGAATGTTATAATGTGATGCTCATATTATTTACAAGGCAGTATATAAAATGCAAAGAAAATTTATTTCCTTTAAAAGTCGTTTAAACAAACAAATCGCCTCCACTGATTCTACATGAAAGTTCTAAAAGGTATTTATTTATACCTACTCATGTCACTTTTGTACATGCTATGCACACAGCATGAGATAAGCATAAATGATCTGTAAACAAGGCTATGTATACAAGCAAGAGTTTTACTTGAAAAGTGTATGAATGCCATTCATGTAACACGCTCTGAAAAAGAATATAAAAAAGAAATTATAATTGAAATATACAAGTTAGTTTGCTTTGGCTAACTAGTTTTTCAGTAATTAATTACATAAGCAAATAATTTTAGATAAGCCAAACTACCACACTATAATATGTTTGTAAGATATTTAAATATAAATTAATTAAATAACTTCAAACCCAACATGATTATGTTTTCGCAACATATCACGTTATCATGTTATGTCTGTTATTTAAAGCTATTTTAAAAGACAACAAAATAATTAAAATGCCCCTGTCCAATCGTCACATGTGCTTGCATGACTTCCCTGGCTAAGCTTTGATCTAAGCTTAAGAAAAGTTTCAAGTTCTTCAATTAAAAGATCTAAAAACTGTTGCCTTTCTTATTCTCATAGGCCTATCTCTCGAAACAGAACATAATGAGTGAATTAGCACCGACTGATGTCTCTAGGGCTGTGATCGATCATACGGTGATGTTACTGAAATGTTTGGTAAAACAAAATCGACGATCCATCGTAATGCTACACGTTGTAAGCAAACTGGAGCGTATGTGAGAAGACGAGGTCAGGGCGGAAAACGCTCAACCACGGCTGTAGATGATCGATTTATAGTGGTGCAAATATTTGAAATAGCCGTCGAATGGCAGTTCAAACAAGTCATGAACTCGAAGAAGTTCGTGGAACTAGAATAAGTGAGCGTACAGTCAGAAGAAGACTCAAAGAAGTTGACTTTAAGTCGTATAGGTCAAAAAAGCCCCAAAATTCCAGTGCCATCATCGAGTAGCGCGACTAGCCTTTGCTCAAGAACACCAAAATTGGGATGATGATTAGTGGGGTCGAGTGTTGTTCACGGATGAGAGCCATTTCTACATAAATTCGATTAATAGCAGGAAAAGATTGTATAGACGTCCAGGAGAACAAAATGAACAATTTTATTTTACTCCAACCCAACTATGGTGTGGGTTGGTATATATTTAGGGGCACGCACAGAGTTGCTGGTAATTGATGGTTGCGCTTTAACTGCAGATAGATACACAAGGGATGTTCTGCAAGATCATGTGGTACCTTTCGCCCCACGTATTGGAGCAAATTTCCTCTTAATGCACGACAATGCTCGCCCGTACGTTGCTCGTCGTAACTGACTTTTTAAACCAAGTGAACATACCGAAAATGAATTAACCTGCATGTTCTCCGGACATGAATCCGATCGAACATGTCCGGGACATGCTAGGCAGATGACTAAGATCAATAATTCCTGCTGTCCGAAAACACAGAAGAAGTGAGAGGTGCTCTACTTAATGTATGGGAGAATTTGCCTCAAGAACTGACCGGCAACATCTTCAGAAGTATGAGAAGTCGGATAACTGCAGCCATAAGGGCTCGTGAGGGAACACAAACCTTTAAAAAAAATTATCCTTGTAATTTTGCTTTGTCATTCAATGTTTAAGTCGAAAGGTTTAATTCACTTTTTGTAACTTTTGTGCTTTTAAACAGGCTTCAAAATGATATGAAGCTTTTGCAAAACCAGCTGCAATTAGCTAACCATTAGTTAACTTTTCATTTTAAGAAATAATGTTCAAAGATGGAAGGGGCTTTACCTAGGTACCTTAAAAATACCCATTTTGGCCCAAAGATCCCAGCTCTAACTCCCTCTTCCATCTTTGAATCTGTTCGAGTGAACTTTTTCAAATTGTGGCACCTTCTCGCTCATGCTTTGGCGGTCCCTTACAACCACTTGCAAAAAAAATTGAGAGTCGCACAGTCCTGGCATTGAATCAGTTGATTTGGTCTTGGCCTTTTAACTCATGTTTTTTAGTATATTGAGGTGGCCAGTCCATTCTGCAGGTACTTATTGCTTACCTTCTTATACGTAAGTATAGTGGAAGGAGATCCAGCATTGCCTAAAGGGTTTTCCAGCCGGGATAAAAGTAGCTTATATTTTTTCTGTGACGTAAGCTTCCTTTATGCCAAGTTTAATCGGGAATATGCATATAACCCAAATAAATCTGAAATAATTTTTTATATATTTATATTCTCTACATAATTTAAATGTTTATGGCGGTTGCTGTTATCAATTTATTTTGGTCCTTATTAACAAAAAATTTCGACTGCAAAACGTGATCCCATTGGCTGCATCGTCAAAAGTAGTATTTTTATGACTCATAATGAGTACATTGCGATATCCAGTGTAGTAGGGTCATCGAAAAATCAATAAAAATATCATTTAATGCGTAACTCATCCAATGAAATATCCCTGCACTTAAAGTAGAAGGTTCTTAAAATCTTATTAATATATATTCCAAGCCGAAGTCGGCCCAGGAACCTTTAAATTTTGCAACAAAAGCTGGCATTTTTGCGAAATTTTGACAAAAATAATTTCGAGAAAATAAACTGCAATTCTTTGTTTTCATGGCAATCTTCGAAAATTCAAGAATCATTAAATTATGCATGTCTCCGTTGCAAATAAACCTATTTATTTATAACTTTAACGAAACAATAAGCATTTTAAATTAGTGGGAGGTATTCTTAGATAATTGACTGATCAAATAAACTCAAAAAGAATCACTAAATAAGGAAAATAGTGTGGACAATGTCGGTTACCAATAGGATTTGTCTGAAAAAATCAAGAAATTTCGGTTTTTACCCCTTAAATACGCTCCTGGATGACACATTCGGTATTCATTTTAAAGTGTAATTATTCCTTGATAAGGTAGTTTAAAAAAATTGGAAAAAAATAGATAGGAAAAATACAGAATGATTCAAATGTACCGATGTCGAGGGCAAAAAAAATCAAAAAATCGAAGTTGAATCGGCGATGCTCCCTTCCTATAAAGAATGAAGAAACTAAAAAATATGGAAATCATGTATTTCGACGAGTTCTTTCCGATGACATATATGGGATTTTCATTCGAACCATTTTGACCCCACAAAAAAATCAAAAACCGTGAAATATTTGGGACAAAAATCTAAATTTCCAGTTTTTCCCAAATATATCAATTTTCCAGTGATTTTAGAATTAGGTAAATTTATTCCAGGAAGAAGTATTTGAGATTTTAAAGTTTCAGTTATGGATCCGTTTTTCGATTTGACGTCTTGTTTTCAAGTTGTTAGGTACCAAAAGGGGTCTGCAAATGGCATTTTTCTACCTAAAAAATTTCCAAAGAATTACTTGCCATTTTTCGATCAATTAATAAAGTTCTAAAGCTCCGGGCCCTCTCCGAAATCTCCGAAAATTTACATCGATTCACTTTTGCGACATGTACCCGATTTTAACGGAAATCGCGGAAATTTCGACTTTGCCGTTTAATAGCTCCGAAACGAAACATCCTGTATAACTGAATTTTTTACCCAAGCTAGCTGCACTATTCCTCTATCAATCCAAAAAATTCGATTGCTCCCCCTATGACTGTTTCCGAGAAAAACAAACCGGTTCGACTTTGGGTTAAGCTTTACATTAACATGTAGATGGAACATATTTTTCTGATCTCCTGACGTCATTATTCACTGAGGACAAATAGCAGCTTTTTAAATTGTAATAAATTATACTGAAATATAAACATTTTTTGGAGCTAAATTATCCTAGTAATTTTCTTCAAAATAATTTTTTTGGGTTTGTAATGACTTAATGACTTCCTTAAACGATTTATGCAATAAAAAATATGTGCATATTTCTTATTGCGATCCGCTGTTCCGCCGAGACGTGATTGAGTAACAAACAAAGAAAAAATACATTTTTGCATTTATATCATAATATGTAAATAAGGAATAAATTTCTTCAGATTTTAAGAACATATTTAAATTTAATGGCACATTTAAGCTTAAATATATATTATTATACCGATGAAGCGTGCAATGCTCCACAAAGTAAAATGCAAAATTCTAATGACAAATGACCAGTTAATGTTTTATAGATTGCATAAAATTGCCATCGCAAAGATTTACTGACCAATTTCCATAATAATGCTAATGGAAAATGAAGTAACTTGGTGAAACGGTTATAAATTCGATTTTAATTGACGCACAGTTGAGCCCTTTTACTTTACGATGTCTTAGAACTTCCAAAAAGGCTTTGCGAGCATTTAAATAGCCTTACTTTCCTTTATATAAGAGTAGATTTTAATAACGGCCCTGTAGATTGCATATAATAGGACAGGTTAAATTTTTTTACAGCAGATTGCTACCGAAGGGTTGGCCGACGCCAGAATTAATTAATCACACTACTTACTGCGTTTCACATTGAACGAAAAATCGAGTACCCTCTTCAAATTATTGTGTTTATTTAATGAAATTGCTTTCTTACTAAGAATACATAGTGTCTGGTTTTCTATATTTGTACAGGTCAAGAGTAAAAAAACGAAATGATAAAACTGATTTAAATGTATGGATACCAACTTTTTCCAGTTTTTAAAATCAAATAATAACACCAGAGTTACCAAAATTATTTTTTGATATAGTAGTATTAAAATTCAAATAAAAAAAAACTTTTTCCCTTATGGGGCGAATAATCCTCTCTCTTTAGGTAATCGCCTAATATAGCTGCATTACAACGACTTTGAAACCGCTCCTCAAGCCTCTTCACATCCTGGTAGAACCCTCGCCCTGTTCATCGCTCACGGCTCCAAGGTTGGGGGGGAAAAAATCAAAATGCGAATCAAGAAAGTGAATCTTGAACGACATTCTGCAATCCCATCTCTTTGTAAGTATGTAAGAAATTGTTGACTAAAATTTCCGCATTTTCGGCTCTATGGTTCCCTAAAAGTCATTTATATCAGTTTTCAGTAAAATCTAGGTTTCTAACTCTTTGTTATTTAGCTTTCGGTCGAAAGGTTCTTTCATTTTAACTGACGTATTTGTGGCCCGATAAATATCCCTTTTTTTAATTTTGCTTCACTTCATTTTGTAAAAATCGACTTGAGATACAAAAAAACCTTCACCGTTCTTATCTATCGCCTTCACCAAATTTTTCATCAAACCGAGCTTAAGATACAGTGGAGGTAAAATGACCTATGTGGAT
Organism: Philopedon plagiatum; assembly: GCA_963971165.1. Classification (NCBI taxonomy): domain Eukaryota; kingdom Metazoa; phylum Arthropoda; class Insecta; order Coleoptera; family Curculionidae; genus Philopedon; species Philopedon plagiatum. The sequence continues at coordinate 27,368,101 of OZ020191.1, read as the reverse complement.
CAATTAAAGGGACGTTCTTTACATTCGCTTTGTCGCCCACAAATTCTGTCCTTTTTGGTCAATGTTTTATCAAGTAGTGTTTTTCAGTAGCTCTACTATCTCACATACAGATAAAATAGCAGTACTTAGTGCAATCCAAGTAACATGGCTATTACTTTCAGGTCAGCACACACTGTCGACTGAAAATCTTTGTATTTTATAACATTCAGTATGGATTGCATAGTTTCATATGTTTCTTTTAACCTAACACAATAAGCAAGCGGTATTGACGGATATTGATTGCCCTTGTGAAGTAAAACTGCCTTCAAATTTGTTTTGGAACCATGAATCCATTGATTCGTAAGGAATTTTCAACTCTTCCATTAAACTTGATATATTGTTACAGAAACAGACTCTGAGTAAGATGAAGCCATTTCTCTGTTCCGTTTTCGTTGTACAGATATTTTTGCACCAGGTGCCAACAATTTCCACTCTTGAAATCGAGAGCCAAGTAATTCAGGTTGCCTTACAGATAAATTCAAACATCGAATCAAATCGTTCAATTTTTTTGATCAATTAAATTCGGATGGTGCTCTGAAGAAGGTATAAAATCTGGATCATTGTAATCTCTAATAGTTTCATCATCGTTATCTTCGTCACTTAGCACTAGCTCTGCAGTTTTGCTCGGAAGCTAACGAGGAATTCCCTATTAGCTCAGGCGCGGATCCAGATCCATATCATTTTGGGGGGTCATTAAGGGAATAGTAATATATTTTTATACTTTCAGTTTTAATAGTAATATGTATTATTGATGATTTTGGGAGGGGGTTCATGACCCCCATGTCCCCCCGGTATCCGCGCACTATTGGTTTTTACCCAGAGTTAACAGTAGAATACTCTATGTTGTTCTTGGTTTTCTACGAAAATCCTTGTATATCTATCACGCCAAAATATCAATCATTGTAGTGATTGTGAGGTTCACACCAAATTGTCGGTACTGCAAACGGCATGTAAGTTCTGTTTCCATTCAACCAAGACAGAAGGGTAGCATTGCATGATACGCAAAACAGCAGTGGAATCCAGCGCTTATCTTGATGCACGGGCCGACCAAAATAAAAAAAATGCTTTTCTTACATTTTTAGAGTGTTTTTCTTGCGACTTGAGAATGTAGTGTCCACACGTGTAACAAAACCTGTCTGATAATTTTTTACACTAGCGTCGGACACATTTTTGCACATATTCATCACAATACATATTGAATTTTACGTTTTACCCCTCACATCCAGCTACCGCCACATTAAATTTCCAAATGGCACCTTCTATCTTGGGATACATCATTTTACAAAAACATAAAATCCTGATTTAACCACGTTTAAAATTTAATTTCATTGATCCTTCAATAAGTTATTGTTAAAAATCATAAGAAAAATCACGATAAATTTATTTTCAGTAAATTGAGAAATTTATAAAATTCACTATAGTCTCACTTTAATCAAGTCAACGAGGAAGGAAACTTGGTGTTGGACGAACAAAATTTGTATTACCCCCCCCCCCCCCCCCCATCACAGTATGTACTAGAATGGTTGGATCAAAGATTTTTCGGAAAATAAATTGGCAGTAGAGGTGCTTTAGTGACCGGCGAGATCTCCAGATATAACACCGCTTGATGTTTCCTCTGGGATCACTTAGAAAACGTCAGTTTACAGAACTTCACTCGAGAATATTGAAGAGCTTAGAAATAACTTTCCCTGCAATACTAAGTATGTTAAAGTGTTTTTGTTTACATCGAATTAATTTATTAATTTTAATTCAAGTGTTGAAATAGAAACACTAGTAGGTAACGTAACATACATGAAATTTCAATAAATACGGTTAATAAACATCTCAATTTTTTGAAGTAAATAAAACTTTAAACTTTTTAGCTGGGAAACATTAAAACATCAAATTGAGCGTCGTCGTTGAACTCATCCGTGTGAGTGAACATTACGTCCGCTTAGTTAGCTTTCATTCACGTTTAAAATGTAAAACACACATAATAGCTTCATGAATTTTATTTCTTTTTCTGTGGTAAAGTTTGATTTTGAAATAAACTGGACTAAAAAAAAAATTAAGTACATATTAATAGAACATGAAAAACAAATAGTACCTTTCCGAATTTAATAAAAATTCAATAATTTTTATTTCGTTTATATGGTAGGTTCTTCAGCAGGGCCAGAGCTAGAGGGGAATATGGGAGCTGAACCCTTCCCCTGGCCCCTGGCTCTATCTCTGTGTTCAAGCTCCTAGTGAAAATATATGATAATTCTATACTATTTCGAACAAACGTTCTTTATCGAGAAAGTATGTGATTTTTTAAAATTTACAATTCAATGGAGTAAGATTATTTTAAAATAGAAATAATACTTCCAAATCACGAACAAGATTAGGATTTAGGATGGTTTTAACTGCAAAGAGTATTGATTTTCTCTTTGACAGTTGATTGTAATTTGTGTCATTGCATTTTTATATTTCAATTTCACTCAAGACTTACCCTGATGACATATCGACGAAATTCATTTTTTCTACGAGCGGGCGGAAAATTGAATTTTCCACAAACATTTTAGTGTGGAAAATTAATTTTCCCGCACCGTGTGGAAATAATTTTCCGCACCGTGTGGAAATAATTTTCCACCTCAATATATCAAATTAATAATAAGCCGGTATATTATGGTGGCTGCGAAATGCTTTAGTTACCATGTGTAACTAACCAGCTATTTACTTTCATTTTTGTTTGTTTATTGTCAGAAAACTGTCAGTGCATTTCTAAAATATTTTGCTCGTGAATAAGTGAATCCTCATTAAAAATGAATATTTGTCTCGAGGGAATCGATGAAAATACCAGCGAGGGAGTTAAAATATTAGATTTTGACATGTAACTATTTATTATTGTTAATAATATTTTACTTTATGTTTACTTTATCAATAATCTAATAAAATATGTTTCTAAATAAACTATAAGCACTTATAATCAGATAAAAATATCTCAACTTTTGATTAATTCTGTTGACTTTCCTCACGCTCGTAGAAAAACTATTGTACCTAACACTTGCGGAAATTGTTTTTCCGCACTCGGCTGCTTCACCGAACTCCGCTACGCGTCGTTCGGTGAACGGCAGACTCGTGCGGAAAAATTCATTTTCCGCACTTGTTAGGTAAATAGCTATTACATACACAACAGGATACTTGTTTCTTCTTTTTTTTTATCTTCTGACAGCCCACGAAGACCGAAGTCTAAGTACTATGTACCGTGGGTGTACTGGGGAATCGACTCCCACATCCAGAGCTGGAAACATCCCTAGGGATTTCACCAGCCCTTTAAGAGGATGTGTGGGGTGGTAGCACCTCGGTCGAGGAAGAATTTCTCTACCACCTTCCAACAACAATCACAAAATATCCATGGTCGAAGCGGGATTCGAACCCGCGCCTCTCGGTTATAAGCTGGCGCCGGACCAACTCGGCCTCCGGAGACCCTTCTTATTCTTAATCTGCGTCTTTTTGCTACTTTACATGGGGGTCGACGTTTCTGATTAATCGTAATCGGTCTCCACAACTGTGCTAGTTTGTACTATATTGTTGCCATGGTAATGATGACGCCAACGTAAAATTAGTTTATTCATAATATTCATTTATGGGTGTGCATCATTGAAGCGGCGAAATGAGCTGGATAGTTTGTTTAGGTTTCTTCCGAAACATTTGCTCCAAGTTCGATTTGGGGCATATGTTGTGTTTTTTAGTGGTTGTATGAAAATATAATTGATAAGTTTGCCCCTCTAAAGAATCGAAGAATTGACTTGTGTACAAAAACTAGGTAAGTCTACAATAAAAAATATTTTTATATTAGGGTGACCAGATTTCTTTTGACAAAAAAAGTATGTGTCCAAAATATTAGGTCTGGCAAATTGTCTTTCTTATCACTCGAAATAAGCTACGGGAGGGGGGGGGGGTCAGGGTGGACGCAAACGCAACTAAACGCTAAACGGAGAGACTTCTAGATAGACAGATAGTAGACCTCAGTTCAGACTAACCCCTGGTCGCTAAAAATTTGGTGACGGGCACGAATATTAATTATAGGCATTTAAAAAAATTTTAGCTGCACAAAAATCATTTTCCTTCAGCGCAAGCTTGTTTTCCCACTGCACTTTTGTGTTCCATTGCATGCTAAAATAAGGCTTGTAACGTAAAATGTGCCAGAAAATATGGTAAAAAGAACAAAAAAATTATACTGTACACGTAGATTCTAACTTTTATCCATACTTGTGGGCAGATTTCGCCTTTGCTGAGGTTTATTATTATTTTTATTTTTAGAATAATCGTGCCCGCGTTGCCCTATTTTCAAATATTTTTAAAGATAGTTTATCTGGTCACCCTATTTATATTGCCTTACCATCATGCTCGTCACTATTTTTAAACCCCACGAGCCGCCACAGACTCTCCCCCTCCCATATTCTATTGTCATTGCCCTTTTGCCGACATAATCATTCTTTCTTCTCATCAGAAATCGTAGATATCGTATTCTTTTCGTAGATATTTCCACAACTTTGGTTGTTTGGTTATTCTGTGAATTTCTAATCTTGTCACCGTACATATCCATTTTAACATCCTCATTTTTGTCACATCTTACCTCCTTCATGCCCATACATCATTACAGGTCTGACATGATGATTTTATAAACAACTCATCTCCTCATTTGGTCCCATAGCACACAAGAGCCTTCCAACTCCTTCCTCCTGCTGCACGGTATCTGCACATCGAACGCATCGTTTTCTGTGATAGTGAAACAGGTATTTAAAATTACTCAGTTAATGCTTCATTTGCCGACCACACCCATTTATTGCCAACTTAATTTTATTTTAGTATATTAATTGTTTGCTTTATTTTTCATTTGTATGAATATTTTCACAATATTAATCGTAGATTCATATTCTATGAGTATTTTTTAACGTATTAATAAAAGTTTCAAGATATTTTATGATTTATTTTAGGAAAAATATATTTAAAGTATTCTTAGGACCTCAATATTCATCGAGGTCCTAATGACAGAAAAAATGACACCATAGATCTCTTAAAATAATAATCTTCTGAATAAAATTATTATACAAGTTGAAACTTTAAATAATTGACTGAAAATTGCTTGCAGGATATGAATCTATACTTAATATACTCATAATGTTATTGTTAAAAAAATTTAAAGCCGAAAAACCTTGTCAAAATGAAATTAATTGGCCATCATGGATGCCACCTAAAATTTTATTCTAGCATTCTTATTTTTACTTTTCCTTTTCGATTGAGTTCTATGTACACACTTGGTTTTCTTCATACTGACTTTTATGCCTCTATCTTCTAGACATCCAATTCTTTAGTTGTCTCATAATAATATGTAATATTGTAATATGTTTTATTACCTAATATCCCTTGTGGCTGCACCCTAATGAGACGGTATACTATCTCAAGTGCGCTCAATTAATTCTTCAGAGGTGTAGAAATCCCAACATTGTTTTAGGATTAGTTTAAAGACACTTTTTTCTAGTCATGGTAAGAAACCTTAAATTTAAGAGCAAAGAAGCTAAAAGAACTTTTAGTTCTAACTTATCTATATCTCAATCTTGAACTCATCTATTAGTTTAAGTTTAGATTTTTATGTCCTTGTTTTAGGTACAAAATAAACCCTTAAAACGCTTAAGAGAAGTTATCATTTTTCACCCCCCCCCCCCCCTTTGTTTTTAGTGTTCCGTGAAACGGAACACTTATGGAATCATTTCGATGTCCAACCGTCCGTCCGTCGGTCTGTCAGGCAATTCTCTCTGAAACGATTCAACGTAAAAATTTGAAATTTAGCGCAGAGATAGTGTGGTGGCCCAGTTATAGACGTGAAGTATAAAAAGTTAAATTTTGATTCTGTGGGTTAATTTCGGGGGAAAATTGGGCAATGGAAAAAAGTTTTAAGGGCATCATGTAGGGTGTCAAATGAAAGCTTATTGAAGGACCAATTCAACAATATAATATATTTTTTATGCATTTTTTTAACATTTTTCGAGATAAACGCTTAAAAATTGCTGTCCCACACCCTCATCACCAGAAGGCTCGCTCAAAAAATCTTTAAAAAATCACGAACATTAAGAATTAGATGTCGATTGAACGAAAATTATCAGGATAGAAAAATTTTAGCGCATAAAATTGTTATAAACAATTTAATTATTTATTTCCTTATAACTGCTGAACCATTGGTTTTAGAGAAAAAGTTTTTTGAAAAAAAATATTTCTCACGATGTAAGGAATAACTTTTGTCCCTACACGTTTTTCAAAATTTTTAATTTGACCCACTCATCTCCGCGCATACGCGATTTGATACGGCGTTGGTGCCGTCGGCGGCGGGTAGCGCGACAGATGGGCGGAGATAGGGCGGACAAGGTTTGCTCAGGTTTAGTGGGGAGCTGAAGGCACGGAACTCTAATTGTGCAAGTACCTATAGCTTGCACTTGGCCGATTTTTTTAATTATTTGCCATAATCTAACGCAACTATAGATACCTAAGTGGTGTCGATACTTAAGAAGACAAATTTTGTTTGTGGATTTCCTTCAAAAGTACGAAATAAAATTTTGATTCTTTTAGTAACTAATAAAATATGTCTACACCAAAAAATCATTGGCTTTTGTAGCAAAAAATTGAGAAACAACCACGTTGAACCAAAATAGTAGGGATAAGTAGGGGAATACCAGGGATAGTAGAAAGGTGATTACTTCTCTTAAATAACTACACCCTCATTGGTAACTTACACCACAAAATTATCTTAGGAAATTATGACACTTATTTTTGTAGAAAAATTTCCAAATCAATATTCTTCTACATGGTTACAATGTAAAAGGTTACAAATATAAATATTTTTTCAAGAAAATTTGTATAATTAAGTAAGTACCGAAAAAGAGTAATATTACTAAGTAAGAGGTGTATTTTTATAAAATATATTTCAAACTATGTACTTAAAATATGTAATTATAAGATATCAGAGTAAAATTAAAATATAAAATTACGTTTCACTATTGTAAAAAGGCAGATAAAATGTTGTTTAAACTTACCTTAAATGTTAACTTACAAATAAGTTGCAGAAATATTTATATAAAATCACCTATAAGACAATAGTTATTATTATAATTATTATTATTATTATTATTATTATGTCATTAAAATTTTTGATAAAAGCTAAACAAAGTATAAAAAAACTTCAACAGTACTGAAGAAACGCAAAAGTTTAACAAATAACCTATGTAACAGGTTAGTCGACGCAACAAATAACGCAGAAAATTGCTGGTAACTGGTAACAGACTTTAATCACCAAAAAGAAAATAATAATAACTACATACGTAAACAGTCAAAATGTTAAAGAACACTAAAAATTGCCAAAAAACAGGAAGAACATCAAAAAATTTGGCAAGCCAAAAGCAACTGTTTGTACATAATGGCCATGTGGAAGGATATGTTTACAAAATGCAATATAATTTCACAAAAGAATTGTAAAAATAATACGAACTTTTAACTAAGTAAATTTACATTACACAACGTTTGTAAAATTTACCTAATTGGCTTTGGTAACCCTTCCCCAATAATTTTTAATGTAATTTCGCAAAAAAATATTTTTAGTGTACCTACTTTTTGTTACTCGTCCATATTCATGAGCTTGACTAAACTAATATTACTTTAGAAGTGACATATTATTGAAATATCTATGCTAAAATAGAAAACGTCTCATCAACATACAATAGCTACATGAATGGCATGCCATTCTATATAGTCGCCGCCAGTCATGCCTTGCTCTTACAGAAATAGTTTCTCTCTAACAAGAATTCAATGTAAATAGGTATTGTTTCTTAAAATAGTTTTATCAGGATATTTTAAAGTGGTTAAGAATAAAGGAGATATAACAAGTAAATTGCACAGAATATGACACATTGAAAAGATTGGATATATATGTCTAGATCGTTTTTTACATTTAGGATTCTTTTGGTTTTTAGCAAACCATTGCTACTGGTCAATGCTCGATTTAAAAAATAATTGTAGAATGTTACTATAGTACAGTGAAGTCAAGATAAGAATGGAACAGCATGTGTTTAAGGATGCATTCTTAATTAATTAAAATACCTTACTGTTTGCACTCTCTGTTTGCACTCTCTTTTACTCTCTAGCAATATTCCACTGGTGAATGACTTAGTCAGAGATCGCCATGTAAAGCAGCTAACGCGAAACTTGTGCCAGCCGACGACGCCATATTCTGTGCCATTCTTATTGTAAACCGATTTTATGTACACGAGAATATCTGCATCTGTGGAATAATGTAATAATATCAATTCGAAATATCGAAGAGCTTTCTCTAAGCTCCATTTGCTGGACTAACGCATACTCATATTTTCTCTCTCTGTATACAAAACCAATATTTACAACTTAAATATTTCGTTTTAATATAGAGCTTTTGTTGGTGTCTCTATTTTAAAATATAAGTAGTTAACAAGGATTTAATATAATAAATCGAACTGACAGAAGGCATCCGGGTGCATACAAATAAACAGTAAATAATTGAACAGTGAATGTCATACGCTTTCTGCTAATTCACCTATGTATTTTTAAATCGTTTTAATTAACAACTCAAAGAGAGCGCAAGCAGGACATTTTATGTGCAGCATTTAACGGGAATTTTCACACCTACTTTATGCTTTATTTACTGAAAATGCTGTAAATTTGTTTTTAGCACTTTTATTTCTTGCCTACGTATTGAGTTAATTAAAACAGTCAGCAGTTTTGATAAAGCAAATATTTTAATTTTTTTCTAAAATTGTAAAAATAAAAAAATATAGGGGGTAGTGTGTTTAATACGCTCAAATATTAATTTCGATGAGATTTACACGTGACAAAATTGACGGCCATATTCCGATCTAATTTGATATGAAGAATCAGACAACTAAGTTCTGTGTTATAAAATATAAATTTGTACGGTGTTTTTTACAAATTTATGAAGGAAAGAGTAATTTAAGCATGTACTTATGTAGGTATTTTCGACCAAAAAAAAGTAAATTCATTTTAGCAACTCTGTTATACTTGGAAGCCCAGCAAAGAACTAAAATGAAAACAAGTAACTCCAGTTTGTAATGACAGAACAAAAACTTATCACAACTTATAAGACTGATCAACTGGAAAGTCTTAAACCTTTTTAGTGAATCCCGGAGTTATTGTTTTAATAGAAATAATGGAGTTTAAGATGAATTATTAGGAATAAATAAACGATAAAACTTTTTAAACATAACAGCTTACTCAAGTATTATTTTAAACTTCGTATAGAAATATTTTGGGTAAAGTCACATTGATACATTCAAGATATCCTAAATAAGTAACTTAATTCCCCAATTTTAACTTCAGGTTAATTAAACTTCCTCAAATATTGAGCAAACCTTAACGTCGACGATATTTTGATGCAGTTTTCTCGAAATTTTTAAATTAAAATTGAAATTAGGTTAAAAAAAATTTGGGACAACATACTTTTATATCAAGATATTTAATATTTCCTAGTATTGTTTACCTAGTGATAAAAAGTAGATATTCTTCACTACTAAAATACAGTTATTTATAACGTAGTATATTCGATGGCTCAACCTTAAATGAATATTTTTAATATACTTTTAGTTTGATTTGTTATTTCTCAATTACTTTTACTAGTGACTAGAAATTCATAAATGCTTATACGCTTGTATTGAAATAGTTTGGTAATCACAATGTAATGCTAAAGATGTAATTCTGGAATCAAGTCTTATTTTATATTAGTAATGGAATAATTGGATGCTTATTTAATTCATTCTTTTAAGATTATACTTAATATAAATGGTACAATTTGTTAACATTGGTTTTTATTTCGTTCCAGGCCCCCTAATACGCACCACAAAATCCCGCAAAAGTGGCGACTGCGACTTACTCCAACTCGTTCGTCGGCTTTCTACGTCCCATCCCGATGACGATTCGAAGGGCGATCCCAGATTTCAAAACAGTCTAAAGTCTTTTAAAAGCGAAAAAGTAAATAAGAGTTCAACTAAAGAAGAAGAACCGAAAACAGAACACAAAGAAATTGTTACCGAAAACGGAGAAGAAAACGACGACCGACATGTGAACGGCGTTATGGGCGCTAACGTCAGTCGTCACTCGACAAAAGGGCTTTCAGGTAAGCAAAATATACAAGGGGTTTCCTAAGTAATGTAAAACATTAAAGTCTACTCTATGTATTTTTAAGTAAAAAGTAAGTTTAAACCTTTTTTCGTAATTCTCTCCTTTAAAGTCAAAACCCTGACAATACTGATATTCTTAAATTTAACAATTTATTGGTCGTATTGTTAGGAATCCAAACCCACTATATATTTGCTAAGTATTTTATTGCTTTTTCTTCAATATTTATAATAGCTTATAAATAGTTCTATATTTGTTTTACTTTTAATTCTGCTTTATCTTCAATATTGCTACAGCCTAGAAATATTTCTAATAACGTCCTTATATCCGTTTTACTTTTGATAGCTATAAAAATATTCTTTAACAAAGTATGGGTTTACGTTGGATGTAACATTTTTTCCAGGAAGAAGATCTCAATCAAGTGGAAGCATCTGTAACGGAAAAGGCCGACATCAAGGTGACGGCAGTGGAAAAGGAAGTGGTGGTAGCTTGCCTAGTTATTTAGATGATAGAGAATCCACTTGCAATAACAACTATCATGAGGAAGATGAAAAAGCGCCATTGGATGAGGTATATTTATAATCTACTTTATGTTTTACAAATCTACATAAATTCAACAATTTCGGAATCTATTAATTTAGTTTTCTGATGTTTTCTACTAAAGACATATAACACAAACAACAAAAAACGTCCGTGAAATGTACAGAAATATAGTTTACTTGGGGGAACGATGACCGATTGGTTGAAGAGCAATCCTACGATCGATTCGAAAGTTTTTCTGGATTTTGCCGAGCGGTAATTACTATTTTGATTACCGACGTGTTTGGTGCCTTTAGAGCACCTCCCGAATTTTGTATATTCTTGAAAGAAATAACTAATATGCAGTACTTTTGATTTTGGTATTAGCTACCTTCGTTAGAAGTGTTTAATCTGGGGCAGCACACTGATCACTGATCACACAGTTTCTATAAAAACCTTGGTAGTGCATTTTTTATTTATTATATATATATATATACTGTACAGTACACAGGGTGATTTTCTAAAAAAGACACATTTTTATTACACCCGGTATAGACCGAAAATGAACTTTTTATCAAAAATAACGAGAACAATGACATTATCAAGGAACAAACAATGCAAAAAAAAATCATTCAAATCGGATCATAGGTTTAGAAAAAAGTAACATCAAATTTATGGCAAAATTATGGTTGTGCGTTAATTTTGTACCGGATACCAGGGTGCAGTTGCCCCCCCCCCCCCCTGAGCCTGAGTATGAACGATATTCAACTAAATTTTCACCTAATTTTATGTTTCACACACACACAAATTACAAAATTAGAACAAATTTCCTTGAAGATAGGTAACTCCCATAAAAATTGGCCCCCCCTCCCCGAACAAAAATGTATATCCGAGCCTGTATATATATCGCTAGTATATCTGACTATGCATTTTCCTATGAAAAATCTTAATTTATTTTCTAAATATATTTTTCGTACACTTAAGAAAGTGACTTCTCAGAAATCTAAAATTTAATAGTAGACTTTTCTTAAAAGTTTTATCTTCCTGTCTGCAGATCTTTCAATTTTGATAGTTTAATTAAATTTTCAAGTCCAAGTTTTCCCTATCCTATATTATTTAATCTGTTTGCTACTTAAAATGTCGTGTTCCAACAAAGTTTTAAAATTACCAAAAATTAAACTCTCGGCTTAAAGTTTTATCTCTTAGAGCAGACAATTTTCTGTTACTTTTGTAACAAACTTCTTTAATTCGAAAAACAAAATATTTAAATGTACATACCTACATAAAAGTAGTACAAGCCTACATAATACTTAAATAAGCTCAAAAATTCTCCCAAAAATTTGCGTTCGGTTTAAAATAGCATGAAATCAAATAAGAGTATAATTGAGGATACAACTTGGTTATAATGAAGAAATCAAGCTCTTGTAATAAATTCGTAGAAAGTTATGTCGATTCAAGACTAGATATGGTTTCAAAAGATTTTGTTTTAAGAGCCCCATTGTGTATAACATGTAACATATTATAACATATTTCTAATATTTTTTGAGTAATGTAAAATAAATTTTAAATAGTTCCACAATTTCTACAATTAATAAAACCCTTGAATATTATAAATAATTATCATCAATCAAAATTACTTATAGGAATAAAGTACCTACAAAGGTATTTCCGCCGCTTTGAAGTTTACCGGCGAGATGATGGCAAGATGGCTGATTCTCTTTAAATCGATGACAAATTTACTTACGTACATAATATATGGATAATTGAAATAAAGAACTAAGAGGGTTTTATTTTAAGCACACTGCTCTCTTACTAGAAGGAAATATGGTCAAAGACACGGGTTCCTCAACGAAATAGTTCTTTTAATTATATCAAAGATATACTTATTTTAAAGTAATTTTCTTTAACTTAAGTGTTACTTTTTTGTATGTGTAAAAAAGTTGTATTAACTAAATAAATTAATTTACATATTAACGAATTGTTGAATGAATGAATAAATATGTTTAATTTTCTGTGATAAGCTTCATGAACCAAGTTTTAATAGCTTTTTAATAATTTATTTAAATTTGTGAATCGAAATTTGCATTCCTTTAATCTCCCTAGATGCAAATAAACTGTTTCCAATTAAATGAACAGTGTTAGAAAGCAAGACTTGTAAAAGCCCAGAAGTAAAACTAGCTTCTAAAATTATATATTCTGGACCAAAGTTCTTGGCTTTAAGTAGTTTTAATAAAAATATCAGTATTTAAGGACTAGAGTCAAGAGAATTGTTTCTTGCTTTTTTTTTACTTACGGGCAGATTTACTATCGCTAGATCGGTGTTTGACAATCAATAGTTTTAAGCTCACAAGGGTAAGAATAAGACAACTACGTCTTGTACTATTTTTGTGTTTTTGCAAATTCATAAATAAAATGCCACTTTAAGTATCCTTTCCACAATAATAGGCCTTATGTCATTTTTTCTATAACTGTCAAAAAGTCGACATTTTTCATTAATGTCAGTATACGAAGTTTGACATTTTTTGACAGCAATTCGTTTTTGTTTCGTAGTGCACGAAATATTTCGTGCCCTAGGGTAAAAACATTTCGTGCACTTCTCACATCAGCCATAAAAACTCAAACATTAATAAACAACATAAATATCAAATTTATTAAATAACTTGATAAACACTGGTACCAGTTACTATTGTTACTACTAATACACTGCTCAAAAAAATTAGAGGAACACTTCTTTGTATCTCTATAACTTTTATTGTGGAAATGATATACATATGAAACATTTAAATTTCTAAAGCCACATATGTTATCCTATTAAATAAATGAACTTAAGAATTAAGAATGCAATAATTATTAAGATATGATTAGGAATTTAAAAAAAATACAAAAATCAAAGTGGCGATAGATGCATTTTCTTTGCAAAACATTTGTGGAATTCCCTTCGTATTAGAATCAGTATCTCGTGTGTCCTCCACCAGCACGAATAACTTCATGACACCTCCTTGGCATGCTTCTTATAATTCTTCGAATATTTTCTTGGGGTATACTTTCCCATTCTTCGATTAAGGCTTCTTCTAGGTGCAGGAGAGTTTGGAATGCATTTGGACGCTTCCGAATGCGTCTGTCCAACAAATCTCAAACGTGTTCGATAGGATTTAAATCGTGACTAATCGCAGGCCAATCCATGATTTGAATACCTCGTTCATGTAGGAAGTTTATGGCAATGGCTGCTGTATGTGCTTTCGCATTATCTTGCATCAGTATGAAATTTGGACCTACACCGTAAGCTAGAGGTACAACATGTTCTTCTAGCACATTATCGATGTAACGTTGAGCGTTTAGACTTTCATGAATTACCACAAGGTCGGTTTTTCCTTCAAGACTTATCCCTCCCCAAACCATTATCGACCCGCCACCAAACCTTTGCACTTCTCTTACTGCAGCAGCAGAATACCGTTCGCCGGGACGTCTGTAAACACGTGCTCGACCATCACAACGTGTAAGACGAAATCTTGACTCGTCGGTGAAGAGTACTTGTGTCCAATGTCGAAGTTGCCAATTAATATGCTCACGAGCAAAATTTAAACGGCATATTTTGTGACGCCTTGTCAAAATGGGCTTTCGCACGGGTCTTCTGGGTCTCAAGTTAGCTTCTTTTAATCGATTTCTAACAGTCTGGTCGGAAATATCTAGTCCATGAGTCACCCTAAAAGCACTTTGAAGATCATTTGCTGTTAGTATACGATTACGCAATAATGAAAGAACTAAATATCGATCTTGATTTTGGGTGGTTTTCCTCTTACGACCTTGCCCGATGCGTCTTTTGTACTGACCAGTTTCCCTAAAACGATCCCACACACGTTTTATAACAGAGGGACTGCGATTAAACATTCTTGCAACTTGCCGGATACGGAACCCATCTTCAATCAAAGAAACAGCACGAGCAACTTCAACTTCACTAAGATGCCGCATTTTATTTTTCGTGATGTCTAATTGACTTTTGCAACAATATGTTGCTGTTACCATGCCTACTAAATCTCGAAACTAAGCATAGGTCACTTTATCGCCACTTTGATTTTTGTATTTTTTTTAAATTCCTAATCATATCTTAATAATTATTGCATTCTTAATTCTTAAGTTCATTTATTTAATAGGATAACATATGTGACTTTAGAAATTTAAATGTTTCATATGTATATCATTTCCACAATAGAAGTTATAGAGATACAAAGAAGTGTTCCTCTAATTTTTTTGAGCAGTGTATTAACACTAATAGTAACATGGCCCAAGATTTATACCGGATAAATTAACCCGCTTCTTGATTCAGCGTCTGCGATATCTATCATTTTTGAAGAAAACGGAATAACATTTGGCCTCGGATCTGACTTAAAATCTAATATTTTATTTAAAATTTTTACTTTGTTTTCTACCGAATCTTTAATGTATCCTTCCTCGACGGTTGTGGACTTTCATCCTCCATGTCTTTTGATGCTACAGATATCAATCCCTGCATCAGCAAGGAGAGTAGCTGAGGTTCTGCGAAATCAATGCTCAGCATAACTTTCAGCATTTGACAAATTAAGGTATTTGCCGATTAAACTAGGTATTTCTTCTATTTTATTTATCAAAACAACTTGATTAATGCACTTTCCCTTCTGATATTTAGCAGAAAAATCGTCTTGAAGAAACATGCGTTGGGCGAGATGCATTATATTTTCGATACAGTTCAATGTAATCTATATTTGCATATCTGTTTTCATATTGGGTAGTTTCACAATTAAAATGGATCCTATCTAC
This sequence comes from Philopedon plagiatum, assembly GCA_963971165.1. Classification (NCBI taxonomy): domain Eukaryota; kingdom Metazoa; phylum Arthropoda; class Insecta; order Coleoptera; family Curculionidae; genus Philopedon; species Philopedon plagiatum. The sequence continues at coordinate 27,352,573 of OZ020191.1, read as the reverse complement.
ATCTTCTATATCATCTGTTAATCTCATTAATTCATCGCGACGACAAGCCCCAGAAATATCCATAATCAAAACAATCTGAACAGAAAGTAAAATAAATAATTCCTAATGACAGAAATATTTTTTCTGTAGTTGTTTACCTTTATAATTAAATAATCTTTGTCATCACGCATCAGCTTCGCCCATAAAACGGGTTATTTGCTCATTTGTTAAAATTTGCGACTTCGTAGGGAGATATCCAACTGATTTTTTCTTTAAATATGGAATAAGTTTTTTAAATTTTCTTATATCTATCTATATTCTCTTTAACTTTTAGTGTAGTTTTTGACATCGAATATATGGAGCACAGTGTAGAAGACTTCACTTCTTTTGATTTTTCTTCGAGATACGTCAGAAAAACATTTTCACTAATTTTACCAACTTATTACACCATTTTGGTACATATAACTGCATATAAATGCTGTTTAATACTGTTGTTTAGATTTTGCGGGTACTAGGTATATTTGCTGTTTCTAATATTTCCGGAGGGGTAGCACTAAAATCTTTGGCACTACTTATTTCCATTATTTGGTAGGAAAAAGAACTTTTAGGAGTGCATAACGAAATGACAACAATTCATAAAAATTTTGATGACAACTAAAATTGTATGTCAAGAAATGTAATTATATTTACACTAACTGAAGCTACACTCACTACTTGTATTTTCCTGCTAAGATGAAATTTTAGTTTTAAGTTTAAATAATTTAGTCTTTTTATGGTTTTAAGAAAATAGTTATAGAAAAAATATTGTGTGAAACTCGTGCGCGAAATACCTTTGTTGGAGAATACGATTCTCATTTATATTTTTTATAAAAGATTTTTCGACATCTACATATTTTTGCATTTTTCTTCAAGATTAATAATTGTTCTAAAATTACTTAAGGTGGATAATTTTTTTTGGAACGCCTTGTATCTACAAGATTTTAACATGCTAAGATTTGTTTACTAAATCTTTGTCTTGTAATTTTGATATGGAAAGTGTGTCTTTTAAAAATCTACTGTTGAAACGTCTTACTGTTCCTATCTAGTTAAGAAATAAAATTATTTTACAGCTGGTTAGGAAAGTAAGTTATTAATATCAGTCCTGTCCAAAACAAGCTCTAAGTTACCAGATCTTCTTAAATTGTTAGGTACCAATAACATTATTCTAAGCTTTTTTTTACAAGAAATTAAAAAAATATTCCCAGAAACCCGTTGAGAAAATTCCGTACCTCGCGTAACGTAACGTCTCAGAGATTACATTAAATAAAGCATTTCCTAAATGGAGATACACTATTTTTAATAGTTTTTAAGATTTAAGACAACACCTAAATTAATCTAGGTTATATTTGTAGTATTGTACTAAAAATTAATTTCAATAATTATAAAGATTCTAGAATTTACAAAACCAGCCCTTGTCATAAAGAATTATCGACAAATATTACGTAGGAATAATATAATGAAATTCGTATTGCTATTCTTATTATCTGTCTTCCTGTTGTGTTGTCGTGTTTCGTTGCTTGCATATTTCCTAATTTCACACTAATAAAACAACCGTGCAGTGGCTTCTTAGTACCATTGACGTTTACTCTTGTTATTGGTGGTCTTGAAATAAAACGTCCTATTTATCAGTCCAAGAAACGATATTTTCATTTAGATTACTGTTTTTCTTTAAATCAATGAACACTTTACTTGCATAAAGATACAGTGAATTGAAACAAATATCTAAAAGGGTTTTATTTTAAAAACACTATTTCCTGATTAGGAAAAATATGGCCAAAGACATGGATTTCCCACATTAAAGAAATATTCCTTTAAATTATATTAAATATATACCTATTTTTAAGCATTTCATTTTCTTTAACTTAAGAGTTATTTTTTCCGTGTACTGCAAATTAAAAATTATTAATCCACTAGATCTAGTTTTTGGATCTCAAAAATGTATATATAAGGAGCGACAATAACTCTATACCGGGCTAGGTACATCGGATTTTTATTCCCCCGCACACTTGCTTCGGAGGGCACACTAAGCCCGGGCCCCTCTGGGTTAATGAGCCTCTTCACCAGATACTTCAAATTGGGTTTGTTGGGCAATTGGTGCTAGAGTATTGCACACTACGGTGGATAGTCTTCTCTACCTACCTTAAGCAAATATTCTGTTGTCAAATCCTACTACGGATACTTGCTTAAAGACACATTATTTAAAAGTGTATTTTGGATATAAAAGACATAAATCCCCAAAGTCGCTACTATATAAACCTGAGTAATATTTTAATCACGAAATGTAAACATCTAGACAAGACAAAAGGTAAAGAAAATATTACGTCTGAAGGAGAATAGCAAATTAGCGCGCGACATCTTTCGAAATTATTTATGAAAGTCTTTTTAGCTTCAAATTTTATTTTTTGCAAACAACCATTCTCGTTAGGGCTCTATATAGGGGAAATCAGGGTTAGAGGACGGACAGAAAATATACCACAAAGGAGTTTAAATCAATGTATTCTGAAAACTTTTTTCGTTTCCTAAATTTTTAACATGTTCTAAAATTCTTAGTAAATTATTTTTTATTTTTTCTTCCCACACTTACTTCTTTGTAAACAACGTGTTTCAACGAAGCTTCTATACGGCTTTTTCTCTTCATTTTGTTATGGGTACTAATATATCTAGTTCTGTGATCCCCCGGGCAAAGAGTAAATAAAGTTAACTCAGAGACTCATCCAAAAGGCCAAAATATGTGCAAGAAATGCACATTTTCTATAAATTTTGTATACTATTTTATAATGCCATTTTGCTTTTTTATTTATACTCAGGTCGTCTTCAACTTTCCGCTTTCTAGTTATAGACGCAAACAAGTACATCTTTAATTTGCACTTGGTTTGAAGTAACATATTCACTAACGATATCAGTGTTCACGTTGATTCTTCTCATTTGCTGTTTGCGGATGATCTCAAGATCTATCGAGTTATACAAGATAATCAAGATTTTGCTGCTCTTTAGCGGGGTTTGAGCGTTTTGTATGAGTCAAATAATAATAGTCTTCACTTGAACGCTTCTAAATGCTCTGTGATAACTTTTTCTCGAGATAAGAATTTCCATCAATTTATTTATAATATGAATGCTGATAATTGAACACCATCAACTCAAGTAAAGGATCTGGGAGTCTATGTTGATAAAGAGTTAAGTTTCAGTAATCACATATAGACGATAGTAAAGTCGCTAGAGCAGGGGTCGGCAAGTAATTTCTAGTGGGGTCCGGATACTTTTGAAAAATGTTATCAAGGCCCATGCAGAGAGAAAAAAAGAAAAATTTCAAATGTACCGCAGGTTTCTCAAAAAAGAACGTGGCTTATAAAACCTCATATCATTAGTTTTTAATTTTTATTTTTACTCTTAAAAATAATATTTTGGCGGTCCAGTTTTCTACCTTCCGCGGTCCGGATCCGGACCACGGCCCGCCAGTTGCCGACAGTCGCGCTAGAGAACATTTGAGAGGCTGGGTTTTATTCTGCGACTTTGCAGAGATCTCTCCCCTAACATCTTAAGGTTACTATATTGTACCTATGTACGTCTTGTTTGGAATATGGGTTATCATATTATCAAACTCACATTAGATCCATTGAGCAGGTTCAGGATATGTTTCTGAAGGCATGTTCTCGTGAGATTGGTCTTAACTTGTCGGATTTACATACATTGAAGATTCGTATTTTATCAATACAAGAAAATATACTTTTATTTAGATGACGGCTTATCTTTTAATCAATGATTTGTATAAAGATATATAATGAATTGAAACAAAGAATTATATTAATTTTATTTTAAATATACCGTTGTCTAATAAGGAGGAAATATGGGTTTCCCACTTTCTTTTTTTTTTTTGCTTGTAAAGGCATAGTCAACTTATAATCTCATAATATCCATAAACAACGTTAAGTCTTGTAGGATTCAATTTACAAAGTTACTCATTAAAATAAGCAGCTCATTGGTTGTTGTCACTGATATAATTCTAACACAAGTATCGATTTATCGCAACTACTTCTTAAGTGAAAAGCACAAAGCCTAATAAACGTATTGCAAGTGGCGTAACAATGCAGGCATGGAAGTGATGCAATCTGTATTAATAATGCATTTCATACACTCACACTCCCCTTATTTCACCCCTTCAAAAAGAAGGCCTTTATGAAGATAATGATGAAAATAAGTACGGAATAGTATATTGTACAACGAGCATGGAATGACATGCATTTGCGAGTGCCAGCGTTGTGCTTGCTATTACAATTGTACTAGATCTATTACAATTTAACATTCAATATTACCCTATTACTACATTACCAAAAACCCCACTAATCTAGTACATTCTCAACTTCATGCACAACCTTGAACTCAATCTGGTGTCGTGCCTCGTGTCCGACTTCTGGCTAACCGACATACCGACAACGGAGTAGCGCATTCTCTAAATAAAAGTAGGTAATGTAAGAGAAGGAGACAGCCATTGACGGTAGGTTTATAATTTTCTTATTACGCTTGGGATTCCCATGACCAAACTGTGGCGCGTATAGCGGATAATGGACATGTCAAACTATTGCTATTCTTCTCTTTTTAATACTTTACATTAGACTAATCGAGGAACGTATGATGTCTAAATTCCATGGGCATGCGGTGAAATTTCAAAGTTGTATATCTCTGTTCCTACTTACAGGAACCGCACCAAATGTAGGAGTTTTTATAGCGAGTCCACTGGGAATGTTTTGGTAAAGACAAAAAAACATTTTGTAATTTGCGAAAAAAGTTGAATTTTTGCATTGCTTCCACTTGGAAAAAAATGAACACATGTTATTTATTATTTTTTCTAAACAAATTTTACATCATTTTATCCACAATTTTTAAATTTTAAGAGAAAGAAATGTGTTTGTAGAAAGTTATAGTCATTTGCATTTTTTGAAACCTAAAATATAGGTAATTTAAAAAAAAATCAATTGACTATAACTTTCTACTAACACATTTTTTTCTCTTAAAATTTACAAATTGTCGGTAAAATGATGTAAAATTAGTTTAGAAAAAATAATAAATAACATACCTAAACGTGTTCATTTTTTTCCAAGTGGAAGCAATGCAAAAATTCAACTTTTTTCGCAAATTACAAAATGTTTTTTTTCTTTACCAAAACATTCCCAGTGGGCTCACTATTAAAACCTCTGAATTTGGTGAGGTTCCTGTAAGTAGGAACAGAGATATACAACTTTGAAATTTCACCGCACGCCCATGCTAAATTCTAAATCGTTCCAAATTCGTCCTATTAAGAATGTTTTGTTTGTAAGTCTACTTATAATGTTTAATTATTGATTTATGTTATACTATTCATGTTTCGATTTTTTGTTGATTATGTCATATGAAAGAATCATTTTTTGTTAATTATAATTAAACGTATTTAGTAAAGCTATTTGTTCATCCAAAAAATGATGTATTACTAATCAGGTGGTCAAAAATTGTCAATGGGAGTGAGGTCACGCCACGGATTTCAATCTATTACAATCTAGTACAATTGTATGTAAAATTCTAGTACATTCAGCAAGCATCAAAAGCCCAACGCTGGCGAGTGCTGCAAATCATACGAGTAGGAAATTGCCATTCCATGCGAGTTTTACACTATACTTTTTCTACGAATGTTACTGTTACATAAAATGAGATTAGTAATATTTTTCTTTTTAAAGCCCCCCACAGACTACGATGTTTTTCATCCGTTCGCATCGGCGATTTGAACCGTCGTGTTGAAATTCAATATGGGACAGATATTAGAACGGACGGTTCGGCACGACCGTTTTCGGCCATAGACTATCAGTTTAGCACGCCGATTCGAATCGCAGCGATGCGAACGGATGAAAAACATCGTAGTCTGTGGGGGGCTTTAGATGTCAAAATAATAATTGTCATTTACTTTTTATTTGCATTGTCTGCGTTGCTATGCGATTACTATGGCGTGTTGACGCGGCACCGGTCAACGCCACCTTTGTAAAAATATAGCCGTGCACATTGGGAATTTTGTAGTTGAATCACCATGGTGATTGAAGCACAATGAAAATGTGTAAAAACAATGCACTATGTTCCGAAATTACTATTGAACATACAATAAAGGTTTTGTATTGACATTCGTAGAAAAACATGATTGTATTAAACAAGTCCATCTACGGTCGCTTTTAATTCGAGATTTTGTGAAGTTTTCAAGACAGCTCTAAAAAACGTTAAAAGCACGAATCTTTGGGTATTACTTAGATTAAGTTTTTCATAAAACAGACCTTTTAATTTTAAATAGGGAAATGAAATCAGATTTCAATTAAATTACAATCCCTGTTTAAATAATAAATTTTGGCAAAAGATAATTATTTATTTTAAATATTTTTATAACACTTTACAACATTATTTTGGCTGTAAAATGTGGGGTTTAAAATGCAGTTTGCAGACATAAAATTCTTAACGTTTTCCTTTTAATGGCGTAAATTTTAATTAGGAAAACCTTTAATTCCCAAGGAAGGTTAAGAAAATTCGAGCTTGGATTATGGACTTAATTAAATTAGTAAAATATTTTTGAACTCTGTATTAAATTAAATTAATTAAATATTTTTAATTGAAGGTTTTTGCGCCAAAACTGTGGATTCGGTGCCTTTTTAGAACAATATCTGTTTAGGTTGAATTAGGGTGAATTTTTTAACTGAAATAAATTTTGTAACAAAGAATCCATCCATTCCCTGAAAAAATCCTTAAACACGAGTACCTTTTTCTTTATTCAACAAGGTTTTTTTGCATCTTTCATCCGGAGATGGAAATTAACCGAACTTTTTTTTCAAATATGCAAATGCATGTATAGCTCGCGGGAAAGGGCATAAAAAAGAAATATAACCCACTCTTTACTTTTGAATTTCTCTCACCTGATACGCAAGAAAAAATTTAAAAAAATTGATTTTTCAAATAATGTTTTTATTGTAAATATTGTTGGAAATGTTCACCATTTTTTCCTTGCAGAACCCTAGCCTAAAGTAAAATTCATTTGCAACATTATGTACCATTTCTGGAGATATTTGTCGGATTTCGTGTGTTATTTGTTGCCTAAGTTTCTCTAAATTTTCTGGTTTTATCACGTAAACTTTACTTGTAAGGTGGCCCTAAAGAAAATAATCAAGAGAGTTAAAATCTGGCGATCTCGCCGGCCACTCAATTGTATCTCTTCTCCCTACCCACCGGTGAAGACAAACATCATTCAAATATTGTCGAACATTTTGGGCGTAATGTGGCGGTGCACCATCCTGCTGAAACCATATTCGATTATCATGAAGATCTCCATCTGCATGATGAGGAAGTAAAGGAGCCAAAGCTGAAATAAGGTCTTGTCTATTTTAAAGAAACTTAGGAGTATAAGTGGACCTTACACGATCATTAATATTGACAATATCAGTATTGACAATACAGTTGTCAATCCTCGTGATAACCAATCTCAAAACTGCCCTACCTTACACGATCAATAATAGTATTGTACTGTAACATGAAATTAGTTAAAAAATAACATTTTTAAAAATTTTTCTTGCTTATAAGGTAACAGAAATTCAAAAGTATATATTCCTTTTTTGATGCCCTTTTCCGCGAGCTATCACAATACATGCATCTGCAAAAAAATTGGGTTAGTTTAGATCTCTGGATGATGGGTAAAATTCGCGAACAGAAAAACATTATCGTTTAAAGAATTGGATAACAATTCACTCAATAACACACTGTATTCTTCCAAACCCAAGCCAACAATAGAACCCATTGAATTAATGTTTTTATTATTTCTTTAATACCTTATATGTTTTATTGGAGTGTTGATTATAATTAACGTGATATTTGGAATATTAGGATTATTCACCTAATTTTTAGATTATCTATCTAAACTGTAGTTTTTGTTTGTTTAATAAAATATATTGTACTTTAAATTACACCGCCTACAAATAGCTATTTTTCGCCCAATTATATTTAAGCATTCTCATCAAATAAATAGTTTAATTTTTTGGCTCTAACAATTCTACACTCTAAGGAATAATAGAAAATTGGTTTTCAATAATATTTTGGTCATTGAAAAAATGGTAATATGGTTTTCAAAGAAAACAACACTTTTGAACTCCAACAATAAGTCTATATTTAAAGAAATATTTGTTTTTTTTTTCATTAATTCAATATTTTGTTGAGACTATATTAACTTTAATATCACTAATGTGACAGTGGTCAAAAATAATACTATTATTAAAAATAGCATAGCAGTTTCTTCTGTGCAGAAATGCAAAAAAACTGTTGAACCAAAAAAAAGGAACCTGTGTCTTTAGATTTTTCAAGGAATGGATGGATTCATTGTTACCGAATTCATTCCCGTTGATAAAATGCACCCTGTATATTAAAAATATTACGCTTTTAAAAAATAAATGTAAAAAGACTGAAACGTCCTCTTGTTGGCACTCCTCTAACACGGTAACTAATTACTAATTTTAAGAAATAACTGTTATGAGTAGTAATTTTTATACCTAAATTTCGTGTGATATTTATACGTACTTCACTACTTCAAATATACGAACGGAATTTTCGTATACCCTGTACAATTTGTAATACATTCATATAGTTTTTTGATACTAATAAGTGTTATATTTTGGGCTCAAGGTTTTGGCTAAAAGACAATTTTCATATGATTGAAATAAAATTGTATAATGGTTCGCCTTATTATTAAAATACGCTATTACCCACCAATATTTCGGAATCTACTTTTTGGTTTGATCCCTGAGGAACCCAACCGAAGAAACTGAGCATTTCTGGAGCGTTATACAATAATTTTATTTTTAGTTTGATAATGATCTTTTCTTACCGATTTATTCTAGGTTGAAAGGATACCTCCCTTGGGCGACGGCGCTCCTCTTCACTGGAAATTCTCAGATGCACAAACAGCCCTCTGTCAAGATCAGGGATATGGTTCGGAAAGATCGCCAGAAGAAGAATATCCTCCTCCTTTGCCAGACCACGATCTGGAGCAGTGCCATCACCACTTAGAAGCCCACTCATGCTACCCTTTTATTACTCCTGGTAAGTATCTTATTACGAAATAGTTGACTGGAGTGGCTATAAGAAATAAAAATCAATTGTGGCATTATCCAAACTTCAAAAATCAAAATACACCCCGGGATTGGCTATCGTTTAAGACCGGTCTAATTTGACGGTCAAGTTATTATACAGTAATGACTACAATACGGAGACAACTCAGTTTCGTACTGTGAAGTTATTTTAGCCTTTTTGCAAATTTACAATGAAAATGGCAATTTAAGTATGGACTGTCCATAATAATATAGGACTAAATTTGTGTTAGTAACAAGTTTCAAGATAAAATCACCGGGCAATAAAGATTGCAATCCCGCAAAGTGGGATCCCGCAATCCAGCGGGAACCCGCATCATTTGACGGCCTGGGGGATCCGGCACCAGCTATGATGCGGATCCGCATAGCCATGAAAAATCCGTAAACTTAAAAAATAACGCGAAAACGTGTATCTGCCAAATATCCGTGGTATTATAATATGAAAATTAATGAGACTGCTTAGGTATTATAAGTATTTTACTTACCTTACAATCAAATTAATGTGATTTACTATAAAAACTAGTAAGACTTATTATCTCAGGTAGAAAAGTAATAAACATTTAAAGTTCATTTGCCCAAAGTTACTTGTTAATTTAATTGATAAGAAATTTGACTGATTTATAGTCATAGTAGCATAGTTAAGAGAGGCTAGACTTTAAATCACATTATTTTATTGACTAACGTACTGTTAATTTTTGATATTTATAATAAAAAATTAAAGTTGGTTTAATAATTAATTAAATAAACGTTAATTTATCGAATTTTATTAAATTAAAAAACCTATGCGGGATCCCGCGGGATGAGAACCAATCCCGCAAATGCCCTGCGGGATTGCAATCGCTACCAGGCAACCAATCAATTCGCTGCAACATTAGAATTTTTTGATTTATTTATTTAGCATTAAAGCCCAACAGAAAACCATTTACAGGGCATTACACAAGATAACTTAAAGCTAAATAATACCAAATTATTGTTCCTAATCTAAAATACCAAAAGATTGTGAGTAACTCAAGGATACCCGAGACATTGCTCAGATAATCTCTTTAACTCATGAATAATACAATCAAATATGTCACACATATGCGACATTCTATTAAATGTAGTACACATTAAGTAAATTGGAGAATTCAAATATAGGTATAAGTTGGTGTTCGCTCTACGGCAATAAAATGTTAAGCCATTTCTAGTAGTTACTGTAGGCACAAAAATAGTTTTAGTTGTTGGAGAGGCGCAGCACAGTCGATTTTACTATGCAGGATTTTGTGTAATAAGATGACTTGTTTCTTTTAAGTTCTAAAGACTGAAACTCAAATTTTACAAGCAGAATACCATACGCGATGCCTCTCTCACGATACAAGCCATCCGTCCTTAGAGCCAAGAATTTTAAACACTTTCATTGTGCTCTTTTGAGAGCTGCCTTATGAGTTTCATAGTACGGACTCCATACTCACAGGCGTATTCCAGTTTTGTACGAACAAATGCGAAATACAGAGTCTCAATGGCCTCTATACTAGAAAATCCCTGCAATTCCGCACGATAAAACCAAATGCCCTTCTTGCGTTAGATGCAATTTCAGACACATGAAAGTTAATGACGACTCATTAACAGTGAGAGAACAGAAACGTTTCAAAACCTAAATAATCAACTAGACAGTGGTTCCTCCCCTGGGGGGTTACGGCAAAAGTTGCAGGAGGTCACCAGAAGTTTTACAAAATAATATCCAACAATCGTTTCAACATACATTATTTTATATTTACGAAAAAAAAAGTGAAATATGGTTTCCAGAAACTTATTTCTCAGATCTGTGCTTGTATTTGAAACACACACAATCTTATATATCATTTTGAAATTCAATGCGATTTCGTTGCTTTTATTTTGATGATTAGTCATCGCCGAGAAATATAATTCGCATAAGAGTAGATTGCAAACAGGATTACGAATTTAAGAGCTTGTTTTGCAAGTTAAGGGTTCTTTTGCATCCTTTTGATCCAAGATTTGATTAAAATAATTATTGTTTTAACATTCCGTCAGTGCATCAATATGATTTTTATTCATATTTATGGGAATTCCACTAGTGAACGCTAATCATTATTTGATAACTTTATGTCACTCCTACACAGCACTTCCCCACAACCCATTAAGAAAGTGTAGGTATATATCCATACAACTTAGCGAATGCGCAAAAAATCAGACGTGTGTGTTAGAAATATATCACTCAGCTTGATTCTTTTGGTTTAGTAGTGCGATGGACAAATCTAAAACGAGTAGGCTATTTCGAATAGAGGGTTCTAACAAATTGCTAGTGATTGGTTTACTTCCATATTGTTTCTTATTATTTATCAAGATAGAAGCTGTTGTTCGAAATTGCACAAATCTAAGCTGCATGTCTGCTTAAAAAAACTCAAAGTTTTCCGTATCATACACATCTACAGTATCGGTGAGTTCTTAAATACATTGAAATGAACCGATTTACTTTTTTTCAAGAAGTGTTGTCATGTTGTCGACTGAAAAGCAAGTTTCTTTATAAATTAAAGTAAAACTATCATTTATTTCCATTTTATGGGACTTTCATTTTTCGAATAGAATTATTAATTACCATAGTCGGGGGTCGCGAGCAAAACTTTGGAAGCCACTAAACTAGATCTTAATTTAAGCCAATACTAAATTTTAAACTTTTTCACTTAGTCGCGATGATAAATCCGTAATTACTATTGGCGACTCAAATGAAGGAAGCCAGCTGCAATCAGCAACATTATAAGTATATTAAGTATAGCTGCATATTCTATGAGTATTTCTTAACGTATTAATAAAAGTTTCATGATATTTTATAATTTCTTTTAGGAAAACAATATTTACCAAGAATATTGAAGTCCGAGTGACAGAAAAAATATCACCATTGATCTTTTAATACATTAATCTTCTGAATGGAATCATTATACACGTTGAAGCTTCATATAATTGACTGAAAATTACTTGCAGGATATGAAGCTGTACTTACTAAATATACTTATTACACTGTAAAAAAAAATGATTAAATTTTAAATCAAATTCAACCCAATTTTGACTAAATCCAGGTCCACGCCAGATTGATTGAAAAAATTAACACTGCATATTGATTAAATCGAAGGATCTGTGATTAAATTTTCTTATTCAAAATTGATTAACCTAACAATTAATTCTGATTACATCTAAATCAATTTTTATTAAAATTTTCTTCCATAATGATTAAATTTCCATAATACTCTAATCATTTTTTATTAAATCTTAAATCCAATGTGATTGATATGCAATCATCAGTAGCACCGCCCTTCCCCTCTCCGCCCTATAAAGTACCTGATTAGGGCGTCGATTTTATTTATTAAATGACAATACTATAATACATAAGAAAAGGGAACACATTAAAGAACAAACAGATGAAATTATATAAAAGATAGGTAATGCAAATTCCCAAAGCATGGGAATTGTTTGTCCCATATCATAAACAAAAATCCGGGGAGGTGAGGCGTGGACCTGGATTTAGTCAAAATTGGGTTGAATTTGATTTAAAATTTAATAATTTTTTTTTACAGTGTAAAAGTTGAAAATAATTATATGAAGTAAAAACACGAAAATTATTTACTCATCTGTAAATAAATACATAAAACACTAATGAAGACCTGGCATGACAAATCTTTTCTTTGAAAATACATGGAAAATAACTTACATTGGTGCATGAGTTCCTCCAAGGGGTTGGATTCAAGATCTGAGATTTTTGCGTATTTCTTTTGTTTTTGAAACATAATTTCACCAACATGATGTAACAACAAAGTTTTTAAAAGAATATTCGTAAAATTTTAGAACAGGTTGACCACTTCATTCGTTATAACCTCACATTGCACATTGCACTACCATAGAAACCGCCATACCTACTGCCGATTAAATGGAATTTTTGCAGATTGCAGCGGGGTGGATGGATATCGGTACTCCCTTGTGATTAAAAGGTTGCGTACTGCGCATGTGTTGGCGGCTTGGTTTAGAAGTTTGAGTATTTTTTAGTCAGTAGGTGATTGATACTGATTATTGTGATTATTTTAACAAGGAAATATGAATTAAAATGTTTGTCTTTTTTATGCATTTGATCAGTATCGATTTAAAGTAATCGAGAATGAGTAATTTGTTTGAATCATAACGAAGATTATGAAACTGATTTAGAAAATAATTACAAATTAAATCAAAAAATTTAATCCGGCCAATAAAATCAGACATCTCTTGTGGTTAATCAACTGGATTTTTTACTGTGTATGTCATTGTTAAAAATTTTAAAGCCGAAAAACCATGTCAAAATGAAATTAAGTTGGCCAACATGGACGCCCCGTGGAAAATGCCGCCTTAATATTATTGCAAAGCTATATAATTTTTCTGACAGTTGTTGCCAGTTTTTTATTCTGTCAATAATAGTTTTACCCAATTTTTGTAGATCATGTCATATTACAAATCTACACTACCTGGTGCACTCCTTCAGTGACTACGCATAAGTTTAGAAAAATATACTTTTATGGTTATCAAGTAGCCACTACCCGCCTAGACATTAAATCGATTTTGTATGCTAAAATTTTGACAACGCAAGTGGACATAATATTTTATTGATGCGTAAAATGTGTCGGATTCTAACTTGGTGGTCTTTTTGCGACCAGTATTTTAGTACCAAATAAAAATTTGTCTTCATAAAAATATTTTATAACGTTAATTCTAAATATGGCAACATAGGCCTGCCACAAACTTTATACACCGACTTAAGAAAAGCCCGCTAAAGCCTCGGGGGAGCTTTACAGGGCATTTATCAGTTCTGCCAACAGAAAGCCTGTTTCTATTGCGTTTATTATTAAGTTTTTAGCTCGACGCGTTTTCTGAAAATTTCGCTTGCTCCAAGGCTTAATTAAGTGCGATGGAGCTTAAAGTTAACTGTTTCAGATAATACCTTAGTGGAAAAGTTTGCTTCGTTGCCTAATAGCAAATTGCGTTTTAACAATTACCTAAGGAATAGTAATCGTATCTATCTGGTTGAAAATTTTCTTAATTTAATTACCTTTGAGCCTTTAAGCTAAACATCTATTTATACTAACAATATAATTGGAGGGTCCGATGCAACATGTGACCGTCACATTTTCCTTATTTTAATAATAGTGCCGCCTCGAGTGCCGCCATGTTCTGTAATTTTATACAAGCTTCCTTTCTGTATAATTTAAAATGCCTTAAGATGTTTAGAAGTCCATATACGGGGATATCAACCCGAAAAAAATGGTCCATTCAATCGGAAAACGTAAATTGAGTCCCGCCTTCATATTTTTACGTAAATTGAGTCCCCTAGTCAAAATAATAATACGTAAATTGAGTCCCGGGTTCCAACAAGAGCTTCGTAAATCGAGTCCCGGGATTTTTAAGTATCTATACAGTGTTTCAATTAAGTACTTGTGAAAAATTACACATTTTCATTTCTTCGAAAAACCGACACGCCATATGAACTTTTCATCTTAAAATTAGTCAAAGAACCACCCTTTAAAGTTTGTACAAGTGCATAATTGAAACCCTGTATAATAAGAGAGGTAAATAAACTACCATTAGACACCCTCAAAAATTTTATTACAAAACATTTAAAATAGGACAAGAATTAAGAGATTATAAATATACAATTTATATCTATATAATAAGAGGTGTACAAATTTTTATTAAAAAACATTTAAAATACAATTTATATCTATATAATAAGAGATGTACAAATTTTATTAAAAAACATTTAAAATAGTACAAGAATTAAGAGATTATAAATATACAATTTATATCTATATAATAAGAGAGGTACAAATTGCATTAAAAAACATGTCAAATAGTACAATAATTAGAAGATTATAAATATACAATTTAAGAGATATTTATTGGAAGGAACTTGAAAGAAACTTTCTTTACAAACTCGAATAAGGAAATGTGACAGTTGCATAGGTCAGCTATTGCTTCCCTTAAAAAGATCTCCTTCTCAATAATAGTTTTTGATTTTTTGGTCGACTTGCTTCTAAGATGAATATAAGTTTCACTTTGAATTCCTTTTAAAACTTCAATAAATATGGAAATATTGGGATGTGGAGAATTAAACATTCTATTAAGTCGAGCAGGAAATGATTCACAAGAGTTAGTGGTTCTATTAGCAGAACATGAAAATTCGGCCCATATCTGTGGAGGAAACGGCGCTTCTTCTGATATATAATTTTCTAATACATAATCGCAAAATTCAGTTACCGTTTGATCATCTGGAAGTTCTGCCATTATATAATCAGTAAAAACAGTTGAAACGTCTTCAGGTCTTAGAATTGCTTTTACCTGATTTTATGATAGCCGGACGGAATTTACGTAGGCCCATAAAACACCCGGGACTCGATTTACCTACCTGTAAAAATAATTAACAAATAATTAACGAATATGGGACTCAATTTACACCGACCCCATTCAATGCTAGAAGTGCCTAAAAACAAAAACCACTATTGGGGCAATCAACATCTTGAAAGACTGCTGCCTCTCAAGATTCAGAATCCGGTTTCTGAAATGTTTAAATTGAGGAGCGTCGAATCAAACTGTCTTATGTCCACAACTTGAAATTTTTCAGGAACTAATTAAATTATACTACGACTTTATGTTTTTTAGTACGATTCCAATAGTGATAGCATTTGAAAGGTGAGTGATAATGTAACTGACTAACACCAAAACGGAAATCATTTCGGTGCAGGTTAAGCAAAAATAAAAAAAAATGTTTTGGACGTAATATATATTGATCCAAAAGCGTTGGACTTAATACAACTTGAAACAAAAACTAGGGCAACATGAAACGGACTTTCAGAAAACAGACATAAAACTTCCATGTGGTGAAAAATATTGAAACCTAACAAATTTAAACATGCCTCAGTTTTCGCTCTTCTTCAATACAGTCGCAGAGAAGCTCGTCCTCATCTGGGGTTTCAGTGGCAGCTGGATCAGCACTTTGTATATTCAAGTAGAACTGGAATTTTCTATCATTCTTCCATTCTTCACCAAAAAGCTTATTCATTAGATTTTCCACATCCGATTTCTTTGCTTCTGTAACTTTACTTTGTAATGGAATACTAGGAGGAGGTAACCACGTCATCCATTTTCTTTCCTCTTTTCAGCAATGAAACGTAAGTCTTGGAAGGGTCGTCACATTCGTAAGTATTCTCCATCTTAAGTGCCACCCCATTAGTAACTGTTTTCAAAAGAACTCCTTTCATAGCACTTATGCTATCAGTTTATTTGAAAAAAATTCAAGGACTCTTATAATCCCGTAGTTGCCAGTCAGATCCTAAAATGCCCACTTCACCTACTTCCGAATAAATTTTTTGGTAGTCTTCTGGGAAAAGTATCTTTCATATTTCCTCATTTTTTTCTCAACCCGTCCAAATAGTCTGTCTGGGGGTAGATAAGAATGCCCTCTGACTGGAAAGTATAGCTGAATGTACTTTAAGTGAGCCGAAGCTTTATTATAGTCAAATCATGCACTACGTGGGCATTCTTATTTTGGCCCCCGCAGCCATCGAAAAATAATCTGATAGCGGTTTCATCACTTAATGGATATTTTCCTAAAAAATCGCACAAAGCTGATGAAACTTCCACGGCTCCTCTAGCAGCTTGATTTTCAAACCACTGGTAAAATGCAGGGTTTTCACCGTTGATCTCAGTTACGCAAAATGAGTAAAATGAGATCTACCTGGAGTAGAAGGCCTCGAAAATTGACAATTTTGGTAAGGGTTGAAAACGCTGCAAATCGAAAGAAAACGTAACCGAACCAACAGTTGACTTTTTCATAAGTTTATGGTAGGTTTGTGCTCGAAATTTGGGAGCACCTAAGAATGCAAAGCAGTTGCCATTTGCAGACTCCTTTTTAGTACCTAATAACTTGACAACAAAGTGTGAAACTTTAAATTCTCAAATACTTTTTTTTGCAATACATTTACCTAAAGCTAAAATCACTGGAAAATGGAAATATTTGGAAAAAACTGGAAATTTAGATTTTTGACCCAAATATTTCACGGTTTTTTAATTTTTTGTGTGGTCAAAATGGTTGAAATGAAAATCCCATATATGTCAAGGAGCACGTCGAAGTATATAATATTCATATTTTTTGGTTTCTTCATTCTCTATAGGAAGGGAGCAATCGCCGATTAAATTTCTATTTTTTTACTTTTTTTGCCCTCGACATCGGTAAATGTGAATCACTCGGTATTTTTTTCTATCTAATTTTTTCCCAATTTTTCAACACTATCTTATAAGGGAATAATCGCACTTTAAAATGAATACCGAATGGGTCATCCAGGAGCGTATTTAAGGGGTAAAAATCGGATTTTCTTGATTTTTTCCGACTAATCCTTTTTTTAACCGACATTATTCCACACTATTTACCTTATTTAGCGATTGTTTTTGGGTTTATTTTATCCGTTAATTATCTAAGAATACCTCCCACTGAATTTAAATCCCTTATTTTTTCGTTAAAGTCATAAATATGTAGGTTTATTTGTATCGGGGACATCTAAAATTTGAAAATTCTTGAATTTTCCAAGATTGATTGATTTAATAAAGACCGAAATAAATGGATAACAGCAATCGCCATGAACATTTAATCTATGTAGAGAATATAAAAAAAATATTTCAGATTTAGTTATATGCATATTCCCTATTGCTTCATTCCCTGTAAGAAATGTCTAAGTCTAGACATGTACAATGTACAACAGGCTGTTATGGAAATGATTTAATATATTAAAATGGGTGACTCCCGGGGTAGTCTACAGACATACCCAATACTTTTTTCCCGTCAAATCGCACATTTATTTTAAAAACACCCTAAAGCACCCCATAACCGCAGGTTCTAAAGGGCCTGACGTGATAGGCTAAAAGGGAAACAAACGATCCAGCCGCGGCGATGCCACACTTAAATATTACCTTGCCATCTCGTTTTTTAGCAGTTTAAGTGAAAACCGAAAGGAATCCAAAGTATTTTTAATTCCAAAAACTTATTTTACAAAAATCGCGTCTAATAATAATTTATTATCAATTTCTTTACTTAATATGGGAAAATATCACTCCTTAGGTTGAAATTGTAAGCAGAACGAAACAGGCTATGTTATACCGTTAACACAAAGAATTATGACTTACCTATTATGTTATTAATGCGATAAGCATTATTCCTACTAGCTTAAGCTTTCTGCCTTTAAACAAGGATAAAAATGAAATCAAAAAACAACTAATAGAGTAGATAAATGATATATCCTCCAGTAGCAACCCATAGCCCAATATTAATACCTTCTTTCTTCGACATTATTTACTTATTTTAATGATTTTACGACCCTATTGTTACTATAACAATACCTAGAGGTAAATTCTGTGAAGGGGAAAATAATATGTACCTGCCAAAATTATGAACATGGTTTAAACCTTTTACTGTTACATACTATATGGAAAATCATTTAAAATTTTCTTAATCGGAAGAGTTGCGAAGATCATTGGGTAAACTATTTACCGGACTTGTGTAAAGTATCGACATTTCCAAGATGGACCGATGTAAATATTAACCCTACCATAGACAAGATATATTTAGACCATCACAACGTATTCGCGACACCAGCTGAATCCGTCCAATGTATGGGCGAAAAAGTGCGTTTGTGCGCATTGGGCGCCAGTCAGATTTTTAAACGACGGTCCTCTCGAGGCATGCGCACTCGGGACGTCTAGCAAAAGTGGTTGTTGAACTGAATGACGCAACGCGGCGAACAGAACCGGGCCGAAAAAATCTCAGTCATTTGTATGTTATGGTATTTTTGGTTGGGCTGGCGAATATAGCGAACCTCTGAAGCTTGTTATTTCGATACAAAAATAGTCTATATATGTATCCAACTTTTAAATATAAGGAATTATTTCGTAGTCTATTTCTTACAAGTAGTGCATAAATAGAAATAGTTTAATTCCAAATTTAAATTATATCAATATGTGAAAGAATAGTAGGTAAAAAATATAATTTATCTTAAATGCACTCCGGTGTTGAAGTGAATACACACACGGAGAAGTAGAAATATTTGTCAGTGACGTCTATTGAGTGTGGTCAAGGTGTCAGAAAGGCATTGATGGGGTGTGTGTATTAGGGGCATTGTAAGGGGTAAGATGGTGTAAGAAGGTCATATATAGTGTCAATGCCTCCTTCCCCTATATTGCATAAGGGTGAGTGTGACCAAAAGGCATATTTGCGCTTTCGCCAAAGGGGCACTAAAAATACTAGTGGATTAGGGTAGAGGGGGGTATTTTAAAAGGGATGGCGAAAGAAAAAAGCGCTTTCGCCAAAGGATCGCTAAGATATCAGTGGATTAGAAGGGTGTGTCTAAAAGGCATATTTGCGCTTTCGCCAAAGGGGGCACTAAAAATACTAGTGGATTAGGGTAGAGGGGAGTATTTTAAAACGGATGGCGAAAGAAAAAAGCGCTTTCGCCAAAGGATCGCTAAGATATCAGTGGATTAGAAGGGTGAGTGTCCAAAAGGCATATTTGCGCTTTCGTAAAAGGGGCACTAAAAATACTAGTGAATTAGGGTAGAGGGGAGTATTTTAAAACGGATGGCGAAAGAAAAAAGCGCTTTCGCCAAAAGATCGCTAAGATATCAGTGGATTAGAAGGGTGAGTGTCCAAAAGGCATATTTGCGCTTTCGTCAAAGGGTCACTAAAAATACTAGTGGATTAGGGTAGAGGGGAGTATTTTAAAAGGGATGGCGAAAGAAAAAAGCGCTTTCGCCAAAGGATCGCTAAGATATCGGTGGATTAGATTGACATGGGGCCGTAAGTAGTAGCGCTTTCAGCAAAGTATCAAGTGCACACACTGTAAATAGGTGTAAAAATATTTACATCTTACCCTAGAACGTGGTTTGTTCAATAATTATACAGGATGGGATGCCAATCCAATAAAATATACACATGTAATTTTTTTGATTTACTATTTTACTTCTTAAAACAGTTGCATATTTTATTTCTATTGTTTAGAATACTATGTTTATATTGTATTTCAACTTTCAATTTTGTAAATGTAACGTTTAAAAAATTAAGAGTGGAGGGGGACATTAAAGAGACGCACTGTATATATATATATATATATATATATATATATATATATATATATATATATATATATATATATATATATATAAACTGAGCTATTTTCGAGGAATTATCGACAGTTTTGTATAGCAAGAAAACTCAGATTTAAGCCAACAAACTATACACTTTTTGTTAAAATCTCACTAATGGTTACATTTTTATCATTAATAAAAAGAATAATTACAAGTAATATATTTAGCATTTATTACTCGATAAAAGATTCACGTCATGTGAAATAAATTTTGAAGTACGGTCCTGTCTATCACAAGGCAAACGTTCGACAATGCGCAAGCCCGCAGAGGACCGTCTTTGTTTACGGATTCAGCTCGGTAAATTTGCCGCATTCGTAATTGACATTATTTCTCTACTATATATTTTCTCTATGGACCCTACACGTCATAGACGATCTCATCGAGCTTCCACCAGCTTCCTATTCGTATTGGCCGACCCGACATTAAATTGAAAGAGGCGTGCCAGATAGCTATCGGCGGTATTTCGCAGGATTGTAATTAGGCTGTATAGTGAAAAAGACTATTCGACTTTCTTTCGAGTTTTGACTTGTTTTGTAGTTTTAATTTTTTGTGTTGATTTTTAATCGCTGTTTTGTTTGTTCGGTTGTCAAGGCTAGCAATTATTTTAGTTTTTATTTAGTTGTAAACAGTTTTGCAGTTGTTTTCCTTCTCATTCTCAATGCGGCCCTGTTCAATTTCACCGTTTGAACCGATCACTTGTAGGCAGCGCGCATCTATTTATATTCGGTCTATCGTCGAAATAAATAGACATTAGTTTGTTATTTGACTACTCTATAACAACACTTAAAACAAGTCGTGATTATAACACTGTTTTTTAAAAAGAATAGATTTGCATTCATTTTTATTTTTAAAATTCAATAATTTTTTCGTTACACCACCAAGATAAATTAACAAAAAGTGAACCAATTTTTAGTAAAAAAACGTTTAATTAATAAAAGCTAACCAATATAGTAATTTGCTCTAAAATATGTCATATAATGTCAACTTTAACACTTAATATAGCCGAAAATGCGTATATTCCTATTTTTACTAATCTGACAGTCGCTTACGAAAAGCTCTGTTTCTGCCAGGGTGGCACATGGTGGCAAAACTTCTTCTAATATAATATACTGCATACCTTTGAGTACATCTCTATATATTTTTCGCGGTGAAGTCTCCTGTTTTTTTATAGATCAACCTTAAGTTTGGTTATCGCTTAAAAATAAAACTATGGGACACCAATCCATAAGATACATGTTATCTAATAAATGTAAGCTAACCCAAATATCGTTACTATTCCAATATAAAGTACTTATAGTACCTTCGAGATAATTCTGGTACAAAAATATATCACGCAGAACACTTTTAGACAAACACAGGTTAATCGCAAAACTTGCATGGATCATGGTCAAGCGTAGAAATTAAACTACCACAAACTTGCGTCTCTGTTGCCTACCCAAATGTTGATTTAATGACCTAAGATTCTAGGTAAATGTAGGTGAATATTTCCCTAAACTACCTGCAAAATATGGTGCTTTTATAACAGCTTTGAAAAAATACCATTTATTTCCGATTTTATAACTTTTCGGACCAGTGACATGGTCGCACTAGACCATCTCATAATTTACTAACACATCAATGGAGCACAACTACCTACACCGTATTATAAATTTATAATCAATATTCTTTGATTACAGGAGGAAATTTTGCCAAAAAAAACCATTATTTTGTTAAATACAAAATGTGCGAAAAAGTGTCAACTTTTGTATACCTTTCAGACACAAATGAAATTTTTGTACAACTGTCAAAAAAAGTTGACATTTTTTCATCGCTATCGATACGTAAACCTTTTGTTTTTTTAACAGTGAAAAAAAGACTTTTTTTCACGGTGAAAAAAAGACTTTTTTTAACTGGAAAAATGATTTACAAAAAAAACGATAAAACATTACTTTTTAAAAAATGTATTGAATTTTTTTGTACAAATTTACTAATTAATTACCAACTACCAAAAAATCTCATTTGTTACAATAATAATTGATGGTGAAGTTCGAACAATTGCTTCCAATATTAATTCCCGAAGCTAGTCCACCTTGCTGCTGATCAGAAACGCTAGATATTCCTTGAAAAGTTGAGTCCACAATTGTATCAGTTATATTGATTTGTTTGGAAGTAGAGGAACAATTTAATTTATTAGAAATATCAATTTTATTACTCAAACTATCTTCTATATATCCTTCTGCTATGGCGGCAGATTTCCAACCACCGTGGCGTTTTATAGATGTCATGTTACCCCCTGCATTGGCTAAGAGAGTTGCAGAACTCCTCCTAAAACAGTGACCTGTGTAGCTCTTATGCAATTCTTTTCCCAGCCATTTTGCAATCAAACTAGGAATTTCCCCTATTTTATTTATTCCCACATGTTGGTCAACACATTTTCCTCTTGAATATTTTAAAAATAATCTCTTTTTGTGTGTATGGGACGGCCTTAGTACTCTATACTTGCGATATATCTCAATATAATCAGAATTTGAAACGGTAAACATTCTTGGGCAATAGGTCTTTGTATCCGGTATTTTAACAATCAATATAGACCCGGTATCTTCAATGTCATCAATAGTTACCTTCAATAATTCTTCACGGCGACAAGCACCGCTGATTCCCAAAATTAACGCAACCTACAATTAAAAAAATATTGAAATTACTGAAATAATACAAAATTTTGATCATCTGTACCTTATAAAGTAAATTTGTCTCATCATCAGCTTCTTGAATGAATTTATTAATATCGTCTCTCGATAAAACTTTAGATTTCTTCCCTCGGTATCCGACGTTTTTGTTCTTAATAAAAGGCACCAATTTTGAAAACTTCTTTATATCAATATTTTCTTTAACATTCAACATACTCTTCAACATTGAGTAGACACTCCATAAAGTAGAAGGTTTTACAGTTTTTGATTTCTCCTCAAAATAGCATATAAGTACCTTTTCAGACACTTTTTGTATATTTTTCTTGCCGCACCATTCACGGAATTGGTTATAATTTTTCTCGTATATAAATTTTGATTTCGCCGGTAACATGTTAGCTATAGCCGAATTTGCTATATCGGCTATATCTGAAGGAATCTCGCTATCACTATCGTAATCTACATCCATTTTAAGTACTTATACTATTTATTTAAAAAATTGCAATAAATATGAACAGCTATCAACGTATGACAACAAAACAAGCAACGTGCCAACAAACCATTTCTATAGTAACGACAGGGCTGTTAACTTGATTATGTGAAATTATATGGTAAAATTTTTATTATAATATACAATTTTACCGATTAATTCAAACTTTCAGTTGTACAAAAAATGTTGTTTGTATTTCGTTTGTGAAATTCGTGTTTTAATGGCACATTCGAGAGAATTTTTCGCCTCGACCTGCGGTCTCGGCAAAAAATTGACACTCTCATATGCCATTAAAAAAACACTCACTTCACGCACTTAATACAAAAATAACTATTTTGAATTCGTTTTCCTCAGAAACCAAATAATGCGACTTCGTCACATTTTGCATTGGACCCTTCAACTACAGCCATGTTTGTATACTTGTCACGCCTTTACGCAAAATCTGGTTAACCAATTTTCATAAAACTTCTATTGATTGTGAGCTTAGGGCCTTATTTACATAGTGTGGTTTATGTATTATGTTTATGTATGCTTAGAGGAAGGATCCGGAAATGGAAAAGAACTCAATTTACGAGCCAAGACCGCGTCAAAAGGCTGAAATTTTGCTTACTATAATTTAAGAATTCCGTCTGTTCTCTAGAATCTGCTAAGCAATACTTTATTATTTCTATTATTGGCCAAGCCTCTATTATTCTATACAGAATGTCCGCGAATGGGGTTTAGAAGAGAAGAAATGGGCCAAATCTTGCAAGATACGTAAAAATGTCACTCCCAGTTTTTGCGTGTAAAATAAATAAGATTCACTTTATGAAAAATTTAATTTTTTATACCGAGGGCATAAAAAATACGAAACCGTTATTTTGCTTAAGAGTAAACATTTAAGTATCATTTTCTGCCAACAGAACAAATATGAATATCTTTTAAATTAAACCCTAAGCCGAAGTACAGGATTTCGTTAAAAAATTTAAATAGTAAAAATAACGAGTTTTATCACATTATTTTTTTACAGGCTATTCTGTTCTCTTTTACACATTTAACCAGAGTAGGTACTAGTTTTTACATATTAAACAATAATAACACATATGGACAATATGGACATGTTTGCCAATGTTTCTATTAAATGAAGCAATGAAGCAATTATTATTCAATTTAAAATACTTCTTATTCAAGTGTAATTTTTAAATAATACGAACATTTATTTAAACTCAAAAGAATAAATATAAACTAAGCAATACAATAAAGTTCAAAATTCAAAAACTCCACCCCCATATTCAACACATTTTTCTAATTGCTTTTTTAGATATCTGAAGGAATTTCTGATTTCTTCCTGGGATATTGAACGGACAGCCTGAGTAATTATACCTTTTAGCAATATTATTTACTATTGGAGTTGCATAAATAATTTGTTTTAAACGGCCCTATAGAAACATATCGGCGAACGTTAGGTCGGGGCTCCTTGGGGGCCACAATGTTGGGCCGTTTCTACCAATCCACCATGGACCAAATCTGGGGTGAAGCGATTCTATTAGGTACCTCGCGAGCGCAATGTGCTGGACCAACATAAAATAAATTTTTTGACGAAAATTTAATGAGAAATTTTCGAGTTCATCGCTAAAAAAAAGTATCCAGCATTTCTAAGTAGAGAACATTTTGATAAGTATTTTAACTTAAATAATTGCTTCATTTAATAATAGTATATTGTACAACGAGCATGGAATGACATGCATTTCCTACGAGTATGACGTTTGCAGCACGAGCCGCAGGCGAGTGCTGCAAATCATACGAGTAGGAAATGGTCATTCCATGCGAGTTTTACACTATACTTTTTCTACGAATGTTACTGTTACATAAAATGGGATTAGTAATATTTTTCTTTTTAAGATGTCAAAAAATGTCACTCTGACATTCCACAATAATAATTGTCATTTACTTTTTATTTGCATTGTCTGCGTTGTTTTGTTGTTGTTTTTGATTCATACTTTCTGGTCGTGGAGAAAATATTATAGTCTGTTACTCAGTTAGAATGAAAAAACTCAATACTCGTGGTTCCTCACGCTCGCTAGCGCTCGCGTTCAGAATTTTCCACTCGTATCGAGTTTTTTTTCATTCTAACCTTGTTACAGAATATACCATACCAACATGTCCATCGGTGTCATTATTGTTTAATCTGTAAAAGCTAGTACTCTGGTTAAAGGTGTGAGACAGAATAGTTGGAACTTTAAGAAAGTAATGTGATAAAACTCGTTACTTTTAATATTTCATTATTTTAGTGAAATCTTGTACTTCGACTTAGGGTTTAATTTAAAACATATATCATATTTGTTCTTTTGGTAGAAAATGATAAACTTAACAAGGTATGTTTACTCAAATGCAAAATTACGTATTCTTATTTTTTATGCTCAGTGCATAAAAAATTCAATTTTTCATACCGGGAATCTTATTTATTTTACAAGCAAAAACTTTTATTTGGTGCGGCATTTTTACGTATCTTGCAAAATTTGGTCCTTTTGTCCTCTTCTAAACCCCATCCGCGGACATACTGTACATATACCGGCGGGTAACTGAAACGAGGAGAATTGTAAGAAGCCCTGGTCTGAATACATAAAATGTATGGGTCTTTATCCGGAAAATTCTCCAACAAACATCAAAGTGCATGGGGCCTTTAAGAGTATAAATAACCAGCGAATACGTCAGCGCTAAAGAAAAACTGGGTAAAATATGTAAAAATTTACACATTCTGACATTCTTTATTAAAACTCATAAAACATTGGCCCGAGGCCGAAACAGTCGGTGTCCAGTTAGAACAGCAGGAGTTGTGCAGGTTGCTGGAAAATAAATGGTGACCGTAGCCGCAGGATTTCATTGTTCGTGCACAATGTAATGTGTGGTAAATTCTAGATGACGGATGCCTAGTGACGTCGCTACCGGAAAGAAAAAAGATACCATAATTTGTTATAATACGTTCTTTTGTAAAAGTTTATGTTAGCGGAAAGTTACATACATGAATGATTTTAATTAAGAATTTATTGCAAATTACCAAAGGTTTAAATTGAAAAATGGTTGGAATGTTTCAATCTTGAAGTAAATTTTAGACACATTTTTTAAGAGAAACATGTATGCATGTTAAGTAATGCTTCTAATAAAGAACTGTATGTGTTCATACACAATGTAGTGCTTAATTTCAGAAACAAGTAGGCTTCTTGTTTAATTTAAAAATAATTTTACATGTGAGATGATGTATAGTAATCTTTAATAATAAAATATAACCGCAATATTTTTGCTAATGTTGTTTACTTTGTCTTTTCATAGCCTTCCTCCGTTTTTTTCTTGAACCTTTTAAGACCATTTGGTCCTGGCGGTTCCTTAAAATAACTAAACATCTCTCCTCCATTGAATTTTATCTAAGTAAATTATGAATTTTACTGACGTGAGTTTCACCGATGTAAAAAATGTTACTGTTTTTGGAGGTTAATTACCAACAAAATACAAATTTACAAATATTATTATTTCAAATACAAACAGGGTGACCCATTGGTTTAAAAAGAAAGCTTATTTCTTAGAGTAGCTTGATACCACACACCTAATAAAAAGCATTTTATGAAGTCACATCCCTTTAGATTAAAAAATAAACATTTTACAAAAAGACACTTTGATGTCAAAAGGTGGCAAATGATGCACAGTTGTATTCAAAATATCAAGCTAAATCAAAATAAGTAAAAATATACAGGATATCCCATTACTATTTACTTATTGTTAATCTATTGTCGTATTTAACCCTATGTGTAAAAAATTTTTACCAAAGAAGAATACTTATCGTGTTATTGCTTGACTGATATGAGAATTACAAAAAACCTTGCGAAGCAATGTTTCTTATATTTTTCTTGTCTAAGCAAATACTTATGATGAAGTTTTATAACATGTATGTATATTTACGAAGTAGACGACAATTACAAAAGAAAAATATATCGTTTTTATAGTTAGTATTTAAATTAGTGGGAAGGCATCATGGATGGAAATCAAGAGAGAACCAGACTGTACCAATCCATTTATAATTTTTATTTAATTTTTGCTATATTTTAAGCATAGTTCATACTCAAGGGTGTTCAAACTTGAAGTTGCTTTTGAAAGTTGAAAGAATCCGCAGTAATGGAAAGTTGGAATAAAACGCAGTAATTACTCAGTTCTTACGATATTTTTATTTTAAAGTAAAATACAACGATGGCGGTTAACAATGGAAAACAATATCGGACAAGTGACCTCCACTGGCTCTTTGGCAGAATATAATTTCTTTGGCAAAATTGTTGATGACTTTCGCATAACTGCAGCGATATTTCTGCGATTTCTGCGTTAATCTATCCCGAAGGTTCTGAATCGTTTGAGGGTTATCAACGTAAACTCTTTCCTTCCAGAGACCCCATAGGAAGAAGTCTAACGGCAGGTCCTTGGCGGCCAGTTAGTGCTTCCTTTTCTTGAAATTATTCGGTCTTGAAATCGTTCCCGTATAAGATCGAGTGTTCCATAAGCTGTATGTGAAACCACTATGCTGAACGTCTATACCATTCAATTCGTCCCATAAAAAGTTTTGGATCATCGATCTGTATCGATTTCCCGTTACAGTTATTGCATTGCCGGCTTCATTTTCAAAAAAATATGGGCGTATAACACCTCTAGCTCAATAACCCCACCAAATAGACTCGCTGGCCGTGCAGTGACTTCTCCAGTATTACTAGCGGATTTCCTGACCCCATATTCTGCAGTGTTGCTAGTAGACATATCCTCCTAGATGAAAATGCGCTTCATTGTCGAAAAAAAATTCTTGAAAAAATCCTCATGTTCCTCTTTTTCTTGCAAGGCTCAATTGACAAACGTACGCCGCAACTGATGATCGATTGGTTTTAATTCTTGCATTAACTGTATTTTATAGGCCCTCAACTTAAGATCTTTGGTTAAAATGATATATGCAAAGTTGGATTTTTAATGTGCAATTGCCGTACTCGATGACGAATTGATGTTTTCGGAGTTTTCGCAATACTTTCACTCATGCAGAATTGTTTTCTGGAGGACGACCACTATAACGGTAAACACGCTGCCTTGCATCTTGTACTGTGCCAATTTCCTCAAGTTTTTTTAGTGTCGGTTATAGTTTCCACATATTTCTTATGGGTTTTTATTATAAACACGCGTTGTTGCACCGTCTAGCGTTCCATAATTAAATAATGTGTTGCTTTTACAACACAAATGTTAACTGTCACACGACAGATAACTAGGAAAAACAAATGGTGCGTAATTCAAAAAGCAACCTCAAATTTTTGTCCATAAAACGAAATTTTATATACGATCGTTTTTATTACTATAATACAGAGAAATGAGTATAAACGCGTCACTGAGATGATATTTTAAAAACTTACCACGAAATAAAACAGTTCAGGTTTGTTTATTATTATCTAAATTTTGATGTTTTTCGTATACATATAAAAAATAATGCTAAATGAAAATCTGTCTAAAAAAATGTATTAAAGTGTCTCGTGCTTCCTGGTGAACCACGAATTTAAATCTCATAAGAATCGCTTAAGTATAAGAATATGACAACAATATTAGAACTAAATTCATACTATTCTAGCAACGAGTTCCAGGATAGAAGCCATTTGGAGACCAAGTAAATCGCAGAGAATGACGCTTCATTAAAAATTGTAAAATATAACTGAACTGATCAACCAGAACATCTGAATTTACACCTGTACTAAATATTAAACCTTTGTAATGGATCTTGGGAATAAAGTTTAACTTTTGTACAAAATCATAAGGATAATGGTGTAAATTTACTATCTAATTCCAGAAAAATGGAGAAACAGTAGGCATATTACTGAACAAGGGACTAAATCATATATAATAATGTCTAGGGTAGAAGTCTGTATTTTATTTGTTTACCCTATCAGCTCATTCAATAATTATAATCATTTTTTATAATACCATAATAATTTTTCGGGATGCTGTTATTCAGAAAATTATTGACTCTTATTCTATTTCTACCAATTTTATAGCTTAACTTTAGTCAGCCTCAATAATACGAAATAAATCTTAAGATACTGAAAATAGTAATATCGGAGACCAAATAACGGCAGGATCCCTCATAAAACGGCATCTTGTTGCCCCTTTTATTAAGCGAAAAGATATTAAATTCCCCGAAAGACGTCTTACATTTTTTATTTTATTATACATCGGTATTAAATTAGTACGCATTTAGAATTATCTTTAACTACCTAGTACAAATCTTCAGTAAAAATAAATCTCTTTTAAATCTTTCTTAGGAAGATAATAAATATACTTTGATGATTGCTGTCACTACATTATGACATTTAACAATACCTATCTCTCAAACTGGGGTTGATAGATAAAGCAAGACGGAAGTAAAGGTTTCGTTACTCGTACAACGTCATCCGTTTTTTCGTTGTCATCGTGCATCATCAATATGTCAAGTATATATTAATAATAATTTTTCACACAATGATTAATTAAAGCCAGTTCTGGGACTGCTTTCGAAGTTATTAAACAAAGACAAAACATTGTTTCATCCTGCCTCAAATTGATCGAACAGCAGCGATCTGTGGTCTATACATATGAACCAAAATAAAGTTAAATCACCCTGTATCTCGTCAACGAAGCGTTTCCGAGCCAATGTTTTTTTTTTACTTTTTGGCTCAAGAATCACGTGTAAAATTTTGTTGTTGCAACACCCAGTATATGTATATCCAAGAATTAAAACAGTTTGATTTTAGGTTATTCTCGTTAAAGCGAAATAGCTAAGTACCGGTTCATCAAGCACTTTTTTTAAAAGTTATGTTTTCAAAAAAGGTTGCCCATTTATTTTTCCTTGCGTGTACTTTATTATTCCATTCACATACAGGATTTTTCCAGGAAACTTTCCATCGGGGTGTAATGAACATAGTTAATGGAAAGACCATCATCTAGTAAACTACCCTCGAGGGAAAAAACAAGCTTGCTGCCTTTTCCGGCCTTATAGTCCGGGCAACGCTCACTTTTTGTATTTTTATCATTAATTTTAGTGCTATTATTCCAACACAGTTTTGAATCAGCACTCTCTTTTGAGCTTAATAATTTCGAAATATTTTAGTTCAGTTCCTATCCGTTTGATAAACCGTCCAGTTGTTATATGATTTCGATCGTATTTTTTGTCATTTCGAACGTACTAAAAAATGTGGCGTCCTTGGAAAGACGTTGATCATAGTGCCTCCGGCAGTAGGTACTAATTTAAAAATATTTATCGCTCGATGCCAAGTAAATTGTTAAAAATGTGTATGTTTCTTTATTAAACAGGGGGTTTATTGTAAACCCAGCTGCAGCAGAAACGTCTTCATTAACAAAAACTCCTTTGTCTACAGTTAAAGATATTGCAACAAAGCAAATTAAAGACAAATAATAGTGATGCTGGTAAAAGCAAGTGTTTTGACGAAAGCTACCAAGACTTAATTCGTAGAAAAATGTATGCTCTGTTCGAAGAGAAAATTGTGCCCACGTTGGTTTCATTAAAGGATGGGCTAATGAAAGATGAAACCAACATATAAATGTTGGTTTCATCTTTCATTTTTTGTCATTTCGAACGTACTAAAAAATGTGGCGTCCTTGGAAAGACGTTGATCATAGTGCCTCCGGCAGTAGGTACTAATTTAAAAATATTTATCGCTCGATGCCAAGTAAATTGTTAAAAATGTGTATGTTTCTTTATTAAACAGGGGGTTTATTGTAAACCCAGCTGCAGCAGAAACGTCTTCATTAACAAAAACTCCTTTGTCTACAGTTAAAGATATTGCAACAAAGCAAATTAAAGACAAATAATAGTGATGCTGGTAAAAGCAAGTGTTTTGACGAAAGCTACCAAGACTTAATTCGTAGAAAAATGTATGCTCTGTTCGAAGAGAAAATTGTGCCCACGTTGGTTTCATTAAAGGATGGGCTAATGAAAGATGAAACCAACATATAAATGTTGGTTTCATCTTTCATTCCTGTCCTGTTGCAAGAATACAGCAGGACAATCCTCTGAAGAATACTACCTCAAATGGGTTTTAAATATCGGACAATTAATAAAAGACAAATATGAATGGACTCACAACGATTACGACAGTGGCGCTTTGATTATTTAAAATTTATAAGAAAGTACAGATCAGGAAGTATAGATCAGAAAGTTCCATTATCTACCTTGACGAAACATGGTTTGATACATATGACACCCCAGCAAACGGTTGGATAGATCCAAGGGAAAAATGAAAACCACAGTCCCATCGAACAAGGGAAAAAGAATTACCATTTTACTTGCTGGTTCCGAAGATGGTTGGGTTCCAAATTGTTTGTGGTTCTCCTGTAAAAATATTAAAGATTCATCTTTGGACTACCATGACGACACCACAGCAAAACTTTTTGAAGATTGGTTTAAAAATCACCTTTTGCCCAATGCGTCTAAGAACAGTGTAATTGTAATGGACAATGCTAGTTAGCCCTCAAATAAATCAAGTTCGTAATTCAAAATTCAGAACTATATGTTAAAAAATGATATATATTTTGAAAATCCATTTAAAAAATGTGATCTTCTAGGAATATTAAAAACATTTAATATTAAAAGAAATATATATGTGATACCATTGCTGCCGATATGAGGCATACGGTTTTACGCCTTCTCCCCTTTTACTGGATTTTTAACCCAATCGAGTATATCAGGTAAAATTAAATAGAGCAGAAAACACTGATCCGACTTTAAGTGCAAGTGTTGTGACATTAATTAAAAAAGTTGTAGATAGCATTCCTATAGGAAGTTGTAAAAATTCAATTAACCATGTTATTAAAGTCGAAAATTCGTATTTTTCATTTACTAATAACATAGAGCCTCTTGTTTTTAATGTAGAGAATAATGACAGTGCAAGCGAAATCGAATTAAATCTGTAATTAAATTTAAGTAATAATTTTTTATTGTACAAATAAATCGAATGTCATGAATCAATAAACAATGTTTTAATCATTCGTAATTTAACAAGATTTTGTTTTTCCAAAATTATTCCGAATTTGGGCCACTCCGACTCTGGCGCCTTTTAAGAATCTTGAAATATTTATATTTACAGTTATTGGGGTACTTACCGTTTTGTCAAAAGGCAACGAAAGATATTAAAACTAACTTTACCACCCCATACATCCACTTAAGGGGTTGGGGAAATTACTTCGGATGTTTCCAGTTCTGGATGTGTAACTCGGACTTTCCCAGATGCACCTACGGTACATAGTACTTAGCCTTCGGCCTTCATGGGCTGCTGAAAATTAAAAAGACAATTTTTAAACTGATTTAGATGGATTGAATGGATCCGATGATCGAAACGAAATTTGGTTTGGGAAGATACTTATTAAAACAAAAACAAGGCTGTTAAATGTTTTCTTCAAAGTATCTGGCAAATCTGTTCCTATTTTAACTCAAAATAAATAATTAGGTACAGCCTACAAATAAATCTATGTTACTCGTGGCTACGAGATATATTTTGTAATACATTTTATAAATTATGGTGCCATGCGAAATTTCCAAAGAATGAAGAGCTTATACGTACAGTGGCGTACCGTGCCTTTTGGTGTGGAGGGGGCACAATGATTTGGGGGCTCCACGTTATTTTCCTTTTATTGGAGAGTATGTGGTCATAGTAGGCAGTGAATCTCCGAGGGGGCGCAAGGGCGCCGTTACGACGAGGGCGTGGAGGGGAGCTCGTGCCCCTCTAGCCCCTCCGACGGCACGCCACTGTATACGTACTATATAGAACATAATCATAATAATTAAAATATAAGAATTGTATATCGGGAAGGAAGAGTTGTCCGGTCTAAAAAAACAAATTCGCACTACCTTTTGCGATGTAGGAAACTGGAGAATAGCAGGGATCCTTACTAATTCATTTATGTGGTTTCCAGCGGAAAATGTTAGAATAAATTATTTATACGTTTGGGCTTTATTTTGTATTGTGGCTTTCTACATACCGAGCATAAGTTATTTAGCGGTATAGTTTTATTTTTAGAATTTTGCGAACTTAAAGCTAAATCCCTCGACTGTCTAAGTTAAAATTATATTAAGGGTTATTAATCACTGCAGTGCTCTTGAGACTTATAGATTTTTAGCTTTATTTAGAGTATTCGTTTACCGAGACTTGGATTATTATTTCCTAAAAAAAATGTCTAAGTTTTACAGCCTTTAACATGAGTGCTATCACATTACAAGTGTCCAATTGTTTTAATTCTTGATTAAATTGGTTGTTCAACTGGACGTTAAGTATTTCAGTCAATTTTAAAAAGTAACTTTTTCAATGTTAAAATTAGAATATGTTGGTTTTATTCTGATTTAAATGGAACTAAAATAATTTTTTGCGAATAATGCAGAAAAAAGAGTCTTTAAAATACAAATAAATTGATATATTGTCAACAGAGTGCGTATCATCCCAGTATTCAAAGTGCTAATGGAAAAGGGTTGTCGACGCATAATACCACTGAGCCTTCGAAAGGTCATGCTTAGGCAGATGGAAAAGTTATACTGTTGTTTAACCATCAGTCCTGGAGCTATAAATATTTGATTTCCTTTTACTAAATAAGGAACTAGGTACTATATTATTTGTGGTATACACAGTGTTTCTGTAAAAAATCTGAAGTCCCATCTCCGGATAGCTTATTTGTCTTAAAAAGCTTTGTGGGTTTTCGTACACAATTTCCATCTTAGGAGTTAGATAAATGACAAAAAAGTTTATTTTAGTAATTGCCTACCAAAAAGTACGTTATTGGGGTGAGCTTTTATTAATTTATATATATTAAATAATTTTTACCTGCATTATAAATATACATGTAGTTTAATATTCATGTGGTTTCTGGGTTGTTAGACCGTCGTTGATTGTCTCTTATTGTTGACGTTTCGCTAACTACTAAGTAGGCACAGCTAGCGAGCAGTCAAACTGAGCGCACCTTCTGAAGATGCCGCTCGTGTTGGCGAAACGTCAAGAATAGGAGACAACCGACGACGGCCCATGAAGGAAGCTTAGGTCACAAAAAAGTTTATGGGCTACTTTTTTATTCCAATTGGATTCATTGGGACGAACAAGCTGTCTGTACCCAGCGCCTCCACCAAAGGTCATGAAAATGGACCGTGAATTTTTTTATATCTGAGACAGTCCATGTAGACTTCAAGCCTAAGTACTAACGTACCGTGAGCGTCTGAAGAGAAGGGAAATGAGGTCTATTGACACGGGATTTAAAGGATTGGAGGTTGGGAGGGGAAGGGGTAACTGAAAAATCAATTAATGGAATTAAACAATTCTTGCAGATTGTGAAAACTTTTCCTTAACATCATTTTATGTAGAGGGTGTGCAACGATAAATAAATGTATGAGACAGAGTCGTCAAAAATTTTGTTTTTCAAGGTTTGCTCAGGTTTGTTATATGTTTGTTGTATGAAAATAGTAACGGTTTACACTGTTTGGGTATCAGTCATATACAGGGTATATCACGGCTGTATGATGTATACTAAACCCTAAAAATTATTAATCCGTTTTAACTATTTTCGCAGAAGGAAGCTCGTAAGTTCAGGAGTAATCGCAGGCTAATTTTTCATATTATATCATATACAGGGTACGCCATAAATGTCAGTGCTTATGCGGATATAACATACGCGAGCGAATATACTGGTAAAAGCTATTGTATGTAATAAAAAAGTTTATATATAGTACATTAGTGCATATGTAGTACATATTTTGGGTCTTCAGCCCTTTTATTGACTATAACAAGCGTTGCTGACGATTTTCCATTATTTCTGGGATTGATCTGTTATCTGTTTAAGTTAATCGTACTTTCTCAATCTTGGTCTACTACAAAACGCTGAGGTATTAAATATACTGTATACCTCAAAAACTAGAGTTTAGATATACATATTTAGAAAGAGTCCAAAATTTGCCACGCTCTTTTCCGCAATAAAAAAAATAATTTAATACACTTCATCTTCCACTTCAAAACCAAAATTCAAAGTCCTGAAAAATAAAAATGTAAAAAGGCAACGAGTCGAGTCGAATGCGAGTAGCTTGCGCATGCGTGCAAAAGAATGCCCCTACTCAAATCCCGGAGAGTAGGGGGGCCACTGTTTTTGTAGCCAGGTTAAAGGTGCAACTAAAAATCAGACATTGCAAATTCCATAAACCAATCCTTAACAACCTTAAAACATACGTTGTAACTTAAAAGTTAACAATAACTTGAATTACGCTACTTTGCAATTCACATCACACTGCAATTGCCTAACCCAGTGGTTCCTAAACTTTTTCGATTCCCGGCATCCTTGTTGAATCAACAGAGACACAGTGTGGTGACCCAATTATAGACGTGAAGTGTAAGAAGTAAAATTTTGATTCTGGAGGTTAATTTCAGGGGGTAAATTGGGAAATGGAAAACAAATTTCAAGGGCATCGTGTAGGGTGTCAAATGAAAGCTTATTAAAGCACGAATTCGACAATATATATTATTTCTTTATTCGTTTTTTTTGTAGGGAAATACTTTAAAATTGCGGTCCCCCACCCTAACCACCACAAGGATCGCTCAGAAAAATTTCAAAAACAAATTCATGAACATTGAGAATTAGGTGTAGATTGCGGGAAAATCATCAGGATTGAAAAATTCTAGCGCGGTCAATTGTTATAAACAGTTTAATTGCATATTTCCTTATAACTGTTGGTTTTAGAGAAAAAGTTTTTCCACAAAGAATATTTATCACGTTGTAAGGAATAACTTTTGTCATTACACGTTTTTCAAAATTTCTAATTTGGCCCACTCAGCTCCGCGCATACGCGATATGATACGGCGTTAGTGCCGTCGGCGGTGGGTAGCGCGGCAGATGGACGGAGGTCGCACGACCGAGGTTTGCTGTGGTTGATGGCGCGGAACACTAATTGTGCAAGTATAGCTTGAACTTAACCGATTTTTTTATTTTTTACAGTTTCATACAATAATTAATAAACTAGAAGTTAAAAAGTCATAGGTTTTTTTCGTTTTGAAACTATCCAACCAAAAAAAATCGTTGTTCGTACGAGAATAAAAATAAAATATCATAACAAAGATATGCCGGAGCCTAAAATTTCTACTCGCTTTGCTTTGCTGAAAAGGTCACCTGCTTTTACAATTAGCTCACGTCCCAGGTGACATTTTAAATGAATGTGCAGATGAAAGGTGTATGTCATCAAAAAAAAATCCCACTTAAGGTAGATGTTTAACATTAGAAATAGACTTATGTATATAACATTTTTTTAAAAAGCAACGTGAATACAAATAAGTTTTATAATTTTATATTCATTATTCAACGTGTTGGTTTTAGCACGGGTAATTCTACAGGGAGTCCAAAATTTATCAAACTATGGTTTAACAGCCTTTATTAGGCGTAGCAGAGAAAAGGAGATTTAATTAAAATTTTTGACTTTAATAAAGCGCATGTTATGACAATGTCCCAATAATTTCTTTTTATTTATCAGTTTGAGGTAGTGATATCACTATTTTTTTATTGGTAACATACATTTTTTCTCTTAATTTAGGTAGATCGTTTACCTGTCTAGACAACCGTATAAAATAGATTAGAGAATTTTTGAATTAAAAAAATTAAAAAGTTATAATAAAAATCAATTTCACGTTTATTGTTTATTTTAGGGTAAAATTGCAAAATT
The DNA here is from genome assembly GCA_963971165.1 of Philopedon plagiatum. Classification (NCBI taxonomy): domain Eukaryota; kingdom Metazoa; phylum Arthropoda; class Insecta; order Coleoptera; family Curculionidae; genus Philopedon; species Philopedon plagiatum. The sequence continues at coordinate 27,315,346 of OZ020191.1, read as the reverse complement.
TGATACTAACTCAGCAACAAAATTAAACAAATGGAAAATAAAATATATAAAAAAAATAAAAAATCAGAACTAAACACTAAAACTATCGGTAAACAAATCGGTTTTTTAGATCTTCCAAATTATCTGGCTGTTTCTATATACTGTGATTTGCGGATGTTCTCATAGAAAAAATCAGTGGCAATTGCAATTTACAATTGAGGAGCGATCAGACAAAAGCAGATAAATCCATTTTATATAATTTTGAATTATTGATAAAAAAAACAATAGACAATCTAATCTTATTAAAAAATGAGACAAAAGTTCACTCAAAATTAAGATACGGACCTAAAACTAATAAAGAAGTGTAGGGCGAGTCCGGGAGACTGTACCTGTCTGTCGCTTAATAGGTTATAACTTGTTTTGTAATTAAGAAATTATTTTCCTAATTATTGCTTACTAAAGCCTAATCATTTAGCTCTATTTTGTTTAAAAAATATTTCGCATAACTATAAGAATTTTTGCATAATCACTCAATTTCCTAAAAATAACATTTGGCTAAACTTTCCCGCCTGGGTGGGAGACTTGACCCCACATGTAGGGAGCTTTTACCCGGGTTTGAGAAGGCAATAATAAATTTAAAAACAATAGGTGGTACAACCTTAGTTTAATAAGCATTATCACAAATTTAAGGCACTGGGCAGATAACAGAGTTTATCTCAAAATAAAATACTCTGACTATAAGATCGGTGTATTTTATTCTGATATAAATCAAAAACCATAAGTTTAAGTTTCCTGAAACAGTTTAACATACCTAGATATCATTAGATATAATATTTAAACGAAAGCTTTTACTTAGTCACTGTTTTAAAAATACATATCAAAAAACATTAAATACTAGACTTTTTCTTAAAAACAGTTTAGGCTAGGTTATAAACTATATAAAAAAGAATCAAAACTCGAGCAAAAATAAGAAAGATTTTTGGAAGGATTTATTTTATTCTAATTAGTATTTACATCTATGTATATTAATCTTGAGATCGAGTTACTTTTGACAGTTTGAAATACCTATAGGAAATAAAGGGTTTTCCAATAAGAGGTGTTATTTTGAATAGCCCGCTATTTCGGTAGATGTCACTTTTGGAGCTGTAATTTTTTGACATTTGACAAGTAGAAACTACGCCATTAATAAAAATGGAACGATACACGCTTCAACAACGCATTGAAATTATTAAAATTCACTATAAAAATGGTGAAAATTTGGCAGAGACGGTTCGTAAAACTCGAACATTTTTGGGTCGTCGTGAAGCACCTTGTCGGACCGCAATACAGAAGTTGGTGGGAAAATTCGAGCTGTTGGGACAAGTTAGTGATGTGAAGAATAAAACCCGTGCACGTCGCTCAAGAACAGCTGAGAATATTGCTGCTGTATCCGAACATGTTGAAGAAAACCCAGGTTTGTCCATTCCTCGTCGTTCTTTGGAATTAAACATTCCACAAACGTCATTACACCGTATTTTGCATAAAGATTTGGGTCTTAAGGTTTATAAAGTTCAGTTAACACAAGAACTCAAGCCGGCCGATTGGGTCCTTGAAATGCATGAAAATGATCCGGAATTCCATCAAAAAATCATCTTGACTGATGAGGCCCATTTCCACCTCGGTGGCTTCGTCAACAAACAAAATTGTCGCATCTGGGGCTCGGAAAACCCAAGAGTTATTGTTGAAAAGCCTCTCTATCCTCAACGTGTGACTGTTTGGTGCGGTTTATGGTCCGGCGGGGTCATTGGACCTTACTTTTTTGAAAATGAGGCTGGAGCACCAGTTACGGTGAATGGATTGCGCTATCGACAGATGATTAATGATTTTTTATGGCCGGAATTGGATGGTATTGATCTGGACAACGTTTACTTTCAACAAGACGGCGCTACGTGCCACACAAGCAACGAAACCATTGATCTTTTACGGGAAAAGTTTCCGGACCGTGTTATCTCTCGAAGAGGTGATCACAATTGGCCACCGAGATCTTGTGACTTAACACCTTGCGACTTCTTCCTTTGGGGCCACGTGAAAGAGAAGGTCTACGCCAACAGCCCAGCGTCGATTCAAGACCTCAAAGATGGAATTCGTGAGGCTATCGAGGACATAGGGCAGCCACTTTGCGATTTGGTTATGGAAAATTTCATGAAAAGGATATGGTCCTGTAGGCGTGGTCGTGGTGGTCATTTGGCAGATGTTATTTTCCATTATTAACGGCATACCTTCCTCTTTATAATGAAATAAACATCCGATCATTTATCTCAAAAAATGGCATTTTCCTTTGAATATCAAAATAACACCTCTTATTGGAAAACCCTTTACAATATTACAATACTTAAACGAGCTAGGCTTTGAAAAACTAGAAACACGTAAAACCAAACTTAAAACAATGAGACTTCCTTCTAAAAAACTTAACAGTTCTACAGACCATTACAAATTAAAAGAAAACTTCAGCAAAAATAAATAATATCATTGAAACGTTGTTTCTTATTCTAATCAGTACACCTAGGGCAAAAAAAAATCTTAATCAGATTGTGACAAACCAACATAGATTTAGTGAAAATATTTTCAATATCTTCATAGTCTCATGTCTACCATTTCATCTGTCCCGCATACAAAACAGAACCAACTGTCATATTGTTCTGGTCCTGCTCATGAACCATTCAAGCTCTCCTCACACAAGGTCTCTTCAGTGTAAGTCTCACTGTCACTACTTGACTGGAGAACTTTCCTCTTCACCGTGCGCTTTTTTAGCCTGGCTTGTGCACCTTTACTTCCCGTATGAGTCGCAAGCTGACGGACTTTGTTCTTGAACTTTTAGGTATCCTTTTCTATTGAGTTCGTTTGATGTTTTTTCCTTTGGTTCATTTTCGATGTCTTGATCAATCTTTTCAGGTGTTTTAGTCAAATTTTTTTTTCCCGGCTGACGACCACGACGAATAAATTTTCTTCGAGCAGCTTAATAGTTTCCGGCGAAATAAATTTATAATATAAATTTATAAGTAAACATATATATATATATATATATATATATATATATATATATATGTAAGTATTCATCTAAAACATGATCATACAAGACATTATTTATTATTCATTAAGTACAATTAACGTAGGGAATGTGATGATAGGGAGAGTTGACCCAAGGCGGGAGGGTATACCCCCGGGTAAAATCTCCTGCCGTCGTATGGGTAAAGTCTCCCACCTCACGCCATTATCACTTTGGCAATATTTTCCTCACAACCTAGAAAATGTGGGTTTAAAGCATCTACTGTACGTTAAACCATGATAACCGTCCTTGCAATATATGTATATAAACTATTACAAAACTACACATACATAAAATAGTGATGAAATGAATTAAAATATTTATTTTCACTTACCGGACGGAAAAACGTGTTATCGCTACCACATCCAAACCGAACTGCCGAGCACCTACCTTAAGACGCTAACAAGACAAATAATACGGAGCACGCGTAAGAAGTGTGGCTACAGCCCATTAGCCCCCTATATGAAGAATTTATTGTGAATGGTTAAACTCTCCCCCCTGGTAAAGTATCCCGGACTCCCCCTACGTGAAAAAAAGATCCATAGGGGTTATTGCCATTGAAAAAATGGATTTATCTTGTTTTGCTTGATTAAAATGGATTTAACTTCTTTTGCCTAAACAGAAACAAAACAGTCCATTAAAAATACATAAACACACTTCTTTCGTACGGATCCGTTCGATTATCATATTATCACCTTTAAAATTTCTTTTGAATAAATTGTGGAAATGTACATATGCAAAAAGCATATTTTTTAAAAGTTTTATATATTATATACATATTTATTTACTTTTATTGTAAAACTTTTTTTTAACAGATCAACAAAACACAAACTCTTTGATTTAAGAAATGAACAGAAACGTTTATTTTATTTATTAAAAAAAATAAAACATTTTGTAACAAAAACAAAGTGCAAGATATTTATTCCGATGCCTTCCCCTAGACTCTAAACTGTCACATTCTATTTAGGCATTTTTATTTTTCTTTCATCAGTTTTACATCTGTGTCACACAATATTTTTTTATACCAACCCAAGTGTTCATGTTTAAGACTTAATAAAATCTAAACTAGCTAAAATTGTGGTATAATTTACTTTTGTCTCTAGTATTTACTTTCATTTTCTGGGCAGTATTCAGATCCAGAACTTTCAAAATCACCAAAATTCGAATAATTACTACTTGAACTCATCAACACGTTTGTCACTTAGAACCTTGTAATTCTAAATGGATAGCGCGATATGCACTTAGAACCATATTTCCCTAACATTTGCGGCGACATCTTTTAGCGTAGGACTGAACTTTTTATACTAATATGTAAAGAATTCTATACTCGATCAACTACAATCGAAATCTCTATTATCCTTCAAATGTTACTTAGAACCCTCTGGTTCTCAGCCCGCGAAATGTTAATAAAAAGTAAGCACACCACTCCACAAATAATGATTTTTTCTGGAATTAAACTACTTATTTAGATTCGTAATTTATGCCGCAAAACATATAATTCCTATAACATTAATTAATTTTGGGGTAATGTTTGTCTAGATATTTATTAAACAAATAAAATATGTATGTAGGTACTTATTTTCAATAAAATGAAACGCTTTACAGATACACAAAGTCCAGCAACAGTGTACTACCAAAATGTCTAATAAGCACAAAATAATGGCAAAATGCTTTCTGAAAATACCGAAAAGCAACAACAATATTCCTAAAAATAAACTTTGATTTCACACGTCATAAATCAAAATCTGTAAATAGCGAAGGAACGCGAAATAAACAAGACCGGTTGAAGACTGCCGGAAAGAGATATGCCGGTGCAAAGGCGTATGAAAAGGATACCCATCTACACGCCCTTCGATGTGAGGTGCTGCACATATTCCACCTGTTTTTCTGGCAGCAAAGATCAGATGCGGAATATGTACCTATCTTCGTCGCGTACATGTAAATGTTTGGCCATTTAGAAATTCATCTCTCATCAGTTATTCAGCAGTTGTATGTGTCCGCGTTTTCTGAATTATTAGGGAACGTTAAAATTATAAGTTTGCAAATATTTTGACATGTGTCAACGGCCGCCTTTAAAATCTCAGCTGATATATGAGATATATTAGCGACTGGGTCTGCTTTTACAACATGCAGGGTCTCGAAATTTTTAAGACAAGATTCTGTAGGTAACTTTTATAACATAACATTAAATAACTAAACTTCGGTTTATTTCAAATCCGAAAGGGATTTTATTGATTATATTCCGATTAATTAAAATTCCGGAAATAAATTTATAATGACCTACATAAGACCTTTAGGAAACAACAAAGTATTGTGCGTTGTTTGTTTTCGCTTGGGATATTTCATAATGGAAATGTTTACCATGTATTTTCGAGTATCTAATACGTATACGACATCAAGTCTGGATACTTCGCTTGGAAGATCTTAATTAGCAATTGAATATAACCAAAACCAATATGTGTAAAATTAATTATAAACTCCCAAAAAGTATTTATAGAGTGGTTACGTAACAACCGTAATATATGAGAGTATCTCGAAAATTTGTGTATGCAACCAAATAATAGATCAGATGGTTTTGAATGTAGCGGTAACAAATGAATAAATCGAGTTATCATCTAGTTTGAAACAACAACTCTTTGTTATCTCTTTTACCTCACTACAGTTTTTCGAAGTAAAATGATTTGAAATGTTTAGATCCAACTTCTACAATTATATTTTCAAAGAAATAGTCGCTAGTGAGAAAGTTAAATTGGAAAGTTAGAATGACTATATAGGATGGCGCTACAAAACTATATATAAAGTGCATGTACAGGAATTAACTTTACATTTTGAGTGTGTAAGAGGAGCAACAAATTTGTACTCTTAAATTCCTATACGAATCCTTCCTTAGATTCTAACTTATTCACCCAGTGTCTCCTTCTCTGCATTCACGGGCTTTAACCGATTTCTAATCTTTTATATCTTTTACTTGCCCTGCTTTAACTCTAGCAGTAATTATTTAATTTGATTACACGTCAGTGTCACATTTTAATATATCTCATGGCCATTTCTAAACACATTGTAAATTAAATTAATTTCTTTTACCAAAAGTTTATTCTAACCGAACTTTAATGCTCACTTTTTGGTAGTTAGTAACTAAGATGTTGTCCAAATAGTTTTAGTTAAGTAATAAAACAAAATGGTATTCGTACAAACTAAAATTGTACCTAAAATTTAGGGTCAATGAATTATTAAGCTACTAAAATCAATTATAAATCTATTTTTAATTTTGTAAAGGTTCATTGTCTTATGTTGTTTTGATGTGTCTGTTGATATGTTTAAATAAATGTGTAGTTCTTGTAACTGTTTACGAAATATCCCTAATATTAGGAATGTGTGTTAATGAACAATATTATTGCCATGTACTACGTATAGGTTCAGCAACGGTAATTGACATAATACGTTTACTACCTTAATTAAAATACGTGTTTACTTACCTTAAATAAAATGAAAATAAATCTATGTACATACCTCTCGCCTAAAGCCCTTAATAGTGATTGATGTCGTTAGGTAATCACTAATCAGTCATGCAAGAAAAACTACTATATTAGAGTTTAAAATTATCAGTTGATTAAATTAAAAATAACAGAAATATATAAAATACTTTTTATTTTTATTTAATTACATGTTTCCTTATACAGGGTGTCAAAAAGGTCTGGAATATTGCAAATATTTCAAAAACTACTGAATATATATATTATTTGAAAATTGGCACTTCTATAATTGAAGGATTAAACCGTTTCTGCCACCACCTATATATAGAGTTATTCAGAAAGAATGGTAATTTTTTTATTTTAAATGGAAAGTCCTGTATATTTTTAAAGATTGAAATAGTCCCTTAAAAGACAAATCCAATGATATAGGATTTAATTGAATTATTTGTCAAAATAATAAATTTATGTAAAAAATTAAATTATTCGTTAATTTTTTAAACATAGGAAAGGTGAGAAAACACCTTTGGATCAGCTAGGCTGTCAGATGACAAATAGATCAAATCTTCATTCGTAAGTATTCAAAAACTAGAAATTAGGATGGTAGCTTTAACTGAAAGAGAAAAAATTGAGATTATAATGGTTGGATATGGTGACCGCAGGAGAACACAACAGGAAATATGTGAGTTGTTCATTCAGACCTATCCTAATCGGCCTGCAATAACCCAGTTGTGCGTAAGTAAACTGGTGAAGAAATTCAACGAAACGGGAAGTGTGAAAAATACAGGTCAGGCAGATCAACAATAGCTACTGGTGGTGATGAGGCTCTGGATATTGTAATTGACCTACAGCCTACAAGATAATCCAGATCGATCACTTTGACAGTTTGGCCCAGACCACAATGCGTGTCACCAGTCAGTTCGCCCTTACAAGATCCACCCAGTTCAGGAACTGACAGTAGATGACTTCGATAGACGAAATGAGTATTGCGAAATTCTGATGGACGGGTGTAATGCTGATCCTTATTTTCCCCATAACATGCTTTTTTTAATGAAGCTACCTTTATGCTTAACGGCACCGTCAATGGGCATAACTGTAGACTGTAGATATTGGTCTGCAGTTAATCCCCGATGGATGACCGAAGTACACACGCAAAGACAAGAAAAAGTTAATGTTTGGGTGGGTATCATAGGCCATAACTTGATTGGACCATTTTTTATTTATGGAAACCTTACGGCCGTGCTTTACTTGCAGTTATTACGTGAACAGATTATTCCACAATTAGAAATCCTTTATCCACATCAAAGAAATATCTGGTTTAAACCGGATGCTCATTTTGGTTTAGAAGTGCGTCAACTTTTGCACCAAATGTTTCCAAATCAATGGATAGGAAGAAGAGGCGAAATTGAGTGGCCTGCCGGATCCCCAGATTTGACCTCTTTGAACTTTTATTTGTAAGGTGATTTAAAGAATAAGGTTTACAAAAATAGGCCGGTTAATATTAAAGATTTAAAGACTCGTATTAGAAATCAAATACGTGATATCCGATGGGATACTTTTAACAACGTCTTACGGGAATTAAGAGGTAGGCTTGGCTATTGCCTAGCCAGTGACCGACATTTTGAATATCTCATAAAGTAGTTAACTATACAGATGTGCCAATTTTCAAAAATATATATTCAGTAGTTTTTGAAATATTTGCAATATTCCAGACTCTTTTGATACCCTATATTTTAAATTATAATTAAATTAAGAGAAGAACGCGATCACAGTTTTATTATTGTATTTGTTATTATCAATCACACTAGTTAAACGGTCATCACCTACGCTTTAATTATTAAAAAATAAATTTGATAATTTTACAGGTTCTCCAACGCTAGTCCGGTCTAATTTGACAACCAAAAGTTTTAAACTGACAACTGTAAGAATAAGACAACTAAGTTTTATACTATGAATTTATATCTAAGCTTTTTCGCAAATTTATAAATAAAAAAGCAATTTTAGTACGTACTTTCGACAATAATAAAACTAAAATCATTAGGTACCGCAACTCGCTCCAAGATGAAAATTATTTGGAAACCAAGTAAATCGCTGAAATATCAGAATAATTCATAAGTTTTTATTGACGACTTATTAACATTGACAGGACAAAAACCTGTCAAAACATAGCTGATCAACTATAAGATCTTAATTTAAACCCGTACTAAATCTTAAACCTTCTTAGTGAATCTGAACGTTGTTTTTAATTAGCTAATTCCATTTTATTTATTTTTCTTTAAGTATTCTTTAAGTATTTTTCATTTTAAATGTCCTCAAACAAATTCTTGTAAAATAAAAACCGAGTTAACATTTTCTGCCTCAAAAATTTTTGCTAATTCCATGTTCACGCTTGAGATAATTGTCACAATTATTTGTAAAATAATAAAGATAAGGGAATCAAGTCAAAGGTCTTATAGTCAAGTTTTACAATATGAAAAACTTGTTAATTTAATATTGGTGCCTTCTTGCCTTGCTTGTTATTATCTACATTCGTTTTAATCTATAAAATGCAAAAATTAAAATTCGTTTAAGTAGTGTTTATTGACACGGAAACTTAGGAAGAATTAGTGCACACTTTGCTCATCGTCCACATATTCCAACAAGTCGGCGCACTTGACCGATTTTTCCACGTCTTCGGCGTTTTGTCGTCACCCCTCCACTTGCTCACCTACATATATCTGTCTTTATCCTGCAGACACTGCTGATTGCCGAGGTTTTGTGTAATTTACAATCAGAGACAAAAAATGTCGGCTTTTAATGAGCGAATTTGGTTAAAAGTCATTCGGCATAGTTTCCACTATCACGTTTATTAGAGTCTCATAATATAACGTTTAATTTGTCAAGGAAATAGAAAATTTTATGATACAATGTTGCTCTGACATTTCTTTAAGTAGTAATAAAAGAACTCTGTAATTCGCGGGAGAATTTTACAGAAAATTTGGATCAATCCAATCCCGAATGAAAAGCAATCTTATTTATTACCCCATAATCATATTTTTATTTCCACCACATCAAGAAAATGTAATAAACAAATAACTTTACCGAACTATCAGGAAACTTTTAATATTTTATTCGGAAATTCGTAACTTTCCTATCTCGCAAGGAAACCGGAAGTAAACTATATAAGATAGTTTTGATTAAAATTTTTTCGTGTGAGGATTCTTTTTAAAAACATCCGCTTTATATTTTTCTGCAAACCGGAGAAGATGGTATTTATCATTCTTATTCTTTAATTTTTTTTGAAATAGAAGTACCTATTAGCATTAAGTTTAATTAATTATAGTTAATCTTACACCAATTTTTCCATTGACCCATTTTTCCTTTTTTTTGAGTCGCTTGCGCTCAAAAAAGCATTTTTTTTAGCAAACCAGTATAGATTCGATTCGATATATCAGGTTTATCACCTTTATCTGATTAGATAATATTTGTTTTCTTATAATTTCATGTTTCCTTCATGGCCCATTATTAGTCCCGTCATAAGCCTTGGTTGGCGTCTAACGAGTTTCAGGAGTTAAATGCAATGTCTCGGTGAACGAATTCAGCACAGAGTTGCTTGGTAATCAGTAAGACTGATGTACTTTAATCTACCTAGCCAAACTGTAGCGAATCAGGTTTTTTGGTATCATAAAACCGGCTTGAGGCCTTTGAACGTTCCTGTTTCTTATTCTTTACCCCAAGAAATGAAGAAAAAGTGATGAGGGTGACTCGAACAAAATTTATAGTATAGTTTTCTTCGCATATAATAGTCTTAAGGTTCCGTTGGATTTTTACGTCTTAAAAGCATAATATACGAAGTGAAAGATAAGGTCTTAAAACTTCGTCTTGCTCACGTTTATGTTTTAGTTACCATTTATAACTTTATCTCATATATCACTCATGCAAGTGTGACTCGATTGTAGTAGGCTACGAAAGCAGCCTCAGATCAATTTGATGACATGTTAGTACTTTACGGCTGCGGGAGTGTCATTAACCTTTCACCCTATTCCTCATCCCCTGAATAAGTACCCAACAAAAATATTTCAAAATCGTTAGCGTCGAAATCCAGTGGATGAGGTAAGGATCCACAAAATTCCACCTATGACAGTTTCTTGTCAACGACCTCTAAGGCGTACCGTAATAGTGTAGAATTAGCGTGATGTTAATGGTTTTTGGGGTTTCTAATGAGGTCGAGGAACGACTACCCAGCATACATTAACAAAATATAATAATTGTCCATATTGTGCCTTTCTAATACTCACATATAAAAAATATTTATATCTCTTACTTAGAGCTCTGCGCTGTCCTTTCTATATTTTCTCATCCCATCGCCAAAGAAATATTCATAAATCATCGACGTTTATCATTGAATGTGATAATAAAGGAAAAAAGCTGTCACCGTTCAATTTCTTAGACTTTTTCAATTTCATAAAGGTAATGGGATATTTTTCCCAGAGAAACCCAATAGCGATGAAATTTAGTGTTCCTAAAATTACACCCACTGAGATAATAATATCTTACAAGGAGCTTTCCCTTTTTATGTTGGTAATATTTTTTATTTGTTTCATTTTATTTGTGCTAATAAAATAATGTATTACAAGATATAAAAAATGAGAAAAAAACAACAAAAATAAAACATCAATCGTTAAACCAAGATATATTATCTAACCAAACACTTATTATAGCCTCCGCCTTAGAATAATCATTCAATTTTAAATTTTCAGATTTTCAACGAACCTGAGGCGCTCATTTACAGGTTATTGCCCTAATCTTAGAAATACTAATAAAAGGTCAAAATTCTATTCTACTTCGAGTGCTAAATCCACCTAAAGAGGTCATTAAAACACAAAAGAATGCGCGGTCATTTATCTTTTTAAATTATCCTGCTTTTTCGCCCCAAGAAAATTGAATAAACCTTATAACAGAACAAAGTCAGTTTTAGCGAAAATTATTTTTAAAAATCTTAAACCATACCACAAAGGGTCTAGCCGGTTAACTATATGAAAAGTGCCCCAACGTCGGTTTCGAGGTTCTTACCTCGTAAATTATTGTTCTTCGACAGAAACATTTTTACACCAAATTTCAAACCCCTCCTCTCAGTAATGAGGGAGATATGGGGGTGGCAACCCTTAATTTAAAAATTCATTATCTTTAAAACTATTTGAGATATCTCAATGAAATTTTAACGGTGCATAGATATTTATAAGGGTTATATAATATAATTTTTTCAGATTTTTATCTCATTAATAAATGGTAAAAAAGAAGATGTTTAATTTTTAGGGGTGGTTTATCATACTTACCCCCGGAGTGACACCAACTAAAAAAATTTAGTATAATCGTCTATTCTCTAGTAATAACATAAAAAAATTACACAAAGCTCGAATAGGTGGAACATGTTGGAACCTCTAGCTTTATTTATCCATTTATTTATTTATTTATTTATTAACAAAAACTATATGAAAAGTGCCCCAACTTCGTTTCCATGTTCTGACCTCGTAAATTATTGTTGTTTGACAGAAACATTTTTACACAAAAGTTCAAACCCCTCCTCTCAGTACTGAGGGAGATACATGGGTAGCAACCCTTAAATTAAAAATTCATTATCTTTAAAACTATTTGAGATATCTCAATGAAATTTTAACGGTGCGTAGTTATTTATAAGGTGGATATAATATAATTTTTTCAGATTTTTATCTCATTAATAAATGGTAAAAAACAAGATGTTTAATATTTAGGGGTGGTTTATCATACTTACCCCCGGAGTGACACCAACTAAAAAAATTTAGTATAATCGTCTATTCTCTAGTAATAACATAAAAAAAATACACAAAGCTCGAATAGGTGGAACATTGTTAAAAAAATAAAACTCTACGTTACTGTTATGATATGATTCTCGTTACGTATACAAAAGGTTTTTTTCTCAATATGTCTTTGTTTCAGATTTGTCTATAGGCTGTTTTACGCTTTGATTATAAGTTAGTCCCGATTCCTTCATTTGTACGACTTATACTTACATTAATTCGTCAAAATATATGCTTCCTTTTATATCTCACATTGATTTTTATTTTTTTAAACAATGTTCCACCTATTCGAGCTTTGTGTAATTTTTTTATGTTATTACTAGAGAATAGACGATTATACTAAATTTTTTTAGTTGGTGTCACTCCGGGGGTAAGTATGATAAATCACTCCTAAAAATTAAACATCTTATTTTTTACCATTTATTAATGAGATAAAAATCTGAAAAAATTATATTATATCCACCTTATAAATAACTATGCACCGTTAAAATTTCATTGAGGTATCTTAAATAGTTCTAAAGATAATGAATTTTTAAGTTAAGGGTTGCCACCCCCATATCTCCCTCATTACTGAGAGGAGGGGTTTGAAATTTGGTGTAAAAATGTTTCTGTCGAAGAACAATAATTCACGAGGTAAGAACATCGAAACCGACGTTGGGGCACTTTTCATATAGTTAACCGGCTAGACCCTTTATTTTTATTAGGCATTTACGGCCAGATTCACTATGGCTCTCGATCTAATTTAATTTATTTCTGAGTTCTACGCAAATTTCTACAGGAAAGGGCAATTTAAACTAAATTCATATTATCAACAAATACAAAGATAAAAATTATTTGGCAACCAAGTAATTGGTAGAAATGCAACATAATTTTTCAAGGGTGATTCTTTTATTTTGACAAACTGTGTATCTCGATGCAAGAAAATTTGATTCCGCCATGGCTTTTACCGCTACCTAGAATGAGTTTTTGGTTTCATAACACTATCCCGACACCTTTAATCTTGGAATTTTAACACTTTTTTATTAATATTGATATAACTTAAATGACCTTTAATGGGAAAAACAATATTTTTACTCTGAAATTACTTTATTATTAAAAAATCATGATTTTCATAAACTATTTTGCGGTTTTGCAACATATTTGAGATTAAAATCGTTTATAAATGGAAATAAATAATAATATTGTAATATTATTTTCTATTACATTGCTTGCGGAGCGTTTGCTCAGGTTTGCTCAGTTTCATGGATACCGGTATTTATTCAGATTTGTACGTTGAAATTCTTAATAATCCTTTAGATTTCCTCTTAACTTGTTTCAAGCCGCAATGCTGTGATATCAAGCACAGAATATCTATAGGAAACTCAGTCAACTTTGGCAACACCGCATACAACTGACATTTTATTATGCAATTTTTCAAATTTCAGTACAAAAATACCATATGGAATACTTATTTTTCGATGACGTATGAAAATTTTTGTAATTCGGGTGTCCGGAAAACGTTCCAGACCCTGGGTTTTTGTTCTAAATAATGCACGAGAGCGGTATCTTCTTGTGTGGTAGCCCTTGGTTTTCCCGTTGACTTTTCATTATCTGATGTTCCATGCGTCTCACCATCGATGTTTTATTTTCTGAACTGTGTTTTTATTTACAGTTACAATAACTTGAGCCTTTTGAACGGTGTTCAGCTGTGGCATTCCATTTTTTTTTTCACAAAATTTGCATGTACAAGAATAAGTTGACACAAAACAAGTGATGTTGACAATGCCTCAGTCATTGTCAGCTAGACATCTGGTGACAATTTCGAAAACCGGTTTACACTGTACTAAAACATATGTGTTATAGATTAATGAACACAACTGTACAAGAATGAGCTTCATAAGCTTTCTCACTAATCGGCGCATATAATATGTCATGATGGACATTCCCTCATCTAACTTCCATTCTATCAATGCTGGCGTATCCCAAAGTTTAATCCTGGCACAACCCTATTTCTTCTTAACATTAATAACCTGGTCTCATCAACTACCAATCCCATCCACAGTTACGCTTTAGTACTGTTTACTCCAACATTCATTTTTCCAAACAAGTCTTAGATAATAGACGCAGCTCTATTAGGGGCAGCTAGGGGTGAGGTGGTTAAATGTTAAATTTAATATGTATTGATTTTAAACTTCATTTTTGATGTCTAAATTGACGTGTTTTCTGTTCAAACCGCATATACAATATCAAGTGTTACTGAACGTGACTAGTTTTTAAATGAAATCCCTGTATATAGAAGATATTTATTTCCAGTAAACCTGGAAGGGGGGGGGGGGGTCTCCCGCCCGCCTAAGAAAACAAGTATTACAACTGTCTCCAGTGGCGAACCCGTGGTGGGGGGGTTGGGGCTGCACCCCACCACGGGTTCGCCACTGGAGACAGTTGTAATACTTGTCTTCCGCCATCCTAGACACATAAAAATTTAAAAAGTGCACTACTAATGGAAAAAATCCACCTAATTGTACTATTCAGCCCCCCCCCCCCCTCCCCAAGACAAAATCCTGGGTGCGCCACTGACTGTCTCTAACATTTACCCTAATGTCCATATAACTTAAAAGAACCTCCTTACAAGATCTGTTCGAGACACCAGTTACCCGGAGGTATAACACTTCTGACAAAGCAATTATAATTTAGAATTTCGAACTCCGGAAAACAGAAATAACATCTGATATTAACTTCCTTATAACGGCAATGCGACCTCGGAGAGCAAATCCGAACTTGAATCAATATTGATTAAGAAACTTAAGCTATTACTAAATATTAGCCAACTCTAATCATTATTATTAAATGTTCTCTTGGACAACAAAGTTTTGAGTTTAATGGTCTTGAGTAAATTACTTTTTAGTTTCTTTATATCTACAATGTTGAATAATTTTTATGTTCTATGTTCTTAAGATTTTACTATACTGTTATACTAAAATTTGCCGTTTCACTTGATATTTAACATAAAATGAAGTGATATTAATTAACTTTGATATAGTGACAATTATAATGGCAATACGACCTTGAAGAGGCCATCCAAATTTAAACCAATTTAAGAAACAAGCTATTGCCAAATATTGGTCAACTGTCAACTCTAATTATTTTAAATGTTTTCTTGGACAACAAAGATTTGAGTTTAATGGTCGTGAAATAAATTATTTTTAGTGCCTAAAATACTGGATAATTTTTCTATTCTATTGTTTTTTTTTTAAGATTTTATCAAATGTTATACCAGGATTCGACAGTCTGCTTTATATCTGACAGAAAGACAAATGATATTAATCAGCTGATATACTTGACTTAAAAATTTTTCAATTTCCTAAATTCTAATTTTATATTATATTTATCGAGATATTTATTTTGTTCCAAAGTCTGCTAAAAAATATAAAAAATATTGCAGTGACTTTTTTATCGAACGAGAAAAAGACAAGTATGAACTTAATGACATATGATCTGCCATGTATCTTGGGAAATAAGTCTAATTTGACAATTAAATGTTTAAACTGACAAGTGTAAGAATAGGTCATCTAAATTTTATACTATGAATTAATTTCTCCGCCTTTTTGCAAATTTAAAAGGCAAGGGGCAATTTAAGTATGTATTTTCCACAATAACTGGACAAAATTCATGTTAGCAACAAATTCCAAGATAAAAATCATTTGAAATTTAGTCAATTGCTGAAATATTAGAATACATTAAGTCTAAGGCTAGGTTTATCCAGCTGCTTAATCTTTAGTTTCTAACAGGAAATATGCATATAACCAAAATAAATCTGAAATATTTTTTTTATATACTCTACATAAATTAAATGTTTATGGCGGTTACTGTTATCCATTTATTTTGGTCTTTCTTAACAAAAAAAAAAGAATTTTCTACTGCAAATTTTCGCGCGAATTCCGAAACTTGTAAAACGTAATCCCATTGGCTGTGTCGTCAAGAGTGTTTTTATGACTCATAATGAGTACATGGCAAATTCCAGTGTTGTAGGGTTATCGAAAAGTCAATAAAAATGGCAATGCGTAACTTATCCAATGAAATATCCCTGCACTTAAAGTAGAAAGTTCCTAAAATCTTATTTATGTATATTTCAAGCCGAAATTGGTCGGGGAACCTTTACACCCTTACAACAAAAACTGGCTTTTTTGATAAATTTTGACACCTCATTTCTTAATAATTTCGAGTAAATAAACTGCAATTCTTTATTTTCATGGCAATCTTCGAAAATTCAAAAATGCATGCCCACCATGCAAATAAACCTATTTATTTATAACTTTAACGAAAAAATAAGCGATTTAGTGTTAAAAAATTGGAAGAAAATTAGATAGGAAAATACAGAGTGATTCAAATCTACCGATGTCGAGGGCAAAAAAGTCTAAAAAATCGAAATTTAATCGGCGATTGCTCCCTTTCTATAAAGAATGAAGAAACTAAAAAATATGGATATCACGTATTTCAACGGCGCGATGGCGTATATGAGATTTTAATTTGAACCATTTAGACTCCACAAAAAATTCAAAATCGTGAAATATTTGGGTCAAAAATCAAAATCTTCAATTTTTCCCAAATATGTATATCCATGTTCCAGTGACTTTAGGTTTAGGTAAATGTATTGCAACAAGAAAGTATTTAAGATTTTAAAGTTTCACTTATTAATCCGTTTTTCGATCCAACGTTTTGTTTTCGAGTTATTAGGTACTACAGAGGGGTCTGGAAATGTCATTTTTCAACCTAAAAAAAATTCAAAAGAATTACTTGCCGTTTTCCGATCATCAGCTCCAGGTCCTCTACAAACTCCGAAAATTTACATCGATTTAATTCGCTTTCGCGATCTGTACCCTATTTCAACGGAAATCGTGGAAATTTCGACTTTTAATACCTCCGGAACCAAACATCCTGTAAAACTGAATTTTTTACCAAAGCTAGTTGCACTATTTCTCTATCAACACAAAAAATTCGATTGTTTCCCCTCTGACTGTTTCCGAGAACAACAAACCTGTTCGACTTTTGGTTAAGCTTTACGTTAATATGTAAATTGACACTTATTTTTTCTGATCTCCTGCCGTCATTATGCACTAACGACAAATGACTGCTTTTTAAATTGTAATAAATAATTATACCGAAAAATAAACATTTTTGTAGCTACATTGTCCTAGTAGTTTTCTTCAAAATATTTTTTTTTGGTTTGTAATGACTTCCTTAAACGATGTATGCAATAAAAAAAATCTGTGAATATTCCTTATTCTGTGTGCATATTTGTTAAGTCATAGCTTCTTAATAGTTAGTAAGTAGCGTTATACAATTCCTGTATTTCTAATTTCTATTACCTCAAAATGAATACTCTGCTAAGGTTATTATAACCTACTTTTTTTTTAAATTATCCTTTTATAAAATTTAAAAGCCGAAAAACATCGTTTTAATAGTAGTATTCCTTTCACAGCGAAGTAGAGCTCCGGAGCAGTTCTGAGGCGTGACACGCGTGATGCTTTCATTGTATTTGTTGCTCTTGGGTTACTCAAACTCGATCGCCCTGCCCCGTCATGGCTCACCTCGCGTGATGGTGCATAAATCCCTTTTATAGGTTAGGATAATTTAGTTGTTGATATTTTGTTGCAAAAATTGTAAAAATAGTCACAATATAGTGACTTAATTATGGAAAACTTGAAAATTAAAGAATATATTTTGAAAACTTCCTTAGACCTAAACATTTACATGCAATCAGGAGCGGATATAGAAATTTTAAAGTTGTATATCTCTGTTGCTACTTATGGGAGCCATGCCAAGTTCAGACGATGTAATAGTGAGCCTTCTAGTAGGCTCACTATTAAAACCCCTTAACTTGGCATGGGTCCCGTAAGTAGCAACAGAGCTACATAACTTTAAAATTTCTATATCCGCCCCTGCATGTAATATAAATCTTTCTTACATCTTGATAATGTAGAAGAAAAATAAGCAGAATTCAAAACATGCGAAAGAACTTCTTTCTTCAAAAACATGTTCTTGAACTAAAATTAAAAAACAAAAAGCAAAAAACAGTTTGGTTGGTGGTTTCATTCATCTAACCCATCGATGGTTCCATCCATCCAACCCATGTAGGTCCCTTTAGATGAGTTAAGATAATTTCTTGTTTTGACAAACCGCCATTTAGAATCTGTACGCTCGGTGTTTTTAACTGGAGTAGTGGAGTAGATTTAACTGCGCTATATTTTGCAGTTACTAACACGGGGGCGATCTATTTGAGCGTCCAGGTGTATTTACCAAACGGAAAATTATGCGGAAGAACAAACAATGCAGATAGATTGACAATAAACCGAACGCAGTAAAAAACGCACTTACCGGATTGAAATTAGTGACATAAACCAGGATACACCATACTGCATGGAATAAAAAACGAGCTTTAAACTAAAAACTTCCATAATCACAGTTTTAAGGAAAAAGGAGTATCGGATTTGAATATTAAATTCGGAACAACCTACGTAAATCTCTTGTTATGGTAATTATGCCCGGATTGCCCGAAACGATATAACCAGAAGCTCTTTCTTATTAAAATGGACAGCAAAAAAACTTTGTAGTTAAATATCTCGAGGCAATAAATCTCTTCCTGAATAAGCGAAGAGCTGTCGATGAAAGATTTATTGGGCCGTTATTCGTGTGTGCTCTGGTTCAAGTCGTATAATCGTATTTTGAGGTCCACGAAGCTTTCTAATTAAAAATGTTATAATTTTCCTCAAGTGGCCCTGGCTGGTACCCAAGAAAACAGTAGCGGTTGCTGCAACAATGATTGGAATTGTTTGTGTTTATATTAAAATTAAAATCCCTTAATTGAAT
The DNA here is from genome assembly GCA_963971165.1 of Philopedon plagiatum. Lineage (NCBI taxonomy): Eukaryota > Metazoa > Arthropoda > Insecta > Coleoptera > Curculionidae > Philopedon > Philopedon plagiatum. The sequence continues at coordinate 27,296,150 of OZ020191.1, read as the reverse complement.
TGACCCTGTCCGGTGTTAATTTGCTTTGTTAATCTTGCGCTTCTTCTACTTGCTTATCAATAGGTCTTCTATTTTATTAATTTAGTTTTCTTTTTATTGGTTTTCATCTTGCACTCAGACACTACTGCATCTGTCTAATCATGTTTAAATTACGAACTCGTTTCTTTTTATTTAGAGTGGTCCAAAAGGTATTGCAACGGAAAAAAAATTTTTATCCGACTGTTTAAAAAAATAGGTCAAGTGCAAGCTATACTTGCACAATTAGTGTTCCGTGCCATCAGTCCCCCGCTTAACCTAAGCAAACCTCGGCCGCCCGATCTCCGTCTGTCTGCCGCGCAACCAGCCGCCGACGGCACCAACGCCGTATCACATCGCGTATGCGCGGAGCTGAGTGGGCCAAATTAAAAATTTTGAAAAATGTGTAAGGGCAAAAGTTGTTCCTTACGTCATGAGAAATATTTTCTGTCGAAAAAATTTATCTCTAAAACCAATGGTTCAGCAGTTATAAGGAAATAAACAATTAAATTGTTTATAACAATTGACCGCGCTAGAATTTTTCAATCCTAATAATTTTCGCTCAGTATACAGTATACACCTAGTTCTCAATATTCATGATTTTTTTCAGATTTTTCTGAGCGGTCCTCAATGCAATAAAAAATACATAATATATATTGTTAAATTCGTGCTTCAATAAGCTTTCATTTGACACCCACACGATGCCTTTGAAATTTTTTTTCCATTGCCCAATTTACCCCCCGAAGTTAACCCCCAGAAGGAAAATTTAACTTTTTATACTTCAAGTCTATAATTGGACCACGACACTCTATCTCTGTGCCGAATTTCAAATTTTTACGTCGAATAATTTTAGAGAAAATCGCCTGCGACAGACAGACCGACGGATAAGTGTTCGGTTCCACGGAACACTAAAAACATCATTTTCATGCAATTTTTGAGATAATATTGGTTCCTATTTACGGGTAATGAATAATGATTTATTATTCACGGTCTGTGGCCAATCTCAACAAAGAATTTTTATTATTCACGGTTTTCTAAACCAATTAGGAAGTCACTTTGATACAGTTTCTAAAACACCAAAGCAAGCTTCTGAAAACAATTGCCAAATCATTGTGTCAAAAGTATACTGTTTACCTAAATTTTAACAAGTCAATATTTTTTTATATTTAAAGGTTGGTACATACATAATTTATAAAAATTGTAATAATTTAATTTTTAATAAAATATTCGTAGCAAAAGTATAGTATTCTACTCGCGGTAAAGACTATTATTTGCTATCATTACCGCCCATGAATAATATTATTATTAATGACTTTATCGAAATATAAGTAGGTAAAACAGAAAGTTGTTATCTACATGCATACGTAAAAATTACTCGTTATCCTAAAAAGTCAAAAAGCATACAGGGACAAAATAAAGATTTTAAAATCACTCAAAAGTACCATTATTTTAAAAAATATGTGGCTCCCTACCTTAATTTCTTTTCATATTTTTTGAGCATTATTGAATTTTTTTAAAACCTATTTTAGGATTTCCTAAATTTCGTCCTTAGAAAGGGGTACTTACTGTTGAGAAATAAACGTAGATCTATGTACTTTACCACTTTTTTTATTATTCAAAAATGGTTTCTATTCGTTGCAAGAACAATTATTATTAAAATCTACGAAAGACAATTTTTGTTTTCGTTTATAAAGTACTAGCTTTCACCCGTGACCTCGTCCGCGGTATAACAATTTTACTCCATTGCAAACTTTGAACCCCCATTTCACCCCCTTAGGGGCTGATTTATTAAAAACTATAAAACCCGTGTTTAAACAAATACGTTTAGATTCATTAAGAAGGTTTAGGATTTAGTACTGGTCTAAATTAAGATCTTCTAGTTGATCAGTTATTGTTAATAAGTCGTCATTAAAACTTATAAAATATTCCGATATTTCAGCGATTTGCTTGGTTTACAAATGATTTTCATCTTGGAACAGGTTGCTAGAATGAGTTTAGTTCAATTATTGTCGAAAGTATGTACTAAAATTGCCCTTTTCTTTATAAATTTGCGAAAAAACTCAGAAACAAATTCATAGTATAAAACTTAGTTGTCTTATTCTTACACTTGTCTGTTTAAAACTGTTGGTTGTCACATTAGACCGGACTAGCGTCGGCGAATCTAACCGTTATTTCTTAGAGTACTTCTATGAAGTTTCAGGTTAATAGGACCATCTAATATTTCTCCTCCATACAAAGTTTGAACCTCTATTTCAACCCCTTAGGGGTTGAATTTTGAAAAATCCTTCCTTAGTAGATGCCTACGATATGTAAGAAACCTCTGTGCAAAATTTCAAGTTTTCTCAAATTTCAATCCAAGATTGTACGTAATGCTAACTTTGTAATTAGTCTGTGGAAAATTCAGTATATTTAGTAAATTTGTTTATATTTCTTTCTTTTATTTCAGAAAGCACATTCTCAGTCAAACTTGCCAAGGGTTCTAGAGGATTAGGCCTTAGCGTTACAGGTGGCATTGACAGTGCCGGATCTTGGCCTGGACTAGTCAGAATTAAAAGACTGTTTCCCCACCAACCTGCTTCTGCTTGTGGCTTCCTTAATGTTGGAGACTTGTTATTAGAAGCTAATGGAGTACCGTTAACGGGCCTAACCAATTACGTAAGTCAAGTTTTACTTGTTTTTCAAATAACTATAAAGAGAATATATCCAAACGGGGAGACACACCATTTCTCCCAATATAAAAACTTAATTTAGGTAAAAAATTCTTGACCATTCAGAGAGTTAACATAGGTTTCGCTGGCTCTTTTTAGATAAATTAAATAAAAATATCACACCAAGAGTATACTAAGAACTGAGGAAAGTAAGACACCATGAATAAATTAATTTTAATAATTTTTTATCCTTCGAAATTAAACACTCTAGCTCTAGCACTGGCTCATAACATAGACAGTTTGTTTGACTTAAACACTACTTGCAGCATTATCAAATACTAATTAAAATATGAGGTTTCTTAAAATATTTATCATATATCATATACTTTTAGAAAATAATAAAATAAAGAATTATTAATTTGTGATTCTGCTTTCAATGATAATTCAATAAGATATCTACAACCCTGGTATTAAAGTATTTTTTTATTATAAAACAAAAAAACAGAAGTCTTCGTATTTTGGATACCCCCAAATGACAAAATGGCAACCTTTTTTCCGCCAAAGTAGATTTTCTTCTAAAATAAACATCATCGTAATACAGTACGTCTGCCGATGGGATTTAGAAGAGGACAAATGGACCAAGTTTTGCAAGATACGTAAGAAGGTCACTTCCAATAAAAGTTTTTGCTTTTAAAATAAATAATATTCATGTTATGAAAAAAAAAACTACGAATACATTATTTTGCTTAAGAGTAAACATACTTTGTTGATCATTTTCTACCAAAAAAACAAATATTAAAAGTGACGAGTTTTATCACATTATTTTGTTATAGTTCCAACTATTCTCTCTCATACCTTTAACCAGAGTACTAGTTTATACATAATAAATAATGATTCCTATGGACTTATTTGCCAATGTCTTTATTAAATGAAGCCATTATTTTTTAAAATAGTTCTTATCAAAATGCTAACTACGGAAGAAAGGGTTTTTATAGTCCAGTGTTATGGGTATGGCCAAGTATCATACCGCTACATCATGGAACAATTTAGCGTGAAATTTGTAGATATCCCAATAACTGAAATGACAATTTACAACACAATAAAATAGTTCCAAAGAACTGGTTCGGTTTTGAATCTCAAGAAGAAGACGAAGAAGAAGAAGAAAAAGTAAAAGAAAAAGAAAAAGAGAAAGAGAAAGAGAAAGAGAAAGAAAAAGAAATATGGCTAAAACGGTGCTACCATGGTTTTAGTTCTTCAGTTTGTTAGAGAAACTCCTGTGATGTTCCTGAGAAATCGTGCTAAACATCTTCTAGAAGTTGTAAACAAAAACTCATATTCAGATGATCTTAAAAAAAAATTACATATTTCCGTTCATACTCCACTTTAACCAAACTAAACCGAATATGGCGGACGCCATAAGATGGCGGATTGCCTTTTTTTCACAACCCCCTTGACGTGGGTATCAAATGAAAGGGTTTGACGAGTAGAATATGATAACCTGTGTGACGTCATTCTAAATCCAATATGGCGGATGCCACTGGATATGGGTATGAAATGAAAGTGTTTGACGAGTAGAATACGATAAGCTATGTAACGTCATTCTAAACTCCTTATAGCGGACGCCACCTGATGGCGGATTGCCTTTTTCTTTACAATCCCCTTGATATGAGTATCACATGAAAGGGTTTGACTAGTAGAATACGATAACAGGTAAAATGTCTTCTAATAATGATGCATTATCAGAAATGCATAGGTTAAGACGTCACTAAAAATTTAAAAATAAAATCTAACGTAAAAAGTACTTTTTAAAATCAAGCTCTAATTATTAGGTGTACTAAAACGAAACAAATAAATATAGTTTTTCATTGTGGCGATGCTGAATGCTATTTATAAGTGGACGTCGTTCGCGTAGGTAGAACCTAATAAAAGTAGTATCAAAGTTATCACTAAAACAGATATAATATGTTAAATTAGTTGTCTTAAAAGCTTGTCGAGTGAATAATAATAATAATAATAATAATAATAATAATAATAATAATCGACTTTATTAGAGACACAAATAGCAGTTACAATAAGATGGTGGTTAGAAAAAACAAATTTAAGGGCGAGGTTTAGCTAAGACCAGAACGGAAACAGCTATTCTTACACCTAACCCTTCTTTAACTTAAATAAGTATACAATATTGCCAGAAAAGGGCTGGCTAACATAAGCAAAACACACATAAAATAATCAAAAGGTAAGCAACCCAAAGCTAGCCAGCATCTTAAAAAAAAAAATGCACAATAATTCTTAAATCTACTGTGAAGACAACAACACATATTTTAATTTTCTCTTAAAGGTATTAATACTTAAGTTATTAGGGCAAAAAGGTAGACCATTATATAAGCTTGCAGAACAGTAGGAAAAACATTTCTGAAACATAGCCGTCCGATGTCGAGGAATATGATATAAGGAGCGCGATCTAACATTAACCGAGTGATAGTCAAGTCGCCTAGACATTTTCCTATAGAGGTAGGGTGGACTTTTAGTAATTATGATTCGATGCACAAAGGTAAGAAAAAGAAGTTTAGCACGGTTCTGCATATTAAGCCAGTTAGTTGAGATATATATATAGAATAGGAAATATGTACATACTTAGGTACTTATAATTTCTGCCAAACAAAATATTAATTCCTGTATGAACTTTTCGCGGGCGACAAGCTTTTAAGACAATAAATTTAACATAATATATCTGTTCCAGTGATAACTTTGATACTACTTTTATAAGGCTCTACCTACGCGAAAAACGTTCACTTATAAATAGCATTCAGCATTGCCACAATGAAAAAGTATACTTTTTTTTTCATTTTAGTACATAATAAAAGCTTGTTCTTAAAAAAATATTTTTTACATTAGATTTTATTAATATTTAAGTTTTTTAATGAAATCTTGACCTTCACCTCCGTATTTAATTTGAAACATATTTCTTGTTTGTTCTTTTGGTAGAAAATGATAAACAAGGTATGTTTACTCTTACGCAAAATAACGTTTTCGTATTTTTTAACGTTTATCGTATTAAAAAGTTAAATCTTCCATAACGTGAATCTTATTTATTTTACAGGCAAAGACTTTTATTAGGAGTGACATTTTTACGTATCTTGCAAAATTTGGTACATTTGTCCTCTTCTTAACCCCATCCGCGGACATACTGTATAGTATACATATATTTATTGACGGTCTGTCTTATGATATCACCGTCTCGTAGATGATGTTTTGTCTTCTTACAAGTGCTCTTAAGGACCCAGTATTTTGTGTTAAACACTGATGGTTCTTCAACATTTTTTCAATAAGAATAAAAAGATTGTGTAAAACTTTGTTGCTATTTTAAAGAGCAAATATTGTTCAATCGCAAAGTTCTCGGTATTTTTGATTTTTAGGCCATATGTCAGTTTGCCAAGGGTATTTAAAAAAACTGATTGTGTGCTTTTATTTTATCTTTTTCTAGTGGCAGAGTGGCAGAAGATAAAGGGTGCTTTTTCTAATAAACTAGGTCTATTTTTTAAAATTGTAGCAACTATTTACATAATCTTAAAAAAAACACAAGTACCTACTCCTCAGTTTTAATTAGTAAACTTATAAGGATTGGTTTTTATTACATTCTGCGTAAATGAAACGAAAATTCATTATAGAACTAAATTTTCTGTTATAACTTCATATTTTGGAAATTAAAATACAGAAACTCATTTCATCTTAAAATTTAATCAAATCAGAAATTACATTAATTTTAACTAACTCGGGGATAGAGGGTTACTTTACACTCAGTGTGCTGAATTACATAGTATATGAAACCTGCGACTTAGAGAAAGGGTTTTGAGGGTACAAAGAAAGCACGCTTGAGAAGTCTTAACCTTGAATTAAGGATTTAGATCTCTATTTGCTTCATGTCTATGTATAGGACCACCTTTCATATGAGTAGGTAAACCTTGTTAGAAAGCTCATTTTATTGACTTCCTGTTTTATCAAAAAAAGTTTAGTGTCCGTACATATGCAGCAAATCTGAATTTATGTAGTATGAGTAAAGGATTTAAAATTTTATTAGGATAAATCGGAACTTAATCGAACTTGTCAAAAATCAAAACATTTTCGGAACAAACTTATTTAAATAATACGTTTAAAGCTTGTTTCAAGCTCTTTCGTTGCCTTTTGATGAAATTCTAAGCACCTTGATAAATGTAAAAATAAATATTTCAATACAACTAAGTTTAATACTATGAATTTGTATTGGAGTTATTTCGCAAATTTATAAAGAAAAGTGAAATTTCAGTAAGTACTTGCTACAATAATAGAACCCAGTTCATTCTAGTAACACGTTCCAAGATGAAAATCACTTAAAAACCAAGCAAATAGCTGAAAGGTTAGAATATCTCATAAGTTCTTAATGACGACTTATTAACAATGACAGAACAAAAACCTGTCAAAACCTAACTGATCAACTAGAAGATCTTAATTTAAACTAGTAATAATTTTAAACTTTTTAGTAAATCTGTACGATAAATTTTACTGACTGTAACAAATGATTGGTGCTTTTAGTTTTCAGGCCCCAAAATGTCCATTTTAAAAAAATTAAAGCGTCTTGAAAAGTTGATATTTACAATTTTTATTGCTTTTTCTGGCAAAGAATTCTAAAAATTTAGACCACAATCTAAAACTTTCCTAATGAAGATGTAAGTATATGAGGAAAGACCTTGTTCTTTTTCACATCAGCCTTAAGTTAAAATCACAATAGTGCGATTTTTAATTGTTTTTAAGGATTTTCTACCAGAATATGGCGACAACTGTTTCTTGTGTGTTATAGGAAATTACCAATGACGTAAACAAAAAAGGGACATAATGTTAAATCAATTCTTCTTTACCATAGCGACCGCAGTAAGATTTCTAGGCATCTAGAAGTATTAACCGAAGAAATCTAATGGCAACTAGCATACAAATTAAGAATAAAATTTCAAGTCCAGAAATACTACTGAAAATTGGAAATTTTGTTAGATTCCTGCTACCCGTTGCATACCAACATCAAAAGTATAAAACCAATGTTTAAAAAGTAATACTTTATACGGATTCGAATTTTGACAAAAATTTCAACATTACACTTAAAAGTTTTATACTATGAAATAATTTTTTTGACTTTTTGCAATTTTATAAAGAAAAGGGCACTCTGAGTATTTATTTTCCGCAATAATAGGACTAATTATTTAGCAATACGTTCCAAGATAAAAATCATTTGAAAACCAAGCAAACTGCTGAAATATTAGAATAATTCATAAAGTTTTAGTGACGACTTATTAACAGTTATAGGATAAAAACTTGTCAAAACCTAATCGATCAACTAGAAGATCTTAGTAAACTTCTAATCTTACTTTTCAGTGAATCCTGGAGTTATATAAATGGTTAGGACTCACTGGACCCTTTACATCTCACTCATCTAATAAATTTACTTTAGATACTTAACAGTAAGACCCCCGTATTTGAAACCTTTAAAAAATGTTAAAATTATTCTCTAGTCTGCGTATCCTTGACCACGAGTTAACCAAAATGTGTGGGATACTAAAAATTCATGGTACATTATTAAACCCGGCCTAAGTGGTTTACGTTTAACCTATTTTCGGCCCTTTATTTACTTTCCAACATCGTGTCCGTCCTGTAACTTGCCTGGGTATATCTGTTATGCATACGAAATTGAAACCCTAGAATAGTCAACCGCCGCAAAATAATTGAATTAGTTATGCAAACATTCACATCCATCCCTGTGTAAATTGGGGCTAAGAAGAATTAGAGGAGTAAGTGTAAATAGGCTTCGCTACATACATGGATGGCATGCAGAAATTACTTTGAGATTGATTGACATTTGTTATAATGACATAGAAACTTTTTATGTTACTAAAGCTTGTATTATTTAAGTTATGATTTTGACGACCGGTAGTAGAAATCAATTTCTCTGATGTCAAAATCATGACAGAAAAAGCAAATTATTTCTTGGGTAAATAATTTCCAAAAAATTCTATTCTACATGTTTATAGTAATTTTGAAAAGTTTACACCAGGTATATTATTGAGCAAAACATTTTTTTTTGGAATGTAAATTTATACTGATTGTCGACGCACTTTTATCCTGCAGTATTTGATTAGAAATGGCTTTCTTATTCTCCACTGTATTTTCAACATAACTCTCAGCGACTACTGTAGATTTCCATCCCCCATGTCGCTGAATGATGGATGTGTCGACAGCAGCGTCTGCCAATAAACCTGCCGAAGACCTTCGCATGCAGTATCCAGTGTTCAGGGTTCGATTATTTTAAATAGCTTGCGATTACATTTGGTATCTTTTCCATCGTATTTTTACCTACCGGCTGAATGGTACATTTTCCGTATAAAAAAGCGGCGCGCCGGTGATATTCCCGGTAAAAATCAAGCATATTTATATTTCCCTCAGTAGATGCGACTAACAAGGTCCTGGATGTCTTGGTATTTGGAAGTTTAACTACACTGAAAAAAAGAAATTATTTAGTCAAAACAATAATGCGCTGCAACAAATATTTATTTCCTATTGTCTCAACAAATATTTATTTAATAATTTGTCAAAAATTATTTGAATTCTGAATACGATATTTGTAGCACTGAAATAAACATTTTGTAGCACTGAAATAAATATTTATTTTGTTTAAATGTACTTATTATTCCTAAAAAGCTTGTGGGTTTTAATCAAAATACCCTTTTGTTTATAATGTATTCTGTATATTTTTGTTTTGGACATAAATTTGTTAAAGCCAAATATTGGTTTGTTTTGTTCAAATATGTATAAAAAATATACAAACAAAGGAGAAAAAATACTATTACCTTTATATTTTACCTATGTATTTCACAAAAAAAAAAACGGTAAATCGAACATGTGTCTTATTAGAAACAGAAGTAAATTATAGTACTCTTGACTGATGTTATTGTTATAGTAAAAAATCTTAGATATCTACAGGGGTATTTATCTGAACATAAACTATCAAAAACTGCCTTAACAGGTAAACGTGTTTGTAACATTATTACTCTGGTTAGGCACCGCCAGCATTTAATCCAAATCAGGAATTAAACGTGACTGGGGCGCCAAATATTTTTATAAATAATATTATAATAAAATATTTTTTTAAAATCGCATTATTTTAACTGTTCACCTTAATAAAAGTATTTACGCATTTTTGCTACTTTTTATTTATTTATTTAAAAATCTTTTCTCCAATTATTAGTTGGAGGGGCAACAATTATTGAATATTGATTCTTGGAGGGGTAGGAAACAACTTTAAATAGTATAAAATAAGAAGTTTGATGTGGCTAATGCTGACACTGTTTCTGCTTCATGAAAACGAGATTTTTGCAAATAATGTTTGTGTTCAAACCATGATGTATTTTGCTATAAAATCATAAAACTCACATAAGTAGTTTGCCAGATTAGGAATTTATTTTTTATGACAGTTCCGATAAATATTTTAAAGTAGACAACCAGAAATACTTGCACATACAAAGGCAGGCGGCTGTGATAAAATATTTAAACATATTATTTTTGTATTGGCAACATCGTTTTCATTTGTCTTTTACTAATGAACCTTTCGCCAACAATGATAGAGAGAAATCGGATTCCGTCGAGACTTTTATTCGGAAAGAAAAGAACATTGCGATGGCTAGTCTTTCAAAGTAGATATCCAGCGATACTTCCACAAGCGAAGAAGGTACGATAAAAATTTGAACATATTCTTTTTTAATTTTTCTTTTTCTAATGCACTTTTGCCAAAACGGATAGAAAGAAATCTGATTCCTTCGTGACTACCAGGAAAGAAAAGATGGCTATTGTGATTGCTAAAATATGGTCTGGTGTAAACTGTCCATGGAATTGACCAATAGGGTGAATTCTTGTTCACTTGTTGTTTCCGTCATCATTCTCAAATCAAATTGGATAGACTATAGACTACTTCAACAGAGGTCAAACCTACCCACCAGGCTTTACTTAAAAATGACGTGTGTGAACTTGTCCGAATCCGAAGGTAAACATTGCACCACCCTTCCCTGCCCTTCACGACACCTTGCGGCCGAGTTCCCACAAGCAGTTTTTGGTGTAATTTCGATTTAGTTAGTTTCGGGCCTAAAGCGAAAATTTCTTATTGTATTAAAATGTAAAATCAAGTTGAAACCAAAACTCAATTTTATTTTTTTTTTAATTTTTAGTTCTATTTAAAATAATGTAATAATGTCATTACTAAAATCTCACCTCGCACATTACTAGATGCAAGATTACTCCTCAGTATTTTAGTTTAAAAAAGTTTTATTAAGGCATAATTAATAGTTAGATGACTTACCTCTTTAAAAGAAGTATTACTAGTGTACCATTTTTTGAAAAAAAAATTGTTAAGCATCACTTTGACCGCCCAAGCAAACCCAAGCAAATCCAAGCAAATCCAAGCAAACAACCCACGAACTCGTATGTATCTCTTTTTAATGACTAATAAATAGTTAATCATTAAAAATAGTTGTCTAGTCTCATAACAATTAGATATATGACTCACCTTTCTATAACAGTAATACACAATATAGAGTGCTATGATATACAACTTTTTGAAAAAGTAACTTAACTGATAAGCCTGACTTTAAAAGAAAAACAACCCTATGGTTTTATCTGATCAATTACTCGTATTACGCGATTTCTTGATTAGTAGATTGTTTGCTTTGCATTTCTAGGAATGCATGAAAAAGAAAATCTACCGAAAGAATCTGTTAAAAAGAATAGCAACTGATTTAAAGTAGTAAACTAAAAATAAGCAAAAATTTAGAAGTCTAGAAAAAGAGGCAATAATACTGACCTAAGGATTATCTGTTGCCAAAAAATACAGCCATTTAGAATAGTTCAAATCAGAACGAATTCTACGAGATTTAGAATGGAAAAGTGTTATTTCATGTTTACCGATTTTGTTTGATTGGGTTTGATTGATTGGGATTGATTGACAGGAAAAATTTAAATATTTTAGTCGGCGAAAAAAAATACAACTTTATATTTAATGAAGTTTATCTCATTTAATCTGCAAAGAGTTAATTCATCATCATCATTATGCTCACTAGTTCAAAAAATCTATGTACAAACCAAACCATTTGTGGTTGTCATGAATCAAGTATTTATTGTTATATATTTTGAAATAATTTTTCTCGCTGTTATTTACTTACTGACCAGCACTGTAGAATTTTATTTTTGGTGACATTGAATTACCCTAGAACAAAATAATCAAGATCGTGCCAAATACGGAAATGTTGAAAAACAAGAACGGGAAAATGTGACGCAAAATTGATAATGGCGCAGATAACTGTTTCTTATTGGCGGAAAGGGAAGGATGTTTACGTCAGAATAGACGATAAAATAAAATATCTTTGTCGGACGTCCTCTTTTCTTTTAATTTTCGCTTTAAATTATAAAGAAATGTTGTTTTTATATAGAATATACAATGGTAACAGAAAGCTTTGATGATATAGTAGTGAAGGATAAAGACGACCAATTTCCAGTAAAAGTGCATAAGAAAAGGTTAGATATGATAGGAATGAGAATGTTAAAATATGATTTCATGAGACTAAGCGTAGGATCATTGCTGTTGTGGAGACGATTGACTAGAAACGTCGCGTCGTCCTCGTATAAAGTTGGAAAATTCATAGTAAGAGAAGAAGAAGTAAAGTTACTTGTTAGAATTAAAACTGCTTAAATTGCTCTTTTGAATTATTTCATGTTATGCTTGATTGCTTTTTTTTTAATTTGGTATTTCTCATTGGCCTTAATGGAGGTATTACCCATTGCATAATAGTATAAATTGTTACTTATCAGAAAAATGCATTAATAATAAGTTTTATTGTACTTCTTGGGCTTTCGGTCAGTTTAAATTAAAGTCTTGAAATGGTTTTGACGTTTCGGTTTATTTCATCTCTAAACCATCATCAGAATCCTAATAACAAAGGTGTAATAGTAATATATTTTTCTATGTAAGATTTATATAAACAAGAGATAGTAGAATAGGACATACCTTTTAAATTGATTTCACTTAAACACTACATTTTAACAAAATGACTTATTGCAACAGGGTTTGACTGATTTGTGGATGTTTACAGTAAAGAGCTTTGGTTTTATTATTCCAGATTTTTAAGGGTAGGGACACAAAAATTTTGCTTTTACTTTTTTATGATAAGGTTGTTGTAAATGGTACTTAAATTATCCGTATCTGTTCTATAGTTTAGGGTGTTATGGGTTTTTTTAATATGTATCATTTCCTTTATGTTTCGTTTTTTGTAGTTTGATTCATAATCTAAGATTTCTACGTTATTAAAATTAAAGTTGTGTAAATATTCTAGTGAATGATTTGATAGAGCTGTTGAACTGTGACTAACATCAGCTCTATCAAATCATTCACTAGAATATTTACACAACTTTAATTTTAATAACGTAGAAATCTTAGATTATGAATCAAACTACAAAAAACGAAACATAAAGGAAATGATACATATTAAAAAAACCCATAACACCCTAAACTATAGAACAGATACGGATAATTTAAGTACCATTTACAACAACCTTATCATAAAAAAGTAAAAGCAAAATTTTTGTGTCCCTACCCTTAAACATCTGGAATAATAAAACCAAAGCTCTTTACTGTAAACATCCACAAATCAGTCTAGTTTAAAACCCTGTTGCAATAAGTCATTTTGTTAAAATGTAGTGTTTAAGTGAAATCAATTTAAAAGGTATATCCTATTCTACTATCTCTTGTTTATATAAATCTTACATAGAAAAATATATTAATATTACACCTTTGTTATTAGGATTCTGATGATGGTTTAGAGATGAAATAAACCGAAACGTCAAAACCATTTCAAGACTTTAATTTAAACTGACCGAAAGCCCAAGAAGTACAATAAAACTATTTAATCAAAAACGGTCAAGAAACCAATATTACTAAATTAATAATAAGTTTATTATTACATAATTTTACAAATTTTGTTATACATGCTGTCTACATCTACCTATTATTAAAAGTTCCTGCACAAAACTGAAGTCCTTTCATACATATCTGAAGTAATATTATATAAAATTTTGTATGTAATAAATATTTAAAGTCATATATTTCATGCATAAAAATATATAAATAATATTTACAAAATATTTTGCTTCGGAAAATGTATTCTATTGGAGAAATAAATTCCTTGGCCACGAACATTAGAAATTCTAAGTGTGTGCTGTGCTCTACAGAACGTTCAATTCAACGTAATTTCCGTTAGTTTCTATGCCATCGAATCCCCTTTGAAATCTCCAATACAAAGATGAGTTGTATCTAATGCGTTTGCAATTTGAGATTCAATCTGCGGAAAGGAATTTTTATAAAAGAAAATGTTTCTTTCTGATTTAAAATATTGGTTTTAGACATGAACAGTTTTTAAAGGGAGCACGTCGTACGTCTTTTGTTTTAGGTCAGTGGCGTATTTTGGAGCAAAGGGCATGCTATTCATTTAACATTTTTTTCCTATTTTTCCACAGAGAAAACTGCTATGCTATTTTCAATAATAGTATTATTTTTAACCACTGTCACAATAGTTATATTAAAGTTAATATTGTCTTAACAAAACATTATTGAAATAATCCAAAAACATAAGTTCTTTAAATATAGACTTGTTATTGGAGTTCAAAAGTATTCCTACTTCTTTGAAAACTATATTAGCATTTTTTCAATGACCAAAATATTATTGGAAACCAGAAATGTCTATTATTCCTTAGAGTGTAGACTTGTTAGAGCCAAAAAATTACACTATTTGATGAGAATGCTTAAATATAATTGGGCGAAAAATAGCTATTTGTAGGCGGTGTGATCAAATTACGATATATTTTATTAAACGAACAAGAACTACATTTTAAATAGAAAATCTCAAAAGTAAGTTAATAATCCGTATATTATCATGTTTATTAAAAGAAACACTCCAATAAAACATATAAGGTATTAGAGAAATAATAAAAATATTTATTCAATGGGTTCTATTGTTGCCTGAAATATTACTTCTATTGCTCGCGGACACGCTTTGGAGAGGCTAAAATTGTGCTGTTGGTATTTGTTCGGTGAATATTCGTTTAAACTTGCAGCCTGTTTGTTTATTGTGTTAAGGGTGCGCCAAAAATAATAGATCTTTTGCAATTCTGGGGACTGGAGCAACTCATTTCAGTGATTTATGGTATATAAGAAAAACAAATCTAAAAAGCTTTGCAATAATAATGAGTATTTCGATTAAATAACATGTATATTCTTACAAATAAACGCTTACTGAAACCAATGATATATTTTGTATTGAATTTAGACTAGGGTATTACTGCATCATATAATTGTTATATTTAAAAGATCTATTAAAAGCCAATGAACCCATATATTTCAAGCAATTTTATAACCTATTGGTTAACAATGATAAACCAATCATTGAAAGAAACCGAATTTGTATTGTGCAATACGGAATAGAGTGTGTCATTGAGTGAATTGGTATCTAATTCAATATACGATAGTGTTTTTTCTGTGTATTCTCCTCCTAAAATCTTACGCAATATTCGTGCGCAATAAGTAATACCTCCCAACTGCCGTTTTCAAAAAAGCAAAAAAATAGTACTGTACAGACACATGATTTTATAATGAATGAGGTCTACACTTTAAGTTAGAGGTACATATACTAAATGTATAAAACAGAGAATCTAGAGTTTTCTAAACTACCTGACAATGCCTTATAATATTAAACAAATAGTGGTAAAACAAGCTAGTCTCCGGGCTATATATCCCTCCGCAGACCGGGCATAGCTCGGAAAATAGGTTGTTTTACATTATTTGTTTAATCCATATTGCATAAGGCATCGTCCGGTGTTTTAGAGAACTCCACAGTCTCACTTTTATACATTTAACATATTTTAATAATTAAATATTAACAAATTGTGAATAATTAATAAATACTTATTAATAGTACTGACATCATACAAATTTAAGATTGAAAAATAGTTATAAAATAACAACCTTAACGCCAATAAATTTTAGGTTATTTGAAATTACAAAATAAATATATTTTATCTTTTTTTTTCAAGATAACCTGCCACGAGAGACCGTTAAAATTATGCTGCCTATACAATTTCTTTCTCTATACGAACCTATAAAAACTCTGTACTCCAAATGCCATTATATGCATGCTTCGGCCATTTTTAAAACTTCGGTATTCTACTTTTTTTTAAAGGCATATTTATGTTACCTACAGGTTACGAGCCAGAAACGACGACATAATTATATTTTTTATTCGAAATAAGTTAAAATTTCGTATTTGATCATATGTAGCTTTTCAATTTGAATATATATATATATATATATATATATATATATATATATATATATATATATATATATATATATACATATATATATATACATATATATATATATATATATATATATATATATATATATATATATATATATATATATATATATATATATATATATATATATATATATATATATATATATATATATATATATATATATATATACATATATATATATATATATATATATATACATATATATATATATATATATATATATATATATATATATATATATATATATATATATATATATATATATAGATTTACAGTAACTTTGAACTGACAAAATTGTATATTGTAAATTTTTCATGGTCATGGCGATCTTTGATACGGACCGAATATTGCTGTGATGTTTCATTTCTGTTGGTTATAAACCTGTATTTTAATGAAAAATCTAATGAATCTCATTAAAGTATTATTAAAGTCTGAAAATTGTATTATTAAAATGTTTATAAATTATATACCTACTTTCAAACTTAAGAAATTGTGATCTGTTAAAATTTAGGTTATATTAACCGCAGCGGAAAAAACGTGTGGAACGGCAAAAATAGTGAATACAACTATAACTAAACTAATTGGTGGACGGGAAGGGTGAAAATACCTGTCAAAAATAAGAAGATAAAATGGGAAAAATATTTAACTACAAAGAAAGACTCAGACTACGAAGAATATAAAATCCAAAGAAGTAAGGTCAAGAGATTAATTAAAGAAGAAAAACAGAAATCATGGATAGAGTTCGGCGAAAAGATGAAAACCGCATATAATGAGAATCAGAGAAGTGCGAGACAGAAGAAGAAGGCAGATATCATAATAAACATTAAAGAAACAGTCATAACTACAGAACCAGAAAAATAAATTATAGAGCGTTGGAGAAAGAATACTACAAAGAACTTCTAGAAGGTAAAGACATACAAGCGGATAACAAAGGGGAAAGAAGAATGTAAAAACAAATATTGAGGATGAAATGACTACAGACGAACCAAAAGAAGCAATACATAGGTTAAAGCGTGGAAAAGCTCCAGGTGAAGACAAAATAACAGCCGACCTAATTAAAGCGCTTCCTAAAGTAGCTCTGCAAGAATTTAAGTTGCTAATGAATGAAGTGCTGAAAGGAGTTGCACCCCGAAGAATTGACAATAGGCATAATCACGCAAATCTATAAAAAGGAAGATATCAAAGACTGCCATAACTAAAGGGGGATCACGCTAACAAGGACGGCAGGTAAGTTTTATGAAATAATATTGGCTAAGAGCTAAATTAGAAAGAACCCTGGAGGACACCCAATTTGGTTTTAGACCGAAGGCGTTAATGATGCAATCTTCATATTAAGACAAATCGGAGAAAAAACTATAAGAGAGGGAAAATGTACATATTTGCTTTATAGACTTAGAAAAGGCTTTTGATAAAATTAAAAGAGAGGATATATGGGGTATTCTGAGACAGAGAGAAACTCCCGAAACACCAATAAATGGAATACAAGCCTCTACAGAAAAACAATCAACTACGTAGGATCAATACAAGAGATATAAAATAATTTCTAAACAACTATGGGAGTAAGACAGGGATGTATATTGAGCCCGATTCTATTTACCATAGCGCGAGAAGAAGCAGTAAAAGAAGCAAAGAAGGAAACCAAACCTTTTGAGATCGGTCACTGGAAGATAAAAAAAAGTCGAATTAACAGAATTATGCTACGCAGATGATATGGTATTAATAGCTAAAGATAAAAGAACCCTAAACAGAAATCTACAAAAATGCGCTGTGGAAAATAAACACGAATATAAGTATAGAAAAGACACAACCATGATACTCGAAACAAAAGAACAACACACATGGCAGAAAAAACAATTGAGCAATCGGAGAAATTTAAATATCTGGGCTCAATTATATCGGAGGATGGGAGAAGCTATAAAGGAAAGACTAACAAAGGGAGAGAGGTTGTTTATAGTTATAGTTTTTTGTGTAGGAAAGAAATACCAAAAGAAGTGAGAATACACAAGGGTCGTTAGACCAATCATTACATATGGATCTGAAACGTGGAGTTTGATGAAAAGGTAGACCGAAAGAATAACAGCAACAGAAATAAGGTTCCTACGAATGATTAACAATAAAACAAGGAGAGAGAATTAGAAACACAACCACTAGAGAGCACTTAAACATAAAACCTATAAAAGAAAAAGAGAGGAAGGATAACTAAGCTGGTATGGACATGTGAAAAGGATGTCAGAGGACAGAATCGTAAAGCAGGTCTTCGAAGCAAAACCTGGAAAAAAGAAATCGAGGGGAAGACCCAGAAGAACATGGATAGGAGAGGTAAGGGAAGCAGCGCTAAAAAGAAATGTAGAATGGCAGGCTGAGAACCTGAACGAGCTCACCCAAGATCGAAAGAGATGAAGAAAAATTTGGAGAAGTATACCAGCTCAACTGCCACCCCGCCTAACACCTTCACAGGTAGATAGGCCCTAGGCTAGGATTAAGGAAGTCAGTAAGTAAAATTTAAAAGATTTATTGTTTGGGTGTTACGCCTCTCTACTGTTAAGGAAAATTAATATTTTTTAAAAATAATAACAGTCACTGCGTTTAAACAAAAAACAAATCCTGAAAAAAGAAATGTTCTGTACACTGTCAGTGACTTTTAATTATAAAAAGTATGCCTGACCCTAATCTATATCTAGTGTAGTATATATTTGGTCTAAAACCTAATCTGAATAAAATAATTTTTCTGACGTTTCGAGACCTAATACCTAGTCTCGTTATCAAAGAATCTAATAAATTCAAACTAAATTAAAAATGAACTAAGTAATTATAAAAAATAATTAAAAAAGGATACAAGAGTTTTCTGTTAGAATTCTTCTGATTTTTTTCGAAAAGATTGCTCTGATAATGGTTTCGTGTTTTTCTGTCAGCGTGAGTTTTAAATCTTTTAAATATGAATCTGCCACAATCATACAGACATTATTTAAGTAAAATTTATGTTAACGGTATACTTTTGCAACAATTATCTGGCAATTGTTTTCATAAGCTTGCTTTGGTATTTTAGAAGTTTTGTTAAAGTCACTTCCTGATTAGTTCAAAGAACCGTGAATAATAAAAATGCTTTGTTGTGATTGGTTACAGACCGAGAATAATGAATCACTATTCACTACCCGTAAATAATGACAAATATTATTTTTTAGAACTTGCATGAAAATGATGGTTTTATTAAAGAGTCGTAGAAAAAATAATGCAATACGCAAAATGTAGAAAAATAACTTTAGTGTTGGCGCAATTTGAAATTTTTGGCACTACCTCGCCTCGCATATCAGATGTTTAGCTGGTTTGGTGGGTGCTATTTTGGTTTCGGCGCATGCAGAACTTTTTCACATTAACAACATAAAAAAAATCCATATGTGCACTTTTTGCTGGGCAGTGTATAAAAATATTATCTTAAATTTAAAAAATTATTGAACCATTCCAAATATAACTAACAACTAAATTGTTAATTTAATTAGCAGATTAACTGAATTTCGCGACGGATAGAAATATTCGTTTTGTTTCAAAGTTCTTTTAGGTATCCCTACTTTTTTCTTAAATATTTTTAAATTATTTTTTATCCTTTATTCCTCCACAATAGAAATAAAAGTTCGGCTGCTGTCATGATATCGCTGTGGGATCGTAATTCTCCCGGATATTTTCCTGGAAGCCTTTACAATCAGGGGATTACACTTAAGAAGATTTATTTTGATGCTTTAGGGTTATTTAACAATGCTGGTGCGTCACGAAAAGACGTGTAAATAATTGAAGTAAAGGGCAAGTTAAGAAATTTTTAAAAGATTATTTTATTCTCAATTAAATACATCGATTATCGTTTATAACGCTTCCCTGGGTATATTTAAAACAGATTAGTGTCTTTGTTGTACTGTGGGTAATCATTTAGACATGACAGAAATTCTAAGGTTAGTCCTATTTGGGTTAGGAACCATGAATCGACAGTGTAGGGCCTTGTTAGAGCTAGAGAGCAAGGATTTTTAAAGATTGTTGGATTCCATTATAACCGACAATGAAACACTGATTTTGGGAACGGTCCACGTAGGCCTCAAACGTGGGTACCGTTGATGCCTGAGGAGGAAGGGAAGATCTGTGCAGGTTGCATAATTTTTAGAATTTCCTGGGTATAAAGGAGGAAGAGATATAGAGAATATGTCTTTTAAATAGAAGCCGTGAAAATTTAGAAGTATAAGTATAACAAATCACTCACAGCACATCGGTGAGCGATAAAAGCTTTTTTGTGTGTGCCACTGGTGAGTCGCATGACTATTTGTAGGAACAATATTTTGTGATAATGGAGTGCCATAAAAATCGTGGATCAATCTGAAGATAAGCCAAATCCTGAAACTCACTGCCGGTATCTTTTGGAAGTCAAAAGGAATTTTAACTATTTGTACTTAATTCGAATTTACTGACAACCCAGGGCATGCTCTACTTTCTCTTTTCCAGGTTTTATCACGAGTATATTTTTATAAATGTAACTCTTCAAGAGAATACCGAGTTATGAAATGCTTTCAATATTAAAACCCAGGAATTTACTAAAATTGTTTTTAGACTGAGTACTGGTTTAAATAAACATCATTACTATATTATTTCAACTATATGCTTGGTTTCCAAATTATTTTTATCTTGGAACTTGTTCCTAAACTCATTTAGTTCAATTTTTGTGGAAAATAATATATACTTAAATTGCCTTTTTCTTTATAAATTTGCGAAAAACTGAAGATTTGCATTCGATGCGTTTTGCTAACCATGTTAACATTATGTTATCTAATGATTATAACGCCAGCGAAACACGTTGTGGTGTGTGGTAAACCCGTGTGAATAAACAGTGTTGAGAAAGACTCCAGAATTCCATCATAGTCTCCAACATGGTTTAAGTGGATACCAAAATTATATTTTTATTCCTACAAACTCTAAGCTATAACAAGTAAATCTCTAATAGCGTACTATATTTTAACAATCAAGTAAGTTTATTTGAAGGATCTGGCTGATATTATGGTATTATAAAGCAAGCGCACCTGTATGCAGTAGTTCGCGGAGTTCCAGCGATAACTGCAAATGCTATTAAATTTATGAACAGGATTACACTTTTTAGATTGTGAAATTCCAGCGCAGTTTACTGCATCCGGAAAATTATGTAGGTTGGTAGCTTTTACCTGCACAATAAATTACAGTAGAATAATTTTATGTAGAGGTGTGGGGAAGGAAATAACTGTATTGATCAGAGATTAAATCTAAATTAGTCAATTATTATATTTTGCATCTGACACGTTAAACTGTCGCCAAATTCGGCACCCCATTTTATTTTTTAGCTATAATATTAATAATTTTGGATTTTTATATACCAGCGTAATCATTATTTATCCCTTTATTAGAAATATATATTACATTTAACACTTTTTTAACTCTGCTTTCACAAACCTAACAGTTAACTTTCTTTCTTTACCAACCGCAACCGTCGCCGGACCCCATTCATGAACGATGCATATACAACATAGAATAGAATGGCATGCCTCAATATCGCCTGTATCGTATTAGGAAAGCTGTATTAGGATTTTTGTGATGTGGCTACCAAACCTATTTTTATGTAAAACACATGGACATAAACCGAAAGTAATGAAGTAAAAATATGTCATCTGTAGGATCATTAAAAGTAAATAAACAACATAACAATTTTAATGTATATATCATTTGTTATAACAAACGTGACAATATATATTTTTACAAAACTCACATTGGACAACTTCTTTCTCTAAAAAAGAGTGCCGCGGCTCTGTAGTACCCACATTGTCAGTATGACCGACTGACGGCAGGATGCTTTAGTTCCGTTACTGACAAGGTACCGCAAATTAGTTATTGAAATACCAAGGAACAGGCGTAAAGTTTCAATCTATCTATCCGATATTAGCTGATTATCAGGATAATCCGATATCTCTTTCTGCATGAATCTTTTTTCTTTAGCCAGGTTTATTTTCCAATTTTCCCGGTATATCACCTTTTTTACTTTAAGGAAAATCAACATTTTTTTTTAAATTTGCTACCAACAATACAAAAAATGGTTTGTCGTAATCGTGATGTCTTAAGTTCAGTCGTAATTCTCCCGGAAATTCCCCAGGGAATCTCGACAATCAGGGGGATTACACTTAAGGAGATTTATCTAAATGTTTCAGGGCTATTTAGCAGGTCTGGTTCGTCACGAAATGAGTGTAAGTGTTCGCAGGAGAAGACAAGAAATTTATAATTTTATCTGTCTTGTTTACCCTTTGAAAGTCGGATTAACTTCGAAGTCAAATCATTAGGAATTAGAGTGACAACACACAATAAGACTAAAACGTTTGAGACTGTTTCATTTATAATTTATTTAAATGAACTTTTATTCGCCAATATATGTATATAGTCAGTGTGCTTAAGGTTTAATGGCGGCCGTTGACACATGTCATTTCTAGTAACATTCTGTTCACCAACTTAAACTTTGGTCAGAGCAGGACTTCATATATTTTTTTTAAATTTATGACTGTCTGAATAGATAAACATAATCTTGCTGAAATTAAACAATTGTACGAGAGCTATGAATTTAAATGAACATTGCAGCGTTCTGAGGTTAAATTAATAAATGTAACTAACCAACAGCCCTACAAGTGCGCGACAGCTTTTCGCCAGGAGCATTTATTTAATTTTCCCTTTTCCTTCTATTTGGTTAGACTTTCCAAGGCAGTTGGACGCCACTGAGTTTCTATCGCATCAAACCCCAGGTAACATTTTAACAACTTTAACCCCCGTCCCTAAAAAAATGTTATTTACACCCTTGACTTGTATTTAAAGCTCTTCAAACTTCCAGTTTTAAACATTTTCAATTAGAAATATCTCCATTTCAAATGTAAAATTTTTTGAATTTTTTTTAAGTTACTAATCTCTTTTTAATGCGCCAATATTTATCACAAATGTTTTTTTCTAGAGAAATCAATGACACAAATATTTTTATCTTTCTGCCAGTCAATGTATTACATACTTAAATGAAAGTAACTAATATAAAAGTGAGTTATCATGTTGATATAAAAAAAAATTAATAAAAAGTAAACACACCACTCCACAAATAATGATTTCTTTTCAGGAATTGTATAATTTGAGGCGTATATTCCAAAGCGGAATGAGCCGAATACAGCCAAAAATTATAGAACAAGATGCGTCATTTTTTAGCGCGCCGGAGGTGCTTTACATGAGCGAGATTGTCTAAGATTATATTCTCTTCGTGATTAACATAACCTCTAAAAATATTGTAATTTAAAAAGAAAATTTTAAAAACTATAAGTTTGTCAACTAAACTACTTCGTAAATTACGCCGCAAAACATATAATCCCTCTAACATTAATTAATTTTGGGGTAATGTTTGTCTAGATAATTGTTAAACAAATAAAATACATATGTTTACCTACTTACTTTTCAATAGAAAGAAACACTTTTCAGATACACAAAGTCCAACAATATACTACCAAAATATCTAATAAGCCCAAAATAATCAAAATAATGGCAAAGTGCTTTCTGAAAACACGGAAGAATGTTCCTAAAATATAACTTTGACTCAAAAAATCGGACGGGACGGCTCTGTAAATAGTGTAAATAACAAACTAATCTTTGAATATAACAAAGGAACTAACGTGGAATAGACAGACGGGTCGAAGACTGCGGGAAAGAGATATGCCGTCGTCAAGGCGTAAGAAAGGAATGCCCATCTACACGGCATTCGATGTGATTCCACCTGTTGACGCATTTCCGGCTGCAAGGATTAGATGCGGAATATGTGTCTTCGTCGTGTACATGTAAATGTATGGCCATTTCTCATCAATTCAGCGATTGTCTGTGTCCGCGAGGCGTTCTATGAATTAGGGAACGTTTAAATTACAAAGTTAGCAAATATTTTAACATGTGTCATCGGCTGCCATTAAACTCTAAACCGATATTGACTATATTAAACACCATATTTGCAACGACGCTGCTGTATTGGGACTTTACCGAGTGAAACAAAAATCCATTTTCTCAATTTATCTCTTTATTTTTCAGTTGCGCAGTGTCAAAATTAAATTAAGCCTATTATCCTTATCCTTAATATTGTAAGCACATTTTTCTAGATAATCATACTTAGAGCTTAAGATTAGTAGTTTTCACTGTGAGGAAAGGACATTCTTTGACGTCTTACCTCGTCTTATCTTGTTATACCACACATCTATTTTAGCATTCTTATTTCTGTCACATCTTACCTCCTTTCATGCACTACTCTTTGACCACTGTTTTATAAACCACCATCCTCTTCCTCGCGCTGATCCTACGCTACGCAGCATACTCTTTTTTTATATTTAATAAGGCACCTAGGTATGCGGTGTTTTACACCTTGCCATGTACAATAAATTAGAACGAATAATTTTATGCTAATAAAATCTTAAAACAAAGTAGATTGTTAAGTTTTACCTATTGGTAATTCTCACATTTTCCTAACAGATATATTCACACAATATGGTGTCTAGGAGGGTTTCTGTTTTTAACCCAGCTAATAAAACAGTGGCGCCCTTTTTGACCCCACCTTTTCGGCCTTTGAGCTAGGGCATTCTTTGGCAAGCATGCGCAAGCTACTCGCATTCGGCTCGACCCGTTGCCTGTTAAATTTTAAATTTTAGGTCTGAAGGGTTGAGCTTATTAAATTCTTCTTTATTGCGAAAAAGAGCGTGGCCCTTGAACCGTCTCGGTAAGTAAGTATTTCATACTATCATGTTAATTATGAATTATTCTAAAACATTTGGCTGTTTATAAAATCGACGACTATGGAATGTAACCTAACACATGAACAATGTGACTGTTCAATCCTATCCATTGTATTTGACTAACCTAATATTTTCTACTGATACTTTGCGAACCGGCGATTATTTATATTATGTCTCTGTTAGAGCTAGCTTATTATATCATTTCATCCTCCAAGGGGTGATGGCTGAATCTTTATAATGTAAAATACTACGAGCAATCCGTACAAGATCTTTACTTCATATCGGCACTAATCTTATAATCGGTTTAAAATTTATGCAATATAATTTAGTTCGCTCATGCCTCCCCAGTTAATTTCCTCGTATGTTGAGAAATAATGTACATAAGCTTTTGCTCTGAAAAGCTGTAATTCTGTTCATAAACCTAATCGCGTATCTAGTAGTAGCACGAACTTTGTAAATTATTAAAATATTAGGAAAATTTCTATAGTTAAAACAACTGTTCATTTTATTTAAAGTGTTGTACTTCAACATTGCACTACAACTATTTGACTATGATCTTCAATCAGTAAAGTATTGGCATCTTCAGAATTCTCGGATTAAGATAAGTCAAGACCTAGGCGAAAAATAATTATGTTTGGCATTACGTCCTGGATTCACATGATTTCTTGACAACGAACGATAATCCAGGACGTGATGTGTTATGGAAATACATCAAGTCAGAAAACAAATGACTAAAGCTTTTTTAATTACTGTTTGCATGTGTATTTCAAGTTCGGAGTTTCTAACAACCAAGGTAACCTGTTACCAGCCCTTTATAGCGATTTATAGATAGTTCTGCCCTTATACGAAAAAATAGGGATAAGTTATAATGAACTGACTATTTTTTTTTTTAAATTGAGAACATGAGAATATAAATTTAATTTAATTTGCTCCGTTTTAAAGAAATATAAAAAACTAAAATATTAAATCTTCTAAGTATTCACAACAAGCACAATAAATTTTAAAAAATGTTTTTTTCAATCAAACTCATCTTCTACATAAATCATTTTTTATCGAAATTGTTCTAGTCTTCTGATATTATTAGGGGAGCAATATTTGAAGCATCTATATATCTTTCTGTTTCCCAGTTTGAGAAGATACACTGCTTATTGGGAATAAATTTTAACGCCTCGGGCCATGTACCTTTCACATTATCATCCACAGATTTGATCTATGAAATTTCATTGTGATAAAACCATAATCGTTTTCAGACAATAAATACTCCTTTCTGAAATTTTCATTGCTTTAACTGCTTCCTAAATGCACGGACCGTTTCGGCCCTTCCATCGATTTGCAAATTTGCGATTGAGCCAATCCCTTACTTCTGAAGAATAATATGCAGGACACCCATCGTGCTGAAAATACAATCATATTTCGGCAATATTGAATATTGAAGAGGAAATTCTTCTAAATTGTCTGAAAAAATGACTCCAGCATATGTAAATAACAATGTCTGTTACATGTATTATCAAAAAAATATGTTGGGTTCGCAATTCTAAACTCTGGCTTTTCCCTACCCCAGTATCTCACATGCTGAGAAGGTACAAAGCCGTTTGTGCTAAAGGTTGACTCATCTGAGAACATAATCAGCTTATGAACGTTTACATTGTTACTTAGAATTTCATCACATTGCTCTAAAGACAACATCTTTATTATTTTGACAAATACGTCACAGTTGTCAAGGGTGGAATGAAATAAAAAAGGTAATGTGTATGATGTGGATCGATTTCTCTGCACGTAAATTTACATATTAATACATACAGTGTGTCCACGGACGGAGTTGACAAGAGGAAAAAATCGTTATTATTAATTTTACCACCAAAAGTCATTTTTTATAAAAAAAATTTTGCTTGTCAAAAAATAAGTATAAAAATCTGAGATCAGATGTACAGGGTGTTAATAAATTTAAAAAAATTAAAATGATTTACGAAATAAGTACCATTGGGTATTTAGTATTTTCAACCAAATGTTCATAAAACAAAGTTGCTTATGATCCAAAATAAAGCCTAAATATAAATTTTGTAATCAAAATTCTAACTTTTAAATTTAATATTAGTGTTTTTTTTGCGACTGATTGCAGCATTTGACAAAAAATCAAAATAGTTAACGTCAATGTTACATCAGCATCGTCTTTACGTCTGTCAGTATTTTGATTTCGTGACGCTAGTTTCCAAAATGTTCACAAAAGAAGAGCGTATTTATTTAATACGGTGGGGTGGGAGGTAGCTATATAGAATACATTTAAAAATAATTTTGATTTCAAAATTTTGCATTTAGGCTTTGTTTTGGATTACAAACAACTTTGTTTTTCGAACATTTTATTTCAAATATTAAATAATGGTACTTCCCTCCTAAAGTATTTTCATTTTTCTTAAGTTATTAAGACATTGTACATCTGATCTGAGATTGTTATATTTAAACTTATTTTTTCGACAAGCAGAATTTTTTATAAATAATTTAAATAAACTTTTGGTCATAAAATTAATAAGATTTTTTTTCCTCTTTCCAACTCCATCCGTGGACATACTGTATATTTCAATAAAAAGTGCCCTTCACTCTGTTGGTAAAGTAGGTTTTCAAAAATGTGTTCCCAATAATAATGATTTCTTTGTATTTAAGTTTGATGCGAGTGATCATTAAAGCAAGCCTGGGCGTACAGTCCAAGGATGGCGCTCAGCAACAGTTTAGAAAGAGATGTGGTATTCAGTTTCTTGTCTATATACTCTGTTAGCCTATGAAACACAGTAGATATCTTAAATACTGTAGGTTCTTTACTGGAGCATTGTTTAAGTTCCTGGCGCAGTCACAAATAACACTTCAACAAATCTTCCTGAGTTGGAAGCACATTTCCACTAAAGTCTTGGGGGGCACCACACACAGTGTTAACAGCCATTGCCATTTGTAGATACAGTTTTCAGTAGCACAAATGCACTTCAAAAGCACAAACTATTCCTATAAACACGCAAAAATAAAAAAAAAATCATCTAGCGAAGTGAACTCTGAGCACACTGGTTGACACTGAGATACTGAGATTATGCATTTTTTTCGATGCAACTCGAGCATTGCTAAAATAATGCGAAAGTGGCGCCATCTGTGCTAGGGAAGTGCAAGTTTGGCTTTATCTTCCATCAGAACCAACTTATTACGTATTCAGTTATTCACGACATCAAGGGGACTAGATAAAAACAACTTGAGTTCAAATGAAAATTAACAGAAAATAGGAATAGAAAATTTAAGAATAGGAAATTTAAGAAAAAAAAACATTTAATAAGCAAGCCTATTTGCATGTTTTGAAGTGTGGAGCGTTTGAATTTTCAAACCTTCATATTTTCGACCATGGATTGATTAGGACTGGATACGAGACGAGTTCACATTCTTTGAAGTCAAAACAAACCATTCTAAACGACATTGTAAACACAATTTGTAAACATTGGCCACATCTTATTTTACCTTGTATTTTTGTACAAAAAATAGATTTACTAAAAGTAATAAAAGCCATAAAATATTTAATTTTTCTGCTAAATAATAATAAATTTAAGTTAAAAGGTTTTATTATTTATAGGACATGTTATTTCTCAAGCTGTTTATTTAAAGTCGCTCCGAGTCATTTATAAATCTATATAAATCTATACGTCGCACTTTTTCATTTCTACTTCATTAGACAAAGACGTACGTGTAACCGAGTGTTCAGACCGAGGTTCAGCCGTGTTCCTAAACAACCATAACAGACAGCAACACTTCTGAGCTCCAACACTCCAATGCTATTTTATCTCTTTCTACTACCATTCTTGATTCAATTACGTAGTAATTCGTAGTCTTGTCTATGTTCGTAGTTCGTAAACTGCTCCCCCAAGAGAATAACAAACAACAAAATATAAGGCTTCACTTCGATACGCTCACAGTATACAGATATCGAATCCTTATTATAATAAATCCATGTTTTCGACCCACCCTATTGAGGAGTATGTTACAAGCAGCAAAGAAATTTCTGAAACACCTGTTTGGCCGATTTTCAAAATTCACTTACTAAGCGGAGTAAATGGGGGGTAAATTTTCACAAAGAGTCGATCAAAGTACCAAATTTAGTAGACACCCTAAGCTTCTTTCCCCTTCTAATAAAAATGATTTTAAAGGAATGGGATTGCTAATGACATATAAAAAGTATGACAAACCTAATCAGGCAACCTAGAGGGTTTAGCTAGGTTATTTCGTGTATTAGGCGGTTTGTATTTTCGCAACAATTGTTATAATGCAGGAGTACAAAATTATTATCTAAAACAACAAAACAAATATCTCCCATCCCTAATTGTCGGACGCGGGCTTAGACACTAAAAGAGGCAAATAAACTCTTAACTACAGAAGAATTAAACCGATTATTGTCTCATTATTGACAATAACAGATAATTTCTGAAATGTGAGTATGATTATTGAAAAAACTATTAAATTTACTCTGCAATAAACATAAAGATGGAATTATTTGCCAAGTCATTAATATATTTTATAGTGCAAAGCCTTTATGACTTGGTCTGTTTGAAATGTGCGTTAAACAAAAATCAATTAGATATCCCTTTATAAATTAGATTAAGGCGACATAAAGAATCGCCGAGCTTTGTCGTTTCAAACTGCAGAATTGGAAAAGTAATTTAAAAACCTTTTATTTCGCCAGCACTAGCGCTTTAATACAAGCCACATCATTACTCTTTGGTTAGCCGAAAAAAGAACAAAAACAGCAAAAAAGTTTACATTCTTCAAAGAAAATCAAAGTTTTGCGATCAGAGCTGCCACTAAAATGTCGTTAGCAGAATAATCGACGGTTTGGAGTAAAGATTAATTGCTGTTTAAACTCGGAACGAGATCAAGATGTTACCTTGGATGAAAACACAACAGATGAGACGATTAGAGGAACGATATTATTAAAATTGTTATATTTTAAAAAATTAAGCACGGATTTTAATAGATTTATAGGTACAGTGGGTCCGTTATTTTTTAAATCATTATTTTTTATTTATATATCGAGTCAACAAAAAAACATTCATAGCCCAATCAGCTGAACTTCTTAAAACGTTTGGCTGGTGTATAAACAAGCCTTGTTCGAAACAGGTATTCAGAACGGCATTTTTATGTAATTATTTGCCATTTGCAAGGGTGAATGGTCACGGATACAGTCGCAATACAATTGCATGGCTACCCAAGGACATTCTTTGCCGCATTAGCTGGTATGTCAAGGTGTACTTTCGGTATAGGACTACGGGCAATCGCCTTTGGCGGTAACGTCTGACAGTCACTCTTATCTTTTTTATCTGCTAATGTAAATGATTTCGATCAAACGCCCAACTCCCGCGCAATTACCGGAAGATGGCTGCTAGAAACCAATCAAAACCGCCATGGCTTAATGCTGGCATAGGTTTGACATTTGTTATTTGCATTGTCGCAATATTATATCATAAAAGTAGCAATTTTAAAGCCGTCAATAAAGTAACTGGCGACAACATACCCTCGTTGGTCCTGGAATAATTTTTATTATTGTTTTCTTTAGATTTTAAGTACAGCCTTTGTAAGATCTAGGCTAGGTAACAGTTTTTAATAAAAACAACAGTTTGGAATACTAAAACCCCTTATTTTGTAAATTGACATTTATTTTAGTAACCTCACAAGTCCGGATTGTCAATTTGCAAGACTACAAAAAACAAAATTATTTAGTTTGTCAAAATAATAATCCCTTTATAAGAAGTTTTAGATAGGCGTTAACAAATTTATTTTTTTTTGTTCTGGTTTTCAAAGAAACCGTTTTTTGCTCTTTTCCCAAAAATTAAATCTGAGGGATATGTGGGATTTCTAAAATAACCGATTCTATCGGACCTCCTATATCACTTGGCTGACGTGGGGGATTTTTTCTGAAAACACGAATCTTGTTTTAAGCTGCGCTTGCGTCCAGAACAAATGAGCGAACAAGAGCGAG
Source organism: Philopedon plagiatum (assembly GCA_963971165.1). Lineage (NCBI taxonomy): Eukaryota > Metazoa > Arthropoda > Insecta > Coleoptera > Curculionidae > Philopedon > Philopedon plagiatum. The sequence continues at coordinate 27,265,263 of OZ020191.1, read as the reverse complement.
CGAGAAGGAACATTCATTCAAATTCGCTCCTGATTGCTGCTGTTCGCCAGCAGATGATCGGCTTCCGTTCACAGCTAGCAATTATTTTCATGTTCGTTGTTGATCGAGGTAGTTGATGCTCATAGTTTTGTAGGATTAAATTGTTACATGTGCTTCTTTTATTAGAAATTATAGAGAAAACGACTGCAAACTAGATGGTGGAATATAACTCTTCTACTCTTCTATTAATTAGTCGGGTCCAGACTGGCCGAGGAGCCTCGCGAAGCAAATGTCTGGACTTGTCTCGCGTGCTCATTGCCTCGGACGAGGCTGCCTCGGAGCGAGCCGCGCGTTGTCGGTTTTTGTGTAATGTTCAAAGGCGCCTCGGTCGAGCACTAATCGTTACTGTAGACGGGTTACGCACGGACTTTTGCGAGCAGCGAGCACACATTTCGTCGATATGGAAAAAGCCCAGTGCCGAAAATTAACTGAACTGTACAGCAACTATAGATATTTGTGGAATGCTAAAAATCATAATTATATAAACAGAGGATCAAGGGAAGACGGTTGGAAAGAGATAGTTCGCTAAATGAGCCTACCAGTGGCAGAACTGAAGAAAAAGATGGATTATTTACTTCTCGCAATAATTTACTTCCATATTAAGCTCGGTTTTTGAATGTCTTTAGCCCAACACCTGTTTCTTTTTAAATAGTATTTTTTTATCTGTATTATGTGCAATAATACAAAGGCAGTCGCAGCTGTAGCAACACGTGCGCGTACGCGTGAAACCATCTCAATATTCTGCCTCGGCGATCATTATGACTCGCCATGTTTTCGCGAGGCTGCTCGCCCAATCTAGACAGGGTCACCCGAGGCAGCCTCGCGAGGCTGCTTAGCCAGTCTGGACCCGGCTAATATATCTCGTCCGAACTGAACATGCAAGAACACGAATTTTCTTTCAAGTACCGACACCGCGTGGAACATCATCGAGCACGAGCGAACCTGCATTTGCTTGGTAGCGGATCCGTCCACATCACTTGAGCATTCGTACAGAACATGTTATTGTTCTTGCTCGCTCTTGCTCGCTCATTTGGTCTGGACCCACCTTTAGCGAATACTTTTTTGCAGTAATCCCACAATAGCCAAGAGGTGGGCATGTGGGGTTTCTAAAATAACTGATTTAAATGATCTTTATCTTGGAACTAAAATAAGTTTAGTTGTATTGTTATGGAAAATGCATGTATACATTGCATCTTTCTTAATAAATTTGCAAAAACACTAAGAAATAAATTAATAAAACTAAATTGCCTTATTCTTACACTTGTCAATTTAAACCCTTGATTGTCAAAAATTAGACCAGTCTTACCAGTAGTAGACTATCAAAATATTACCAACACTAGACTATCAAAATTATTAGAAATATGAATTGTTGCACGATTTGTATCATTTATTATTACGTTAAGGAAGTATATGATTTTTTACAGGAAGCTCTAGAAGTACTCCGTACCGCAGCTAACCAGGTTGAACTCAAGGTTTGTCGTCCACCTCCAGACGTTCTGAATTGCGTCAGTCCTATTTCCGAAGTTCCCCCACCTCCTCCCACCCGACGAGACCCACCAAGTAGTTTAAACCTTTCATCGACTTATTACGGAAGTACACCCGAAGATGAGTATTATCATGGGGTAAGCAATTATTTTTTCATAGCTATTGTAGTCAATAAAACTTACTTTATTGGGTTCTGTACTTAACATAACATACTTGTAAATGTATTAATAAGTTTGTAATACATTCTTTGAATATAAAATATTGAAAATTTTAATACCATAAAACAGAGCAAAATTCTCAAAGGAAACAAGTGATTCACTAAGGGCCATTTGTAACATAGTCTTTTAATTTAGCATTACTTAAGCCGCTCTTAGACTGTGACCATGACACAACATCACAATCCAAACGAGTCTAAGCCGTATTAACAATTGCCCGTGCAATTTTAAAGTTGTATATCTCTGTTGCTACTCACGGGACCCATGCCAAGTTCAGGGAATGTTTGGTAAAGAAAAAAATATTTTGTATTTTGCGAAAAATAGTTGAATTTTTGAATTGACCCACCTAAGAAAAAAGTAACTCGCTTAGGTATTTTAGATACTACTTTTTCTAAACAAATTTTACATCATTTTGTCGAAAATTCATAAATTTTAAGAGAAAAAAATGTGTTAGTAGAAAGTTATACCCATTTGAATTTTTTTAACACCAAAATATAATTTGAAAAAAAAAATCAAATGACTATAACTTTCTACTAACACATTTTTTGTCTTAAAATTTAAGAATTGTCGACAAAATGATGTAAAATTGGTTTAGAAAAAATAATAAATAAAATACCCAAGCGTGTTAATTATTTTCCCAGGTGGGTCAATTCAAAAATTCAACTTTTTTTCGCAAATTACTAAATAGTTTTTACCAAAATATTCCTAGTAGGCCCACTATTAAAAAACCTGAACTTGGCATGGGTTCCATAAGTAGCAACAGAGATATACAACTTTAAAATCTTAGGGGCCGCGCCTGCAAAGCAGGCTGCAAATAGTCATAAAATATAAATTGTAACGTCAAAAACAACTTTGAAAAATGTTACAATACCTGTAGATCTAAAAATATTAAAATTATATAGATTATATTAAGAAATAAGGCTACTTAAATTTGGCCCACATTGTAGAATTCTAATTTTCTCATGGTTTATAGTAGGGTGGCATTGTATCTTTATTCACTGTATTATTTCAGGAATTCGAGGTAATTTTAACCAAAATCCAAGGGTCACTGGGATTCACCCTTCGCAAGGAGGACGATAGTGCTCTAGGCCATTACGTGAGAGCCTTAGTCCGGGAGCCTGCCCTAACAGATGGTAGAATTCGAGCAGGAGACAAAATAATAGCGGTACGTTTTAAAATAAATACCAACACTTCTATGTGAAAATATGCTGCATCAAGGCATTTGGGCGCTTTTTTTAACACCTCCTTCTGAGTCGGGATTATTTAGAGGATATATACTCATGCTGTTATTTAAGAAAAATAGAGCGTCAGGCACCAAGTTTGTTAACGAACGAATTTTGGATAAGAAAAATCCTTCTCCCTCGGAGTCGGGATATTTTAGGCGCTGTGCTGTAATGCTACTAAAAAAAATAGAACGTCAAGTGCCAAGTAACAAAGGAATTTTGGATAAGAAAACAATAGCTTCGTCTTCGAAGTCGGGATATTTGAGGCGCTATGCTATTATTTAGAAAATATATAACGTCGGGCGCCAAGTTTGTTAAAGAAGGAATTTTGTATTAGAAAATAATAGCTTCTTCTTGATACTCGGGATATTTTAGGGGCTATACACTCATGCTATTTTAAAAAAAATAGAACGTCAAGCGCCAAATTTGTTAACGAAGGAATTTTGGAACAGAAAAAATAGCTTCTTCGTCGGAATCGGGATATTTTAGGCGGTATGCACTCATGCTGTTATTAAAAAAAAATAGAACGTCAGGCACCAAGTTTGTTAAAAAAACAATTTTGGAAAAGAAATAATACCTTCTCCTTCGGAGTCGGGATTCTTCAGGTGCTATCATTGACATTAAATTTAAAGTCTATGTGCGCTATCACGAATGCTGTTATTTAAAAAAATAGAACGCCTGACATCAAGTTTGTTAAGGAATGATTTTTATTGCACTCATGCTGTTATTTAAAAAACAAAAGAACGTCAGGCGCCAAGTTTGTTAACGAAGGAATTTTGGATACAAAAAATGCCTTGTCCTTGAGAGTCGGCATTTCTTAGACGCTATGCGCTCATGCTGACATTTAAAAACATAGTACGTCTGGCGCCAAGTTTGTTAAAGAACGAATTTTTGATGTTATGGTTCTTTGGGACATTATTACCAAATTCCTCAGTTTTCCTCCTCGAACGTGATCGGCGTACAGGTACATGCGTTCAGGTGTCTTACGAGTACCGAATGTTGGTCATTTTCCCAGATTTCTTAGACTTTACGTCGAAATCATGCAAAATTCTAGACAATTAAATTTTCTATAGACATGGTCCTATGGATATTTTTACGCCAGATTCGTATTTCTCCAAGAAATGATCATCTGAGTTTGAATAAAATTGGGTGGCCTGTATTATAATGTGTCTGTCTTAGTTGGTATTCTCATCAATTTTAGATAGATTAGATTCGGGATAGTACTTAATGTTGACCAGGAAATGTTTTTTTTAATGTGATGAAACTATAATGAAAATAAATTATAACTGCTAGTAACTAACTGCATTGCATTCTGGATTTTCAAGAAAATAATTTCTTTTGATATTGTTCTAATACAAGATACAACAAGAGAAATTTTGCAAGTTATTAACGAAACCCTAGGTGCGCAAGGTTCAAGTTTGTCTTAACCGAATTCATTTTACGCATGTATTGCGTTCTTTAAAATATACATTTTTTATAGAATTTCACAATACATCCTGCCCAAAATGAATTCAAACTTTCTTATTATAAGAGCTACGAATTCGACTAAATTAGCAAAGTGATGGATTTTTTACGTTGATTATTATGCTGATGTCAAAAACCGATTGAACATCGGAATCACGTGGTATTAACAAAAATGTATCTTTTTAAACGGAGTGCCCTATATCTGCTATAACCATTTGATAGGGAGTGAAATTCTAAACAAAATTTGTCTTTTACTACATATCGCTAAAATTAATAATAACGGAGATATTTACATTTAAATATAATTTTTCATTTGTTATCGCATTTAAACTTCTTTTTATATTTCTAGATGTAGAATCTGCCCTTAAAATTTCTTAACATATTTTTGTAACACCCTGTATATGTCCGGTATTATTAATTTTAGCGATGTGTAGTAAAAGATAAATTTTATTTCAAAGTTTACTCTTTATCAAACGGTTATAGCAGATAATAATATGGGGCATTCCATTTAAAAAAAATTATGTTTTTGTTAATATCACGTGATTCTGATGATTAATTTTTTTGACATCAGCATAATAATCAGCGTAAAAATACACTACTTTGCTAATTTAGTCGAATTCGTAGCGCCCATAGTAAGAAAGTTAGCAATAGTGCCGACTTCATTTTGAACAGGCTGTATAGTAAATTTTTTGTTGTTTGTTGCGGGCCCTAGAGTGGCGGGTCAGCCAACTGTAAATAGACCAATTTCAAATACCTAATATTATGTCAACAAATGCTAATGTGATGGAAAACATGTAAATTAAAATCCTTTTCTGTAGAGAATTTAATTCTCTTTAATTTGGTACATAACTTTTTGACGCAAAGTTAATAGAAAAGAGACAAAATGGCAAAAACTGGTTTTTGGTCCCTTTACCCCTCTAAAAAGGGAAGACGCCGGCCTCTCGTGAGGGGGAGATTTTGGAACTATTCTAAGGAACCATTTCGTGGGATAAAAATTTTCCCGGAACTTTTCTCATTATAGAATACTTGACATCTGTCCTATAGCTAGGATTAGCTAATTCTTAGGGCAATACCTCATCGAGTTTCTGTGCTCCTAATAAGAATCCCTAAAACTTAGAAAATTTTGCACATTCTGGCAACGTTATGTCAAGAGCAGAAAATACCTCATCGCCCTTCTGTGATCCTGGTCCACAAAATTTCGAATTTTTGATATTTTCATTAGGAGAGCAAAAACGCGAGAAGGTATTTTCTGCTCCTGGTAAGCAACGTTGCCAAAGTATGCAGAATTTCATAATTCTTGGAGAAATATCTCCTCGAGTTGCTGTGCTTCTAATAAAAATCCCTAAAAATTAGGAAATTCTGCACATTCTGGCAACGTTATATCAAGCGCAGAAAATGCCTCTTCGCGCTACAAAATTCAAAATGTCGAATTTTTGACATTTTTATTAGGAGGGCAGAAGCGCGAGGAGGTATTTTCTGCTCCTGATAAGCAACGTTGCCAAATTGTACATTTCCTAATTCTTAGGGAAATACCTCGTCAAGTCTCTGTGCTCCTAATAAAAATCCCTAAAAACTAGGAAATTTTGGTAGACTAGGAACCATTTTACCAAATTTTTCCAGAAATTATCTTGCACTCATACTTATTGCACTTATATATTTGCTCTGAAAATTTTTGGATATACGAATCATTCTTCTTATACTTTCTATACAAAAATTAAGAACAATTACAATAGTTAATAAAAAATCAATAGTTTTACTGGCAGTTAAGCTGTATTTTATTAAAAGGTAATGCACCTTTTAAATTGTGAATACAACATTTTTGTTGTATAGCACTACATCTATTGAATATGATTATTTCTAAAAGCTTGCTTGGAAGTTTTGTTTGTTTTTCAAATACAAGTAATGGTAGTTACACAACACATCAGTAATGAACGGATATTAAGAAAGGTACCACATGAACTCTAGTTAGAAGTCCTAGAAAAATTGCTCGATATTATGTATGTAGATAATATGTCCTTTTAAAAAGCTTAGGAAAGTGGACGATTCAACATTGTAATTCGATTATAATCCATACTAGCTTCTTCAGATAGATGACAGAATCAATATATTTGTAATAAAAAATTTATAGATTAAGAGTTCGTTGCTCACCATATAAAAGACATACATTAAACGTTTTAGTGTCAATAATTCTGTCTGGAAAATCTTATTTGTTCAACGCTAGAAAAACATAAAAATGAGCTGATAATATAATTGTTTGCCAAGCATGTAAATTCAAGTTTTATGGAAAAAACTTAGTTTCAATTAAGTAAAAACAATTCAAAATAAGCAGAGGTGGTTAAACTAATACGTTCAGATACACTAAGAAGGTTTAAGATTTTGTACTGGTGAAATATTCTGGTATTTCGGTGATTTATTTGGTTTCCAAATGATTCTCCTGTCGGAACGGGTTACTGGAATGATAGCCCAGGCTGGCTGTTCCAAAAAGGTCGACTTCGGGAAAAAAGTTTAGAAGCATTTTGACTGTTCTAAAGGAGGTGGGGCATCATGTCTGAGGATATCTCCTATCCCAGTAATAGCTGAAATTGCTGCTTTGATTATTAATTAATTTTTTGAATATGCTAAAACTAGTTTTTCGTCCGTTGCTCTATTTCTTTGCACTGTAAGATTGTAGGTATTGAAAAAATCTTTTATTTGAGTCGTTGAGCGTCCAAATCGTTAACGAGATAATTGCAAAAAGCCATTAAAAATGGCAATTTTTTAATAATAAGTTGCTTTTTCAAATCAGAGTTTTGGGTTTCTCAAAGTATACCAGGAGATGACTTTATGTATGCTTAATGTGCTCTATTTGTTTCAGTCCGACCGCATTTTTAGTTCAAAAGGTATTCTATTTGTTTATTCGGTTTAGGCTCCAGAGGAACAATATTTAGAATCCTTTTCCGACTTGTTGGGCAAGGCTACACTGCTACAGACCCCAGCTTGGGCGCAAACAACTATTTGATACTTATATTATCCTGTGGTGTAATGGGCAAACCGGTTTTATGTATTTTGCATTGTTACTGTGGCGAAAACAAAACCTCAAAAACTGACTCCTCTGGAGCCTAAATAGAATAACTTTTGACCTAAAAATGCGATCGGGCTGAAACAAATATCTCCTGGTGTACGTTGAGAAGCCCAAAATACTTTTCTGCAAAAGTTATTTATTATTAAAAAATGGCCATTTTTAATGGTTTTTTGCAATTATCTCGTTAACTGTTGAATGAATTTCGACGATCAAAGACTCAAATGAAAGTTTTTTTAATACCTACAACACACTTTTACCTACAGTGTAAAAGAAAAGAGTTACGGACAAAAATCTAGTTTTAGCATATTCAAAAAATAATTAAAAATCATAGCAGCAATTTCTGCTATTACTAGGATAGCAGATATGTATATTAAGACACGCTCCTTCTACAACCTAGATCAGTCAAAATGCTTCCAAAATTTTTTCACGTTTTTACACAGCGGAACTGGGCTATGAATTTAGTTCTATTATTGTCGAAAGTACGTACTAAAATTGCCCTTTTCTTTATAAATTTGCAAAAAACTCAGAATCAAAGTCACAGTATAAAACTTTGTTGTCTTACTTTTACACTTGTCAGTTTAAAACTTTTGGTTGTCAAATTAGACCGGACTAACGTTGGAGAATCTGGCCGTTAATGTGTTGCACTACATCCATATGAACATGTGGGACAGACTTTCCAACACTAAATTTTTCATAAGCATTACTTACATAAACATGTCTTCAGGTTAACGATGTCGAAATTTCGTCTATGACACACGAACAAGCTGTCCAGTACCTTCGGAACTGTGGAGATACCGTTAAGCTGCGCCTATATAGAGATTCAGCTCAAACTCCAGTTGCTGCATTAAGCCCTACCGAAACTACCCCCAGAACATCATTTTCCAGAAAAGCAAACCTAAGGTATGAAATGTTTCCTGACTTATAGATACACTGACCAATATTAAGTTGTAACCAAAACCTAGACATCACATATATAAACACAACATCTCATTGCCACGGCATAGGATGACTATTTTCTTCACGAGGAGGTTATTAATTCGACCCGTATGTCATTATTATTTTTTTTATGTATGTTCACGCACAATTCTTGAACGGATTAACTGATTTCGATAGTTTTTTTTTGTTTTGTAGATGAGTTCTTTCAAATGGTCCCATTTTAAGGCTTTTTTTTTTGCTGAAGTGAGTGGAAACCTAAAAAAACTGCGAAAAACTGAAAAAAAACTCTTGAAATCGACAATTTTTGCGTGTATACTTCGTAATGGCAATATCGATTTCAATAATTTTTGTCTCCGTTGTGTTTAGCATGACGGTACAGTGGTCTTATTGGTATTTGATTTTTAAAAATAATAAAGGGGAGGAGGTGAGAGGAGTAAAACCGGAGCGGTTTAGAATTTTTCCAAAAATGTTGACTAATCTCTCGTGTTCGGGGTTAATGAGGGCATTAAATCTAATTTTGTCTAGCAATATTAAGAAAATCACGGGGGGAGGGGGTTTAAAAAGAAGAGGCTGAGAATTTGTCCAAAAATGTTAACTAATGTATCATTTTCGGGGTCACTGAGGTCAGAAAATCTAATTTTATCTAACAGATGTTAAAAAACTTAAAGGGAGGGGGGGATGTGATAAAAGGGATTGACTAGGAATTTTTTTAAAAATGTTGACTAACATGACAATTTCGGGACTAGCGAAGTTAGAATATCAAATCTTTTCTAACAAATGTTGAAACTAAAAGTTACGGGCGGGGGGAGGAGAATAAAGGGGACAGCTAAGAATTTCTCTAAAAATGTTAACTAATATATATATATATATATATATATATATATATATATATATATATATATATATATATATATCATTTTCGGGGTTATTAAGGTCAGATAATCTTATTTGGTCTAACCGATGTTAAGAAAATTAACGGGGTGAGGAATAAAAAAGAGCGCTTGGCAATTTCTCCCGAATCGTTAACTGAAATGTCATTTTCGGGGTTACTGAGGTCAAAGGTTTAATTTTGTATAACAAATGTTAAGAAAATGACGGCGGGGGGGGGGGGGGGGGGATAAAGAGTTGCGACTGCCAATGTCTCCAAACATGTAAACTAATGGGTCATTTTCGGGGTTATTGAAGTAAGAAAACCTAAGTTCATGTAACGGATGTAAGAAAATTGGGGGGGGGGGGGGTGGGAGCGCGTTACTGAGGTCTTAAAATCCAATATCACATGGATATTACAAATTTAAAGAGGGGGCGACAAGATGAAGGGGGAGGGAGAATATGCGAACTAAAAAGAATGACGAGGAAAATGCACTAAAAAGTATGAAATAATATTTTTACGTATTTATAAATAATGTAGTTAATTGTAAACTTAATTTTGTTCTAAGTTAGGTAACTTCTGCACCTTGAAGTCGGCGCAGTTTCACAGTATCCGTAATGATAATTCATAAACGATTAATAAGAAGTTGCGCTTACTTTAAAGTATAGAACTTTTGTGTACAAATTACTGACGTTCAGATTCACTCTAGAAAGTTTAAGGTTTAGTACTGGTTTAAATTAAGATCTTATAGTTGATCAGTTAGGTTTGTGTCCTGTCGTTGAAAAAGTCATCATTAAAAACTTATGAATTATTGTGATATTTCAGCGATTTACATGGTTTCCAAATGATTTTTATCTTGGCACGAGTTGCTGTAATGAATTTAGTTCTATTATTGTTGAAAGTACGTACTAAAATTGTCATTTTCTTGATAAATTTGCGAAAAAGCTCAGAAATAAGTTCACAGTATAAAACTTAGCTGTCTTATGCTTATACTTGTCAGTTTAAAAGTTTTGGTTGTCAAATTAGACCGGACTAGCGTTGGAGAATCTGGCTGTAAAAGTCGAACGCAATTAAGCTGACCATTAGGCTCAGTAATATATAACTAAAAACATTACTCATTATTAACGATTTATTAATGTATTATATCACTACGGATCCCTATTATACTTTAAAATTGCGCCGGCTTTAAAGTTTAGAACTTCGGTATGCAAATTACCTAACATTGAACAAAATTAAGTTTACCATTAACCACAGTTCTACGTAAAAATATTATTTCATACTTTTTAGTGCTTTTTCTTTTGTGAAGTTGGCTCATTTTTTTGTAAAAAAAAGGTTGACTCCCGAGCAGTCACGAGAACTTGACTCCGTTTTACAGTAAGTAATGTTTTTGTTGGAATTTCATTTCTTTTTGTTCGGTGGTTTTAAAGGTGAAGTTTGTTGCACGCGTAGTTTATAGATGTATAGTTTTGCCATGTGTATGTATTTTTTATTATGCGTGTATATTTTATTGATAAATTATAGTTACTGACATACTGAGATCGAGAAATAAAATTTATAATAATCAGTAATTAAATCACAATATATGAGATTATATTAATTGGTATAACCCCCCAAGTATGTCACAATAAGGAATTTCCCCTTATCTTGGACGCCCGTTTAATACAAGAGCAAAAAAACATTGTTTTTTAAGCCTTAAAACGTCTAAAATAGCGTTTAAAAATTCCCAGTGATTTAAATTATTCCAACGCAAGCACTACCACAAATAATATAAGCAAAGATACAATATACAGGAAAATAATTTGTTGTTCCAACAGTTATTTTAGCTGCTTCGAACCCCTCGCAGCTCTTTAAACATAACTAATTCAAAGCAAAGCAGATTGCCGGAAAGGCAAAAGTACGATACCTCTGAAGATATGTATATGAAATACCAAGAACAAGGTGGAATTTATTGCGATCTAATACTACCGGAAGCAATGAATATTGAATTTACTTTGTAAGTTTCTCGCTTGGGCTAATAAGCGTAGGGAATTTTGAATATTTACGATGCGAAATAATAATCAGTTGTAAGAAAAACAGCGACGATTAAAATTTTGTTCAGACCTTCACATGACTGCATTTCAAGTAGTATATGACCGTTTATTATTTTTAAGACTTTTCCTTTTTTATTTGGAAGATAAAAGTTTGTTGACCAAATTTGCAAGATTCTTCTAAATAACAACATTAGACGGTTCAAATTAATATAAATGAAAATTTGAGATTTTTTAAAGTAAATATCCTTTGCGCTATTTCTTGGGCATCACTAGCTATGGAAGAAGATGGACGTGTCTTGCTATTATATTAGCCATTTATATACAAAAGGTACACACGGTGCTGCGTTTGATGCAGGCATAAACGATATAGGTGTTAAATCAAACTAAAGCCGGACAAGACTTTGACAAGATATTAAAAACCACTAAACAAACTATTGGGCTTGTTTTATTATTTATTAAATTGTTTTCTTTGAGTAACTTAGTTAAGAATCGTAGATTTAATCATTTTGAAATGATTGAAAAAAGAATCGGTTTTCAATATTTCGTGCCGATTTATAAGGCACATTTGTAATAATAAATATGAAAAATATTTACTTTTATATATTGCCAATTATTAATCATTTTTACAGATTGTTCCTAAATATCTGGCAAATATTTTAGGATGTAAAGCTCGTTTCAAGCTCCTTCGTTGACCTATTGCATGCAATAATCTATGATCGACACCAGCTGTAATAAAACCCGGCAAATTTGCAAGAACTGTTAACAGGGCCGGCCCTAATAAAATAACAGGTAAAGATAATTTTAATATAATCAGTAAAGGGTATGAATAAAGTATTTTTTTACCTGGTTTAATTGTTATATGATTTCGATCGTATTTTTTGGTATTCCGATCGTGCTAAAAAATGTGACATCCGTAGAAAGACGTTGATCATAGTGCCTCCGGTAGTGCTAATTTAAAAAGGAAATATTTATCGGCCGATGCCAAGCAAATTGTTAAAAATGTATATGTTTCTTTATTGAACAGGGGGTTTAATGTAAATGCAGCTGCAGCAGAAACGTCTTCATTCACGAAAACTCCTTTGCCTACAGTTAAAGATATTGTCACAAAGCAAACTAGAGAAAAAGTACGCATTGATGCTGGTAAAAGCAAGTAGTGTTTTTGACGAAAGCGACAAAGACATAATTCGTAGAAAAATGTATGCTATGTACGAAGAGCAAATTGTGTCTACGTTGATTTCATTAAAGCAGCGACAAATGGGAGATGAAACTAACATTCTTGCAGCAGGACAAGCCTCGGAAGAGTATTATCTCAAATGGGTTTTACACATATCAGACCATTAATAAAATACAAATATTAAAGGAATCACAATGATTACAACAGTGGCGCTTTGATTATTTAAAATCTATAGGAAAGTACAGATTAGAAAATCGTTCCATTATCTACCTCGATGAAACATGGGTTGATACACGTGACACCCCAGGGGCGGATTTAGAATTTCGTCCATGGGGGGTGGGGGGAAGGGGTGGCGCAACGTCACCTGAGCTACACAAAAGTACAGACCACAAAAAAAACGGGCAAGCTCGAGTGTGACATTACTTTTTTATTGTTTAAGATTCTAAGGAATATTCACTATTTCATAATGGACGAAAGATCTAAACCTGTTCTTGCGAAACAGAACGGTTTGTCATCCAAACTTTCCAATATTCTAGGATTCTTTTTAAATTACTTATACCGTCCGTCCATTTGGACGGATATATGAAAATTTTTCGAAAACACATTTTTTCAAAATTATATTTTCTCGAAAACAGGACTTTTTCAATAATACAGATATTCGAGAACCAGGGATGTTTTAATTTTTTTTTTTTTTCGGAAATCAACTTCGAATTTTTTTAACCACTTTTTGAAACTAATTTACTACAGAGTAACATAGCAAATACAAGGAACAGCAACAGATATGAAATTTAATAGAGGGAAGGTGTATTCTAAAAACAGAAGTTCATCAGTCTTTATGCCACGTAGTTTATTCCATTTCCCATCATATTATCGTAAAGCTGCTTCGCTGAGTAGTGTCAACACTGCTAAAGTTTAAAAAGTTTTGTTAGACTTGAATGTAAAAGCAGAAGCGGAAACAGAAGCATAGAATAATGCGGAACTTCCGCATTTGTGGCTGCAGAGGCGAAAGTCTGTTACATCACTATTTTTTACCTTCAACATTTCGTAGTTTCATGTAATCATCTTCTATAAAAAAATTCTAGTGAGTTTCATTCCATACCCGCTCCGCAGAAATACTAAGTACAATTTAACAAATTTCGAAATTTATATGTTAGTTTAACAAGAATATGCGGTATCTGTCGCCCACTCTTAGACAAACATTTCAATGTACGAAAATGTCTCCACGAAAGTTTATTCAAGTTTTACCCATGTTGATGTTAGGAGCACCACGGTTTATTCATAAAGGCTATTTCCGACTTGACCGAAGTTTTAAAGTTAGAAATGGATGTTTACCTTAAATTAGACTTCTCAAAGCCCGAGTTTAGGAGTTGTATTAGTAAAATAATAGTTCACTTGGGAGAGATGTAAAGTAGAAGGTGCAAGTATATTCGTTTACAAGACACAAAGGGTACGAATTTGAATATGCTAAATATTTATTTAAATTTTGAAACTTTAACATTTCAGAGCCCTAGTTAGCACTTATTTCTTATATTCTGGTTTTTTATATTGTTGTTGCTCAGCTGTTTGCTATAAAAACCAATGATTTTCCCTTGTAGACACATAAACAAGACATATAATTCATTCATATACAGTGTCCGCCATAAGTTGGCTACATATGGGAAGAATTTTTATTATTGATATTTAAAAAAACCCTATTGGTGGTCCTTTTCTGCATATCCGACAACTAAAAAATCTATTTTAACATATGTCATGTGATCACCGGTTTGTCGGGAATTTAAAAGGAAGTTGATGGTGGTACCGAAAAATGGGTCAAATTGACAAGATATCAAAAAATTGTATTAAGAAAAATTGTTCAGAATGCGCCGAGGATCCAGGCTCGGCCCGTAAAATTTTAAAGTTGTATATCTCTGTTGCTACATATGGAACCCATGCCATGTTTAGGTTTTTTAATAGTGAGCCTACTAGGAATGTTTCGTTAGAAAAAAATTTATTTTGTAATTTGCGAAAAAAAGTTGAATTTTTGAAGTAATTCTTAGTTTGTCTAAATTTTGCTGGCGGTCCGAAAATGTTGTATAAGCTCATGTGCATCAATATACTGGGCATGACTACAGACAGCGACACGACCAGACCGTATTCTTTAAATTTATTTTCTGCAAAGTGTCTATTTCACAACTATTTAATTAGTTCTGACACAAACCTATGGAATTTAGTTGGATAAAGTTATTTTCAAGTAAAAACATTATTCTTGATTTTTCATAGCGATGGTACCGGTAAAAATTTGTAATTTTCTCTCGGTGTGGTTCAAAATTGGTATATGGCATCCTCGATGCATTCTGAACAATTTTTCTTAATAAAATGTTTCGATATCTTGTCAATTTGACCCATTTTTCGACATCACCGTCAACTTTCTTTTAAATTCCCGGCAAACCGGTGATCACATGACATGTGTGAAAATGGTTTTTTTAATTGTCGGACATACAGGAACGAAACCCCAATAGAGTTTTTTAAAAATGTCAGTTATAAAAAATGTTTCCATATGTAGCCAACTTATGGCGGACACTGTATATAAAAATGTTCACACGGAAAAAAAGGACAGTATGATCTACTCTTGCATTAAAGTAGGGGGCCTCCAAGAACTGTCTGCTATGCCGAGAACAGTTTCTTTTTCTTATATTTGTTATGAATGCTAAGCTCTTCTTTCTTTTTATTGATATTTTGGCTTTGTAGACGGAGTTGCACGCCTCGCCTCCCAGTGGGATCGTGTGTGCGACCCCTAGCAATTCCGCAAAATTGTGGAATCTAGAGCGAAGCAAAGTTCGGTTCTGGTATAGAGTGTCGTTCTTGCGCTCGTGGTCTGTTTCCTATAGACGAGACGGCGCTAGCGCGTACTCTGTACAGATTCTATTTGAGAGTAATGATTAAATATTGCTATTGGCGAAGCTGCCTGATGGTTTCGGCGGTCTGATGATCCCCAACAAGGGTGAAAGCTTACTGTCTACGCGGCTCGGGATTTTCCATTAGTTCTTGGAGGCCCCGTACTTTAATGCAAGAGCAGAGCACACTGTCCTTGTTGTCCGCTATGCCGAGAACATTTTCTTTTTTTGTATTTATTTATTATTTATATTATTTATTATTTATTACTATATATTATTTTTTCAAGTCAAATACCAACAGTAGGTACTACTATCCTAATTACAACGGAGAAAAAAATATTAAAATCTGTTAATCCGAAATAAAATGGAAAATAATCATCTATCTTCATTACTTTTTTCAGTTTTATATATTTTAAGCTTGTACTCACTTTAGCTAAGAACTCTTAGAACGAGACCAATCGGGGGAACTCATCTACAACACAAAAATAAATTCTCCCAAATTGGTGAATCCTTTCAAGAATTATGCGGGAACATAATATATAAAAAAAACTATACATACGGGTCGAATTGAAAACCTCTTCTCGTGAAGTCGGTGAAAAGATAATTGCGATTGTATGTCTACGTTGCGATAATTGCCAAATCTGGCAACACTGAGCGCCTAAAAGAATTTTTTAGTCCCCCACAAAAGTAGGTGCGGTGTAGCCATATCCTTTACTTATACTTTCTTATCATTTTCATACTAATACATACTATTTTTATGTTTTAGACAAGAAGCTGTCGACATGCTTAACGACATAGCTGTTCGAAAACTTATCCCCGGCAATCAAGACTGTATTGCACGACGATCTCTCTCTCCTACTTCCTCCCCCAGACGACTTCGACGACACAACTACCCCAGCGACGCATCTCAAGAATCGTGTACCAAGTACCTCATACCCGAAGAACAGTTCCACGAAGGAATGCTGAAGTGCTCTCATTTCGATGAGGAAGCTTTCAATTCTTTGTTCACCATTGAAGGTGACGATATGGATAGACCGTCAAGGTACGAGTATGTATCTTTTTGAAAAATTGTTAACAGAGAAACACTTATTGAAGTCCTTAGACAAAAAACATTATAAATACAACACTGGCTGTCCATAGCATGCGTCTCTCTCAATGTTACTTAACTCAGTAAGCTAAAATTAAACACAACACATATTACATAGTTGACCTAAAGTGAATATCAAAAAAAAATTATTATAATTAGTCAGTTTAGTTTGGTAAATATAGAAATGCCATAATAATTTTCTTTGTATATACTATACAAAAGAAATTAATCGTAGCATCCAGTTAGTCACTTCACCCACAACCTCCCAGCGTTAGCTCTAATTTCACACACTGTATGCGCCAGAGAGTGTAATCGGTACGCCCCGCCTCGCGCTTCGTGTCCTTTGACCCGCACCGAAAAATCGATACGGATCGAAGCACCGCGCGCCGTGCCGGCGGCGCGGCGATGCGAGACGACGCGGGACGAGGCAATGCGAGAGCACCGACTACACCCGTGTGCGCGCGTTGCCTCCTGCGACCTCGCCGAAAGTGAAGAACAAAGAAAATAAAAGGGTTTGATTGGTGAAGAAGCGGTATTAAAATTCATACAAACGAGTGGCAAAAAAATCCACTGACTTAGTGACTTCTTTTTAAAAAATTAGTAAAGTGTAGCTGACAAAACTACGAATGTATTTCAATACAGAAGATTTTTTCAAGACCGATATTGCATTCATTTCTTATTATTGGGAACATTACTTAAAGTCTAAGTTAATAACACAACACAACTATTTATTATAGACTAAATAATTAGACCATGACAATAATAATTATTTCGTGGAATTTGTTAATCTCATTTGTAAACTTTTTGTAATTAAATAATTTGTTAATTTCATTAGTATTATACCATCTGAAGAAGGCATGGTGTGTCGAAACAATGGTATCTTTATGTGTGTTTAAAATAGATTTCCATGAAGTATCGGCTACCGCAATTGAACACTTATTACTTAAAATTTTTTTAGCATGAGCATTAACGTTGCGGATGATCTAATCATCTAATCTATTGATAAAAAATAAAAGGACATCAAAAATATTATTTAGGTTTTATCAGAACATCTTATTACACAGAACTATTACATATGTGATAATATCCACCAACTGCTTTGAAATAATACTAGAATTTACATATTAAAAACCAGAATACTCGTATCAAACCATAGCATATTATTACAGTTAATACATACAAACTTTTTTATCACGATCATATTGTCACTTTTATTTATAAATTTCTTGACTCTCAGTTGCATTAACAACCATTATGCTAAAAGAACTCAAGTAGCCATTTTATACTAAATTCTGGGTTTCAACAATACACACACAAAAAGAAAATCTTAAATTAAGGTCAAAAATTCGCTCAAAAATTTACACTAGGTTTGAAGAAACATGAAATCTAAATAAGAGTATTACTTCACTTTTACACCTCCTCCGACTCTAAAACAAGAAATTTATTTAATCAAAAATGTCGCTTGAATTGAAGAAGTGTAATTAAATTGATCGTACATTTTGTTCTAATGAAAAAATATACTCTTAGAAACAACTCATAGAAAGTAATCACAAGATCCTCAAATCTCAAAAGACTTTGTTTTAAAAGCCGCATTCTTTATAACAAAATTCTAAGCAAATAATTAAAAATTAAAGTAAGTAAGTCTTTGTTAAGGTACTGAAAATAAATTTCAATAATTACAAATTCTATAATTCAAAAAATCTCCCTTATTATAAAAAAATATTCATAAATATTATTTGGGAATAAAATATTGGAATTCTAGGTATTTTCTCGCTGTAAAGCTTATCGGCGCAAGATGATGGAAAGATGTATAGTGAATTCAAATAAAGAATTGAAAAGGGTTTTATTTCAAATACGCCGTTCTCTTATTAGGAGGAATTGGTTTCCCACTTTAAAGAAATATTTCATCAGACAAGATTTGCTTATTTTAAAGCAACTTAAGAATTTCTCTTTTTGGTTTAAATTGCATAATACAAGTCTTATTATTGGTTAAACGATAGAACAATTCATTTTCACGTATTTAACTAAAAAGGTTAACATTTTTTAGTACATTATACCGACATTTAACTATATAGTAAATTTTACTTGCAAAGTAAACTACTTATTCTGCATTTAAGGTAATTTACAAGAGCAGAAAAGGGCTTCTTGAGAGAAAGCCATTATTTTACAGCTGCTACAATATCTTATGAAGAAACTTATCTTTGTTACCAAGAGGTACAACCTATTAATACAAACTTAGTAAACTGACACCAGTATGAAATTAAATAATAACAGTTCTGGAGCAAAATTATAAAAAAGTTAAGCCATTATTATAACAAAATTAAATATGTATGCGACTGCAGCAGATTGCACACTTTTTGAAGTAACGAAGTACTGCCAAATCCCCGGTAATATTTTTTGGGTCGGGATTAATTTCAGAAATTATTTTTGTATCCCATATTTATAATTTATATTTATATAAATTATAAAAATAATAATAATAAGTATTATATATATATATATATATATATATATATATATATATATATATATATATATATATATATATATATATATATATATATAAGTATGTATATTTACCAAGTATATTTACCTACCAATATATCATATTAAGACATTAAAGGTAAAGATTAGTCACTCTCCAAACTTTCAATTTTCCTTACAAAACAATTTCAGTCACGCATTTAGTTTAACTTTAAATATGCGGAAAACATACTCAAATATGCACATACATACAACAAAATAATATATTTTCAACTTATTTTTAATGATATTTTAGGCCCAATTCCTTGGATCTCTACAATCCGAACCAGACCCCAGTTGCTGCAAGAAAGCCTAGGTTTAATTTTTCTCTAGCTCACAATGCCTACGAATTGAATAACCTAGATCCAGAAGTTCTAGATGCACCAAATTTAACTTACAACTTAGGTTCGTAAAAATGTTTAAAATTTAGATTGTTATTAAGTTGGTTACCCTGCTTGTCAATCTTGTCATACTTATTTAAATCTAACAAATATACTGTATCTTCGATAAGTCAAGAAACTATGAAGTGGTAAATAAAATTAACATTACGATTTTTCGTACTTTATCGATTATTGTGACATTATCATATAAATACTACATGTATCAGATAACAAAATCGATTTTAATAATTTTATTATTG
Organism: Philopedon plagiatum; assembly: GCA_963971165.1. Classification (NCBI taxonomy): domain Eukaryota; kingdom Metazoa; phylum Arthropoda; class Insecta; order Coleoptera; family Curculionidae; genus Philopedon; species Philopedon plagiatum. Next base: position 27,245,645 of record OZ020191.1, on the reverse strand, counting down.
TTTGAACTATATCAATTACAAATCAGTAATTCGAAATTAGCACTGTAAATATTTTAAAACCCTATTAAGTATTTTCTGCAGTACATTTTAAGTTACAAAACTATGTTTTTCCTTTACCGTTATTAATAGTTGCTAATACTGCTTTACAGGTAATGATGAAGCTGGTACCACCGATGCCGAATGTGGTGATAGTTTTCCAAAAGAACCAGCCAGTATGCCACACATTCCTTTAGATAATACTTCCGCAGCCTTTAGGTAAGTTTTTGGACCATCTATATAGCATTTATTACCACAAAAATACTAAACATTCTGGTTATTTTTCTTTGTCTCCGTCTATTAGCCTTTGCACCAAACAAGATACATATCTTTGATCCTAAAATCACCACAAGTGGATGAACTGGACTTGAAAACTTTTTTTAATGTGACTCGTCTTTTTATTTTTTTGTCTTACGCCAGCTGCAAAGTTAGTTAAAGGAATGAATTTTAGAAAAAGATCTGGAAAGAAATTTTATTGAATATTCTGGTTCCTTTAGGCACAGAAAACATATTGCGTAGCTATGTTTTCTGTGCTTTAGGCATTACCAACAAATTTCCCAGTTTTCCCGTAGGGAGGAAGGTACCAAAAATCATCTTGGTACCTTCTTTTCTTGCCTTTTTGGTCCGTTTCTCAGGTTTTCTTCGCTTTACAACAAAATTAGTTATGTGCAAAAAACCCGGTAATTAAATTATCTATAGAAAAGTTTCTACACATATTTACATCAGATTCGCATGTTTTAGGAAAATAATAATCGTCTAAAATTAGACAGTTAACTCTAATATGTTTACCATAATTTCAGTTATTAGTCACTTTACTTACAAATTTGATTTTAAAAAGTTTAAGTTCTTATTCGTACTTTGAAGTTTGGTCTCTTTTTATAACATTTATAATAAAATTTTACGATACTTAATTATTCGTTAGAACAGTAGATTAGGAGTCATCGAAAAATATGCGTATTTTCTATTTCAGAAAGAACTTAAAACGTATATTACTATTTTTCACGTAGAATAAATAGAAAACAGAGAAAATGGCCAAAAGTGATTTTTTGTTGCTTTATCCCTCTGGAAAAGGGGGACGTCCGCCTCGTTCAAAGGAAAAATTGAGGAAAACATGCATATTATTATCTCATTTAGAGGGAATTTAATTATCTTTAATTTTGTATACTATATAACAAAAAAACGCATCACCCGGTAAAAGTTACCCCTCCATTTAAACGAATACATTCTGCGGTTCGCCTGGGCATGCTTCTAATGAGGTGATCTATGGAGTCCTGAGGCATTTTATCCCAAGCAACTTGTAGGACATTACGCAGCTGCTGTAAGTTCACTGGATGGTTAGGTTAGGAAGCATTCCCACCCTTGGACCCAGCCAAGTGTATCGTGGACCCAGCATATCCCAGACATGATCGATGAGCGAAAGATCGGGCGAACGTGCGAGCCATTGGAGAGTATTGATGTTGGCCTCTTGCAGGAACTGTAATGTAACGGCTGCAATATGAGGACGGGCGTCGTCTTGTTGGAACGTGACTTTGTTTAGCACTCGAATGCACTGACGGCTGGTGAAATTTTCAAGTTCTATATCTCTGTTGCTACTTACGGAACCCATGCCAAATTCAGGGGTTTTGATAGTGAGTCTATACTAGAAATGTTTTGGTAAAGAAAAAAATATTTTGAAATTTGCGAAAAAAAGGAATTTTGCCCTGGTACACCCTGGGAAAAAAATGAACACGTTTAGATATTTTATTTATTATTTTTACTAAACAAATTATTTCGTCAAAAATTATTAAAGTGTAAGGAAAAAAATGTTTGTTCAAATTACTATAACTTTCTACTAACACATTTTTTTCTCTTGAAATTTAAAAAATTTCTACAAAATGATGTTAAATTTGTCTAGAAAAAATAATAAATAAAATACCTAAACGTGTTCATTTTTTCCAAGGGTTTACCAGGGCAAAATTCAACTTTTCTTCGCAAATTTCAAAATATTTTTTCTTTACCAAAACATTCACTATCAAAACCCCTGAACTTGGCATGGGTCCCGTAAGTAGCAACAGAGATATACGGTATAGCAAACTGTTCCAGAACTTCATGAATGTACCGTTGGACATTCAACTGGCCTTGGATAAATACTAGAGGAGTTACACTTCAAACCATCAATCCTCTGGTAGGAGTAGTCTTACGTTAAACGGCAAACTCCAAAAATCGCATTTCTTCTCTTCGACACTTGACTTGTCTACGACCGTCGGTAGGCCCACACGCAAAATCGAGATTCGTCTGATAACACGATTCTATTCCATTCTGCATCCCAATTTGCCCTGAAGGAACGAATACTGCGATATATGGAACGCATTGTAATTCTATGGCCTACTCTCCCAAAAAAATGTTTTCTACCGATCTTGAGGTACTACGCCGATCCCTATCATCCCTTCATTTAAGTCTTCCAGAGCCTCTTCTATGATGTTGCCTACTATCTCATAACCAGCTTCTACAACGAATAATTATTGTTGAAATATTTCTTTGCATCCGTCTACCGATTTCGCGAAAGCCAATTCCCGCCTCATATGATGACACTCAGTTGATGATAATTCTGCTGTCTTCGAACTCTTGATATTTTAACACTGTAGTTTACTGTTAAAACTGTTTCAATCGAATAATGAGAACATACTAATTGACAACAGAGAATACAGTCAAACAATTTTTTGAAGGGAATCGTCAAGAAACGAGATAAGGGCTTCACCTTTTTTGATGAATTTTCTATCATTGATTACTCTATACTAGCCTAAGCATACGTACATAATTTGGTTTAAAAATATTTACTTCTACAGGGTGACGCGTTTTTATTTGTCACATAGTATATATGACTATTTTTCACATAAAGTAAATAGAAAACAGAGCAAGTGGCAAAAACTAATTTTGTGTTGCCTTATCCCTCTAAAAAGGAGTGACGCTGGTCCAGCGGGCGGAAAAAACTTAAGGACTTTTTAGCATCCCCCTAAAGAGTCGTTTCATGGAATAAAATTTCTTCCTGTAATTTTCTCCATCAAAAATTTGTTTTCATCTCTCATATTAATATTTACTGTTTTTTTTTATTTTATTCTTATTTGTAATAAAAAATTAATGTCTGGATCTTTAGTTATAAAAATCCAGCTTACCAATCAGCCCATCCACCCTGCGTGGAAAGCGATGCAAGGAGTAGCAGTAGTACTTCCAAGAGCAGCCAGAACACTCAAAAAGAAGAAGAGACTGATACTATAAAAAGAAAAAAGGGAATTTTGAAAAAAGACACTGAAAAACGTGTTCAACAAACTGAGCCTAAGACTGAAATTCACAAAATGACTCCCATGAAAGAAGATTATGAGGTAAAAAATTTACTAAATGACATTCTGTATTTCTTTTTACAAATTGTGCCGAAGTTTGTATCAAAATTTGAGCCTGGGAAATAAATTTATAGCTGATCTTGATTTTAGTTTTCTTCACTAAAATATTTGAAGAAGAACTAACTTCATTTAATAATACAGGCTACTTAGGATGAACATTTTTTTTCCAGATTCTTGCCATAGAACTAAACAGAGGATGGAACAGTAGGTTAGGTTTTAGTCTCCAAGGTGCAGCTGGAGTCACATATGTCAGTGCAGTACATGCAGATTCTGTAGCAGCTAAGGACGGTAGAATCAAGCCTGGAGATCGTATAATTAAGGTAAATTATCCATCTTAGGGTCACCGCAACCAATAAGTGCCGGAAAGTACTGACGTAGCAGTAGCAGTGTGTCGTAAAATTCCTTAAAAATTTAAATTCTAAAACAATATAGGAGCATTCCTAGAGCTAGAAAAATCTAAAAAGATATTGTACTTTCTTTAAAGGGCGGTTTTAATAAGCCAAAAAAGAATTATGAAACAGACCCATTATATAGGGGTACCAATTCTGTGGCATACCAGGCGCGGCTCGTCCATAAGGTCATTTGGTCAATGACCCACCTAAATTTATTTTCAATGATCTACCTAATAATTTATTTTTTAAAACCAAAGAATAATCTTTTCTTTAAAAATTGTGCAAGTTCTATGCGAAAACCCCCCAAGAAAGAATCAAGGCCAGCTTGCTCCAGGCTCGTCGTATTTTAAATAGACTTCATTATATGGACTATATAAAATTCATTAAACCTAAGAGAGGAACAAACATACGCGCTTTAGGAAGTTAAAAGGACAAAATTTGTCGACGGCCCACCAGTAATATTGCTTTCAGGGCGTGCGTGGCCGTCAAGGCCGCCGCGCCGGTTTGTCCCGGTCCGGGCCACTATGGAAATACACTCGAATCGTTCCGTGAAAGGGTCTTGTGCTGTTAAAGTATGACTGAATTTCAATATTTTAAACATTTTAAAAGATAGGGTAGGTTGATTAGAACGGATTAAAAGAACAAAATTTCTGGATGAAGCACTTTTTTTAATGAAAAAATTATAAAAATTGGTCTTTTTCAAATGCAATGCGAAAACTCCACGGGGAAATGTTATGAGATTTTACTCTGCCAAATTGAACATATTTTGCTATAAATATTTTCATATATCTTGCTATGGCTAAAACTGAGCTAACCCGAGTACCGCAACTGAAAACCGCAAATTCTGGCTCACTAATTTAAATCTGACCAATTTATTATTAGAACAATATTCGCGATTCGCGTTTATATGATACCAGACTTAGTTTGATGTAACGCGATAGATTTATGCGCCACCGAATGTGCCAACAAGGGCCTTAAAGGCCTCAAATCTACATTCTATCGGACAGCTAGGCAGCTATAAAGGCACTAGCTTCATGTACCTTCTACTCCAAACTGGCGTGGGACTGCCGACAATCCCTCAACCAACTGGCAAAAAACAGCAGTATAACTATAATGTGGGTGCCGGGCCACAAAGGTGTGGAAGGCAATGAAATTGCTGACGAACTTGCTAAAGGAGGAGCACAGGCACCTTTTTATGGACCTGAACCCTTCTGCGGCATCACTGGAGGTCACCGTACGGAAAGCCTCAGGGAATGGGAAAAATAACAGAAAACGGCCCACTGAAGAAAGAACGCTCCAGGACAAAGACAGGCAAAGAGAATGATTAGTTATCGGCCTGACTACACAAAAAAGCTCCTTTAGCTTCAAAAGAATGAACTTAGACTGGTTACTTGCCTTCTTACTGGACACGGCCCTTGGAGGTATCACCTCAAAAAGATGGGAAAGACTGATGAAGAACACTGTAGATTCTGTAACGAAGCAGATGAAACTGCCGAACACTTGATCTGTGAATTCAGAGTAATAACTCGTCAAAGGCTGCAATATCTTGAGGGAGCGTTTCTCACGCCCGAAGATATATTAAAGTGCGCCCCCAGAAGCATCCTAAACTTCGCGAAAAGTTTGAGAATTGGTGGGTAAATAATGTTAGTGTATTCACAAAGGATCCAATTCGGTCGAAGTGATGTAGGGCTACCTGAGCCGAACGACCCCATTTAATACAATACAATACAATACAATAGTTTGATGTACCCAAATACTAAAATAAAAAAATTGTAAATATATTTGGCAACTTTACATTTGCAATGTTAGCTGAAAGGAGGATGAAGGAACTGTGCCGGAGAATTGACGTGACGCGTTCCCTAACACAAGTAAACAAATAGTTTCGTGATAAATTGATTTTCGTGTAAAAATTAAAAATTTTCAAGTTTTGGTGAATTCTCAATTTTTGTATATGTGATATATATCCTTAGCGATGATTATAACATGTTATGATATTGTGTGTCGACTGTTTACATTTACATGTAAAATCCGTGCTGTGCTAAGTTCCAAATTCTTGTTTTTTCGGCTATTTTCTTGGAAAAAATGGCTCAGGTTTGCCATCGATTTTTTTTAAGTACTCAACAGAAGGTAATCTTTTCTTGGCCTATTCGAAAATTTGTTAACTCCGTCATATCATAAGTGCACAAGACTCCTTGTGTTAATAATGGCTTTATCGGTGCAAGAAACTATTTGCATGTTAGTTAAAAAAAGTCACATTAAAAATGCAATTTTAGAATTTTATGCTTTCTGCGGTGTTTATGTATAGGTAAATAAGTTCTTGGCAGAACTAGGCGCATTATTAAAAAAGTGTATTTTGCTTGTTACGTTGATATCACTAGTTGCCCACAAAATTTGCCCCACCTGTAAAAAAAAGCGCCTGTTGCATACTCGAGCAATACATGGGGATAGGGCGCACAAATCAGGGCTAAATGAGTTAATATTTGGTATTTTCAGAGATTATTATAGTATCGTATTATTTATGTAAGAATAGTTATTTAAAAAAGCAATTTTGGCATGCAGTCTTTATTACATAATGGCATAAAAATTTATAATAACCTTCAAAACACATAAAGAAAATCAAGAAATTACAGTTATTTAAAATACATTTGAAGAAGCATTATTTAGAAATTTGAATGTTTTTAACAGTTTTTTAAGGAATTTTAAAATACACCTTAAAAATATTTTACAAAATTGACTGTGTTAATAGTTTTTAATAGTTTTTCTTTAGAATTTTATTAGTTTATTAGTTTTTCGTAATACTGTTATATTTTTTAATGTTATATATTTTAATGTTATGGTATATATATATTATATTTATTTATTATTTACATAGTCATAACACGAGGCAAACTGAATTATTGCAAACAGCACCTGTAAAACCAATTTTGGCATGCAGTCTTTATTACATAATGGCACAAAAATTTATAATAACCTTCCAAAAAACATAAAGAAAATCAAGAAATTACAGTTAATTATACATTTGAAGAAGCATTATTTGAAAATTTGAATGTTTTTAACAGTTTTTTATGGAATTTTAAAATACACCTTAAAAAGTATTTTACAAAATTGACTGTTTCAATAGTTTTTTAATAGTTTTTCTTTAGAATTTTATTAGTTTATTAGTTTTTCGTAATACTGTTATATTTTTTAATGTTATATATTTTAATGTTATGTTATATATATTATATTCCCTGTAATAAACTTTAAGTTGGTTGGGAATAAGGAATTTAAAAAAAATGCCGTAAGAAATAACGGTCAACACATATTGATCCTTGTTAAATAATTTAAAACACAAAGAGCTACATTTTTTGTTTATCTTGTTTTAGGTAAACGATGAAAGTGTAGAACATATGAGTACTGCTGAAATAATAGACTTATTGCGAATAGTCAGAGGTCCTGTATGTATAGTTGTAAAAAGGATTAAATCTAATGAAGACTGTCCAAAAAGCAATGCAGAGAATTGAAATAACACTAGTAGTTTGTAGTGAATCTAATTAGGATTTTTGTTACGAATGCTAAACAATCGCGTTATAAGTATTACATACAATTTAAGATTGCGATTTATTGTAATGTAAGTTATTTTAACCTGCTCGCTATAGTGAACAAAATGCGTTATACATTGCGGGGTTTTACAAAAATACTTAAAGACAAAATACATATTATACCATAAAATAAATATTTTCTACATAGAGGACCTACTTGAATATATCTGGAATAGAAGACAAAGTGTTGGTAGGGCTAATACGCCCATGTTGCACGGATGCGGTAATTATAGGACGAGCGCACTGAATTGGGTCGGAAACAGGCGCGGCCCGTGAAATTTTAAAGTCGTATATCTCTGTTGTTACTTATGGGACCCATGCCAAGTTCAGGTTTTTTCATAGTGAGCCTACTAGTAATGTTTTGGTAAATAAAAAAAAGATTTTGTAATTTGCGAAAAAAAGTTGGATTTTTGAATTGACCCACCAGGGTAAAAAGTTAACACGCACACACACACGGTATTTTATTTATTATTTTTTCTAAACAAATTTTACATTATTTTGTCGACAATTTTTAAATTTTAAGAGAAAAAAAAATGTGTTAGTAGAAAGTTATAGCCATTTGAATTTTTTTTTCAATTATGTCAGTTTTAAAAAGATTCAAATGACTATAACTTTTTACTAACACATTTTTTTCTCTTAAAATTTAAGAATTGTCGACAACATGATGTAAAAGTTATTTAGAAAAAATAATAAATAAAATACCTAAGCGTGTTCATTTTTTACCAAGGTGGGTCAATTCAAAAATTAAACTTTTTTTCGAAAATTACAAAATATTTTTTTTCTTTGCCAAAATATTCCTAGTGGGCTCACTATTAAAAAACCTGAACGTGGCATGGGTCCCATAAGTAGCAACAGAGATATACAACTTTATAATTTCACGGGCCGCGCCCGAGTCGGAACGGCACAATCCAAATTTTTATGCCAATGTCACACTAAGGGGCAAAAAATATACGAAAATTTAATCATTTTTCAAGAGTAGTAGACCATATTTCGAATTTCGTGATACATTTGAGCTGTCCAAATTTTTATTAGGATGTAATAAATAGAACTTAACTTAAATTTGAATTTTAAAAAAATGCATTGTATAATAAACTAGAACTAATTATTTTGTTAATTCACATGTTTAATAAAAAAATGATTGTGTCCTTATCATTAATAAATGCGATTGTGCCGTTCAAAACTATAAAATCTATTACAAAAGACGAGTACGAACTAGAGTTCGGCTACCTTAACCTATGTACTAAATTTTTTGTCAAACCCTATTCGTAAAAAATATAAGATGTAAATATTTATTGTATCCTAAGTCCGTTGATTGTACCTCATAAAGGCTTAATAACTATATAAATATATATGTTTAGCATTTGTAACACTTTTTAGTGAACATTACATTGTTTCTTTTTAAATTTTTTATTTCGCTCTTGTGATTTTAATTTGTAATTACACAGTAAAAGCATTTTACCAATTATTGAATTAAATAATTCTTTCATTTATCGCGACCTCCGTAAAATGTTACATATTGTAAGTAGAATGTATAGTGTGTTTTAAGGACGAATTGGAGGGCACAAACATTATGCAGCAGGCCATGATTTTCATGATTCTTATGACATTATATTTGTTATTGAAAATAACAAAAAACATCTATATTAGCAGTTTGTTTAACCAAATATATTTCTACAATTTTTTTCGAATAAATGCTGTCGGTAGATTTTATGCCCATTAAAAACCATATAATTAATAAAAAATTTAGGTTCTTTCAAAATAAAAGGGGCAATTACTGTTATGGTTTTTGTGTCTATCTTAAAAGCTTTTACTGTGTATAAATTCTTGTAAAATAAGAAAAGATGTTGTGATAATTTTAACTTTTCCTGCTCTAAATGTGATTTAAAACAATTTTATGAATACTGTCACTATATTTTATTTAAAATTTATATATGCAAAATTGTTATCTGATAATTTTCTGTAAAACTTCTATCTATATAGGTAAAATATCTTTTGGCGTACTCTATTAAGAAGAACTGTAATTATTATGAAATTGAATTTTATTTATAACAATGTTAACCTACTAGATATTGTATAAAATTATAAAGAGAAGTTATAAAAGGTATACCACAAAATATACTATCAAATAAAATAATTTATTGCGCAGACAAATTAAGAAAATATACAGGAAGCTGTTAAAGTTAAGGCATCACTTATTATTTAATAATATTTAGCAATTTTAAAATATAAATGGTTAAACTGAGCGGTTTGAACAAGATATGTTTAAAAGGAAGAACCAATTTTTAAAAATCTTAAATTATAACGTCCTTTATAAAGAAATACTCTATTTCCTTCATAATAAATAACATTTTGGCTAAACAACACGCACATTATTAAATCATCCCTTCTGTTAGATAATCTTGAAATTTACTTAAAATATAAACCCTGTATAAAACTATGCGTTGAACAGATGCATGTGGTAGACCTTTTTGTAGTTAATCAAACCATTTAGTAAGTCAATCAAATTTATTCATTATAACACGCAGTCAATGTAAGTAAATACTATTAAGATTTGTTGTATAGTATAAAAAAAAGTTTCGTAGTGTTAAAATTATGCGTAATCAAACCTTATAAATTATAAATAGTATACCTATGTAAGCCGGTCATCATGGTCAATCTAAAAGGTAATATAGATAATGTGAAGAATGTACAAATAATTATGCAACACAATTTAAGGGACGTGATTTATTATGAGTGAGTTCCCATGATAGTTTTGTCACAGATTACTCCTACCAGATGCGAATCTCTTAATAAATTTCCTATATCAAGATTCCGCGGTCTTGGCGATATGGACAGTGCGGCCAGTCGCTTCGAGCGTCGATGCCGAGAATTTTCCCCGCGTTGAGTAGGTTTTAGTTCAGAGAAATTATGGATTATATTTTAAAATATTAAAAAATGATATTGTGTGGCATTTTATATAAAATTATATCATTTACAAACACAAAAACGTATATCGTTTATTAAAATTACACTACAACCTAGTACAACCACAATTTAAACCATAAAATCAACGCAACAAAACTGATGTAATAACATTTGCCTGCTATTTATACCACCAAGCCGTTCGCACACGCTCGAATCTACAAATTCAACGTTTGGCAACAGATTAAATACGGTGGCGGTAGATACCTTGCAAGTTCTCTAAATCGGGTCACCGTCGAAAGCGTAAGATTCGCATCTGGTAGGAGTAATCTATGGTTTTGTTACTTATAAAAATTGTTCTTGGCGAAACTACAAGATGGTTGGACCATTCTTTGAAGTACGGAGTCTCCTTTTTTTCTGTGCAAGTTTAAATATAAAAACATTATGACAGTACTGTCAGTACTAATACACAATGTGCATGCTGCATAAGTATTTGCCACCTTGTTTAAAAAAAAAAACATAAGCAATTCTTGAGTAAAATCAGAAAATAGAAATGTAAGAGAAAGTAACAGTACATGATATTGCATTTCATAAAAAAACAAAATCGTTATAGAATTTAATGTTTATTTGATATACAGGTTGTCCGAAAAGTCTGAGTATGGGCAAATATCTTTGCTATTAGTAAAGATAGAGACACCAAATTTTGGGTGTATCTTATTGGTTAATAAATCTACTTTTTTATGTAGTTTAACTTATTCAACCCCGTTGAGGGGAGTTGAGGTCAAAAATTTTAAATGGAACTCTATGCCACGTGGTGCCTCACTTTAAAGGCCTTTAAAAAAGAAACGTTTTAACGCAAACCTGAGGTCCGTATATTAATTAATTTTTAAATGGCAAACCTTTAAGTATTAAAAATCGTAAAAAATTGAAAGTTCAAATACCTTTATTTTTCTTGTTAGGCCATGCCGTTATGAATTTGTATCCATATACAAATTCATAACGGCATGGCCTAACAAGAAAAATAAAGGTATTTGAACTCTCAATTTTTTTACGATTTTTAATACTTAAAAGTTTGCCACTTAAAAATTAATTAATAAATAGTTGAGGACTTTTAGTTTGTTAAAAAAAGCTATGGAAACTATACAATCCCACAAAATTCAGCTTTAGTAAAATTTGTTCCAGGTACACCATTGTACCTGGAACAAATTTTACTAAAGCTGAATTTTGCGGGATTGTATAGTTTCCATAGCTTTTTTTAACAAACTAAAAGTCCTCAACTATTTGGCAAGAAAATTAAAGCATCTAAAAAAACACGCAAATTTTGTATAAACTAAATTGTTGTAGTTTTATTTATAAAAAAGTTACAGCCGTTTGAGTCTCAAGATTAATAGAAATTTCATCAAATCTTGCAACATAGATACAAACTTAAGTTTGCATAATGGTACTCGAAGTAAAGTGCCCATAGGCCGAATTTTGCAAAATTGCATGGCGAATTACCAGGGTACATTTCACAAAGGCAGTGGCGTACCAGATAAATATAATGAGGACTAAAGTTATAAAATTATTTAAAAATTGAATTTATAAATTACTTACAAAATTGTTTCCATTCAAACTAGATTTCATTGTCCATTAACCCTTCCTCATTTTTCTGAAAAATATTACCACAAGAACATCCCAGACATTGACCACACAAATAGGAACAGTTCAAGTTCGACCGTCTGAAGCTACAAAGTTTCCAGCAGTCAGTTTTACAATTGCAGAATATCATTTTTAGGACAAATTCTGGTACAATCTTGGTGGTGAGTTTTAATGGGTTGAGTAATGTCTCCTTGCTTTTTCCAACCCCAAGCAGTGGGTAGCAATATATTACCAATCCACTCTTGGATTTGGAGCATCATCTGAAGTTGGTGATAAACATGCCAATTCCAAATTATAAAAAGGGTAAACTTTCTACATACAAATTATTAGAAAAGATACTAGACTTGCGAGATAAGGTAGAACCCGATGTTGACAAAAATACAATTACTGCTATCGGCGAGGAATTCCTGCTGGCTCTTTATGGAGCAAATAAAAAACAAAAAATTGATTGCTACCCACTACTAGTGATTTTCAGAAAAATGAGTACGAGTTAATGGACGATGAAATCTAGTTGGGATGGTAATTTATGGTAATAATGGTAATTAATAAATTAAATTTTTAAATAATTCTATAAATTTAGTCCTCATTAAATTTATCTGGTACACCACTACCTTTATGAAATCTACACCTAATTATTATCTATACAACTTAATAAAATTCGGCTTTTGGACACCTTACTTCGAGTACCATTCTGCAAACTTAAGTTTGTACCTATATTGCAAAATTCGATGAAATTTCTATTAATTTTGAGATTCTATGGGCTGTAACTTTTTTTATAAATAAAACTATAAGAATTTGGTTTATACAAAATTTGTTTTCCTTTTTGTATACTTTAATTTCCTGCCTTCATGGTTTTTAGATGTCGTTGTAGTTTATGAGATAATTAATAAAATTCGAGAAAATGACGAATTTTCAGGGTTTAAAGCCGTTTTGGCAACGTATCCCCAGTCAAATAGTTGGGGACTTTTAGTATGTTAAAAAAAATCATGAAAACTATACAATCCCGCAAAATTCAGCTTTAGTAAATTTTGTTAAAGGTACCAGGCTAAGTGCACTGGAGTATATTGCTTTAAAAGTTGTTCAAAATGACTACCATGAACTTCTTGGCAGTAATGAAGTCCATTTTGGAACTCTGTCAAGAAGTAACACCTGCCATTCTTGAAAATGTGAGAAGTGAGTTCCAAAACCGACTTTATTACTGCCAAGAAGTTCATGGTGGTCATTTTGAACATCTTTTAAAGTAATAAGAGAAATAAGGTACCTAAATTTGTAGTTTTTTTTCACGATTTTTAATTTTTAAAGGCTTGCCGTTTAAAAACGAGTTAAGATACGGACCTCGGGTTTGCGATAAAATGTTTCTTTTTAAAGACCTTTAAAATGAGGTACCACATGGTATAGGGTTGCATTTAAAATTTTTGACCTCAACTTCCTAGCGTCACCCCTCAAGGGGGTTGAAAAGGTTAAATTACATGAAAAAGCAGATTTATTAGCCAATGAGATACACCTAAAATTTGGTGTCTCTATCTATACTAATAGCAAAGATATTTTGCCCATACTAAGACTTTTCGAACACCCTTTATATATTTTTAAATTGTATACAGTAAGTTCGCGGATGGGACAAGAGGACAAATGAACCAAATGTTCAAAAATTTGAGTGATCAAAAAACACAAAAGGTGAAAATGTATCAAAAATAAACGTGCGATATTTATCAGTTTACCGCGAATTGTTAAATGTTTTAAATTTTACAATTATTAATCAAAATCTAAAATTGTAAGAGAAAATTAAGGCAAATTTATTTTTCTGTCTCTTTTATTATAATGGAATTTAATTCATAATTCACATAGTTAAAATTTTATCCTGCAATTTTGGATATTGAATTGTAAAATTTAAAACCTAAAATTATTATTAGTATTACACTGTTGTACTTGATATAATTGCATGTGTTTTCATTTTTTGAGCACCTAGTACAGGGGTAAGCCTTGGATTTTCGTATGTTTGAAAATTTGGTCAATTTGTCCTCTTGTCAACCCGATTAACAGACCGACTGTATAATTAATTAAATAAATTTGGTTCCGCTAATTTATTAATTGGTAATTTCATTCTATTAGTTTAGTTTAATGGTGATGTTTACCAGCAGATCAGTTCAGTTAACAAACAGATACGAGGTAGATTGTGTCCAACAGTTAAAAATAGACAAAACGTGATGCATACTTGTTTGGACAAACCGTGTAACTTTTATTTTTATAGCAATGCTTTTAGTATTTTGCTTTACAAAATAAATTAGAAAAGTTTAAAGCATTTTTTTGGTAAAAATCAATCACAATAATTGCAAAATTGCCATTATAATGATTTTTACGTGTCTGTTGTCAATTGTTAAATTTAGAATTTTACTTGAATTAATGAAATTATTTTGAAACTTTTGTATCGTATTAAACGTCAACTATCAAAATAATAAATAGATTAAAACTAATTGCCCTTTCTATGACTGGCTTATTAGTAAATGTTATAAAGCTGTAGTTTAAAGCCGAATATAAAATTTGAAAATAGCACTTAACTAAAAATCAAATTACATTCTAAATTTTTGCCTGAATAGATTAATATTGTGTGGTTATTTTGTAAAAAAAATATAAGTAACCTAAAAATTATAAACTTTAGCAATATATTATCTAAAATGAATGTTGTAGAGCAAAAAAGTTTTAGCGTTTTGTATCCTGTAAGTTTATTGTTTATATTTAGATCAATTCCCAAAATAAAATAATGGACAGTATTTTTTTACAATTTGCATTATGAACACATTATTGCTGAGAGAACAACGTATCTTTAATAGGCATTCCAGAAATTTTCTTTTAATTAAAAAATTCTGTGTTGTTTCCACAAAAAAGTCAGAATCTTCAAAAATTCTTGATTTTATGTAAAAACATAAATGTCTTAGTTCATCTCCAAGGATTTTTGTAGTCAGTTTACTTAAGCCGTTAATCTCATATCCGATTTTTCTGTAACCAAATAAATATTTATTTTAAAAATGTCAATCACATTCATGTGTGTTATGAGGAAACTCAAACGACTGGTGTATCATATGTTGTTATGTTGTAACCATTAATATCTTTGACCCAAGGAATGGATTTCCCTTTTTGAAGGCTAATTAAAACTTTTTTTGAAATTTTAAAAATAATTTATTACGGTAAAAATACACAGAATATAGGCGGATTTTATGTTTTAAAAATTGTATTGTCGAAGCGCGTTCCATTTCAGTCAAAACACTCTTGCAATGCCGTCTTCATGTGGTAAAAAACTGCTAAACACATCTCAGGTGGTATTCCATTAATTTCTTCCCGTATTTTTTGTTTTAACTCTTGCAAAGTGATAGGTTTATCAACATAAACTTTACTTTTGAGGTATCCCCACAAAAAAAATCCAGTGGGGTGAGGTCGGGAGACCTAGCCGGCCAGTTTAGGTTTCCAAAGCGGGAGATGGCCTTTTCCGGGAATAATTATTGCCTAACGACTTCCGTAGTATGTTCGGTGGTCCCACCCTGCTGAAATCATGTATCCTGATTGAACCCATCAAATTCTGGTAGCTGAGGCACTAAAAAATCCCGAACCATCGCACAATAATGATTACTATTTACAGATGGGTTACGCCGCGTCGGTTCTCAAAAAAGTACGGACCGATAATCCCTGAGGCCGACATCGCACACCACACAGTTACCTTTAGGCTATGTAGAGACTTTTCGTGTTTTTGCCTTGGATTGTCTGATGCCCAATATCAACAATTTTGCTTATTAACTGCGCCTAAAAGGCGAAAGTGCGCCTCGTCACTGAACAGAATATTGTTAATTCGGTAGTTTGCAAAAAAGTGGTCTATCATTGTTTCAGCGAAAGCAGAGCGACGTTTTATAAAGTCACTTGGGTTAAATTCTTGCACTATTTGAATCCTGTATGGATAAAACTTTAAATATCTCTTTAAGTTGTTTATACAGATGATTTGTGCATTTGCAAAGCTTGTGATGTTTTACGAATTGATCAACTTGGATTTCGAATAATCACGGCTCGCACAGCCATAACATTCCCAGGAGCAGTTGCAGTTCTTGGACGACCACGGGGTTTCACATTTACAGCTGACGATGATTCTCTAAACCTCTGCACCCACAATTTCACCAAATTTTTACTTGGGGCATCCTCTGCATGCCTAATATTGAAGTGAGCACAAAATCTCCATCTTCCAACTGTGTAAGTATCGTTACTCTTGAAGTATGCCTCAATAATGAACGCGCCATGTACAACTAACCAGCAGTGACCAGCGCTCCATTTTTACTAAATAATCCGCATCGATCCACTATCGAACGCCACTAACCCGATCCTGCTACAGTGCACGGCTGCCAAGATATTCGAGTTTGAAAAGGAAAGTCCATTCCCGGGCACCCTGTACACATCTTTTGGGATGAAAATGAATAATAATTAATAAATAAAATTAATTGGGAGACATCTGGTACTTAAAAAACACAAAAAGGCAGTAAATTAATTTATAAGTTTATTACACGTTTTTATTTATTTGGGAATTGAACTAATACTAATAAATATTTTGTAGTTTTTCGTGCAATTTTTTTGTACAAAGTATTTTAAGTTTGTAATATATTATTCGATTTTGTGATTAAAGTGAAAATATTACTAGTAATTTTATCGCTAGGTTTGTATTTTTAACAGGTTTTTATTGAAAAGTGTAATATTTTACTAAGAAACATTATCGTGTGCAGCAATTTAAAGAGAGAATCGTTTTAGAAAGTTATATTTTGTATCGAATTTTATTTGTGTTTCCTAAGTTAAGAACCAAAGAGATAAATAAAGAATATCAAAATCGATTTTCTTTTATTTAATTTCAGGGCAGATACCAGGGGCACCTGAAGCTGCCTTATACAATAAGAATTTGAACAAATAATGTGAAAACAGCTATTCTGCGGGCTATATGCCCCTCCGAGCGCTGGATTACATACCAAGTATTTTTGTTGTCTAACAGTGTTAGTAGAAAATACGGCAAATTTTGGTGCGTAATCCAGCGCTCGGAGGGGCATATAGCCCGGAGAATAGCTGTTTTAACATTATGTGTTCAAATCCCTATTGTACAAAGTATCTTCAGGTGGTTCAGAGAACTGATTCTCAATTTTGCATATAAAACTTTGTTGTCTCATTCTTACACTTGTCACTTTAATACTTTTGGTTGTCAAGTTAGACCGGTCTAGCGTTGGAGAATCTGGGCGTTAACTTATTAAAGACCTATATGCCCCTCCGAGCGCTGGATTACATACCAAGTATTTTTGTTGTCTAACAGTGTTAGTAGAAAATACGGCAAATTTTGGTACGTAATCCAGCGCTCGGAGGGGCATATAGCCCGGAGAATATCTGTTTTAACATTGTTTGTTCAAATCCCTATTGTACAAGGTATCTTCAGGTGGTTCAGAGAACTGATTATTAATTTTACATATAAAACTTTGTTGTCTTATTCCTACACTTGTCACTTTAATACTTTTGGTTGTCAAGTTAGACCGGTCTAGCGTTGGAGAATCTGGACGTTAAATTATTAAAGACCTAGAAATAAGGATATGCACATATTTTTTATTGCATAAATCGTTTAAGGAAGTTATTACAAACACGAAACAAATATTTTGAAGAAAATTACTAGGATAATTTAGCTACAAAAAATATTTACTTTTCGGTACAATTTATTAAAATTTAAAAAGCAACAATTTGTCCTTAGTGAAAAGTGACGTCAGATCAGCAAAAATCTACAGGTTAACGTAAAGCTTAACTTAAAGTCGAACAGGTTTGATTTTCTCGGAAACGGTCAGAGGGAGAGAACCCGAATTTTTTGAGTTGGTAGAGGAATAGTTTAACTAGCTTCGGTAAAAATTCAGTTATACAGGATGTTTCGTTTCGGAGCTATTAAACGTCAAAGTCGAAGTTTCCGCGATTTCCGTTGAAATCAGGTACAGGTCGCAAATGTGAATTAAATCGATGTCAATTTTCGGAGATTGTAGGGGACCTGGAGCTTCAGAACTCCACTGAATCTGGTGAGGATCAGAAAATGGCAAGTAATTCCTTTGAATTTTTTTAGGTTAAAAAATGCCATTTCCAGACCCCTCTGTGATAGATACCTAATAACTCGAAAACAAAATGTCAGATCGAAAAACGGACTCATAAGTGAATCTTTAAAATCTCAAATACTTTTTTTGCATACATTTACCTAAACCTAAAATCACTGGAAAATGGAAATATTTAAAAAAAACTGGCAATTTAGATTTTTGACCCAAATATTTCACGGTTTTTACTTTTTTGTGGGGTCAAAATGGTTCAAATTAAAATCCCATATACATCATCGGAAAGAGCTCGTCGAAGTATTTGAATCACTCTGCAATTTTTCCTATCGAATTTTTTCCCAATTTTTCAGCACTATCTTATAAAGGGATAATCACACTTTAAAATAATACCGAATGGGTCATCCAGGAGGGTATTTAAACCCGTAAAATTCGGATTTTCTTGATTTTTTCCGACAAATCTTATTTTTAACCGACATTATTCCACACTATTTACCCTATTTAGTGATTCTTTTTGGATTTATTTTATCCGTTAATTATCTAGGAATACCTCCCACTAATTTAAATCGCTTATTTTTTCGGTAAAGTTATAAATGAATAGGTTTATTGCATCGGGGACATCTAATCTAAAATTGGAAAATTTTCGCCGATTGCCATGAAAATAACTAATTGCAGTTTATTTACTCGAAATTATTAAGATGATATGTCAAAATTTCGCAGAAATGCCAATTTTTGTTGCAAAATTGAAAGTTTCCTGGACCGATTTCGGCTTGAAGTATAGGTACATTAATAAGATTTTAGGAACCTTCTACTTTAAGTGCAGGGATATTTCATTAGATGAGCTACGCACTAAGTACCATTTTTATTGAGTTGTCGATGACTCTACAACACTTTAATTCGCCATATACTCATGATGAGTCATAAGTTCAGTTTTGACGACACAGCCAATGGGATCACGTTTTACAAGTTTCGAAATTCGCGCGAAAATTTGCAGTTTTAAATACTTTTTTTTTGTTAATAAAGACCAAAATAAATGAATTCAGCAACCGGCATAAACATTTAATTTATGTAGAGAATATTAAAAAAATATTTCAGATTTCTTTGGGTTATATGCATATTCCCTATTAAATAAGTTAAATTTTAAAGACCTCATAATAAACGGAGAGTCCCGCGAGTAGTATGGGCAACATTAGATTGAAAAATAAACATGAAGAAAAGCGGACGCCCGAAACCATTTTGTCCAAACCAAAATATTATAATTTCTAAAGACCTAGGAATTAAATAACGTCAAATGATTAGTCTCAGTCCGGCGAATGATATAGGCTATATTTAATTAAAAATACACAAAATGCCGGACGCTAAAATATATGTATATTGTATAATTGAAAAATTAAAATTTTTTAAGGTCTATGGATAAGGGACAGAAAACTTACCTTCGTTTCACTATATTAAATATATTTAGTTGAAAGTATTTTCGGAAAGCTCCGATGCTAGAAGCCGTATCTAATGGTCCTTACTCTTTAGTGTTCATTTATATTCTATAACAGTGACTTTCCGTGATAGACGCATAAAAAGGACATATAATTAATCAATTATCTTTCAGATAATCAGATTTTATTTTGTGTTTAATTATGTGTTAAAAAGTACAAAATTAAATTTTGATTGCTTTAACGAATTATATGTCTTTTTTATGTGTCTATCGAGGATAGTCATTGATTCTCTATGACAAATAACTGAACAGCCACAGTATGAAAGAAAAAACAAAATACTACCTGATTACTACTCTTACGACTACAGTTTGATAAATCAAAAACGCAATGATTATTCAGCATCTGCCGCTAATATGGAGATTAGTTTCCGCATGGAGTATCTCTCTAGATATGGAATAGTTTTACCACGTTGATAAGGGCATTCTATTTTCACCAGTGTTAGGGTACTTTGGTATTGTATGCTTCTGTCTGTAAAGCAGTACATAAAAGTTTTTAGTTTATACATTTCTAAGGAGAGGTATAACCTAAAATTGTTTAGAATATCAGACTTTCGTTCTATAAAATTATTAGCGGTTCCCATTGGATAAGTTGTTGCGCACAAACTGTATTTCTGTCCTTTATTAACTCTATCGAATAAAATAGGATGCCCAACACACTCAAAGCGCGCTATTATCTCCAATGGAAAATAAAAGTACCTATTGAGTAATATTTTAACAAAATAGTAAATCGCTATGTACAGGGATATTCATTATATTTTGACTCCCACCTACAGGTCTTATTACGAGTTATAGAAAAAAACTTTAAATACAAAAGTTTTAGGTTTTTTCACGTAGTATCTTTTGGTAATAGCGGAAATAAAAAATCGACTTTACAACATTGAAAAACTTAATTGAGTCATATTTTTTTAAATAGAACACCCTGTATATTATTAGCTCAAATGAAAGATCTCTTTGTTCTGATTTCAAATATATATAATTTGTTCGCATTTGGTTCAGCCACTTTTGAAATATTTGAGTTTAAAAAAAGTACTTTATTTAAAGTACAACAAATATTTACAATACGTTTTCGAGGCAACTTGATTATATTTATTAAAGCAACAAACTTTAATGACTGGTGATCTCCAATTGTGGAAAAATAAGTTATAAACTCAAATATTTCAAAAGTGGCTGAACCAAATGCCAATAAATTATACATATTTGAAATCAGAACAAAGAGATCTTTCATTTGAGCTAATAATATACAGGGTGTTCCATTTAAAAAATATGACTCAATTAATTTTTTCAATGTTGTAAAGTCGATTTTTTATTTCCGCTATTACCAAAAGATACTACGTGAAAAAACCTAAAACTTTTATATTTAAAGTTTTTTTCTATAACTTGTAATAAGAGCTGCAGGTGGGAGTCAAAATATAATGAATAACCCTGTACATACTTGACTTTTAAGGTGGCATTTTCCAATCGCGTCCATGGTGGACAACTTAATTTTATTTTGACATGTTTTTTCGGCCTTAAAATTTTTAACAATAGCAGTACGAGTATATTAATATTAAGTATAGATTCACATCCTGCAAGCAATTTTCAGTCAATTATTTAAAGTTTCAACGTGTATATGTATAATGATTTCATTCAAAAAACTGATATTTTAAGAGATCTATGGGTCTTTGTTCGGTGTCTATGGTGTCATTTTTTCTGTCACTAAGATCTCAATATATTTTTTTGATATCGTTTTCCTAAAATAAATCATAAAATATCTTGAAAGTTGTATTAATACGTTAAAAAATTCCCATAGAATATGAACATACGATTAATATTTTGAAAATATTCATACAAATGAAATATAAAGCAAAAAATGATACTAAAATTATATTAAGTTTTCAATAAATGGGTGTGGTCGGCATCGAAATGAAACAATATAATCTAGTCAATGTCACTGTTTATCGTCCCCCTGATGGAGATTTTAACTTATTTTTAGGTACAATAAATGTGATTTTAGAAACTCTAACCGTAAGTTTTAGGAATGTAGTAATCATAGGTGATTTCAATGTCCACTTCAGCACGAAGAATAGTAGGAAGCTTGATTTCGTTGATATGTTAAATTCATACGGCTTTGCCGAGCAAATTTCTTGTCACACAAGACAAAATGCATGTCTAGATAATATTATTGTAAATTTTAGTAATGTCCTGGATTTTGGTACGTCTGTTTCTCAAGGGGTAATCTCAGATCACTTAGCGGTGGAGATAGGTATCGAAATAGTTAAAAATGCTGAAGTAGAAAAGAATGATTATCATCGGCCATTGACGGAGTTAGGTATTAACAACCTGTTTCAGATTTTGGCTGATGCAGATTGGTATTTTGTGAAGGCTGACATAGCAGCAAATGAGAAATGCAATATATTTATGAACTTCCTTTCTCAAAACTACAACCTTTGCTTTCCTCCAAAAAAAAAGGCTTTCAATGCAGGTAAAAATGTAAGGTGGTACACTCCAGCGCTGGGTGAAATGAGGGAACGCCTAAAGTTTTTAAGTGATCTCTGCAGAATCTCGGAACTGCCCGAGATAGTCGAAATTAAAAATCATTTTAGACGGAGCTATAGAAGGGCCGTAAATGATGCCAAAATGAGGGCAAACTCTGGTTTTATCAAAAACGCTTCAAATCAGGTGAGGGCAGCATGGCAAATAACAAATGATAGTAGGGGGGTAAAAAAAAGACAAATTTCAACTAATCTGGATGCAGATGACTTTAACACATTTTTTGCTAACATTGCAAATCGAATTATTCAGAGCATGCCTCAGGCATCACAGATAAAACCTGAACAGTACCTTCAGTCTCTTACTCCTAAGCTTCGCATACCAAATGATGGCTTTTCATTTAGAGAGGTTACTTTCATCGAAGTAAGAGATGCAATAAATGGCATAAAACAAAAAACTAGTAAAGATATCTATGGCTATAGCACAACCCTTCTGAAGAGACTGAAAAATAACTTAATTAGTCCACTAACACACCTAATAAATTCATGTATAAAGGAGGGTACCTACCCTGATGCATTCAAAATGTCCAAGGTAGTCCCAATTCATAAGAAGGGTGACACTGACGACATGAACAACTATAGGCCAATTACTCTTGTGCCTGCCCTGTCTAAGGTCTTCGAACATCTCTTGAAGGCTCAACTATATGCCTATTTTGAAAGTAACAATCTATTTGCTGCTAACCAGTTCGGTTTTAGGAAAAATAAGTCAACGACGAGTGCTTTACTCACTATATTGGAGTATGTGGTTGGGGGCTTTGAGGAGTGTCAGCACGTGGGGGCGGTCTTGTGTGACCTCTCCAGGGCTTTTGACTGTATATGCCATGACACGCTCTTTCTGAAACTTAAGTGTTACGGACTGAGCGATCAGAGTGTGGGATTGCTTTATAGTTATCTGACAGACAGGGTGCAGCGGACCTTCGCTGGGGGGCGGCTCTCTGGGTCGTTGCCGGTGAGGCATGGGGTGCCACAGGGGTCCATATTGGGTCCTCTGCTGTTCCTCATTTATATCAATGACATAGGAATGTCTACGGATGATAAACTGGTAATTTTTGCTGATGGTACAACAGCACTTATGAAGAGTAAGAGTCTGGATTCCCTGTCTATACAAATGCGGGACGCCATTCACAGACTGGAGGAATGGTTCAGTGCAAACAAACTGTCGTTAAATATTAATAAAACGGAGAAAATATGTTTTACTCTTAGAGATGTGGGTCGGGATGGGGGTGCCGGGGACTTGCTGTCAACAGACACGGTTAGGCTGTTGGGAGTTCATCTCGATGGAGCTCTTATCTTTAATAATCATATAGACCAGTTGGCTAGCAAACTATCTAGTACCATATTTCTCCTAAAAAACCTTAAAACAACGGTTGAGGGAAAGGTGTTATTGATGGCCTTTCATGCTTTATTTCAGTCTCACTGTAACTATGCCCTGTTAGTCTGGGGTCATGCTGCCCAGGCAACTAGAATTTTTAAACTTCAGAGGCGAGCTGTCCGAGTGTTGGCTGGCTTGGATTTTAGAGCAGAGGTCAGGCAGCGATTTGTTCAGCTTGAGATAATGACCTTGCCCTCTCTGTATATTATGGCATGTCTTAATTACATTAAAAGAAATATCAACGACTATAGCCTCCGCAATGACCGTCATGGCCATGATACTAGGTTGATGTGATATAAATGTTGATTATCTAAGATTGTCTAAATCATTCATTAGCACAAATTATTATGGACCTAAATTTTTTAATAGGCTCCCTGTACATTGTACATATAAGGAATAAGGATGAAAACTCGTTTGCTAGAACAGTAAAAAGTTATCTGCTGGGACAGGCATTTTATAGCATAGACGAATTTTTGAATTCAAATGTTCAGGTCCCATAGGACTTTCTGGTCTGGAGGCAGTGTTCTTCGGGGTGGGAGTGGACATTGAGTCAGGTGTGATTGTTTTGATTAGGATCATTTTAAAACTGTTATGTAAAGAAAAGATTTTAATGTTTTAAATTTTTAATATGTTGACTAAAAGTGTTTCTGTGTAAACTATGACTGTTATTGTGAAAATTATTTTTGTACTTTATTACTTATGACGAATGTAAGACTTACCTATGTTGAGAACAGGAATAAATTGATTTGATTTGATTTGATTTGATTTGATTTGATTTGAAATGCAGCCTTAAGAACATCAGTATTCAGCGCTCATTGCTGTAATTTTTTTAAAAATTGTTTTTGCTCAGTTACTTGCTAGAAAAAAACAATGACTTGTCAATATAATCATCAGACAAAAGTAAGTCGCAAAAATTCGTCAGACGACGGCGTATCGAATGTTTATAAGGAGCAAGGGCCGGGTTAAAGTTGCTTGGGTCCCTAGGCACTGCTGTATGCTTTTTTAAGTTTGGCTTTTTCCAAACTTTACTTGATAAAAATGGGTGTGTGTTATATAAACACACGAGATTGATCTAAGAATTTATAACATTTAAAAAAGTAATGTTTTGTTTTATTGATGGCTGTTAGTTTAAAAAAAGTAAAATGCAGGTATTTCTCATATATCTCGTTCTAGGTCGCTTGTCTCCAAATACCAAATTTTTTTTTTATATTTTAAATAAATATTACCAAAAAAAAAAGTCTAATAACTACATATTTAATTATTTTTAATATTTTTGAGTTTGTATCCCATTGTTAACCCTGTGGCTAAGATAACTAAATTACAGGCAAAGGGTAGTCTCGTGTCAAGTTTTCCCAATGTCCATTTTGCTTTTTGAATTTATCTTTCAATAAAATCTTGTAAAAAATACTTTTTAAAAACAAGCTTTTATTATTTAGATGTACTAAAACGAAAAAAATAAGTATATGTTTTCATTTTACCAATGCTTAATGCTATTTATAAGTGGACGTAGTTCACGTGGGTGGATCCTAATAAAAGTAGTATCAAAGTAAAAAAAAATATTTTTTACAAGATTTTATTTCTAAAATTTTAGTTATGTTTTAACCTATGTATTTCTGATAATGCATCATTATTACGAGACATGTTACCTGCCACCGTATTCTGCTCGTCAAACCCTTTTATTTGATACCCAAATCAAGGGGATTGTGAAGAAAACGGTAATCCGCCATCTTGTGGCGTCCGCCATATTAGGTTTAGAATGACATCACACAGGTTATCGTATTCTACTCGTACTTGTGAAAAAACGGTAATCCGCCATCTTATGGCGTCCCCCATATGACGTCACATAGCTTATCGTATTCTACTCGGCAAACGCTTTCATTTGATACCCATATCAAGGGGATTGTAAAGATAAAGGTAATCCGCCATCTTGGGGCGTCCGCCATAGTGGATTTAGAACAATATTGAATATACTATATTGCATTGTCACCGGACGTATACACGTGTGCAAAATTTAAAGCTCAAAGTAATATTTGACGTAAACATACTAACAAACATACAAATTAACAGGTGAAGTTTGTAATATTAGGGTCAAACGCAGAAGGGTAAAGATCGTTTGTAAAACTTAAACTCATCAAAAAGTGTATGATCTCAACAATGGGCCAAGGCAGAATTGGTTTGGTGTTCTCTGACAGAACTTCGTCACTTGGTCTGCTCTGTATAATTGTAAAATTATTACTTATGTATATATCATTTAGTTTTTCTTCTTGAAACAACTTCATCAAATAATTTGAAGCTTCACCTTCTCAAAATACCAACTCATAAGGCACTATATGAAACATTGTTTTCTGTAGGCCATGTGGGATAATTTTGTTGTATTTTACCATTTTTGGCAGTTCTTGGTGCGTAAAAGCTGAGGAACTGCTTTTCTTTTTATCCAAATCGCTTTGTAAGCTACGTCGCAAAGCGTCTCTTGCCTTCTTGAATCTAACATCAGTAAAGGGCTCAACAGGCATACCAAACTCTCTATTGAACTTTTCTTGAACTAGTTTAACTGTAACATTCCACATGGTTTTGATTACATTCTCTTTGTAAAACTACCCATCTTTTTTTCGCATGTGTTCCGCCAATCTTGTAAAAGTAAAGAGAGCTTATCTACTGATGTACTCTTGTCCAGACTGTACTGTTTTTAGCAAAGAAGTTGAAATTGTCTTCAAACGGAAGCTTTGGGCTTCTGGTGTTTTTTGGTGTAAGAATTTCAATGTTTTGATTAATTTCCTCTAGCGTTGCTGCTCCAAATCGCGACATTTTTCACAAAATTTCCAACAGGAAGCGAGCGTTCAAAATTGTTAGTGTTTGTATTGCTTTATTTATTTTTCATGGAAACGACTACGACAATCAACAATTTGTCTTTCTGTGACATGACAACGAAGCTCTGGTTATTGGATTTTGGCTCTTCTTTGACATTTGTTGTGACAATGAAGTTTTATACTTACGGGGATATCTCAAATTTTTAACAAAGTTGCACTTATCCATTTTAGACTGAAAAATGCACCGATGCACTACTTACATACGTGTACTTTTGAAAATGTATTCGGGCAAATTTCCCAAAAATTATCAATAATTTTCATTGCACTTGTTATATTACTATTGAAAAGACATGGTTATACATACAACAATAAAAATGTAATCAAAATCCAACAACCCATCAAATGTTATTTATTTTTAAAACTGTTTTTTGTGAGTCAATGTAGTAGTAATTTACGCCGTTTACGTTTTTTTTTTTAAATAGCAGATAGATTAAAAACATGCTATCCTGTACGCAATCCACTATACCGCTGGTGTTCCACTCCCTCCATCGTTCTTCTTCGCTACCATCAACAAACCATCAGCATGGAAACGCTACACTTCGATGGTTAACTAACTCGCATTCGCGGTGTCTAACTTCTGGTATTTAGTATTCTTTACGTTCGGTAGTTCCGACGAAAATTTGAAAAAGTTCTCGCGCTCACGAAAGGAAATTTCGTTTTCCTTTTTGTGAAGTCTCGGCAAAGTTATCAAGTACATGATAAAGATTTTTTAGTAGAAGGTAAGTTTATTTGATGAAATTTTGTTTTATTAGAAATTGACATTAATTTAATTAAAATATTTGCTTTTACCGGAAAGAATTAAAATGACAAATGCACATAACAATCGAAATCAGCAGTTGTCTCTCTCTTTTTCTGATGATAAAGAAAAATAAATTTTTAAATCATACGATCACTGAGTTTTAGAAAAAGACAAAAATTATTTGAACATATTTTTCAATGTTATCTAGCAATTTAACTTAGCTAATAACAAATATTTTCGTTAATACATTGACCCCACTTGTAACTGGCATTTCTGGGTATCCTGAATAATTAAAATGCATAATTCATATTAGGTGAATATCATTTAATCAAAATCAGCAAAACAGGGCATATGTAAATTTTTTTCTTAATTTTAGTTTTGGAATTTACTTTTAAATTTTAGTAATAACTTCCTCAAAAATCCTGTGTAGAATTGACTATTGCTGTAGAATTTCCACGAACAACTACTAAATTAATTTAGAAAGTGGAAAATCGCAAGCTGAAGTAATACTGCATAAAAAGATTTGTAAAAACCGTCTGAATAATGAAAAAATATATCAAATTGGTTATTAAGTCGCTCCACTCAGGCGCGGATTTAAGGGGGACGCAGGGGGCAGATATATAATGCGAATATGATATATAAAAAATGCAAGCCCTTTACGGCATTTTTGATTTACATGCTCTTATAGATGGTTTCTGAAAACATTCCTTACTAATGGAAATAAATGACCAAATAGGATCTTTTTAGGAAAACATCTTTTTTGAGAGCAAATTTTTTTTGGAAAACGGATTTACGAAATTTTTCAAAAATATTTTCTGAACCCCTATTTTGAAAGTACCTTTTTTCAAAAATATCTTAACAGCTTTTTTAAAAGATGCTCTTTTGAAAACGGATTTATGAAATTCTCCAAAACACATATTTCGAAAGTACATTTTTTCAAAACTGTCTTTAAAAAATAATTTTTCAAAAATAGGTATACAATTTCCGAAAATGTACTTTTTCGAAAACAGTATTAGGATATGAACTCTACTAGGTTCGAAAATGTTAAACAAAAAAAGACGACAAACGATCCTGAACAGACCTAAACGAACCTTTTTTAAGTTTCATCAGGTTTCCTTAGGTCTGGTACTTTACGTTCTCGTAAATTACTTCTTCCAAAAACCGTTTCTTGCAAAAATTAATTTTCGAAAGAGATGTTCTCTGAGAAAATTAATTTTTGAAATGTGCTGTAAAAAAAATTTGAAAAATTGGTTTTTGAAAAGTTGTACTTACGTATATTCCTCCAACAGAAGGCATAAATAAAAAAATGCTAGAATATTTACCATTTTATATTGATCAAATTATCGCGTGTACTGTTTCTTATTCAAAAAACATTTTTCGATGTTAAATTAAGTAAATTTTGTCGAAAAAGAGCTTCATGGAAAAATGCTTATTCAGAAACAGACCTACCAAATTTTGTCGAAAATATTTTTTTTGGTCAAAAAAAATCTTTCAAAATTACATTTTCCGAAAAAATTAAATTATTAACTCTACTAGTGCAGAAACTGTTAATAAAAAAGGACAGATAATGATCCGGAACTAACATCAATGAACCGTGTTTGTGTTTGGTCGGGTTTGTTTTCTTGTGTCTACTAGGTTACTCTGCAGTAAATTACTTATTTAAAAAAGCGGTTTTTTTTAAATGAACATTCGAAACAATAAAAAATGTACCTACTTTCAGAAAAAATATTTTCTTTTAAAAAATGTAGTTTTGGAAAGCAAGTTTTAAAAAAAAAATTTAAAAGTTTCTCCAAAAAAAAATTGGAAAACACCCCCAGTTTTTGAATAACTGTATTATATTAATTATGATTTAAAGCCAGTGGCTTTTAATCATAATTATGACAAGGTTGCCGTAGCTTAATCTTTCCCTAATGTAGTATATTATTCTGCCTGAAACCTAATCTGATGAGAGAAATTTTATCTGACGTTTCAAAACCTAATCTCTAGTCTCGTTATCAAATAAATCTAATAAATACGAATTAATTAAATTAAAAAATAAAATGAACTTAGTAATTATAATAAGTAGTATTCATTTATATAATATTTTAATTATTTTTATAATTATGTAGTCCGTCATATTCTTTTTATTTTTATTTTATTTTCTCTGATAACGAGCCTAGAGATTACGTTTCGAAACATCAGGTAACTAGTTATCAAATTAGGTTGCAGACAGAATAATATTTATACTAGCTTGCGCCCGCGACTTCGTCCGCGGTATAACATTTTTACTCTATTACAAACTTTGACCCCCATTTCACCCCCTTAGGGGTAGATTTATTAAAAACTCTAGAACACGTGTGTAACATTTAGTTTTTCGAGTATTTCTATGACGTTTCGAGTTAATAGGACCATCTAATATTTTTTCTCCATACAAAATTTGAACCCCTGTTTTACCCCCTTAGGGGTTGAATTTCAAAAAACCTTTTTAGTGCAAGCCTACGTTATATAAGAAACCTCTGTGCACAATTTCAAGTTTCTATTTTAGACCCTGCGGTGTGGGCTGTGCGTTAATACATCAGTCAGTTTTTTCTTATATACATATAAAGAGATTAGGGATAGATTTGGGTCAGGCAGATAACCTTTTTATAATTAAGTCACGGACAGTACTCAGAAAATTCGATTTATTTTTATTATTTTTAAGCGCAGTGACTTCTATTACTTTTTAAATATTACTTTTTCCTTAAAAGTAGAGCGGCGTAACTCTCAGTTAATAAAACAAAAATTGGGCGATAATAAGCTTGTGGAAGCAGTTAATCACAGAAAATATATTTGATTCCTGGTAGAGCACAGTCAACTATCGGACAGAGATTTTGCGGCTAATGAAAAACATTTAAAAAAATAAGTGCCGTCTATGATCCCGAAGATTAGTACAATTCCGTGAAAAAATGTAAACGAAACAGTCCTATTGAAGTGACCGTAATGGTTAGAGGCCTTTTCTCATTTAAATTTTTAGAGGAGAATATCTCAAAGAAAAAATGCACACAAGAAAAGGAAGACGTTTCTTTCAGTAAAATATGTTTACCTATTTAGATTTGAAAGCGATAATATTAACATCATAAGGACACAATATGTACTCAACGAGAACTGGCGAGATCTTTAAAAACGTTATCATTGGGAAACGAGACCTAAAAAAAATTATCATTATCAGATAATCTAAAGCAAAAATATACAGAGCCAGTGCACCTAAATGTTAAAAAATTAAATAATTTGGATCTTCTATCACCATATATACTGGAAGTAAAATACAAGTTCTATTTGGATATGGGCGTAAAGAATGCAAATCGTCAAGGAACAGAAATTAATACTAATAATGTCGAGAACATGGATGAAACTTTCGCTTTAAGTGACGATTCCACCTAATTCTAGGTTATATTAGTTGTTAATAATTATTTTTTGGAATACGGCTACATGTCAATTTTTTTTCAAGTAACCCTTGTTAAAAAACTTACCCCGAGTATTAAAATTTCGTCAATCACAGACATTAAATGTTATAACGTCTTTAATCCTTTACTTATTTCTAAACTTAATTATTACGTAAAATGGATTTTGCAGATTTCATTTAATTTTTAACCTCAATTTTCTTAAACTTGTTTCAATGTGGCATATGTGTTAACCTTATTACATCAAGGGCTTTAATTTAAACAAGAACTATTCAGCTCATATGCATGAGAACGTAAAAATGATTGAATGACCGAATAGCCAAGAGCACCTGACCATATATTCAGTGGCGGTCCCAGGGGCGGGGGGGGGCGATCGCCCCCCCCCCTTACCCTCTTAACCCAAGACACTATTTTTAACGAAGAAATAATAAATGATCGATGCGGGTAAAACAAAAAATTTAAAACCGTAGGTGCAGGCAGTACACGTCTCTAGAATTGATTGTGGCCTAGATAAAATTGCATGCATGCTTTTTTAACAGAAATTTTGAATATACATAGGCAATTTTTTTTTGTAACACACTAACCCGACGATTGGGCCAACCCAACACCTACTAAACCGCCCCCCCCCCTTTGAAAAAACACACTAACCCGACGATTGGGCCAACCCAACACCTACTAAACCGCCCCCCCCCTTTGAAAAAAGCTGCGACCGCCACTGATATATTGCATTTAATTTAAGTTTCCGTGATTTCGGAAGATATTGTGACACCATTTCCTGTAGAATCAAATACAACCACTTCCGTTGTACTCACTATCACCCCTGTTCATATTTTGCCAATGACCTCAAGTGCAGTCACTGGTTCATTGTCATGGTAGCAGAGTTACATCGATAATAATAAAACAAAATTATTGTATTGAGGTAAACAGAAAACATACACATTAAGGTTGTATTTGTACAGAGTATTGACGTTAAAACAACAAAAATCAATGGTTAAAATTAACATATGAAGCCATCGTTAGTCATTATAACAATACTTACACAGAAAATTTGCAATAGTTGTTGAATATAAGAATGGTGGCTATAATTTTACGAGAAATGCTCTAATAAACATGTTTATTGAATTCGAAAAGAATTAAATGAGGAGGTAGCCCAAATATCATTTTAATTTGCTTAACTGCCTAACATAAAAAAAAAATTAGGTAATTCTCTAACGAGTTTTATACAGTATGTCCGCGGATAGGGTTTAGAAGAGGATAAATGGAATAAATTTTGCAAGATAAGTAAAAATGTCACTCATAATAAAAATGTTTGTCGGTAAAAAAATAATTAAATTAATTTCTTATAGAGGGAGCATAAAAAATACGAAAACGTTATTTTGCGTAAGAGTAAACATAACATGTTTATCACTTTCTACCACAAAAGAACAAATATCAAATATGTTTTAAATTATACCCTAAGCCCTAAGCCAAAGAACAAGATTTCATTAAAAAAATTAAATATTAAAAGTAGCCGGCTTTATCACATTTTGTTTTTAAAGTCCCAACTATTCTCTCTCACACCTTTAACCAAAGTACTAGTTTCTACATATTGAACAATAATGACACCTAAAATATGGACATATTTGTCAATGGCTTTATTAAAGAAAGCAATTATTTAATTTAAAATATTTCTTATTCAAGTGCAATTTTTAAATAATACAAACATTTAATTAAACTCAAAAGTGTATGATATAAACTAAGAAATACAATAAATATATCAAAATTCAAAAACTCCACCCCCATATTCAACACATTTTTCTTTCTAATTGTTTCCTTAGATATCTGAAGGATTTTTTGACTTCTTCCTGGGATATTGAGCGAACAGCCTGGGTAAGTCGGCCTTTTAGCACTTCAATATTATTTGGTATTGGAGATATAAACATCTTGGGTTAAACGTCCCCATAGAAACACATCGGATAACGTTAAGTCGGGGCTCCTTGGGGGCCACCAAAATTAGGCCATTTCTACCAATCCACCTTTTTTCAAACAGAATTTCCACACATAGTCATGAATTTCGACCAGTTTCGTCAAGTTTTGACAAGATCTGTGGCTTTGTTTAGAGAAATAGGAAGAGGGAATAGAAAGGAAGGCAGTGGGAGATCCAAAGTTCGCACTGCACAAAAAGTAGAAGAATTGAGGCAAATTGTTAATGAACACCCACAAACCCCTATTTGGCATTTAAGCCAGCAAGTAACGGAACCTGCAATACAATCCTAAAGTGTGACCTGCATATGCACACTTATCGCCCAGAATACCATAAGGTATTCTGGGCTTATCGTCTAGGCTCAGTCCAAGAATTGTTGCTAAACGACAAAGCCGCAGCGAATGCAATTTTCAGAGTGGTTTATGGGTATTTTGCATAATAATGAAATCGTTTTACCTCTCTGGTTATGTAAATTCTCAAGAAATGAGAATGTGGAGCAGTGGCGGATCAAGGGGGGCGTGGGGGCGCGCGCCCCACCTGAGAATATTAAAATTGTCAATACAAAACCAAAACTTTACTTAAATAATAAGAAACATAATAATTTTTATATTTCCCCTTCCAGTATTTTTTTCGTTTTTTGAAACTGTAACAATTTCGTTTTTATTTCATTAGTAGTGGGCTGCCATATCGAAAAAAAGGTTAATTGGGCCGAATTTTTTGGACACCCAATTCGGCGCGATACCGTAATGAAATTTAAAAAAATCATGTAAACGCATTAGACGATCTTTCGTTACTATTGTTTACATTTTAAAACAATAAAATACGCTTAACCTACCCCACCTACTTTTTAAGATGTGGCAAAATTTAGAGTAATAGTGGCAACGCCGCTTTCTATTCTTAATCCTGTTCATTCATGGATTAAACAGCTTTACAGGCTTAATACGTTTTATTGTACAGGGTTGCCTAGCAGTGTATATGTGTATTGTAGCTAAAGTTTTAGTGTTTTTGTATTTTTTTAAAGAATTTTATCCATAAAGTTTTAAAAATGGTGCGCACTAATGTCGTGTGAGGAAAATTAAACTATTTCCATGAGCAAATGTCTTTTCACAGCTTTTCTCGGTTGAATGGAGACGGATGGGAAAGCCATAGCGACGACGCGCGAATTCGGATGTTCAGCATATTCTCTTTACTCTTTCTTTATTCTGCACATCCACAATGTATGAAACAAAACAAACGGCTAATTATAAATGAATGCTAAAGGTCAATGACCGCAAACTTTTTGGATTACACCGTAGATACGCAACTACGTGACTGAGCCCAGATTTTCAACACAGAGAGACTTGAAATTTTTAATAAAAATGATGTAGGTTTTGATGTCCCTAGCTCTTAGTCTGTTAGAATCGAGGCTCAAAATAAATTCTGTAGATGGAATTACATTACAAAAGATTTTTTCTGCTCCTTGTTAATATGTATTGGTATTCTTCACGTAAGGAAATAATATAAAAAAATGTATCGATTACTATGATCACCTACTTTTTCTTTCTTTAAACGTCAATTATAATTATTAAGTTATAATTATTTTAACTTAACCGTGCAAAACCCAATTGTTTTTTTTATCGAGAACAACCAGTTTAGCCAAATATTTTACAATCAATTCGTTACCAATTTTATCGTTCATTTATTGTTTTCCGTGTTATTATTCTTATAAACAGTCGTTTTATTTTTTAGTTTCGGGGCCAAATAACCACAAAAATATTTGAACTGTTTTACTTTTATTATATGCAGACACATTTAATATAGAGATTTTCGTAAAATCTTTAGTAGCTATGGTATCTACAGTATGTACATTAGGGTGGATCGAAAAAATCTTTTTTTGGATTTTCAGTTGACCTTACCTGGCGAAAGTTGTCAGTAGATATCATGATTGTTTTAGCCAAATCTCAGAATTTTCGAACATCATCTTCAGGTTCCCCGCGAGTGTCAAAGTTTAGGGAAAATGTCAATTTTTTACCTTTACCAAAAAAATAACGGAATGTTTTTCTTTAATTATTTTACTTGGGCTGATATGCCCAATAAATGTTGTATTATTAAAAAAAAACTCGGAATTTTTGATAAGCATCTAGAGGTTCCCCTGCTGTATACAAATTAAGAAAAAATTAAAATAAAAAACTTTTTAAAAAAATATATTTTGTGTAATTTTTGTTAAGCAAATGATTTTTGTTTTGCTTGACAGACGAAACAAAATCATTTTGTGGTATTAAAATATGGAAGCTTGTTCCTAGAGTCTATTTTGGCCCTAATGAATCCGTCTCTAGCTTCTTGGCCTGAAACAGCTAGAGAAGCCTCTGTTACAAGCTTAATACTCCTCTCCACAGCTTGGGTGTGGCAAGGAAATGTAGGAAGAGGCATATTTTAAAATTTATGCCACACCCAAGCTGTGGAGAGGAGTATTAAGCTTGTAACAGAGGCTTCTCTAGCTGTTTCAGGCCAAGAAGCTAGAGACCGATTCATTAGGGCCAAAATAGACTCTAGGAACAAGCTTCCATATTTTAATACCAAAAAATGATTTTGTTTCGTCTGTCAAGCAAAACAAAAATCATTTGCTTAACAAAAATTACACAAAATATATTTTTTAGAATGTTTTTTATTTTAATTTCTTTCTTAATTTGTATACAGCAGTGGAACCTCTAGATGTTTATCAAAAATTCCGAGCTTTTTTTTAATAATACAACATTGATTGGGCACACCAGCCCAAGTAAAATAATTAAAGAAAAACATTCCGTTATTTTTTTGGTAAAGGTAAAAAATTGACATTTTCCCTAAACTTTGACACTCGCGGGGAACCTGAAGATGATGTTCGAAAATTCTGAGATTTGGCTAAAGCAATCATGATATCTACTGACAACTTTCGCCAGGTAAGGTCAACTGAAAATCCAAAAAAAGATTTTTTCGATCCACCCTAATGTACATGGATGGGGTAGACAAGAGGACAAATGGACCAAAAATTGAAAGATACGAGAAAATGTCATTATTTATAAAAGTTTTTGCTTGCTTTAAAAATAAGAACCACCACGCCAAAAATTTATTTTTTTTGTACAGGGTATACAAAAAATACAAAAACGTAACATTTGGTTAAAAGTAAAGTTGCCTTTTTTAAATTTTAATGCAAAACGTTGAATAAAAAGTTTTAAAATATAAAAGAATTCTTATTCCAGACTTTCAAGTAAAAATTTGAAATTTCTAGATTACGCTTCTAAATTGAAAAGATTTATTATCTGGGTGTTACGCCACTCTACTGTTAATAAAATTAATATTTAAAAAAAGGAATAACAATTACTACGTTTAAAATACAAAAAAAATAATCCTAAGAAGAAATGTTCAGTACACTGTCAGTGACTTTTTAATTATAAAAGTATGCCTGACCCCTAATCTGTCTCTAGTGTAGTATATATTCTGTCTAAAACCTAATCTGATCAAAATAGTTTTTTTCTGCCGTTTCCAGACTTAATCTCTAGTACCGTTAACAAAGAATATAATAAATTCGAACTAACTAAATTAAAAAGGAACTAAATAATTTTAAAAAATATCTAATAAAGGAAATATGAATTTTCTGATTGAATCCTTCGGTATTTTTCGAACATATTTCTCTGGGTGATAGTTTCTTTCTTTTCTGTCAGCATAAAATTTGACATTAGGCAAAATGACAATATACGGCAGGACAAAACAATATATATAACTATATTATTTTTACTAACTTCCTGTCGAAGTATTGATTGGGAGCCAAATTCTACCAATGTCCTTAATTTTTTTAAAGTTTAATAAAATAAGAAATATTTATTGAGTATTACAATAAAATTATTATTCAATATTCTATTAGTAATTTTCTGTAACCTGTATGAGTCTGCAATTTTGGATTATAAATATTCTTTGCTTTAAAGACAACATCTTTATTATTTTGACAAATACGTCACAGTTATCAAAGGCGTAATCAAATAAAAAATGTGCCTTAAAAAAATTTTAACAGCGTAACTTAGAAATTTAAAATTGTTACATGAAAATCTGAAATAAGAATTCTTTTAAAATTTAAAACAACTTTTTTATTTAACGTTTTGCATTTAAATTAAAAAAAAAAGGCAACTTTACTCTTAAAGAAATTTTACGTTTTTGTATTTTTTGCATGCCCTGTACAAAAAACAAATTTTTGGCATCGTGGATCTTATTTTTAAAGCAAGCAAAACCTTTTATAAAGAATGACCTTTTTTGTATCTTTCACTTTTTGGTATACTATATTAGTCCGAACAGTGACTGCGTAGAAGCCTATCAACCTTACTAAGTTGTGAAAAAGCATTGATAAAAAAATAGACCCCTAGCTAATAGATAAAAAAAATTATTAGCTGAAGCGCCGCTTGAGGGACTTTCTGCAGTTAGGGAATACGTGTTCTTTTGGATCCCCTACTTTACATCATAGGGTTAACGCACGAAACCCTTACATTAGGCTAATACTGATTAATAGCGAGAGCGAGAGCGAGAGCAACAGTGAGAACGAGAGCGACAGTGAAAAGGAGAGCGAGAGCGAGAGCGAGAGCGAGAGCGAGAGCGAGAGCGAGAGCGAGAGCGAATGCGAGAGCAAGAGCAAAAGCAAGAGGGAGAGCGAGAGCGTTCATTCGTGTTGCCCGAAATTGCACTCAATAACCTACATTATTTTATTGGATCACAGCATTACAGCATTTAAAAAGGCTTAACCCTTGTAATGACATCTTTATTTAGGAATAGCATTTAAGAAAGCGTCATTGACAATCTGTGGCGCCACCGACAAATTAAAGAAAGCGTCAATTTACAGCTGATAGCAACAGCTGCTTATTATATGCCACTGGTCTTAGCTAAGCTGAGATGGTTAGACCTTTGCGTCTCTTTTTGCCTTATTAAATTAATAATTATATCTCTCTCGGACTAACTCAACTAAGACTAGGCAAATAAAAAGTCAATAATGTTGCTTTCTGCAACACAAAGCACGAGCTGTTTATTTATAGGGATGTTCGGCTATATTAATCATATTGGATCTAAACAAAACGTAAAATTTCACCTCATAATCTATAATTAATTATTATTCTGCGCCTTTTTTCTCCCAGACCATTTTTCGACGAATTTTCCCTACGAATAGGGAATTTCCTTACGTATTAACATCACTGGTGCTAATTGCTGCAATTTGGTCACTTCTTAAGTGATTTTTCTCTTGCCAACTTGTACTTATGTGTCAGTCGCGCTCTTTAACAATAGAATGTTATTTCTTTTAGCTAAACCTTGTTTGTGGTTTATATTTGCAAAATGCAAAATGTATTTAAGGTTAAGCGTGTTAAATATCTAGTGATTTTACTCTTATGTTGGCAACAGGCAGGTTATTTGCTAGAAAATCGCAGCTACACTATGTCCACGTATGAACGCATGTGCAACCACCCATGGCAACAATTTGCTGCAACTTTGTCGCCGCGACGCGGTGCATCGTCGGAACCGGCCATTAGATTCGTACAAGTGAAAACTCAGAATTGCGATAGCTGATAAAGTGTGTAACACCTTAGAAACCTAAATAAAATTGAATTTAAACTTATTTACATCAGTTTTTGATTTACTTAAGAGGTTTTTTGTTATATATTTGATAGCTTTTTACTTTGCGACCTAGAACATCATAACATTCTGGGTCGACTCAATATAATTGATTTGTTTGCTTTTCCATTTGATTTTTTAACTTTTCTACTCACGCCATATGTACAAAATACAAATTGTCATATACGCTACAATTATTGCCGTTTACCGCAATTTACAGTACTTAAACGTCAAAACACGTATTACGGTTTATTTCCTTTTATTCTTAAAAGTGCCAGCAGTAAATATTAATTTATACTTATATAAATAATTTAATCTAACATGACAACTCAATGTAGAAGTGCAATAATTATTTTTCACCTCATTTTAAAAACATATTGGAGAAAATTTTATTTATTGCTTCTATATACTAATTATTATTATTATTTTCAAGCTGTCGATGTCGGTTTTCACCATATAAAGATGCCATACTACGATATGCTTTAGAAAACTCTCTTCAATATTGTTAAACAAAGGCAACTTTGTGCTGCATTGTATATTTCGTGCACTCTCGTTTCTTCAATAAATTAGATTTTTAAATTGGAAAATCATCTTGTCTGACCTACCCCAGAAAAGCGGCACAAGGAATCGATTGGAAAAATAAATATGAATTTCCGGTGTGTTTTTTGTCCGCAATATACAATATTCCAGTATATGGCAATCATTGCTTAACAACACGTTTGCTGCTTAGACCGGCAAAATTGTATGACTAACTTTTTCTTAATTCCAACTTGGAACGTATGGCACTAAAAAATTTAAAATATGTTTGGAAGTGTCATAAATACTAATTTTCACTTTTTTCTGTTTCAACCATCAAGAAAAGTCCCTGTTGAATATCTAAATTATTTCAAATAAAATGTACTAAAGAAATACTAGGTATTTCAGTTAAAAGATATGTCAAAAAATCAACAACTGATGTCAAAAGAAACATATACAAGTAGCTTAAATTACAGAAAAATGATGAAGAAATAAAATTAATTGTTCAATTAATAACTCAATACCCCTTAAAATTCGATATTTTTAATAGTTTATTTATTTGTAAGAGTAGGCCAAAGCCAATTTATTGGGAAAAAATGCGATATTTTGACAATAAAATTAATAATTATTCTATAAAGACGACATACTTCAAAAGGTAATTTTACCGTTTTTCTATATTTCCAATTGTGTATTAACACTTAATTATTATTACATTGTTTAATTTAAACAAATTCGAATATTGAAATTTAATTGCAAAGAAACAAGAACGACATTATTACATAAAACTACAGTACCAAAAAAACACTGAAGCTAAAAACAACCAAGAGTTTTTTAAAGTTGGTTTTCAAAATGGCGCCCGTTTTCTCGAATGCAATACTGGCATATTTTTGTTATTCTTCTTATTGCATTTAAAAGAATTATAGATATATTATGAAGAGTTTGGAAGGCCAAACCAATCGCCTCACGAAGTTCCGCTATAGATTCGTGCCGTGTCTTATACACTTGACTTTGCATAAAACCCCACAAAAAATCCAAAACGGACAGATCAGGAGATCGTGGGGGCCACCTTTCAGGTCCATTGGTGCCTATTCATCTTTGAGGAATGTTATTGTCAAGAAACTGCCTTATTAGCCCACAGTTGTGGCTTGGGACATCGTCTTGTTGGACATAAACGGAATTGTAATGGGCCAATGGAATATTTTCGAGCAATTCTGAAATAGCTTCCTCAAGGATTTACAGGTATCTACGTTCTGTGGGACCCCCTTCATACATCCTGTGGACTATGCGTCTACCCAAAATAAAACACGAGACACCAACCCCGAAGCGCTCTTGTTGTGCTCTTTGGAAAATTAAATGGTGATTTTCTGTAGACCAATCATGTTATGATGATAAAAAATTCCCGCACTTGAAAAGTGACATCCGTCAGACCAGATGACAAGTCTGCCAAAAAATTCGTTGGTGCAAATTCGTTCTAAATACCATTGGCAAAACGTTACTGTGTGTTCGGCATCTCCGGGATGTAAATGTTGCACTATTTTAAATTTATATGGATGGTATATTTTTATTTTATTATTTTTTCAAAATTTTTTGACTGTCCGACTTTGCTATACCGACTTCTTCCTCTATTTTCTCTCCCTATCTTCTTTAACGTATGTTTTTGGAACGCGGATGAATAAAGGATCCGTGCTCAACTAGATTTATTTTCAAATTCAAATTAGCAAATGTCTGGAAAAGGTTGCCTTCTTTCTGCATACCTAATACTTTATTATGAACAAAAAAGATTGCCAGATATGAGAAATTTTTCTAACGATAGTGCCTCAAATACGTTACCTATTGAAATATAATTATTCAGAAGCTTCTTGGGGATTTTCATTGCATTGTATAAAACATACCAATATATCATACTTTTCATAATTGTTATTATGAACGGCCATTGAAAATAAAAAGGAAAATGGAAACACCTACGTAACAAAAATATTTCATAAATAATAAAAATGTGACACATCTGTCAAGTTTTGGACTATTGTATTTGTTTTTAATAAATGGGCCATGGCCTACTGTAACAAATAGAGTAAATTTATTAAAAATATCGAATTTTGAGCTTGACCCTCAAAATAAATAAAGACAACTATATATTTTTGAAGAGCCTAAATTACGCTTAATCAATAAAAAAATAATATACAGGGTGTCCGGACCCGTGTACTTGCTAAACTTGTCAGATACTTTTTCAGCAATTTCTAGAGTCGTTCGAAAATATAAAACTTCCCCTACTAATTACAAACTATGCCATAACCTTGCAAGTTCTAAAAATAAAATTAGTTGATGATATATACTTTTTCAAACCGGAATTCAATCGACTTTTATTTGAAACCAACAAACCAAAAGGAGAAAAATGGTTAAAAATAACAATAGATAATTAAAAAAATGAAAATAACTACTCAATGAATTTAACAACTGAGATTGATAGAAAGTATAAACTAAACCAATATTGTCTTATTTAAAATAGTAAACAAGAGTTGTGTGAACTAGGGCATACTTCTGGTTTTATCTGTTTAAAAGGAAAAGTAGCTTTTATTATTGTGGTACAATACTGTAAATATTGATGCATTTTGTCAAACGTCTAATGGTATAAGATGTCAGTTTACTAATTTAATTACTTTGAAATTTTATGCGTATGATACACAGATATAGAGACCGTGGTACAAGGGCATATCCAGCAAAAGGCAGAGGGGTGCAGCTGCCCCCTAGAAGAAAACATAGTCTATGATCTACGCAAACCGAATTCGCATCGCACCCTTGCCGTGGCAATTCCAGAAGGGTGTCGTGTTTTACCCATTTCATTATGAAAGTACCCATATACTACTCACAGAAAAACTACTCGTATAAAATAATTCCAAATTATCATGAACAGAAAATATTTAGGATATTATTTAACTACAACTAAAAAAGAAATAAAACCCATCCCTAGATTACATCGTATAAAGTAGCATGTCATTATTGTAAGTACTGGCTGGATTGTTAGCATTTCATAATATTATCGTTTTCACTAATATCGTACCGTGCTTTATTCTTGATATACGTTAAAACTAAAATTAAAATACGTATGTCAAATTGTTTCAGTGCTACAAGAATCGAATACAGACCAGAATATTTTCTTGTCTTCTTTTTACTGCAAGTAAAAGGACTGGGCCACGCTAACCACGGGTAAAAGGAGTGAGCAGCACCCGGGCGACAAATTTAAGGGGCGGCAAATTGAAGAATTAAAAACAATATCACTAGAACATATTTATATTTACTAAAAAACTTTTTTTGTGATAAGAAGAAAATATCTCTTTACTATAAAGACAAAGGGCTCAGAATTAAACGTTGTAGATAAAATCTACTTTTATTAGAGCGATAGCACGTCGATCCATCGAGCGTACAGTGGTTCCGGCAATAGGTCAATTCAAAATATGTATTGTCAGGGTTCTGTCAGATAGGCATTGCTTTGGATTCAAAAAGAACCAAATTTACCTGAACCAATACTTTGGCATATGTATGCTTCATAGATATGAAACGATACAATAAGTAGAACCAAAATATGGAAATGCCTAGAAAATAAAAATGTAGATGACCAGTTGATACAAGCGATCAAGAGCCTATACGATAAGACCGAAAATAAAGTAGGAACATGCAACAGACTATCGCAACGTTTCATTACAACAGAAGAAGTGAGACAGGGCAGCGTGCTGAGCTTTACTGCTATGGACGAGGCTGTAAAATTAAACCAGCAGAAAATGGAAAAGTCTTTAATCGGATACAAAAATTTGCAGCGTGTCCTCTTAGATTCGTGTGCCTTCGCAGATGACATCATTGTCTTCGCCAATACAGAGAAGAACTTAGAGAAAAACCTTAACGTCTGGAAAACATCACTCGAAAAGCTAAACCTTAATTTAAATATAGAGAAAACTAAATGTATGGAGGTAAGTAATAAAGAAAGTGAAATCAAAAGAGAAGTTGAGGGGAACAGTATTGAACAAGTCAGCAAATACAAATACTTAGGAGCTATAACAAACAGTAGAGGAAATTTGGAAGATGAACTGCATGAAAGAATACAGGCAGCAAACAGGGTCTACTAGTCGCTAGAAAAAAAATTCCTTGGACATAAACAAATATCATGAAGAAGAGAATATCCGTCTATAAAACAGTGTATTTGCCAATACTTTTGCATGGAGGGAAGAACTGAATTTTAACGGAAAAACAAGAACAAAAATTACAAGCCACAGAAATGAAATACCACAGAAAAGTACAATAATCAGACAAGAGAAGAAATGAGGACATAAGAAAAGAACTTGAAGTCAGTAAAACAAATATTGGAAGAGAAAAAGCTAGGATGGTTTGGGCATTTGCCAAGGATTGAGGAAAAAAGACCATTAGGAAAAAACAGAAGAGGGAGACCTAAACAGAAATGGAACAGCAGCACTGTTGAATAGATACTAAACAAGAAAGGAAAATACTTGAACTCAGCGCAAGAGCTAACAAGAGACAGGAAAAGTGGCAGAAACTTGTCCATGAGAAGGAAACCTCGACACCATAGGGTATCAATAGGACCGGACTAGGTATGTATGTATAATGCTGCCATAGCAGGTAATCTCTCCTCCTCTTCGTCGAACTGATCCACCTCTTCAACATGGGGTTAAAAATTTAACACTTTAAATCATATGGTCCGCTTTAACATAAAAGCACTGCATAAAACTAACATAAAAAGCAGGTGTTAAACTGCGCCTTAAGTGTCATAATGTATTAAATAAAATAACTGATCAGCCAGATTCTTCAACGCTAGTCCGATTTAATTTGACAACCAAAAGTTGTAAACTGACAAGTGTAAGAGTAATACAACTAAGTTTTATACTATGAATTTATTTCTGAGCTTTCTCGCAAAATTATTGAGAAAAGGGCAATTTTAGTACGCACTTTCGACATTAATACAACTAAATTCATTACAGCAACTCGTTCCAAGACAAAAATCGTTTGGAAACCAAGCAAGTCGCTGAAATATCAGAATAAAGTTTTTAATGGCGTCTTATTAACAATGAGAGAACAAAACACTGTCAAAACATAACTAATAAATAATAATATCTTAATAATTTAAACCAGTACCTACTTAATCTTAAACTGTCGGTTTTAAACGTAAATAACTAAAAAAGTAAAAAGGAATCGAAGCCAGTGGGCCTCGAACACAGGACCTCTGGCACAAAAGGCTAATGCTTCCTTCCTACACCAGCAGGTCAACAATAATCAAACTCTAATCTTTGAAATATTCATATTCACAGGTTGGTTTGCAGCACCGTACACCTGACGGCGACGCAAGAACCTGATTGCCCAATTTTAGCCACAGACCAGGATACAATTTAGCAACCTTCGGAAAAAGAATATATTACTAAAAATATTAAAAATTAATTTATTCTAGACTTTTTGTAAGCTAGTAATATTGCAGTTTCTTAGACTTTTTTTGTGTGCTGAAATACCTAGAGTGTGCGGCAAAATTTAGGCTGCACCTGGCGAGACAAACCCCTGGCACGGCCATGCAAACAGAGGGTGTTTCTATCAACTTTAATGAAAATAAGTAGTGATGTCTTAAAGATTTCTATTCTCATATATTTAAGAACAATTATTTTCTTCGCCATATTATAAAACCATTTTATTATCTAAAATTAATCAAAAAAATGGCAACCAAGCATTTCTTTTCAGCAGCAATTACTGTCACGGCGAATCTAATATAAATTATTTTTGTCGTTAGTTGTGTCACATATACCGTGAATATTCAAGGAACATTAATTTGAAATACTAGAATTTCTCTTTTTACAAATGTCTTTTTAAAAGTAATATAAAATATCCTTTTCGGGTAAAATGTATAAAGTATTTTTAATTAAAACTGCAGCTTAAATAAAAAGTTCTAGAAAATATTTGTGGTTTTGGTCTACTTAATATTAACCGCATGTGATAAAGTACAAGCATCTTTTTTGATGCAAATTGTTAAAATGCAATAGATATTTATGTAACAAGTTTACTTCATTTTGAGTAACAAGC
Organism: Philopedon plagiatum; assembly: GCA_963971165.1. Classification (NCBI taxonomy): domain Eukaryota; kingdom Metazoa; phylum Arthropoda; class Insecta; order Coleoptera; family Curculionidae; genus Philopedon; species Philopedon plagiatum. The sequence goes on along the minus strand of OZ020191.1, from coordinate 27,201,068 downwards.
AGGGACGGCCTGGAGGATCAGCGCCCAAGGGGGCCCATTGGGACCCAAGCGCATTAAAAGTTGACGCGCAGATTCACTAAAAAGGTTTATTATTTAGTAGGTACTGGTTTAAATTAAGATTTTCTAGTTGATTAGTTGGGTTTTGGTTGGCTTTTGTCATACCGTGAATATATAGAAAAACTTATTAGTTATTCTAATATTTTTACGATTTGCTTGGTTTCTAAATGATTTTCATCTTGGAACGTGTTGCTAAAATGAATTTAGTTCTATTATTGTCGAAAGTACGTACTAAAATTGCCATTTTCTTCATAAATTTGCAAAAAAAACTCAGAAACAAACTCGTAGAGTTGTCTTATTCTTACACTACTTGTTGGTTTAAAGCTTTTAATTATCATATTACATGGGCCGTAATAGCTATTTACCTAGCAAAGTCGAATAACCTTGGTAGTTTCACTTTGACGTCTGTACTGGCAATCAACAAATAGGTAAAGAACACAAACTTAATTGCATACGATATAAGTAGAAACGCCCTGTAATTATTCGGTGGATTCATAATTTTTGGATGGTTATTTTTTGGGTATTTCCCACCAATATATTACTTAATATGTTAAATTTTACCTCTTCGGTCCGGGTCTAGTAACATTAATTAGCACACGAAATCTAATTACGTGGCGATATAGGTATGTGATTGTCAGGGTTGCCACCCATCCCGATTTGGCCGGAATAGTCCCGATTTTATGAAAAATGTCCCGCGTCCCGATCACAGGCTGTTGTGTCCCGATTTTACGCAATTTTGCTATTCGAATAAATTTTCTTAAAATTTATAACGCGGAAAACGACAACTCCATTTTACAGAATTTATGATTTGGCAATATAATTTATTTTCGGTTGGCAGTAATGCATAACGTTCCGGGAAAACTTTGTCCGATAGTAATGCCGCTGTTTTTTTAGAGCATCGCATCACTGCTATTTAGATTATTTCTATTGTCGAAAGCGAAGGTGGATGACTGCGTGTTATTGTATTTAACTTATTGATGTGTAGCAGTGACATTTGATTCCTGTTACTTCAAAATAAAAAAGTAAGTTTAAATATTATGTAGTATCCCAGTAAACCAACGGCAGTCAGGAAATAGTCGGCCGCCTGTCTGCACTGGTGGGAAGTCGGCGGCTTTTTTTGCCATTTTCTAACTGCATACGATACGTGCGTATTATTTCCATGCGATGAATTGCCAGCCTTCAACCTAAAGCGTGACGGACTCGGCAAACCAGAAAAGATACTTAAGTTTCGAATCGAACGCGGTTATGATTCTGGCAGCCCAGTTGCGAAAATCAGCGTTCACACCGCATTCGGTTCTTAAGCGGTTGATCCTTCATCTTTTTATACTTGTTGGAGGTGCCTTACCGCCAAGTTACCGCAATCATTCCGATTGACTTTTCCCGCCATCTCTTCGACAGTGAACATGCATGATAGTAAATTTCCGAGTTTACAGGACGGTGCGACTCGACCAATCGACAACAACAAAACCAGTCATGTGACTTTGACACATAGAATAGAATTCTATGTGGTGTGATCCGGGGGCAGAGTCGCCATCCATACCCGAGTAACGATCTCTTCGCTTTTCATCTTGGTTAAGCTCTACGTCGCCGCTGGAATTCTAGATTTCTTCATGATATTGAAATTTTAGGCATAATATAAATGATTTTAAAAAATGGTTGTTAGCTTAGGTTTTATCAAAAAAAAGTTCAGCTCTCCAAGTGAGATGTAATCAGCGATGAAAAACAACTTCAAAAACTAAACCGCTCATTTTTCATAAAGATAAATGATTTTCTTTTGAACACAATCTATTTTTTTTATTAATAACAATTTTCAGACTACCACTGGCGCATATTTATTAACGGATCGTTGTCTGTTCATAAACAACGTTGACTCCTTGCCTTTTTGTTTATAGTATGGGACAATCAATTCCTATGCTTTGGGTATTTGCGTACGTATCTTTATTATAATTTGATCTGAGAAAATAACCAAGCTTTTTGTCGAGCAGCAGATTGTTTATCGAGGACTTTTTGCAAAGTGTTTGTCAGCGAAACATAAAACTACAAACTTACTGAAATCTAATTGCAGTAAAGGGCCGGTTTTTAGTGCATAATATTTATAGTTTTTTAAATTTTAAAATTTTTTGTCGGCAACACTAATTTTAAGATGTCAAAAAAAGAGCATATATTAGACATATGTTGCCCTGGGGCTCAATATAGATTCGCTACAAGTAGGGTGTTTGCGAAACTGAAGTTTAGTTACAAGTTCAAAGTACAATTCATAATATAGATACTATAATTTTTTTTGAGATACCTAAGTAATGTGGCAAAAACAAAATTTGCAGGAATTGTGCCTATAAAACACTATTTTCAGTGAAATATAAATAAGAACAATTCTAGGCCCCATTTTCTTTTCTTTACGTTCACCTTTTCATGTTTTATGTTTTAACAACGCGGAACCAAATAATGCTTTAACATGTTAGAACATTGCATGCAGTTGAACAATGCCATCTCTTCAGCTATCATTTTTCGAACAGAAGCAAACTAATGAATCACCCCCTCTTGCAATGTCTTTCTGAATAAGCTCATTCCTTTATTTTATTTATATCAACCTTTTAATCTGTATGTCGCTGTATCAACCTTGTTAGACATAAAAATGCAACAAATATCCGACTTATTCAGCACATATCAGTCATGCAGCTGCTGAACTAATCTTAATATTCTGCATATGTCATTAAAATCATCGAAAGTAAAACAATTTTATGCACCAAGAGATTAAGTGAAACCCGTAGAAATAAATGGTACCTAGCGTGGAAAACATGCTATTATAATACAATTTGAATGATCTGTATCTAGCTCGATATTATAATGGGTAATTATTTTAATTTTCGATTTTGATACCTAGTTCTTTATTATTTGTTTTTGTGCCACTTATTTTTCTTGTGTTCTTTAAGATTTTAATGATTTCTCGTAGTACTACAGAAATGTTTCAAAAGTTATTTATTTTCTAATATTTAAAAACATAAAATAGGGTTTTGCTTAATGCGCTTCTTACAGAATATCAAATGATATTGTAAATAGACATCCTCGATCCTCGATCTAATACCAGTTCGTTAAGGGAGTCAGCAGTGGGACTCCGCGAGGTTGTAGAATTCTATTTGTAGCGACAAACCGATATTTTTTCGCTCTGTTTTACGTTCGCTATTCGCTGTCAATTGATCGGCTGATAAAAACAACACGATCACTTTGTGTCGATTATAGAAAACTATATCCACCCGCAGTTGCACCTCAGGGGAGGAAGAATGTTTCTACAGAAGTTTTGACTGATGTTTTTGGCAAGTGACCAGAAGGATTTGCTGTTGTTGGAACATCGTTTATGCGGTTGGTAAAAGCTTTTTTGGACTCCGAGATAGTTTGATTGTATTGATTTCTTGCCTCGGTAAAAATCTGACGATCTTCAGATGCGGGATTTTTAAGTCTTTTGTGAACTTGGAGTTTTTTTAGACTGACAGAACACAGACCTTGAAGGACCAGGACTTTTCATTTTTGGCGGGTATGTGGAAAGAAGCTTTCAATAAGTACTTGAATGATATCTGTAATATGAGAGCAAATTTCGGAGGGATCGGAATTGGAAAAACAGACGTCTTTCCAAGGGAAACAGAGAAATACCATTGTAGTGCCAGATCGTGCGTTCCGGCATATTTCCAACGAACTCAGGATGTATGGGACAAGAGACGGTAATGAGGCCGTGGTCTGACCGACCAAGGGGAGCGCATACAGATGGTAATTATGGTTCAGGATGAGTGGTAAGGAAAAGATCTAGTGGGTTTGGAATACGGGTAGGAATGCGAGAAAAGTATGTTATCTCCCTGATGAAACTGGCGACCCAGTTGGTGATTGTGAAGTTTCCTGCCGCTCCGCCTGCTGCGTTGGTTTTTGTGAAACCTAGCCATTCCTACTATGGACGTTACAGTGGTCTAGGACGATAGCTTTAGCGGAAGGAAATTCAGAGATAAGATGGTCAATTTTTGCCCAGAGAAAGTCAAAAAACTCTAAGAAGTTGTCGGACGGGAAGCGGTAGATTCAATAGATAATTTAGTGGAAGATTAATGGTAAATTTTAGCCAGAGGACAACGGACGTGCATGAATTCAGGTTAAGGAATCTGGTGCAAAAAAGACTGCTGCTTTTCAACCTTATTATTTTGACTTTTTACAACAAAATACTATAAAATAAACAGATTAACAGAAAAAAAATTGAACAATCTGAATCCTAGACAGTTAAATTAGACCGATCTTAGCTGTAGTGAATCGAGACGTTAATTTTTAAAATATCGTTTATAAACAAAGGAATGTGTAGTAAATGTTTTCGTAGAAGAAGACAAATGTACTAAAACCAAGAATAATCTTCATGTCCGTTAATCGTATTTTACCGGCCGTCCGAAATAAAAACTTTAAATAATTGTTCCGGTTTTTTGTGATTAAATGTATCCGGTACTTTTATTTAGACATATTTACTTGGGCACTAAAAGACGTGTATAACGCGCTGTTTAGTGTTAAGAAACTGTTAGTTTTGTTACTTCCTGACCTACATTTAAAAACATACCTATACCCAATCATTTTAAAATTTAATAAAAACAGTTTCTTAAAAATTAAGAATAGAGTAGACCATTCATCACAGGAAACAAAATTAAGGATGAAGGTATCCTAAACTACCATATTATTATAACTTATAAGCTTATGTATGTTGCTTCTTATCATATATGAAGTTTTAAATGGTTTTTAAATTATATGTTTATAAGAGATGTTAAAATTAGATGAAGACATTAGGATAAAAATAAAAAAGCACTGTGTTGTGATAGCCTTAAGCACAAAAATATGATTTAATTAAATTTTACAGTTAAATTTCTTTTTCCTTGGACTTGTTTGATTTTTTTATTGCATTGGTGTTATACGATTGCAGTAGCAGAAGTAACTAAATAGTTTTTTTGAATAAAAAAATATTTATGAAAGTTTTGATATTATTAGACTTTTAACATATTTCATTTTGTTTTTAATTTCGGCAGTTATACTCTTGAATGAGTACCTTTGTTTAGTTTGGACCAAACTATATTAACTAGTAATTACTAGAGTTGGTTCCTTTTTAGCCCATCCAGTGTCCTTACCAACAGTGTTGCCAACATAGTAGATTTTCTACTAGATCTAGTAGAATTTGACCTGGGCCTAGTGGGGAAAATATGAATCTAGTGTAGTAGATGTTCTAGTAGAAAAATTTTTGCTTTAGAATTGTTAATAATACCCCATTCAAATGCAAAAGTTGAACGCTTATTTAGTGTTAAGTGTGAGTCTCGTAAAAAATAAATTAAGAAATAGACCATCTATCTTTGCTCTGTGCTATAATAACTTTAAAATCTGGTTTAGGTACATAGGTACAATATGTGTTGTAATTTTTATGATATTCGTAATACTCTCAAAGAAAAAAATAAAAACGTCGGAGAGTTATAGAACTGAAAGTTTAAATGAAATAAATGACGATATTATTTAATATGATTTAATTTTATAAAAGTATTAATCCTTTTTTATGTGTTTTGTTTAACATTTGTATTTTCTTACTTCTGTATTTTTAGAGTTTGACAATTTTTTTGATATAGTTAAAAAAGTGTTTCTTTTTTTTTTATTTGTAAGTGGTATTATATAGTAACTGTTTATTTTAGTAAAGTTATTAAAGCTAGTGGTTTTTGAATTATTTCACATACCTAGTAGATTTTTTGGTGGATATTTTGTATATTTGGTGAAATTTCTAGTAGAAATGACTATGACTTGCGGCAGATGCGAGCGTGCAATATAAAAAATAGCACGTTAAAGCCTTTTTAATGCAACAATTTCGTTATTCCTTTAAATTAGATTTTTAATCTGTTTTGTACAGTTGCGGACGAAAAATCCCGGACACCTTGGTTAACATTTTTTGTCATATTTACGTAATTTGGTAAATCTGGCTTTTTTACCTTTAAGGCCACTTAGGTAAATAAGTAAAAGATGTAATTTTTGGAAAAATAGTCCATTTCTTCTAGCCTCTTTTATCAATGGATTGATTGCCAAAAGCAAATAAATCCATCCAGTTCCACACACAGTCATGGATTTCGACCAGTTTCGCCAAGTTTTGACTAAATCTCTGACTTCGTTTAGAGAAACAGGCAGTGTGAATAGAAAGGAAGGCAGAGGGAGGGCCAAAGCTCGCACGGCACAAAAGGTAAAATACTTGAGGCAAATTGTTAATGAACACCCACAAACTCCTATTCGGCGTTTAAGCCAGCAACTGAATATATTCAACGAAACCTGCAATACAATCCTGAAAAGTGACCTGCATATATGCACGCTTCGTAAGCTCAGTCCAAGACTTGTTACCAAACGACAAGCCGCAGCGAACGCAATTTTCAGAGTGGTTTATGGGTAATTTGCGTAATAATGAAAACGTATTTGAAAACCTTTTTTACTGACGAGGCATTGTTTTACCTCTCTGGTTATATAAATTCTCAACAAATGAGAATGTGGAGTTCTGAAAATCCACATTTCTTTATTATATAAAGAATCCACTTTATTCACAGAAAGTTGGCATGTGAGCGGCCATATATCGAAAAGAAGTTTAATTTGACAGATTTTTTTTTTGACGGGACTCTCAATTCGGCGCGATACCGTAATGAAGTTTTAGAAAATTTTGTAAACGCATTAGACGATGAGGAGATGCTACAAGGCTACTTCCAGCAGATCGGGCGCACCAGTTCACGTAACTCTTGGTAATTTAAAATTTTTGAATGAATTTTTTGAAGACAGAATCATTAGTCGTAACATGCCAGTTATGTGACCACCACGGTCCTGCGATCTTCCGCCGTGCGACTTTTTTTATGGCCACCCATTAAAACTCGGTTTTAGAAACCCCTTGTGAAAATTTAAAAGACCTACGGGCTAGAATTACAAATAAATTTAAGGAAATTAACAACTCCCCCAAGTGCTCACCAATGTTTTTGATGCTGTAAAAAGAAGAATGAGAACATGTTTGGAAGTAGAAGGTGGACACGTCTCTAATTTAGTTTAAATTTATAATTTTTGGATTCTTTGTTGCTTATGTTTTTTAATTCTGTGTTATGCAATGACAATGACAATAATGTAAATTTCTTAAAAAGAACTTGACAGTTCTATTTTAATTCACCTGTACCTTTTACCTTTGTTACCTTTCAAGAGTAATAATTCAAGACATGGGTGATTAATTCCACGGCATACTTTGAGGACGTTTTTTTTTATCTTACGTTATAATATATCTACTATTATTTTTTGAACAACATCGATTTTTCACGCCCCTTGTATTATTATTTTTACCAAGTGGAGATGACACACATTTTCTGACATTTAGAACTTTATTGTCACAATTCTACATGCATTTTTAGGTATTCTTTGGAGCTTTTTTGACATATGTTTGGTAAATTCACATAATATTAAGACTCTGAAATTTGCCTTTGTTAAACTTTATCTCTATACTTCTCATAGAACAGGGCCTAACATGGGGGTTAAAAGTTTAACATGTAAAATCCTTTGTTCCGCATTAATAAAAATGCACAGTACAACAATTGTGATTTTTTTAAATTTTATAGTCTTTTGTTGTGGGGATGTACGCAAAGGCTTTGACAAGCAAGATTCTTCTTTACTAGGCCGAACTTTCGATTTTTTTTTATGTTCAAGGCAACAAAACAAAACATATCGAAATTAAAAGATGATATAGAAAATGGGTATTGTGTTCCAAGAGGAAGTACCAGACTTGTGTTTGATATTTTTTTAACTGTCTAATTTTCTCTTAAAGTATTACAAAAAAATACTTTCAAAATTAAAAATTAACAAACTAATAATTATATCTTGCGAATTATATGCTTAAGGAATCAGAAACAAGTTTCTAATCAAAAGCGATTAAAAAACGTAAGAAAAAATACTTTGGGTACTAATTATGATTGTGTTAAACCAGAACAGATGGTCGGATTGATTCCAAACAATTTAATTGCTATTTGATTTACAACTGCATATTTTTAAATGGTTAATTTGATTTCTGAATGGGTATGATTATAGTTATTTTCATTGCTTTCTATCACCAATAACGATAGAAGAAAAATTAGGCATTAACAATAATTGAAGTTCAGTCTCGCATTTAAAAGTTTCTTGTGGAATGGAACCCTACAATTTCTCCATCAATTTATACAAGACATTCACTTGTTTTAAATTTTGTAAACACCAGACTGTTACAATTTTTCAGATGATTTCGAAATGTTTACTTTTACTTATTTCTTTTGTGATACAACAAACCTAATTCTCACCGACTGATATTCATTTATTGTTGAGTCCTCGGCCATAAATCAAATTCAAACATTTATTTGTATCTTGCAATCATCGTAAGTATATTATCTGTGTATTAACTGAAAATGATAACAAAATTTCGATCCGTTCCTACCCCAAAGACCCCAGAGAAATTGTTTGACATTTTTCAAGCTCTTCTTTGTCGATTTTTTGAAAATGCAATAATATAAAGTAACCGGGAGAACAAAGGTTTTTTTGTTAAATACACATCATGTCAAAGAGTTTCCATAGGAAAAATAAAACGAAAGTTCAGGTTTCATAACTTTTCTAAACTAATGATTTTAATGAGATTTTATTTTAATGTCAGATTTTTATTTAACGCCGGGAAGCGTTTCCAAAAAAAGGTCGACCGGTGGCAGAGAAAACGTCAATAGTTGGAGGATTTGCAAAAAGAGGGGCCATTAAGAGCGTCGGAAGGCCCCCGTCTGTAATCTTCAGTGTTGGCGGCGGAGAAAAATGAGAGCAAAACGTAGCGGATTTTAATTTTTTTTAATGCGTATTAGTAAAACGTCTAAAACGGATTATTTATCATTAACAGCTTTCATTAGTTAGTTGCTAGTTTCATTTCATCTTTAATTTTTATTAGACCAATTATAAACCGAAAACTGAAATCAGTAAAGCTAGCGACATCTTTAGAATGACGGTTTATGCTGTCCTTCTTGGTTAGCGGAGGCGGACAATGGCAAGTCGTGTAGGGTCGGGGTAGGGCACTGTGCTGCTGAACGGTATAGGTTAGGAATTTAGAATTTCTCGGGAGTTCCCCGATTCTTTTATTTGTAAAGTAATTTAATTATTGCACCTTGTAGCCGTTTTGTTTCCTTGTTTTTATAAATATTGAAAATAAAAATTAAATACAAATTAGAAAAATTTTAGTCAATATGCAAATTTTAAGTCCAAAATAGAGCGGGGTTAGAACAGGCTCGGCTGTATGCGGAGAGTAGCGGAATTTCTGTAGTGACGTAGCACTGTTCGTAATTTTCTAGTTGGCAACACTGCCCGTCGGTAACGTAGTGTTGCTTCAGTAGGTGTCTTCCTTTCACCCCAAGGAGAAGCTCCCGTACAGCTCCTGAGCAGCACACAGTTGTTCCATTCAACTGGGACATCAAGCACCTGAACCGTTCGAGCCCTATCGCCCCTGCCCTCTCGTGCATTACTTATGACTTGAGCTCAGTGTGGCCAGATTTTGGTGAATGCTTGTCGCAAAATTTTCTGTTCCATGTCGCCCAAAATCGCAGTGTTGCCGGTGCCTCGAAAAATTAAAAAGAAAATCAAAACAGCATTTTTGATTTTTTAAATTTGCACAGGTTTGATGTGATGTGACGTCACTAACAAGTTGTGAAGTCATTATTCGTGAGTATTGAATCATAAATGTATCATGATTTTTGAATGCAAAAATAATGGCGACCCTTAATTTTACACCTTGATTCTGCCAAAATTCGCAGTAACATTTTTTAATGTTGTTTATTCACGTTTTTAAAAAAAAATTGGAAAATGTTCCACTTAATTTCATTGCCTGCAAAGAAAAAGGCTTCTTTAATACATTTGTAAGTCTAAAATAAACAAAACCAAAAAAGAACACGATGTTGTATAATCTATGATAAAATTATAAGTATAACCACAGAACAATAATAGGTTTGGTAAGTTTAACCAAAGTTTAACTTCCAGCCACAACCTAAAACCTGTTCTAGTTGCGGACACGGCGCCGTGAGCTAAATAAATTTTATTGTATATACGATACGACTTGAACGACAGCGTCCAACGTTTTATTCGGCGCGCAGACCTTGTTCCATGGATTTATTAGGACTGGATACGGGATGAGTTCACATTCTTGGAAGCCAAAACAAACCATTCTATACGACACTGTAAACACAATTTGTAAACATTGGCCACATCTTATTTTACCTTGTATTTTTGTACAAAAAATACGTTAGAAGCATCACAAGAAAAGTAATAAAAACCCTAAAATATTTTATTTTTCTGCTAAATAATAATAAATTTAAGTTAAAAACGTTTTATTATTTATAGGTTATGTAATTAAGTTATGTTCTTTCTAAAGGTGTTTATTTAAAGTCGCTCCGAGTCATTTATAAATCTATACGTCGCACTTTTTCTTTTCTAGTTCATTAGACAAAGACGTACGTGTAACCGAGTGTTCAAACCGAGGACAGCCGTGTTCCTAAACAACCAGCCAGACAGCAACACTTCTGGGCTGCGTTCGATATCATCGCCGGGTGACACACCGGTGGGATTTTTCAACCTGAGCTCCAACACTCCAATGCTATTTTATCTCTTTCTACTACCATTCTTGATTCAACTACGTAGTAATTCGTATTCTTGTCTATGTTCGTAGTTCGTAAACTGTTCCCCCAAGAGAATAACAAAAACAAAAACAAACAACAAAATATAAGGCTTCACGTTCGATACGCTCACAGTATACAGATATCGAATCCTATTATAATAAATCCATGCCTTGTTCGATATTTGCCTCGGTGACACTCGGTTTTTGAAGCTCGTTAAGCGCACTTCTTAAATGAAATAGACCTGTAATTTCTATAAAACACAGGAGAAATATCGCCGATAAAATCGCCATGTATTTTAAATTGTAGCCCAAAAATCGCTTTGCGATTTTCTTAAAAAATCTGTCGCAAAACTTGGCGAAAAGTAGCCCAAATTGCGATAAATCGCCCAATCTGGCCACACTGCTTGAGCTTAATGTCAAACTTGTCAATTGTTCCTTTCGGAACGGTGTCGAGTGACTCCGGGGCGAGTCGCTCTGGGGCGTCAGACACCTAAAGGAATATTACTAATGTGCTGGGTTGTGTTCGAAAACTACGCTATGCGGCGCACCGGTATGACTATCACGTGACTCGACATTTAAATTGTTCATTTATAGTCTTGTGACGATACACTGGGGTGTCGTATTAAACAATCTGCAACTTTATTTATAACTATTATTACTGTGTTTTTTAGTAACACGGGAATGAATAACGGAAAGTTAACCGACAAACATAATATATAAAAAATATTTTAAACAAGAAATGTTGTTTGTTTCTACTTTCCTAATTTAAAATGATAGGTGCAGAGGTAGCTCTGGGAAGGGGATGGATAAAACAAAACCAACAGAAAAAAAACAGCTTTCACAGTTTCTTGCAGAAAGCGTAAAAAAGAAAAGTCGTGTAACGTAACGTGGTATCGTGGAAACTATGTAAATATAATATGCTTATTATAGCAGTTCATTTCATTTTAGGTTAGGTTTAAATGTCAAAAAATAAAAATGACGATTTTTAAGTGGGTTTAAAATACACAATCGTATGCAGAAGTTTTAAAGCCCCATATCTCGGAAATAATAGTATATTTTTAAAGCACTCAATTTACCTAAATACCTAGTACAGGGTAGCATAAAAAAAAATTTCTGGAACTCAATCAAAATATATTATGTATTTTAAATTATTGGATCTGCCTTACTTTTCCTAAACGCCCGGTACATAGGTAAATTTTACCTAACTCTGCGTCTTTAAAAATAGACTATAACCTAATGTTATATATTTGTGAAATCAGAGCGTTACGAAGTAGATTTAGTTTAATCGAAAAGTGCATTTAGGTCTAAATGGTCAGCTGCACGCCCTTCTGCCACTAGAAAAAGACGAAGTAAAAGCGATTTTTTACTTAATCATGAGTTTTTATAAATACCCTTGGCAAGCAGACATAAATGGTCTGCAATTCAAAAATAAGGAGAACTTTTGTGATTGAACAATATCTTATCTTGAATTATGTATTCTAACATACATACAAAAATAAGAAATAATGTGATGTGCACAGTTGGTGGCTGGGTAAAAATTTGGAAAAATGCGATATTTTATATAGATAGGGTCATTATAAACAACACCTAGTCACTGTACCGATAAAGCATCAAACAAGCATTCAAGTTCGTTAAATCGAAAATTTTATTTATGCACATTGCACCTGGAATGTCCCAACAGTTAAACAAACGTTACACAGAAAGAGGATACTTCCCACTTATAATAATAATACCTTATTCATATATTATAGATTATTATAATTATACCGTTCTTACTTATTATAACAATATCATTAGTTGACCTGATAGACGTTGTGCGCCAGGAATGTAATTCGATTTCTACAAGTTTTTTTATGATTTCCTAATTAACTTATGTTAACGTCTAGTGGACAGTAACAGAACATAAATCAAAATATACAAAATATGTTATTAAATCATTTTAATATGTTCGATTTCTTTGCGGAAGAAATAAGTACTACATGGTCGATTCAGGACGGAAAGGCCGATTTTCACTTTCTTTGGAGAATTTTCTTCTCTATTTTCATTCTGTTTCATCGCTCGACACAGTATCATGTAGTTCAAATATGACATAAAAAGCAACATTTGGGCACGTAATTTTACTATAGCAACGACAAAACTAACTAAAAATTTTAAATTAATTCTTATTCCTTGAATACGTTTTCAGAACGAATTTTATAGTAGGTATATTTAGAAGACACTGTGTATAGTTTTATACCCTTATAATTCAATTTTTATTTTTGATATGGCAATTTAAAAATAAAACTGACTTCTCTCAAACCAAAATGCAAAACAATTTTCAGTGAGCATAGTTCATCCCCCCCCCCCCCCAATCCCAAATCGAAAAGGGTTACGTCTTTTTATTGTGTTGCTTGTTTAAATATTTTTATTTTTAGTTTGCTTGTCAGAAAAGTTGTCTTCATTTTGTGTTAAATGCATAATATAGTTACTAAACATTGCTTAATCGTTCTTCGACTTTTTGAGACACCCTTTACAATGAGGCAGTCCTAAAATTATAAAATTAATTTCCATAAAGTCATTGTTGCATTATCTTCAAAAATTATGTAAACACAATATTATGTAAACACAATAAGATCATTTACAAAATTTGCCACCACTTCAAGAGTTGACTTTGTTGAATTGCAAAGTTCTATTTAATTTTTTAATTGCCCTTGCCCTTTTGCCGAGAAAAAAATTACTTTTATTTCACCTTTTCTTATTAAAAAAATGCTTACAGTCGCAGTCAATTATTCAAAAATTAACCAAACTTAACTCTTTACAATTGTAGCCAATCTAAATATATTGTTATTGTTAAAATATAAAAAAACACCAAATGCCCAGCCCTTAATGTTCTTGTAGATACTTGCAAAATAACAATAAATACGTACTTATATTGTGATGGATTCTATACAGTTTTGTAACCGTCAAAGGGAATAAAGAATTATTTAAGTGAAAAATAAATAAATACATTATATTATTATTTATTACTTACCAATTAGGTATTAAAAGTTTCAAAGAACATGGGAGTTGGGAAAACTGTCTCTAACCCATAAATTGATAGTGATGGGATGGACACTGTTACACATTACACGGCTACACCTCCGGAGTCAGTTTTTTCAATAAAAAAAACGTAAACAGTTGCAAATCGTCTGGAATCTAATTAAATTATATATGGAACACTTACTTTTATAGATAACAGGTTACCAAAACGGAAACTCGCCGAATATTACCTTTATTGTCACCAATAAATTGTAGCACAGATTTATATGTAGTTACAGAGGCGGGGGGGGGGGGGGTTAACCACCCCCCCCCCCCCAGCGGTACGCCTCTGTGTAGTTAATACTGTAATATTATTATTTTAAGTTTTACTTGTTACGCACAGAAGATTCAGGGGTGTTCTGTTTGTTTTACCTTACCTGCTATGTTTTATGATATTCAGGAAACATTTTTTTTCTTAAGGCGTGCGACGTTGTCAGATATTTTAAGTGAAATAATATAATTCATTCAATATAAACTAAAACGGTAGTATTTAAACGACCATTGAAGTATAGTAGAATATAGTAGTATATCACTATTTTGTGTGTATGTGTGTGTGTGTGTGTGTATGTTTTAAAATTATGTAAAAAATATACGGAGTGCACACCAAATTTTGGACAACAAAGAAATCGAAACTAAACAACTACACAGTGATCCATAAGTCACGATAGGGATTGAACCCGCTTATTAATTATCTTTTTCGTTATAAAAAAAGGACAAAGTTGGAATATTTAACTACACTATGAATGAAAAGTCACATCTTGTAAGTGGCGTCCATTTTCGGTTTTACAAAGACGGGCTCTTTCCGTTACAACTGTCAACTATCAGCTGTTTTAATCAAACTTTAGGTTATTGTAAAAATCTACAGAACTAATGCCTATATGCTAGAATACAATTAACAAGAGTAATTTTGCTCACCCTGTACACTGCATCTTCTAGAGTTGCGGGAAGAATAAAAAGAATTTAAATTTATATTAAAAGCGTTGAAAGTGAATTTTTTTTCTACGACAGCCCACGCAGACTTCAAGTCTAAGTACTAGCGTATCGTGGGCGTCTGAAGACAAGGGAAATGTAATCTATTGACACGGGGGATTTCAAGGATTAGAGGCTGGGAGGGGAAGGGAAGACATCTGCAGGCAATTTGTTCCACAATCTGGAGACCCTATTATAGGTATGAATAAGCGAGAGAAGTTATTGGCTTTTGTAGCTGGAGTGCTGGAAGTCCTATTAGAAAAGTTCAAGGGAGGAATTATAGCGGTTAGTTCTTCGGAGTAAAACCCGTGGAAGTATCGGTAGAAAAGGGATAAATTCCCAACAGCGCGGCGATGAGCGAGATAAGGGAATTTGCTTGTGAGGACTGGGTCATTGATGAGTCGAATGGATGAGTCAAATGGCTCTCTTTTTGATAGAATTGAGGATGTCAAGTGCCGAAGGTGATGCTACTCCCCAGGGAGCAGTACTCTCGGTTAGGTATTAAGGTCTTATTTGGGAAACATATATAGAGAGTGTGTACGTTGTAGGGGGAGAAATACCTATTTTCTGACTCGAAAGAGAAAACCAAGCATTTTGGCCGCTGATGTGGCTATTGAAGTAATGTGTTTGTGCCAGCTGAGATCATGTTCGAAAACGATGCCGACAAGATCTACTGTTTCATTGTTCTGTAGGGCTTGGCCATTCATGTGGATGTGTAAGTGATTTTTTGCGTGGCAGAGAGCAAGACTCTGTTTTGGAGGCGTCGAACTGAACAAAGTTCTTGGCACTCCAGTCTAAGATTAATTTTATTGATGATCTTGGGAAAGGGATAGGTGCTGCGTCTATTATCCAGCTCTTGATTCGAGACTTGTCTGGAAAAATGAATGTTGGAGTGAAGAGTACTATCGTGGATGGGATTGGTAGTTAACGAAGGCAGGTCATTAATGTGAAGAAGAAATAGGGTTGATGCTAGTGCTAAACCTTGGGGTACGCCAGCATTGATAGGGTGGAAGTTAGATGAGTGACCGTCCACCAGGACAGATATGCGTCTTTTAAAGAGAAAGCTACTGATCCAGGTTGGGAGAAAGACCGTACGAAGATAATTTGTTGAGGAGTGCGGCATGCCATACTTGGTCAAAAGCCTTGGAAATATCAAGAGATACAATCTGGAATTCACCATGAAATTCGAGGGAAGGAAGACCGTACGAAGATAGTTTGTTGAGGAGTGCGGCATGCTATACTTGGTCAAAAGCCTTGGAAATATCAAGAGCTACAATTTGGAATTCACCATGAAATGCGAGAGACCTGTTAGAGATATGTATGGGTGACAAAGGAGGCCGGTAGCTCGGTGGGTAGCACCGCAGAAATACGAAGCGGGCTTACTCGACTACGGCGCCGCACCTGGTTCGATTCCGGTGCTGTACCATAAAAAAGTAGAAAAAATACAGGTCTGGGTGTCTGTGATTGTCAGTGTGAATGAAGCGTGTATATGGTGTATGCGTGCTGAACGAAGGAAGGTGATAGAGGAATTCTTCCTCGACCGAGGAGGTACCACCCCACACACCCGCTTAAAGAGCTGATGAAATCCTTATGGATGTTTCCAGCCCTAGATGTGTGAGTCGGCTTTGCGATATACAACCCACGGTACCTTAGTACTTAGGCTTGCTGCCTTTGTGGGTTGTATGAAGATAAAAAAAAAGATAAGGAGATCTGCCGTGGATCTTCGGTGACGAAATCCGTAGTGTCTGTCATAGATGATTTTGTATTTTTCTAGATATTTTAAAATTTAAAGTTTTTGAAGTTGATGGCTTTCTCCATAACTTTGCATACTCTGTAATAATGTGAGACTATAATTGGATGGAGGGAACCTTTCTTCGGGACAGGCTACACACAAACAGTCTCCCAGCTACCTGGGAAGATACCCTGGATAGTAGATATGGAAAAGGCGAGTTAAGATAAGTGAAAGTTCTGGAGCACATTTTTTTAGGGCATTTGCTGGTGTGCCATCCAGACCGGAGGGGGCGATCCCATATCGGTAACCACACACGAGACCTGCTATTTATTTTAAAAACCGAAATGAAGTTTCGCATCTCTTTAAAGGATTGTCATTCTTATTAAAAATTCCATTATTGAACTAAGATTCAAAATAGTAAAGAATTTTAAGTTCTTACTTTCTAGGCAGCAAGGAAGTATAAGTGCCAGTGCTTTTAAAAACTATAATTGGAAAATTAATTATTGGAATTTTCAGGGTTGTGACGAATCAAAGTTATATTTTCTTAAATGGAATAACATATTTTTTGCTTTAACTTTTAATTTTGCTTAAAATTGTAAACTGAGTTTATGTACGACTCCCTATATAGTTATCTCGAACTATTAAGTTTGGGTATATGATTTGTTACATAAACTTATAGAAATTACAGCAACAAATGGGATATTCTATTTAAGAAAATAAAAGTTTGATCTGTTACAACTTATAGAGTAACCCTGCATATTACAACTAAATTTCAAATTATAGATTTTTGAAAGACCTAAAACTTTTACTTCCATGCTGCCTAGAACTTAAGAAATTAAAATATTTCACGTTTTGAATTTTATTTTAAATATGGAAGTTGTGACAATAATGACAATCCTTTAAAGAGATGCAAACTTCAGTTCGGTGATCCCAACCCATTAACAACAACAACACGAGAACCAGGTAGTGAATGAACTAAACCTATTATTATTAAACTAGAGAAATACCTTTGTGAGACTACCGAAAAGCTATTTAATTATTGTTGACAGGTAAATTTTTTTATCGGTGTGATATACTAATCCACATTTGCATCTTTCGATCTCCATGGACAATTTTCATGACTATGGTCAATGTCCGATGTGCAACCACTCGAATGGATTCACTCGACGGCTCATAACGGAAGAGTATAAAAATAATTTTTGCACAGTTACGTTAACTTTACAGCAACTATTACAGCTACAAGTAAGAAGTTGGCAAAAAGTAAATAGATTAAATAAAAAAATAACCCTGGATAAATACCTTTAAAATATACTCCAGCCAAGGACTAACATAGAGCTGGTTGGTTAGGTACTTATATTTATTCCACGTGAAATCAAAATAGCCTACGTAACGTAAGATCAAAAAAAACCTTAAAAATGTTCCGCATGTCTCGAATTATACCTAAAACTAGAAAAGGTGATAAAGGTACTGAAAGGTACTGAAAGGTATATCTCGTACACACATGAAAACCGACATAACTCAAAATAAACCAATTTCGCAGGAAAGCCATTAAGTGTAGGTTTATTATCAATTGAAAGCTTGTAGAAATTAGAGTAAATATTTAGCATTTTATAGTTTCTGTGTGCTAGTTAAGGCTTCTAGCTCAGTTTTCAATAGTTTTTGGTATCGATTTTAATGTCGGAATTCAAATTTAGGGATTTTTTGGAATTCCTTTTGAGTTATATCAATTTTTTTTAAAAAACTGTAACTGCTCCCGGCTGAAAATGGTTTATGATTATTGCAACAAAAGTACTAGATTTTACGTGAATAATGAGGATTTTTATTATCTTTTAAAAAAAATCCTATAAAATAATTATTTTATTGCAGACTTAAGTCATAAGTCAAAATCACCAGTCAAAGTCATAAACAAAAAAAATTTTTCAAAAAATAAAACATTAACAGTCATTAAACGAAATTAAATCAAAGGATAAAAACTAAAGTAAAACTTTGGCACAGCTTCTTAGCTTCCTATCCTATTGAAATTTAGGGAACCTCAGTTTTAAAGAGAAAACTGGGTAGTAAAATTATAATCTAAAAAATGTTTTTCTACTAGCGTGCGCAATTCACCGTTTTCCCGCACTCATTTTGTCTCTGAAAGACTAAGTTTCCCGCACCGTGCGGGAAAATTTTTCCCGCACTGAGTGCGGGAAAATATTTTTTAATGTTTTATATTGAAATAAAATTTTGGTGATGTATGAATAATATTATTATGAAGTCTTAGAGGAGTCCATCAAACAGAAAAAAGATATGTCCAACAAAATTCTCAATATCAGTCAAGCTATTCCAACGACTTCCAGTTGCATCTTAGAAACATCCACGTCCCTAGATATTGCACCGGGTCCCAGTAGCGTCCATGAAAGTTCAACACCTCTGTCTCTTCAAACTTCCACTATGCAGAATCAGTCAACTTCAACCTCTCTAGCTTCAGCAATTAATTTACACAGTGCATCCAATTGTACTTTTACGATAAATATATATAATAAGTAATAAGTAAACATTATATACCTGTTATTTTTTGTTTATTAAAAAATAATAAACTTTGTAAAAATGATGTTGGTTTTTTTAACGCTAGTAGAAAAAAATTTGATCCTAACTCATGCGGAAAGGCACTTTCCCGCACTCGACTGCTTACCCGAACTCCGCTTCGCGTCGTTCGGGTAACGGCAGTCGCGTGCGGGAAAGTGACTCTTTCCGCACTTGTTAGGATAATAACTATTTAAAGGTTGTTGAACGCAATTATTTGTTGACGCCAACGTAAGACTTGCGACCTCTCGCGATTACTATTCACATTCAACAAGTGCCGTTTTTTCCCATAAAAATATGAGCTTTTTTGACGTGAAATACACAAAAAACAGAAAAAAAGATAATTTTGAGTTATGCTGGTTTTCTTGTGTGCCCGCGATATATTAAATTAATCTAGTCAAAAATTTGACATATTTGCATTTTCTTAAGAGAAAACCTTAAATATGGTTTGTACGCCATGTAAAGATTGTTTATGGTAGAAAGTTACTTTAGAAATGGTAGGAGTTGATGGCTAGTAGGTGTATTCAGTACAATAAGGTCTGGAGGAACTTCAAGATGAATTTCCTGAAGAGTTAAGTACCGGACTACGACAAATTTCTTTATGATTTATTAAATTGCGGCAGTTTATTTAGAGAGACCGCTAATGTTAATAGGAAGGAAGGC
The DNA here is from genome assembly GCA_963971165.1 of Philopedon plagiatum. Taxonomy (NCBI): domain Eukaryota; kingdom Metazoa; phylum Arthropoda; class Insecta; order Coleoptera; family Curculionidae; genus Philopedon; species Philopedon plagiatum. The sequence continues at coordinate 27,181,359 of OZ020191.1, read as the reverse complement.
AATGGTCGACCAAAAGTCCGAATCAACAAAAAAAATAATGAAGTAAGGCAAATTGTAGAAGGGCCTCAAACCCCAATTCGACATCTAAGTAAGCAAGTAACTGTTTCATATGGCACTTACAATACAATTTTGAAATCGGACTTACATCTTCATGTTTACCGTCTCAGCTCTGTTCAAGAGTTACTTCCTAACGACCCGGCGCGGCGGCGGAAAGTACAGTTTTCCCAATGGTTTGTGGATAACCCCCACAACAATAATAATGGATTTGAGAAGACATTTTTCAGCGACGAGGCATGGATTCATCTCTCTGGGTACGTGAATTCGCAGCAGATGAGAATGTAGAACTCAAATAATTCACAGCTAGTCGATACCGACGTACAGTTGACCAAGTAAAGTTAATATAATTTTCTCGCGACGTTACTCGATTGCCGAACTGAACTGCTTTTATTCGTGCACAGCCCTTTTCAACCCAATGAACATAGGGCAGAAATCGGCTCCACCGTTCGGCTGTTTATCATTTAGCGGCATTCGTGACAGTCCTTACTGGCAAATTCGCGCGTTTTATATCATCGTGAGGAAAGACAATTATTGCAGTTATGGTTATTGCTATTATTGTTAGTTTTGTAGCTTGTAGACTTTGAAATAATGGATGTTGTGTATAATTTAGTGAACTTTAAAAGATTTTTTAAATGCACTTATGAGGAAAACCTTGTGCTAAAAAATAGAGGTAGGCCATTACCAGATATTATTATTGAGTCAGCCGGTGTTAGCAGAGAAAATTCGCGAGATGATTGGATTTTTGGATGCAATAAAAAAACGCCCTTTTTTGCTTTTCGTGTATACTTTTTGAAGGCGATAATACATGGTCGCAGATAGGTGTAAGAGAATTAGTACATTTTACGGAAAAAGTAAAGAAACGCGAAAATTTAAGGAGTCATCTCATGCTATGGAATACGCTTTATTAGGGATAGTTGACATTAGTGCTTAGCTGGATACTGCATATTAGAGCAACATTCAACAACACAATGATAACGTGGCAGAAAATGGATATGTTTTATTATTGATGAAATGCGCCTCAAAAAATTACACATTACACGCTATTTATTTCGATAATTTAATTTTATTGCAGAACACCTGTAATATTTTCCCACGAGCCGCCTCTGCCTCCTGGGTAAAAACTTGCAAACTGGAAGTAAAGTCATTTTTTTGAAATTTAGCTTTTTAATAAAAATTTTAAGCCACACCCAGTTGCAGGTATGGTATAATATGCAAAAATTCTCTTTAGACTAATTAACATAAACCACATCTTACTATAGGCGCGTGAGTATTTTTAGGTTTCTATTGGATAATTAGCCCTATTATAATGACTTATTATAGTTGTGTATTTCATTTCATAAAACTTTTTACTTCATCCTTGATTCTGTTAATAATTGGCACTGCTGACGCAACAATTAGTTTTGTAAGACACTTTTAATGAAGACTGTGTAAATATAAACGGTTTTTTGGAGCAAATTAGTTACCAAAGCATAAAAAATAATAATCGTTAAAACCTTATACAAGAAGGTTCTTCGAAATTCGGAAAACATTTACCTATTTAAAGTATCTGGTACAAGTATCTAATAAAACAAGATCTTAAATCAAAATCTTACAACTAGTCAAAAACTACAATTAGGTCATAATTTTACTTATTACATCAAATTCTTATATTTTCTTTATTTTTGGAAAATAGCACGATATCTAATACTTATAATTTTTAACAAAAATATATTGTAGGTAAATACTTTTGTAAAGTTATTGTTCTTAAAAAACGTACGTTATTGTTTTCAGACCCTCAGACGTTACGAAAATGGGTTGAAAAGTTTTAAAACAGCAAATCACTGATTAAAAATGAGGAACCAGCTGGCAACCTAACTGAAGAATTTTTACTATTTATGATTTGTCGCAAAGAGCATTGTCATGTGGAATGAAATTTTCTTCTTGGCTAGGATGGGACATTTCTGGCAAATGTTTTGGTTTAGTTGGTCAAAATGCTCGCCTAGTACTCTGAGTTTATTGTTTTTCCCTTTTCAAGGTAATATATAAAAAGAATGCCTTTGGTATCCCAAAAAACGAGCGCCATAACTTTTCCGGCCTTCGCTTCTTCGGAGTCTATTTATTGTAGTTTGGTCTCTGGTGTGTAGTCCATGTTCATCGGTAGTAACACATTTTCGTAAAAAGTCGGTTTAATTCTACTTAAACAGTAGCCTTTTTGTCCAGGTTGGGTTGGGTTGGGTGGTTTAGTGGACCCTATAATCCTGAGGTAAAAGTACTTTGCTCCTTTGCCGACTTTACCTAAAACTCAAAATTTATTTTTCTCGTAACTTTCTTATTTTGACAGATACTGCAAAAATGTTGATGTTGTTTTAAAGGCAATCAAAAACATAACAAATAATGTACTCCTTATTTGAGTCGATAGACCTCACCGTTTAGCCGCAAATCGGCATTAAGGTTATTATTTTTTTAAAACAAATTTTCAAACCACATCGACAAATCAAGTCGTAGTGCTTGAAACTTAATAAAATTAGGCATTGGATAATAATAAAAAAGTCGTTTGGTAAACTAATAATACCAATTACGATTTTTTTATTTAAATCAAATTTTTGTCATCGAAATTTTAATATAAAGAAACAAGAAATTTTGAATTAAATAAAAAAAAATTTAATTGTTATTATTAATTTCACAGATGGCTTATTTATTATTATTCAATACCACATTTTATCAAATTTGAAGCACTACTACTTAATTTATCGATTTAGTTTAAAAATTTTATTTCAAAAAATTAAAATTTTAATGCCGATTTGCGATTAAACGGTCTATCGACTGAAATAATAGTAGATTATACCACGAGTCAATAATGATAGCTATTATTCCCGAGGAATATTTACGAACCGAGCCGCGTAAGCGGCGAGGGAGTAAATATTCTGAGGTAATAATAGCCATTATTGTGAGTAGTATACTCTACTTTATCTACGACTAATTTATTAATTTGAGATTTTTAATGAACAACTTTATTTGTCAATAACATTAAAATTAGTAATAGTACAATTAATAAACTGTATTGGTCGAGAACTATGAATAAGTTTGGAAGAGTTTTCAATACAAATATTTGGAATGTCGGTTGCTGCAAAGGAAGAAGATGCTTCATTACTATTTATTTGTTTAGTAATAGTATCTGCTGTAGTTGTCTTGTTACTCCTAGACTGATCAGTGTAACATTCAGCTACTTGTGTAGATTTCCAGCCCCCATGACGCTTTAATCCAGTTATATCGCCTCCTCCATCAATGTACAGAGTGGCAGATGATCTGCGATAACAATGGCCGGTATAAGTTTGAGGATTTGGCAAGTTTAAATATTTGGCAATTTGTCTACCAATGTCTGCAAATTTGTTTTTTCCTATACGTTGTATTGTACATTTGGATTTTTGATAATTTAGAAAGAATGAATTGATTTTTACATGTGACGGGCGGAGATCGATGTACTTCTTTATAATGTTGTAAAACGTACTGTTTATGACGAATGTTCGTACAATTTTGGTTTTAGTCTTGGGTATTGTTATTAAGAAGTTTGTTTGAAGATCCTTTACGTCTTCTATATTCATTTCATAAAGCTCGTTTGACCGGCATGCGCCCATAATTCCAATAATTAATATAACCTGAAGCAAATAAGAATATGAGTTTTTTAATAGATTAGATTAAATACCTATGTATATTTACCTTATGTAAAAGAAAAACTTCATCAGGAGCTTTGTCAATAAATGTCTTAATTTCTTTCGAGGTCAGAGTGGAAGATTTCTTTGCTTGAAATCCTTCAGATTTTCTTTTTAAAAACGCTCTTAGTTTTCCATATTTTTCCAGATCAACGTCATGGTTTATTCTTAACATAGATTTAATTATTGAATAAAATGACCATAATGAAGATGGTTTGTATTTTGCACTTAGGTCAGCGAAATAGGCTAGTAGAACATTTTCGGAAAATGAATTTGTGTTATTTCGAATACGCCATTCGTTGAAGTTTGCGTATGTTTTATTATAAATAGATTTCGATGTTTCCGGTATTAAGGTAGATGTTGTTGCGGTAGCTAGTTGTACAATTTCTGGAGGTGTACAAGTAAAAGCCTCTTCATTTTCATCCATCCCAATACGAATACATAAACACTACGCGTTTGACAGTGACACTTTTGACTTGGTGTATTTTGTTTCCATGGTATTATTTGATTTGAGAAATTTTGTGATTGGAGCGGGAATAAGGACTATTAATCCCTTGTCATTATTCCCTAAGGGATTAATAGGTGGCATTATATTGCGAAAACTACAACTATAATACTTACATTATACATTAGTCGTAGATAAACATTATTAATACATTCTTTGTTATGCTTTTTATTGCCTTAAAAATTACATCTTTCTTCTTCTTTCTTTCTTCACCTGTTATTGGCCCTCGTCCATGGGACAGGTTGGCCAGCTCTCCACCCGGTCCGGCGCTTAACCAGAGCCCTAGCTACCCTTAGGGATGGCTTACACGTTGCCCAGTTTGGGTGGTAATTCCCTTAGAATCTCCGATTTGTCGGGTATGTACCCTCGGAGATTCCGAATACAAACAATAACAATGATAAAAAATGACAAAACGTCAATGTTCTCGGTTTGGCACAGTTGAGGTTATGGAGTTTCCCGCCTCTGGTAGAGTCTATTGCGCATGACCTTTTCTTTAAGCCACACTTCCGCCCTACGCTCCTCCCACAACAAGACATGGCCGTCACATGTCCACCTTGTGTGGATGAAAAAACGCAGCACGAACAGGGATTTTAGGCCTCATCGCTCACCCCCCTTGGATTTGGTAAAGACTCCCCTCAACAGGCCGTGGAGCTTCCCTTCGTATTCCGTCACAAAACACTCTACTCACCGCTTCTAGGCGATCTAACCCGAAATCTAACTATGTAGTCGACCGAGAGATGTTAACGCAACGGAAGCCAAAGGCAAACTCCCCCAAAATTACATCTTTATTTTTGCAATATCTGTCAAAATTAAAAAGTTATGATTAAAATAAATTTTGAGTTTTAGTAAAGTACCCTCTAGCGGCAAATCATTGAAGTACTTTTACCTCAAGATTATAGATAAATTAAGTATGATTGAACAAGTATTAAAAAAATTAAACTTTGCATAGCTGTAACTCGGAAAATCCTGAGATTTCCAAATTTCCTTTATAGAACTACTCCAATTATTTTTCCATGGAATCACCTCTCCAAGTTTCCTAATGCATTTTCCGAACACCCTGTTTAAATATATTTAAAATAATTACTATTAAAAATTATGTATTGTTTATGTAAGTTTTATGTTTTAATTGAACAATATCGAACTTTATCCGTTCTAACGTTATGCCATACATCTACATTTAAGTTAAAATGAAACTCTTTTTGGATATGCAACGTAAACATTTAGGTATATTGTATTTTCAATGATATAATTTCTAATTAATTAAAGCTGTAGTTATTATGAGCATCGTCTAGTTAAATGAATATTTAGAATAAATTAACTTGTAGGTACCGTAAAATTGTAATTATTAAAAAGTAGGTTGCACATCTTAACGCGAAAAATACAGAAAACATATAATAAAAACACATTTCAATACAAAAAATTCATTTTAGGGTCGGGATTTTCTGTTTATTACTGATCATCATGAAAAATACAATTTTGATATGGCCTTTTGTTAATTTAAGGTTAAAATACATAACAGAGCTTTCATTTGAAAACTAGCCACCTTAAATAAAACTTGATGTTAAGTAATTTTGCTTAAAGCAAAAAATACGTCAATTTAGATATCAAAGACAAAGTTTAAAAACAATACATATTTAAATTTACATTTCTCCCCCTCACTCCTAGCTACCCTACTCTGAAATTTCAAATGACAGCCCCTCCCTTGTGATACGTCGTTTTAAAAGCCGTAATAATCGTAATATAACTACGTTTAAGAAATTATTGAATTCCGTTAATTCCTTAATGAGTTATGGTCAACAAATTATAAGACAGTTAAAACAATTTATTTTCGAACCTTTCGCGAATATTCTGAAATGTTTCAGCATGAATGCGCCTAAATCAGGGCCGGATTGTCAGATTTTTTTACCGAGCTGAGCTCAGACCGGAATTCAGTCGCGCGGCCTCTTTGGAACTCTTGGGAGGCAAATACAATACAAAACGGGTTAAAGACATTTAACATTTAAATTTAAAATTAAAAAATATACCTACATATAAAACAGAAAACCCAAAAAATAAAAGAATACTCTGTTAGCCTTAAACAATAAAAAATAAAATGTGATTATTAAAAAGAATCATAGTTAATAACTAAGAATACTTCTCATTGTGTCACATTTTTCGACTATAAAATCTATTACATCTTGCGCTTTAACTTTATTTAAAAAACACGGTTTTGACGCACAACGAATTGTCAAATGTGGAACAATATTCTACGTTCTACCTACAGTTTCGACGTCCTAATATTCGCAAATAAAATTAAATTTTTTTCAAAAATCTTTTAACAAAATATGTTTGTTTTTAGTGACGCGGGTAACTTAAGGCCAGTGCGGGTATTTTCGACATTCGAAGTGGGGAAAGTTGGATGATTGCATTGGCAGCACTGAACGCGACTGCGTGGCACAGTGTAACGGATTTGATATTTCGTGGACATAAATTTTTGAGCAGCCGTAAGCTCTTAAATATTATCTGGTAGAATATATAAACTACCGTTTTAAGCGACCCCAGAGGTATGATACAACCATTCTCGCACATATAGTGCATAATGTGAGGAGGAGGGCGATTCGTCATATTGGAACGTCCGCGAAGTTCTAAAATATTATTTTTCTAATTTTGCATATAAAGTGACACTTTTCAAAACCGATGAATGTTTTGAGACATCTTGCTTTTCGTAACTAGTTACGAAAAGTAAAATATGACTAAACTAATGATGAAATATTAATTTCATAACAGTTATGGACAACTGAAACACAAAAATATAAATATTTCGTATTTTTCTCTTGACTTCTCGGGTACAACACAAGATAACGCGTGACAACCCAATAACTGTCTTCTAGGTACCTACTCAAGGGCGTAGCCAGGGGGGATGAAGGGGGTTTAACCCCCCCCCCCCCGAAATATTTACTGGCTTGATTAAAATGCTTTGAGAAACTGGCAACTAATTTTTTTGACGAGGGATGAAGAATGAACAGACACTAAACCTCCACCGAAATTTCTCGCTGGCGACGGCCTTGTTACTAGATGAAATATCAATGTCTACTTAGATGTTTTGATGTAATAATTAAAATCAACAATTTTATTTATATATTTTTGTCAAAATTAAATGAAATCTTGTATGAAACATGTTAAGAAATGCAATTTTGTTTATCTCGTATAATTTTAAACCAACATTACCCTCGTTAATCAAAGTAAGGCATTTCCTAACTGGTTACTACATAAATAGCTATTATTATAGTCTTTTTTTGGGGTCATATTGCTTCATATTATTCTTTGTACAGTAACCTTTAGAATCCACACAATTTTATATCAACAGAAAGAGAATTTTTTTAGTTTTGTCCAGTAATTAAAAATAGCCTATTTCTTTTCACAGGACCACGACCCTAAAAGATGAATAAATGGAAGAAATATTTAAAGTAAGACTTAAGTTGGTCATCAAAAGAGATCATTTTTTGAATTAAATGGAAAATAGTTTCTTCTTCAGTCGGATAGTTTGAATGTTTCATATTATGACTTACCTTATCCTTAGTTTCAACAATGAAAAGGTATGACACCAAAAAGATAAAATTGAAAATTACGAAAGCACAAATTCTGATTATTACTGTTCATCAATCAATGAAAATCACAATCAGTTTTAACATCACATCAATTCTATTTTAACCCATTTAAGGCTTGTCAAAGAATAAACGATTGTAGTTCAATTGTTTTCAGCGCCAACTTGCACATACATACATGTATAGAACTAAATAGCTGGATATCCAGAAAAAAACCTAAATTACGATGTAGAAATCTAATTTATTTTTTAATTAATAATTCGAATGGAGAAAAATAGTATGTACAGTACGTGGGGAAAGTAGGTACAGCGCCCTCGAACGAGGGAGTAAGATAGGTATTCGGATAACAGAAATCGCAATATTAAGCGCCTTCTGCTTTGGTTTAAAGCACTATCAGCGACAAACATAAAATTAAATAATTGCTTGGTGATATTCGGTATCATTTAAATATGATTATCCTTCCTAGTCATTATTTTAGCATAAATTAGTTTAAGACAGGTAGCAGACACCATCAATTTTATTCCTGGATTCTTAGGTGGTTTAGAGAACTGATTCCCAATATTACATATTTACAGGTACCCCTGACAAGTATAGACTTCCTTCATTGTTGAAAAAGTTAAATTTATAATATTCGAAAATGTTTTTCTCCGTATTGCTCGCCTTAAGTTGTAGTTGTACCCCAGGTTGTACCACAAGTAATCTGCATTTACTCCAGTCAAGTCACTTTTGCCTCTTATGTTTCACGTGCATTGGCATTATATTTTCGTGTGTTGCGTTCGCTACATTTTGTGTGAAATATTTTAGTTTGAGATAAGTAGGTACTATAATTTTTATTATCTTTATTAGTTTTGTGCACTAAATTAACTTGGAGATAGTGATTTTGAAAATTTGCTGAACTTTTGCAGATTTTTTATAAATAAATTATGCAAATGGCTTTAAGATTTCCCCAGATTTTGTGTTTTTTTAGGTTTTTTAAATATCTTAACTCAATGTCTTCTTAACCATATAATAAATACGTGCAGAACAGTGCAGATGACTGAAAAACAATGAATTTTTAGTTACCATGTCATTTACGAGAAGAGAACTGTTGGATGTTTGGCGGCAGGGTGATACCACAGATCTATATAGCCGGCATTGCTAGCTATATAGATCTGTGGTGATACTTTAGAATTAGAACGTAAAAATGCGGTCGTATTTTCATATGTGACGTATGAAAATAAACAATGCGGTCCTATTTTTATAAACTTCGTTTTTATTAACCTTTTTCTATCGTTGAGGTCACGCTAACAAAACTTTAAAATATATAAACGAACAACAATCTGGTGTGTGAATCAGTTAAACAGTTCGGTCTTTTTTTATCTAAGACATCCCACGTAGACTTCAAGCCTAACTACTAACGTACCGTGGGCGTCTGAAGAGAAAGGAAATGTAGTCTATTGACACGGGATTTGAAGGATTGGAGGTTGGGACGGGGAGGGAAATCATTTGCAGGCAATTTGTTCCATAATCTGGAGACCCTAGGTATGAATGAGCGAGACAAGTGGTTTGTTCTAGGCTTTTGTAGCTGGACAGTAAAGGGATGCATACGTAACGCGCGAAACAAACAGGTTTAAAAAGAAAACCGCAATAATTTTTTGGGATTAATCATAGTCATAGCTTAGCTTAGAGTATAACTTTTATAACTTTTTTCTCTATATTATTGATTATTTAGTTGTTATTACGAAAGCTTGGTGAATATCCCGAAGTTTGAAATATTAAGAAATAAAACTGTTTTTTTGTTGCAGGTATTCCTTAAATTTGCCATAATGTATAGCAAGAAAATAATCCCCATTAAAAGCCGAACAATAAGGAATCACTAGCCATAATTATGCGGACATTTCGAAACAAAATTAAAAATACTCAAAGGACATTTAGCGGCTACTTCATAAAAATTAAGTTCAAAGTTGTGCCAAGGTCTTTCTTACAGTACTTTAGTGTTTTAAGATTAATTTGTAATAGTTACTTGTTTATTTATTTAGTGTTCATTAGTGGTATAAGTGTAGCTAGCTGTAACAGACCGCCAAGATTTCTCATCGATGGACAAAGCGAAATTGTTTTAAGACTGAAGGAAGGGGAGGAAACGCCTGTTGGTAAGTTAAAAGCTCCCGTGAAAAAAATATGTACCTACTGTGCTCTCTGCCATGTGGCCTCGTTTATTTAACTCACAACATTTCATGATGGCTTCAATACGCTTATGTTCTTCTTCATCTTCACCACTTTCCCTTTGAAATAAACTAGTTTTAAACTTAGAGTTACTTTAAAATCACCACCGATACTATACTAGTTATGTAAGTATATTGTCCACATTGTTCATGATATTCCAAGTTTTAATATGTTATTATTTTCTCTGAGAACAGAACTTTTTATAACAAGTAACTTATTTTCGTAAGATGAATAAGGAAGACGTTTTCCATTTTTGGAGGATATTTTGAGATACACTATACGTAGGCATCTTTTTTAGTGTCTACATAGACTGTTAATAACTAAACAACAACAATGTCACAAAAACCCAAATAGCAAGCGCTGACTACTGTCCCAAGGGCGACAAAATCTGTTTGTGCAAGAAACTTTTGTGGTCAAAAAATAAATAATTTCATATCTGGTATTCATTATTGCAGTCATATTTCCTTCCTCATTTTAAAAATGTTTAATGAAAAAAATTGTATTACTAACCGGGTTTATATAATTTCCCGTACTTTGATCATTACTAAAAAGCAAATAGTTACTTCTATATAAGCATTACAAAACAAGTACTTAAAGCGGTTCACTAACCATTACAGTTTTTGTCCCAGAGAACCATTTCTATAATTACTGTAATTTTACACTACTTTGCTTATAAACCCATCAAGCAGTCTACTTTTTGTAGCGAATAAAAACATTATTGTTTTTTACTAAAATGAAAGCGATAGCACGAATTTTCATTTCAATAACATATTATACTCAAAACCACAAAAGAATAATGGAGAGGTGAATGCAAGAAATGCACACTATGGTACAAAGTAGAACAAAAATTTTAATTGTAGAGAAATTGTATCAGTAAACAAAAAACTCTTGAGCACGGTATTGACCCAGTCATTTGTCTTTTGAAACCATCCTGAAATTTACGATATTCAAAATTTTTTAGGGTAACAAACGTCCAGATTCACTAAGAAAGTTTAAGATTTAGTACTGGTTTAAATTAAGATCTTATAGTTGATCAGTTATGTTTTGACAGGTTTTTGTCCTGTACTTGTCATTAAAAACTTATGAATTATTGTGATATTTCAGCGATTTACTTGGTTTCCAAATGATTTTCATCTTGGAACGAGTTGCTGTAATGAATTTAGTTCTATTATTGTTGAAAGTACGTACTAAAATTGTCCTTTTCCTGATAAATTTGCGAAAAAGCTCAGAAATAAATTCATAGAATAAAACTTAGTTGTCTTATTCTTACACTTGTCAGTTTAAAACTTTTGATTGTCAAATTACACCGGACTAGCATTGGAGAATCTGGCTGCAAGATTTTAATTATCCTTCCTATATTCTTGTCTCCTGGAGTATTTAATTTTATATATTTTTTTTTTTTATGTAACCATCCAAACTTAAAAATAACCTGTTTCTATGAAACAAGCTCGTTGCCAGGGGAGTAGAGTTCAGTGGGTACTGGGTACTAACAACCTCCCCCCCCCCCCACAAGCTGTAGATAATGGGTGGTTTGACTTACTATTAATTGTAACCCTCTCGATTTTTTGTGACGATAGTGTCCCTTAAGCCAAGTTCCCTGATTCGCCTATGCACCCCGCCGACAAATTGTGTGGCCACGTTCCTGCTACGAACCGATGTCACCTTACAGGGTGTTTTACAATGCTAAAACTCGAATTTTTATGATAAACTTTGTAAATTTCAATTTTAGACATTTTAATTCTGGAACCTTTATTTCACCAACAAAATTTGTTCGCGCCAAATAGCATATCTGCCAAGTTCGAGCCACGCTACGGAGCACCTTTTTCTGAAAGAAACTCAGTGTCCACCCACGATCAAAACCCACTTATCACCCTAAAAAAAGAAGTCAAATCCCAACAAAAATATTACTGCACAACGGAGCCAAGTTCTTGTGACTATTCGGCCGTAGAAAGTAGTGAAATCGTCGAAAGACACCCGACCGATGGTTCTTATGTGGTCGGGTGTGTCGAATTCGTCCCCTCTAGGGATACGCCTACCGGCTAAAAAGCTTCCTACCTTGGTCTCTAGAAGTACAGCGAGCGGAATCACCAGTCAGTATTACTTCACTGCACCCTATCCGTCCTATTTTGTCCGGTTTACCTACTTCGTTCTTCTTATTTTTTCTCTTTTAGGATTTGTGTCACTCTTCTTTTGATAAGTTCCTAGTTATTCTCGTTATCTAGTATAGTTTTACTATATGATTTGTTGCTAATTGCTCTCATATGTCCGTTGCTGGCTGGTTTCTTATATTAGTCCACCTTTGGCAAATCATGACCGTATGCGTTGCAGTATCCTCTTCGTTACAATAGTCACATCCAGTTATGCTTTAAAGCGTCGATGTCCAGATAGGAATTGTGATATGTACTATCCTACTTCTTCGTGCTTTCTTACTACCCAGGGTTCTATTCCGTTGTTTCCGGGTTCCATTCTTCTTGCCATCTAGTCAATGTATTTTCACGAGCTCTTTTCTTCTGTTCTATTTTGTTCTCCCCTTGGTTGTAAGTCCATTCGTTTATTAGTAACTGTATCGGTATGGTCCCCGCTATTTATCTGTATTTCCATTATTGCCACTTCCTTCTTTGTACACCAACTACGATTATTTTGTACATTGGTTTTAATATCCATTCTTTCTAAACCGGTGCCCCGTAAAGGAGTATTGAATTTACACTACTGGCCAGTAATTTAGTTCCAGATTTAAGTCCCCATATATTCGGCATTAGTCTTCCTAGCCAATTTTTCGGCCTTTCTAGCTGCGCTCTGAATGTGTATTCCCATATTCATGTTGGAACTAATTTCTATATTTCCTGCCCAAAATGTGACGCTCTTTAGCGTTCTTCTGCCTACTAATACTACCGATTCTCTTTTATGAGGGGCCAGTTGGAGGTCTTTTTTCATCATCCAGCATGTTTGAATGATCCACGTGATTTTTCATTCGATTTCCTCTCTGTCCTTACCGCAGACGACCAGGGCCAAGTTATCAGCCTATCCCACAAGTGTCGTGCCTTCCGGCATCGATTCTCTGAGCACTCCATCATAGTAGAGATTCCAGAGGGTAGGTCCCATCACAGAGCCCTGTGGTACTACACATGTCATGTCTATACACTGGTCTGTTCCTATCTGTATTGATTGGTTTTCCAAGTATTGCAAGATTTTATGGTGTTATTTCCTTCCTTCTCATCTCTTTTACTATTTCGCTCCATGGCGCCGAATTACATACATTTTTTACACGAGTTACTGAGGCTACAAAGTTATTAGTGTGTATATTTATTTCTCTAGCTATGTTGAATATCTTCTTTAGAGCGTCTATTGTTGACTGTCCCTTAGTGAACCCATATTGTGTCTGTGCTAGGCCACCTCTGTTATTAATTTCTTTAATCAGTCTTCTGCTTATGATCTGCTCAAAAAGCTTGCCAGTTGAATTAAGAAGTGGTCTATATGATTTGTTTCATCTGTTTTCGTGGGCTTCTCTTGGTGGTCTGAAAAAAGATCTTTCACGATCCGCAGTTGGATTTCTTCTAGAATTATTCCTGTCGGTCTTTCTCCCAGCGTTTCAATGGCTATTTTATATTCCGTTCTAAAAAGTTCTATATCTCCTTGCAAAGTGAATCCCAGCTCCCTTCATGGCCCAACTGAGAGTCTTTTTAGTTCATTTCGACGTTCTCTATACGACTTTTTCCAACTTCACTTATATTTGGCCTCTTGTTTGCATTTGTTACTCTCCTTTTGGCCTCAGTGCATCCCTTTCTGATACTAGCTATTTCTTTATTCCACCAGTATGCTTCTTTTCGTTGTCTAGGTTTATGTTTCTTTTTTAAGTTTGGATTGCATGATTTCTCTATTATTCTTCCTGTCCTAAAGCCAAGTTCAACGTCACTGTTACTGACTGACAATTTGTAAAATAAAAGGTTTTAATCCCAATGAGCCACAATGAAGTTGATGTTGGCTCTACATTAAATCTCATTATTTTTTACAATCAAACGGTCACGAGAACTTGGCACCGTTATACAGTAATGTTTTTATTGGGATATAATTTACTCGCATATCGCATAACACACTCGTATTCATATTTGCTGAAAATACTGATGGTCTAAGTATGTCGAAAAATTAGTAATTTCAGAAGTATAAGAACATAAATTAAACTGACAATTTGGTCCTTTTATTTTATTAACTATTAAATTTCACACTCTTATAGTTTTCATAAAAGTAATATTTTTTCTGTGATATCTAGGATCTCTTCTTTACAAACTAAGAGGGTTCGACGCTGATGGGGACAAATTACACTTTGGAATTCGACAAACACCGGGAAGTGATGTCATTATTATCGAAAGCACATCGAATACTGAAGCCAACGTATATCTCAATAAGCTACTGGATAGAGAAGTTAGTAACAATTTCTAAATCCATATTTTTTAATAATTATAAAAATCGTTAAGTAGTGTCTTTCAATTATCTTAATTTACTTTTTTAGGAAAGGGACGAGTATGCTTTAGTTTTAACTTTAAATGATGGCCATCTAGGGCATGGAAATTATGTTACACAAAGTTTACTGCTACTAGTTGAAGACGTTAACGACAACACTCCAGTTTTTAAAAACCACCAAAGTACGATTTTACTACGAGAAGATGCTCCACCAGGTACTTGTTTTCTTAGCCAATCATGATATAACTGGATCGATTAATATAGCATTTTTGCTCATACGCATTAGCATGTAGCTTTTATCTTTTTATTATAAAATTTAGGCCATTTTCAGGAATTATTGCACAGTTAGAAGCAACGGATGCAGATGAAGGTCCTTATGGTCAAGTAGTGTACTATCCTGGCACTGATGTAGACAAAAGCTTATTTAGTGTCACTACTGCTGGGGAAAAAGCAGTTGTAAAACTGATAGGCAAGTATACGTTATTTTTTATTAATAAACAGGACCGTTCCTGGTGGTTCGGCCTTGCATAAAGGCGCCCAGCAGAAAGAGAATCGCAAAGCAGCTGAAAAGGGGCTGAATTATTAAGACTAAGGATAAGGGTGCTAAATAGGACTCATGTGAACCATCCAGGAGTCCTAGGTGGTTCACTGAGTCCTATCCAGGAGTAAAATTGTACATACAAACCAGCCCTATTGGCTACATGGTTGCTTCATTTTATCTATAAAGCAAAGCTTGACGTTTCTTGACTTTGAGGTTTTATTTCTGGGACTACCAGATTTTGTGCCTTATTGATATCAATAATTCGTTGTAAATTCTAAACAGGGTGTCTTAGTATGGTTTGCTATTAGTAAAGATAGAGACACCAAATTTTAGGTGTATCTTATTGGTTAATAAATCTACGTTTTCATGTAATTTAACTTTTTCAACCCCCTTTAGGGGCGACGCTATGGAGTTGAGGTGAAAAATTTTAAATGCAACCCTATGCCTACACCTCATTTTAGAAGTATTCAAGAAAGAAACATTTTAACGCAAACCTGAGGTCCGTATCTTAATTCGTCTTTAAATGACAAACCCTTAAAATTTAAAAATCGTAAAAAAATAAAAATTTAAATACCTTTATTTCTCTTATTACTTTAATAGTTGTTCAAAATGACCACCATGAACTTTGTAAGAACATGTGAGAAAACGTGAGAAGTGAGTCGTAAAATCGACTTTATTACTGCCAATTCATGGTGGTCATTTTGAACAACTTTTAAAGTAATAAGAGAAATAAAGATATTTAAATTTTTACTTTATTTTTCACGATTTGTAATTTTTAAAGGCTTGTCATTTTTTCGTTAAAATGTTTCTTTTTTGAAGACCTTTAAAATCAGGTATCATACGGCATAGGGTTGCATTTAAAATTTTTGACCTCAAGTCCCTAGCGTGACTCCTTGAGGGGGTTGAAAGAGTAGATTTATTAACTAATATGATACACCTAAAATTGGTGTATATATCTTTATTTATAGCAAAGATATTATTTGCCCATACTAAGACTTTTCGGTCACCCTATATATTTCTTTGTTTTTAATGTATAATAAAAATAGAACAGGGTTTCAAGTATGCCTGAGAATTTTGATCATATTAAGTGATTTTAATGTAAATCTGTTGACGAAATTAAAATTGCTGTAATAATGATGGCCTTTTAGTAATAATTTAATTATTTTTTATAGGTAAACTAGACTACGAAAAACAAACTGTTCATCAAATCAAAGTTTTGGCAGTTGACCGGGCGAAAGAAGGACGTATTAATACTGGAACAGCTGCAATTCTTGTAAAAGTTCAAGATGTTGAAGATCAACCACCAGAATTTTTACGAGTGACACCTATTGCTCGAATACCAGAAAATAGTCCGGTTGGAACACCAGTTTTACAGGGTAAATTTAAATGAAGAAGTAGAATAGAAATATTTAATAATGGAAAGTCATGACGTAAATTATACTAAAAAAGATATTTAAACTTCATTTAAGATAATGTTAATTTATAGTTACTGCAGTTGATGGTGATAGAGGAATAAACAACAAAATTCAGTATTCACTAGCAACAAATAATATTGAGCAGCATCTTGATGTATTTAGGATAGAAAATGATACTGGAACTGTAGTAACCAGCAAGATTCTTGATAGAGAAGCTTTACCATTTGGATCTAGTTCCTATATTCTGCAAATTACTGCAAGTATCCTTGGTTCAATGTATGAATTAACATGCTAGCTGTAATTTAGGTCTTTAATATAATAATGACCGTGATTTTTGCGCAGCAGAACGTAGATATAATGTTCTCTCATTTACGTCGTTTCTTTTTCCCAACTGTATTAAATTTCATAGTTAAATTACTAAATGTACATATTACATAAAAATATCAGAACAAATTAATATTTAATTGGGATAATATATCAAAATCTATTTTTTGGCGTAGGCAACAGAAGTAGGTGGACGAATTAAGCCTCCGCCATATGAAACAACAGAAGTAACAGTAATGATAACCGATGTAAATGATGAAACACCGACATTTAAAAGTAATCTTTATGAATGTGAAATCGCTGAAAATGCTCCCAAAAATACTCCACTGACTTTTTTAGGAAATTCCATTCCAGAAGTTTTTGATTATGATCAAGTAAGTGTCACAAATTGATTGGTATATCCTAGCATTTTTACTTTTCATTGCCACATTATCAAGTTAGAACGAATTGTCTCTTAAATCCTCTTAGTGAATCATGAAATGAATAATTTGATCCCCTTATACTCGTCTTATACCTAGCAAAAATCCATTTGTTATTCAATCATTTCTCAACGGAGCAACTGATCGCAATGAAATTTTGCATAGAGGAAGCTTACGTCATAGAAAACGATATGGGCTAATTTTATCCCTACTGGATAAATACATTCTTTGGTATGCAGTAAATTTTTATTAACGCGAGCCATAGGATTTTACATGGTAAAATTTCAACCTCGTGTTAGGCCTTGTTTTATTAAAGATCTGAAGCTAAAATTTTAAACAAAGATAGCTCAGCGCATTGTGTACTAGCTACGGCATCGTTTGTGTTGGTAAAACTTGGCAAAATATTTTAAAAAATGGGTTTATTGTATAATAAAACCAGGTTTTGTCTATCCCTGTATATATCCAAGTATTAAGGTATTATTGACACTTACTGGTAAATGACATCAAAACGTTTGACAGGTTGTAAATTAAAAATGCTGATCCTTTTTCTTAATTTCGTGAAATCTCATCTCTTTTATGCTTAACTAACTTTACGCGTACTAAAAACTTCAAACAATCGTTACACGCCATGGGCTGCGCTAAACTGTACTTACAAAAGGGATTGTTTAAAGTTATAAGATTAAACATTTTAAAAAATGGAAAATAGATTCAATGATTTTAAACAATAACAACTGGTATTCGAAGCAATAAACAGCTAAATTATTTACATAAATTGTTCAAAGTGTCCCCCGTTAACAGCTAAGCAGTACCCTAAGCAGTCATGAAAATGTCCTGGTACAACTGGCGTACCGTAGTAGTACGTGAGGCCTCGATAATTCTATTTTTCAGCTCGTCTACGTCATGAGGTGTCTCCCTCTCGTAATCAAAAACCTTGGATGATAAAAGAAATCTAAAGGTGGGATATCGGGACCTCGCGCAGGCCATTTAAAAGTGCCGAATCGTCCAATCCAGCTAGCAGGAAACGTAGTGTTTAAAAATTGAATTACGACTGCTGAGCTATGAGCTGGCGCTCCATCGTCCTGAAAAATTATCTCTTCATTGCTGTTTGCTAACGCAGGACCCGCTTCCGTTTCCAAAAGTTCCAGATATTTTTCTGCTGTTAATGCGCCGTCTATAAAATATGTTCGATGATCCTATTTCCTAGAATTCCTGTCCGAACATTAACCCTTTCGCGTCTCTATGCATGCGTTGGCTGAATTAGAATACGTAAGGATTTTCTCTAGCCCATATTGTGCGCTGCTGTTTGTTTACTGTTCTATTTCTAGAAAAAGAACTTTCGTCGGTAAAAAGAATAAGTATGAAATATATATCTATGAAATAAAAAATGCTTTTTTTTTGTTTGTGTATTGGTATTAAAGTAAAATACCTAAAACTAGTAAAACCACGCCACTAAGTAACTAAATAATGTGAAAAATAACTACTCATACTTTTTCAGACGAAATTTTATAACGTTCGGATTTTATCCGGATTTTTTTATAAACTTGTTCGGGCTAGAAAATCTTTGATCTGGTAACCCTACGTCAGATTAATTGATGAATTCTCTTCAACTGTTAGACATATGTCCATTTCTAAATAGTCATTTACTACATGGGCATATCTTTCTCGCTTAGCATAGCAGTTATATTCGTGGAGTCGTTGCCCCTATGTGGGTTGCACTGTTGTCTTGCTATTGGAAGATCGGGATACGCTGCAGCAAAGTGATCGGCAACTGCTTGATAATATATTCCTCTTATGCAATTTGAAACGATTTCAATTCGTTCGTTACCAGGTTAAATGGACATCTGTTAAATTTGTGTTATGACAATAAAGTTAAAAACATCAGGGAATGTCTAAGTGTCCCCTTTACCTGGTAAACACAGCAGTGGCGGCTAGGGCTGGTGAATTTTTGAAGTTTTATATCTCTGTTACTACCTACAGGACCAATGCCAAATTCAGGTTTTTTAATAGTGAGCCTAGTAGGAATGTTTTGGTCAAGAATAAAAATATTTTGTAATTTACGAAAATAAGTAGAATTTCTGCAGAGCTCCCCCTGGAAAAAAAATTAACACGTTTAAGTATTGTACTTATTATTTTTTCTAAACAAATTTTACATCATTTTGTCGAAAATTTTTGAATCTGAAGAGAAAATAACGTGTTATTAGAAAGTTATAGTCATTTAAAATATTTTTTGAATCATATTTTAAGTTTAAAAAAAATCAAATGGCTATAACTTTCTACTAATATAATTTTTTCTCTTCAAATTTAAAAATGTTCGACAAAATGATGTAAAATTTGTTTATAAAAATTAATAAATAAAATACCTAAACGTGTTCATTATTTTTCCAGGGGGGCTCCACAAAAATTCAACTTTTTTTTCGCAAATTACAATTTCTTTTCACCAAAACATTCTTAGTAGGCCCACTATTAAAAAACGTGAACTTGGCATGGGTCCCTTAAGAAGCAACAGAGATACACACCTTTAAAATTTCACCAGCCGCCAGTGAAACACAGGTAAAAACAAGAAAATGCGGGGGTTAAAAAGTGATTTTTATCAAAAACCAAAACGCATTTTTAAGTAGTTCTCGGAATTTTTTTGGTACAATTAATAACTTGATTTTTTTAGGACTTTAGATTTGATCGAAGTATTTCAAGTTTTAACTTTATAGCTGTAATATAAATCAGGTTAACATGGGGTCGAAGTTTTACCATATCAAATCCTATGGCCCGCGATCAAAAAAAAATTACTGTATATTCTGGGATAGTCTTTGTATACCCGGCGCTTTCACCAAAGTAGATTATCGATAAACGAAATTCAACAATTCTATTGTTAGAATGAATTCAGTTTCTGAGAACTTTTTCTTGACAGCATATTTCACAAAAAGTGTGTGCCACGATAAACACGATTAGTCACAAGTTCATGTGACAGGATTAAAAAAAATAATTTTTAAGGTTTGTTCATAGAAAATAGTAATAGTTTTCACTATTTCTTTGTATAAGTCATATATAGGGTGTGTCATATTGTAAGACGGGTCCTAAAAATCGTTTTAATTTTTTTTCAAAGAGAAAACTCATAACTAGAGGAGCAATCATCCACTACACAAAGGTAAACATTAAATTATACATAAACATTACAATTTATATGCAAGCGAAGCCGCGGATAAAAGATGAAGATAGTTAATAAATAATAAGTGATTAAGTTTAATTAAGAATATTCTGTTGATACCAATAAAGATCACAGATATTAAAAGATCCCGTTAGGCATAAAGAGTGACAATTTTTCAATCAAGAAAATGTTCCTGAAATCCGCCGAAGAACCTATTTTCTTAGGAAATTTTTCTATTGTTATTAAAACCAGCTGTTAATTCTTCCTTGTTTGTATTTATAATAGCTACATCTACATGATCAAATGCTAGTATTATTTCTTTTAAAATTTTCTACTTAAACTAAATTGAAACGCTATTTTTTTAAAATAATAAGATCAAAATATTTTCAGGGGATAAATGGAACCTTTCAAATGTATGTTAAAAACGCAAATGATATATTTGAGCTGACACCACAAAAAGCAACAAATGAAGCTACTTTTACTATAAAGGTTAAAAACAGCACTGCCTTAGACTACGAACGAATAAAAGTAATAAATTTCACTATGGTAGCCAAAGAAGTAAGTGAGAAAATTAAAGCCAAATAACAAAAGATATCTTTCATTCTATTAAATATTCTTCGTGTATTTTATGCATTTTAAGGTTGTAAAAGATAGTCCTAAATTTAGTGAGGTATCTGTAATAGCCCACATACTGGATAGAAATGATAATTATCCCGAATTTACGAAAAATTCATATGAAGTTTGGGTACCGGAAAATTGTGATGTCGGTACCACCGTCGCATGGGTCCAAGCATTAGATGATGATTCTGGAACATATGGAACATTGGGTGTAAGATATACAAATATTGCAGGAAGTATCGCTGGTTTGTAAGTAATAAAAGCACTTCAGATTACTAATAAAAAAAATTACTTTTGACGATACAAAAGTTGCGCCAGTGGCAATTACTAAGTTACAAAAATATGCAGATCTTATTATTATAAAAATGTAAAATAATGTCAGCATGACTAAAAAAGAATCATAAAATCTATGGACTAGAATCAGGTCTTTTGAGAGAGGGTCAACAGGGGCAGGTTGCCCCGGGCCTCCAACTTAGAGGGGCCACAAGCCCATTTACAAAAAATCGTCGGCATTCCGGTTGGACGGGAATTTTTGCTCAGATTGTCTATTTACAAAAAAAAAGTCGACAGTTTAGTTGAGAAACAATTCTGTAAAATAGACTTTGAGCCCTTAACTTGGCCCCGTGCTAACCATTTCCAAAAAATCGACATTTTGCCTTCGGCTCCGAAAAGGCTCTCAGCGGTCCTAGGTAGAAAAGCCGAGCTTTTTTTAAAATATGGAAAAACACATGAACTTAGATTTTTATTTTTGCACATTTTGTTAATGTTTTTTTATTAAATTTTGACAGTTGTCAAAGTTGTGACGTCATCGTAAACTTTTTTAAATTCCAACATAGGTCATGTGGCACCTCATTTTAAAGGGTTTTTCATTCTAAATACGATTACGTTTTCAAGGTTTTTCGTTCATCCGTTAGATAGCAGCACATACAGGGTATCCCGATAAGGATGGAAGATATCTCAGATAAGGCTCATCCCACAGCTATAGGGAAAAAATGTTTAAGTTAAAGTTGACAAGAATTTTATTAAAAATATTTTTCTCAAAGAAATATGGAAAATATTTTTTTTCTGAAAACATGAATTATGTGAATTGAATATTACCGAATTTACCTGCTGGTATCATATTATTTTCTTATAATTTTAGACTGAATATTCATCCAGTCTCCGGTATAATCACAGTCAAAACAGCCGGTGGCCCCGCTTGGGACAGAGAACAAGTATCCAAGCATTTTCTAACTGTTGAAGCCAGAGATGATTTGGGGAACGGAAACAGAAATTCTGTTCAGCTAACAATTAACATTGAAGATGAGAATGACAATAGTCCTGTTTTTATGCAGAATAAATATGAAGCCAGACTTCTTGAAAATGAAGAACATTTTGAACACGTTTTAAAAGTTGAAGCTAGAGACGCAGATTTAAATGGTAAATATTGAAGTTTTTTTTCTGACGTATTTTATTTTTATTTATTACTCTTTTAGTTAGTTTTCTCCAAAAATTTTAGGTTTTAGGTTAATTTAATACGTCATTTTTAAGGAACAAAAAATAGTGAAGTGGAATACGCGCTTTTTGGGGAGTTGCATCAGAATTTTACCATAGATTCTAGAACAGGACTGATTCAACCAAAAAACTCAATAGATTTTGAAGATCTGGAAGGACCGAAAGAAGAAAACGTTAGAATTTTGTATTTAACAGTTAGAGCAAGAGACTTGGGTACTCCCAGTTTATATAGGTAACAAGAAGAAATTATTGTTATAATAATAGAATATATTTTTGAAGTTTTGCACCTTTCCTTCCAACTTTCAACAAATATCGGAAAAAAATTATTTTCCTAAGAAAATATTACCAAAAGCCTTAATATAAGCACCCTCTCTACATTTAATTAGTTAATAAGTTTCCTAGAACACACGCCAATTTTAAAAAAATAGCTTTCATCGATATTGTCGGGATTCCTAAAACGGCCAAATCCAATTAATTCTGTACGAATGTACATATATTTTAAACAAACTGATAGTTTCTTTAAATGTGTTTTAGACTGGGCGGAAGACCAGTTTTTATGTTTGCTCTGAATTTTGACATTTTTGTTATCGCTTACGCATTAAATTATATAATATCAAATAACCTCACAAATTTTAAAATTTTTAGCGAGGTGCCATTGCTTATCTATATTGAAGACATTAACGACTTTGCCCCCATTTTTGAATACGTATTTTATAACACAAGCATACCTGAGGATACACCAGGGGGAACACCAATTATGCAGGTTGGTATATTTTGTTTTTAATTAGAAATTATTTCAAGGAAGGAAATTTTAAATTTTTAAACCTTTTACAGCTTCTTCTGAACTTTTAAAGTAAGTTTTTATGTAAAATTTTGTGCTCAGATATACTAAAAAGTTACGGCCAGATTCTCCAACGCTAGTCCGGTCTAATTTGCCAACCAAAAGTTTTAAACTGACAAGTGTAAGAATAGGACAACTAAGTTTTATACTTTGAATTTGTTTTTGAGTTTTTTCGTAAATTTATGAAGGAAAGGACAATTTTAGTATGCTCTTTCAACAATATGGAACTAAATTCATTCTAGGAACCGAAAAGAAACCAAACAAATCGCTGAAATATTAGAACAATTCATACGTCTTTAATGACGACTTATTACCAATGACAGGACAAAAACTTGTCAAAACATAACTCATCAACTAGAAGATCTTAATTTAAACCAGTACTAAATCTTAAACCTTTTTAGTGAATCTGAACGTTGAAGATTTAGTACCAGTATAAATTAAGCTATTATAGTTTATCAGTTATGTTTTAAGAGGTTATTGCCCTGTCATTGTTAATAAAATTATAAATTAAAACTTAGGAGTTATTTTAATATTTCAGCGATTTGCTTGGTTTCCAAATGATTTTCATCTTGGAAAGATGCTTAAATGGATTTAGTTTTATTTTTATGACAAGTACATGAAAAATTATCATTTTCTTAATAAATCCGCTTAAAAACTCAGAAACATATTTATAGTATAAAACTTAGTTGTCTTATTCTTACAATTGTCAGTTTAAACCTTTGGTTGTCAAATTAGACCGGTCTAGCGTTGGAGAATCTGGCCGATGATATTTTGATATATATATATATATATATATATATATATATATATATATATATATATATATATATATATATATATATATATATATATATATATATATATATATATATATATATATATATATATATATATATATATATATATATATATATATATATATATATATATATATATATATATATATATATATATATATATATATATATATATATATATATATATATATATATATATATATATATATATATATATATATATATATATCTATGTAGGTAATAAAAGAACTTGTTTTGCATTTCGTATAGAGAATGTTACTGACAAAGTTTTGTAATGTAACGTAAACATTTCCAAATGTCTCGTTTTAAAAGCAGTTAATTCCAAGATCAATTTCTGTTTGTCAAATATAGAAACGTACGAAACATTATGTAGGTATTTCACATTTATTTTTTAGGTTAAAGCAATCGATTTGGATGGTTCATCCCCGAATAACAGAATAGTCTACAGAATTCAACATGGTGCATCCGATAAATTTACTATTGACTCCGAAACAGGTACCTAAAATTGACGAAAAATATTATTCAATTAAAAAATGACATTTGTTTAGGAAAAACATTACCGCACAGGAGATAATATGTTCATGCAGCTTTTTAAAAAATTTCATTTCCAAGAAACTACACAATTGATAATAGTAAAATTATACATAATAAGTAACAATTTAAGTACCTAACATATGTATAATTATACAATGATTTCCAATAAACACAGCTGTCTAATAAATTATTGGTTAACAAATTGGTGAGTAGTTGAAAAATAATTTTGAAAGAGCAAAAATGAAAATTAAGCAGATAATTCATAAAAAATTCATTTTTCCTCAAAATAATTTTTAATGTGTTTCTTAAATAATTTTTCTACTTATATTTTTTAAATTATTTGGCAATCCATTGTATCTATTTACCTCATCATCTAAAATTTCCAAATTTTGTTCTAAATTTAAGACATCACAGAAAATTTCAATTTTCTATTTCACAGTCATATATATTATTCGGTATTACAAATTAATATGATAATTAATAATTAATTTTAAATAATTAATTAACTGAGTGAACCTATAAAAATAAAGATTTTTATTTTACACAGCATGTGGATATTTAATATTTCGATTTATATAAATTAACTGTAGGCTCCACAAAAGGTTATCTGCAAATGCACTTGATAGCTTTATTCTTTAATTTTCTTAATTATTTTAATGTTGATATGTTTGAAGATCTTTATAGGGCAATACTGTAATTTTAAATATATGCAAGCAAATTATAAATTTATTAAGCTTTTTATCGGCATATAGTTTCGTATTTTAAACAATACACCAATCATTGGAAATAGTATGATCCTCTTGCCCTTCCCAAGTTTATTTTTCATCTATATACAATACATGGAATTTTTTGCATTGTGTAAAATTAATTTTGTTATTATTACATTTAATTAGTTGTATGTTATTTTCTGTACCAGTTGATATACAGGGTGTCCGGAAAGTCATAATATGGACCAATATCTTTGCTATTACAAGATAGAGACATCAAATTTTCGGTGTATCTTACTGGTTAATACATCTACTTTTTATGTAATTTAGCTTTTTCAACCCCCCTTAGGGGTGACGCTAGGTAGCTGAGGTTGAATTTTAAAGATATTCAAAAAATAAACATTTTACCGCGAACCCAAGGCCCGTATCTTAATTCGTTCTTAAATGGCAAGCCTTTAAAAATTAAAAATCGTGAAAAAAAAAAAATAAAAATACCTTTATTTCTCTTATTACTTTAAAAGTTGTTCAAATTAATCACCATGAACTTCTTGGCAGTAATAAACTCGATTTTCTTACATTTTCAAGAATAGCAGGTGTTGCTCTCAAGAAGTGGTCATTTTGACCAACTTTTAAAGTAATAAGAGAAATAAAGGTACTTACTTAAATTTTTAATTTTTTTCACGATTTTTAATTTTTATATGATTGGTTTTAAAATTTTTGACCTCGGCTCCCCAGCGTCACGCCTTAAGGGGCTTAAAAATGTTTAAAAATTAAAAAGTAGATTTATTAACCAATAAGATACACTTAAAGTTTGGTGTCTCAATTTTTACTAATAGCAAAGATTTGCCCAAACTAAGAATTTACGGACACCCTGTAAAACATTTTTTGCAATTTAAAGGTAATTTTTGTAATTGTGTCTTTGGAGTTAACGAAAGCCATATTGATTGCAATGCAATAAATTCCGATTTTCTAAAAAATGTATGATTCTTGTGATAAATAATTTTTCAGTTCTTTTTGAAAAGCAGAAAGAGTATGTATTATGGTCTATAATTATAGAATCATTTTTTTATCATTTTCATAGAGAGGATATATTTAACTTTATTTATTTTTATTATAATTTTGGAGGAGCAACTTAAGAATAAATGGATTTGGTATAATTTTATTGTACAATATTTAAACTTCTTTCAGGCATGATATCTGTAGCTCATGGCGCCAATTTAGACCCAGACCTTTCCCAACCAAAAAAGGTCCTTTATGACCTAAAGGTTCTAGCGCTAGATGGAGGACAAGGAGAAAATCAACTACATGCGGCAGTTACCGTTGAAGTTTCAATAATTGATGTTAACAATAAAAATCCTGAAATTTTAGAAATTGAAGATATCGTTGTTCAAGAAAACACACCAGTAAGTTAACTTTTTTGTATGTGTTCTGTGTTCCGAGTTTCATTCATGAACTGTAAAAGGTTATGGCCTATTCTATGTTACGAAGTAAGTATAACGCTACCGTGGGGTAAGTTGATAAGCTGGTGAAGTGTGTAAAATGATTCAACGTCAAAGCCGTCCTTTTAACGCCGTTTAAAGGCCAATCTCAGAGGAATCTCAACTGGCCTACGGTTTTATATCGTAGCTAGACATGTTTGTAAGGCGAAATGATACATACAAATTTTATCGATATATCGATACATTGTCGCATAATAAACATCGATGTTAAATATCGATGATTTGCTGTCAGGATATCGAAGTTTTTTAAATATCGATATATCGTTGCCGTCCCTAGTTGAGATCGGATACAGAATTAATAAATGTATTCATTTATTTACATTATTAGGTAGGTATTACAATTACAAAGATAATAGCTAGAGATCTGGATGATAATTCCAACTTCACATACATAATTGATGACTGTGCAGCGAAAAACGAAAGAGGAATAATTCTGAATTCTGCAGATGTTAACTGTTCAAGCTTCTTTTCTTTGGACCCTGTAACAGGTGTTCTTAGAATTGCAAAACAAATAGATCGTGAGGAAATTGATTTGTTCACTCTAAGCGTAATCGTAGAAGACGTGAATTCTGAAACTGGTGTACAGACAGACTCAGGTAAGCAAAATAAACATTTAGGGCCGCTAAGATGTATATTTTTTGAAGTATCCTAGTAACCGAATACTAACTGTAATAATAGTCGGGCCATTGATATGACCACTTCATATTATTTTTATAACAAAATATATTGCTTCATTTTACTATTATACTAATAAGCTTATCTATCGTGTTTTAGCTATAATAAGAATTGAAATAGAGGATGTAAATGACAATAATCCAAGATTTTCGGAACCCTCCTACAAATTTTCAGTTCAGGAAAATAGTAAAAATGGCGTCCTGATTGGCACAGTCAAAGCAATGGATCCAGATAAAAACAGAACCATAACATACCAGCTTGATAAAAAGCGACATTATATTTATTTGGTACACTTGGACAGTAGTACTGGAGATATTTTAGTAGCTAGCAAAATCGACAGAGAGATTTATGACTGGCTGAATTTTACCGTAAGTAACCATGAATCTATTTGTGTGCAAAGTCTAAGGAGGACCATATAATGAGATTATATTAATAATTTAGCCTCTAAAACCGTTTTAGATTAAGGCAACAGATTCAGGGGTTCCACCACGTTCTTCCAGAGTAGAAATATGTGTCCAAATAATGGATGAAAACGACAACAATCCTGTATTTGCTCTAGAACCAAAAGCTCTAATGATTCCAGAAGACATCGCACCAGGTATGTATGTACAGGAAATATCCTGTATAACTGAATTTTTTACCGAAGCTAGTTGCACTATTCCTCTATCAACCCAAAAAATTCGATTGCTTCCCCTCTAACTCTTTCCGAGAAAAACAAACCTGTTGGACTTTTGAGTTAAGCTTTTAGCTATTTAGCTTCTTTTAGGCACTAAACTGACAACAATAAATGCCACTGATGCTGATTCGGGAGAATTTGGAAAAATCACATTTATCCTGGATAGAGTTTCAACGCAGGGCAAATTTTCCATAGACAGTGACACTGGAGCATTGTTAGTTGCTGAAAAACTAGACAGAGAAGAGAGAGAAAACTATCTATTGATTATTGAATCTTGGGATAACTACCAGTATGGATTTAATAGTGGAGAGAGCAGAAATGCATTTAAACATTTAAAGTAAGAGTCGGTTGTATAGGATTTCTTTTGCATTTGTATTTAGGAAACATAGATAATATAATAACCACAAAAATAAGATGACAGAATAAGAAATTCAGATATTCGAATTTTTGGTTTAACTTAAGTTGTACCATATGTATAATATGTATGTAATAATAATTACTATCACTTCTGCTCCTCATTAATAATTTTTATTACTAAATTTTTAGTATCTATGTAGTTTCAAATAATTAACTTTTCAGCATAACTATCTTGGATGTAAACGATAACAAGCCTAAATTAATGGTTGACCCGATGTGTATTAATATAACAGAATTTCAAGAACCTGGACAACCAATCACAACAGTTCGTGCATCAGACGAAGATGATCCAAATACGTCAAACGGTCAGGTATGAATTCTTATTAATTATTAAAAAATCTGTTCCGTAATTGATATTACGGAACAGATGGATGATTCCACTAGCAAAGATATATTATTTTTATAAAAACGCAAAACCTTTGTGGCTATTCTTAACTTTTAACATTTTTTAGTTCGGCTTGTATTCAGACTGATATTTTATATTAAACTAGCTTCCGCATGCGACTTCGTCCGCGGTATAACAATTTGACTCCGTTACAAATTGTGGACCCCCATATTCACCCCCTTAGGGGTTGATTTATTAAAAACTGTAAAGCACTTGTTTAGATATTTATTTTTGGAGTACTTCTGTACAGTTTCGAGTTAATAGGGCCATCTAATATTTTTCCTCCATATAACGTTCGAATCCCTGTTTGACCCCCTTAGGGGTTGAATTTTGAAAAACTCTTCCTGAGTAGATGCCTGCATCATATAAGAAACCTCCGTTCAAAGTTTCAAGTTTCTAGACCCTGCGGTGTGGGCTGTGCGTTGATATGTCAGTCAGTCAGTCAGTCAGTCAGTCAGTTTCATGTTTTATTCATGGTGAATTTTTTAACTGGAATAAGTTCGGTAACAAGGAATTCATCCATTCTTTTAAAAAATCCAAAAACCGGCAAGCTCGCCAGATCTTAACACCCTTGCTTATTTTCTTTGGGGCCACCTTGAAAGTATAGTTTACGTGACAAAACCAGAAAATTTAGAGGAACTTAGGCAACGAATAGCACACGAAATCCGAGAACTCCAGAAATGATAACATACGTAATGTTACAAATGGATTCTACATTAGGCAAGGCCAGAAAAAAAAAATAGTGAACATTTCCAACGATCACAATACATGCATTTGCATTTGAAAAAAAAATAGGATTAGTTTCCATCCCTGGATGAATGGTCAAATTCACGGAAATGCAAAATAAACTTTTGAATAAAAAAATAAAGGTACCCGGGCTTTTGGATTTTTTCAAGATATGGATGGATTCTTTGTTACCGAATTTAGTCCAGTTAAAAAATCCACCCTATATATAGAGATAACTGATAACAATCAATTATTTCTAGGTTATAATTGACATAGCTGATGGTAATCAGCAGAATCTTTTCGAGCTACACCAAATTTCCGAATGGTCAGCCCAAATAAGAACTACTACATCTTTAAGAGGGAGACACGGAAACTACACTTTGATAATGAGGGCTCAGGATTTGGGTACTCCAAGTTTTTTAGTTGAAGAACCTCTAAATATTTGTGTTATAGACTATAACGATCATCCTCCTCTATTTGTTTCACCCCCACATAATTCTACTTTAAGAGTTCCAGAGGTAAGTTTTTTGAGGATATTTTGTTAAAAAAATATTAGTAAAATGAGAAAAGGTCAGTGCAGTGGTCTTGCTTGGGAAAATGCGACAGTGCGGGATGCTCCAGAATAGTTTAACAAAACAGGGCTGCAGGTGACAGATGATAATAGGGAATATGCATATAAGCCAAATAAATCTGAAATATATTTTATTATATTCCCTACATATTTGTGGTGATTGTTTTTATCAATTAGTTTTGGTCTGTATTCACAAAAAAAAAGGATTTTCTACTGCAAATTTTCGCGCGAATTTCGAAGCTTGTAATACGTGATCCCATTGGCTGTGACGTCAAAAGTATTATAATAAGTACATTGCGAATTCCAGTATTGTAGGGTCATCGAAAAATCAATAAAAATGGCATTTAATGCGTAACTGATCTAATGAAATATCCCTGCACTTAAAGTAGAAGGTTCCTGAAATCTTATTCATGTATATTTCAAGCCGACATTGGTCCAGGAACCTTCCAATATTCCAACAAAAACTGACATTTTTGCGAAATTTTGACACATCATATTCTAATAATTTCGACGTAAATAAACTGCAATTCTTTGTTTTCATGCCAATGTAGTGGTCGAAAATTTAAAACTATCAAATTTTGTATGTCCCCGATGCAAATAAACCTATTTATTTATAGCTTAAACAAAAAAATAAGCGATTTAAATTAGTGGTAGGTATTCTTAGATAAATGGGTAAAATAAACCCAGAAAGAATCACTAAATAGGAAAAATAGTGTAGAATAATGTCGGTTAAAAATAGGATTTGTTGGAAAAAATCAAGTAAATTCAGTTTTTGCCCCTTAGATAGGAAAAAATACGGAGTGATTTAAAGGTACCTATGTCGTGCAAAAAAAGTCAAAAAATCTAAATTTAATCGGCGATTGCTCCCTTCCTATAAAGAATGAAGAAACTAAAAAATTTGGATACCACGTATTTCGACGAGCTCTTTCCAATGACGTACACATATTGGATTTTAATTTGGATTCATTTTGACCCAAAAACAAAAAACCGTATTAGGTAGATTTAGACTTAAATTTTATATGTATAGGCAAAAGATAGAATAGAGTAATATTTGTTCGTATAAAACTTTTATTTGAAGGTATTTTTGTTTATCTGCCCGCCTTTGCCCGGCTAAAAATGATAGGCAGAAAGCTTCGACTATCTTCTAAGAAATTCTAAAGAGAGTCTTTCCACATTTTCCACTTTCTAATCTAATGGTCGCAGATATTCCACCCCAATTCCACAACACGGAAGGTAACAAAAGTGAAGAAGAAACGGAAGTGGAAATAGATATGTAGGATCAAGAAACAGATTCAGATACCTATTAGAATAGTGCATTAGTTTATTATATTTTGTTCAGTGTGTTCAGGTTTGGATTAGTTTTAGCTCTAAGTTTTGACTTGGTTTCTAATTTCAAGTTAAATTTATTTGATAAATTTAACTGCGAATTTGCTTTATTTGAAAAATTCTAAAATAGAACTAATTTATTGTCCTACAGTATTTTTATATTAATTATAATGAAAGAATCCTATAGATAATTTTGCCCAGTTTTTTAAAACAAATACTCCTATGTGCGACGTTTCGTTTTCGACCAAAGAGGCATGGCATTTTTCGATCTAAAAAAATTCAAAAATTACTTGCCATTTTCCGGTCCTCACCAGTTTCAATAGGGGTCTGAAGCTCCGGTTCGTCTACAACCTCTGAAAATTTAAATCGATTTAATTAACTTTTGCGACCGGTACCCGATTTTAAAAATTTCGACTTTGACGTTTAATAACTCCGAAACGATACATCCTGTATAACTGAATTTTTTACTGAAGCTAGTTGCACTATTCCCCTATTAACCCAGAAAACTGGATTGCTCCCCCTCTGGCAGTTTCCGAGAAAAAAAAAACCTGTTCGACTTAAGGTTAAGCTCTACGATTATTATTGCTGATCTCCTGACGTCACCCTGCACTGCCTGACGTCACTTTGCACTGAGGGCAAATGGGTGCTTTTTAAATTGTAATAAATAAACCGAAAAGTAAAAAAATTCTAGCTAAATTATCCTAGTAATTTTCCTTAAAATAATGTTTTTGGGTTTGCTATGACTTCCTTAAACGATTTATGCAATAAACAAAATACGTGCATATTCCTTATTCTTATTGTTGAGGCTCGTCAAACCATCCGGCTGTCGATGTTGTCCGAGACTTCGTAGTCGCCACGTACCTACTTTAAGTCAAGAACTGATCCCATCCCACAGCATTTTTTTACACTGCGAAACACAAAGCATTTTATCTTATTTAGTATTTATATCATATATCATAAAGCGTAAAAAATTATAATCTTTTTACTTCAGAATGCTACACTTGGAAGCGCACTAGTTCAAATTATCGCTACAGATGAAGATGTAGGTCTAAATGGCGCTGTAAGGTACAGACTCAAAACTGATCCAGCTGGACACTGGAAAACATTTACGTTGCAGCCTGTATCGGGAATTCTGGAGCTACGGTTACCTCTAAATAGACAGAAGCAGAAAATTTACGATGTAAGTATAATTAATTAATTGTTTGTAACCAATAATAATTTTTTTCACGGAGAAGCATTTTTATTACCTTATGTTGATTTAACAGATATACAAGTTAACTGTTCTATACCCGTTTCAGATTCGGGTAGAAGCTTATGATTTAGGGGTACCCACATCTTTAAGTTCAGACCTAGACCTTACTGTGTACGTAAGTGATATCAACGACTATCAACCACAATTTTTGGTGGATGAATACATTGTAGAATTTACAGGTAAAAAACTGTAGAGTTGATAATATGTATAAATATAATTCCCATTTGCACCATAGTACGCTAACTCATGGACGGATTTACGGGGGGGGGGGGGGGTAAAGGGGTTAATTACCCCTTCCATGGATTCCAAAATTATAAACACAATTGCTGTCGAAATAAATATTTTAGTTTCTCTTACTTTGTAATTCATTAAAATTTATTATTCAAAAATCCCAGAACTTACAAATACCCTGAATACCTACAAACCAAACAAGTAAATAATATACAGGATGTCAAAAAGTCTGGAATAAGTATTGCAAATATTTTAAACACTACAGAAAATATATTTTTGAAAATTGGCAGGCCTATATAGTTAAAAACGGCACACTTTGGAAGGATAAAACGGTTTCTGTCACTATACAGGGTTAGTCAGAAAAAATACTAGTTTTTTTTATTTTAAATGGAAAGTCATGTATATTATTAAGATTCAAATAGTCCCTTAAAAGACAAATTCGATGATATAGGGTTTATGATTTATTTGTCAAAATAATAGATTTATGAAAAAAAAATTAAATTATTCATTAATTTTTTGAAAATAGAAAAGTGACAAAACACCTTTGGAATCATCTCGGTATTATCAGCTGACAAATAGACAGTTATCGAATCTTCATTCGTAAGCATTCAAAAACTAGAAATTAGGATAGTAGCTTTAACTGCAGAAGAAAAAATTGAGATATTAATGACGGTTGGATATGGTGACCGCAGGAGAACACAACAGAAAGTACTTGAGTTATTCATACAGACTTATCCTAATCGGCCTGCAGTCATTTGTAAGCAAACTGGTAAAGAAATTCAACCAAGCGGGATGTGTGAAAGACAAACCCAAGTCAGGAAGACCAAAAATAACTACTGGTGGTGATAAGGCTCTGGATATTTTAATTGACCTACAAGATAATCCAAGTCGATCACTTCGACAGTTTGGCTTAGACGCACAATGTGTGTCACCAGTCAGTTGAACATTTATTTGAAAGGGAAAAGATTCGGCCTCACAATATCCACCCATTTTGGTTTAGAAGTGGGTTAATTTTTACACCAAATGTTCAGTGGATAGGAAGGAGAGGCGAAATTGAATGGCCTGCCAGATCCCCAGACCTAACTCCTTTGGACTCCTTATTTGTTGGGGTGATTTAACGAATAAGGTTTACAAATATGGGCCGGCTAATATTGTAGATTTAAAGGCACGTATTAGAAATCAAACACGTGAAATTCGATGGGATACCTTTGACAACGTCTTACGGGAATTTAGAGATAGGCTTAGCTATTGCGTAGCTAACAGTGACAACAGTGATTAACATTTCGAAATCTCATAACGTAGTTTTTGTTCAATTTTTAGATATTTCTTATTTATTTATTTATATTTCTTCTTCATTTATTTAAAATTATATGTCGTTTTGACAAATAAATCTATCCCTCATTGAATTTGTGTATTAAGGGACTATTCGAATCTTCAAAAATACACAGGACGTTCCAGTTAAAATAAAAAAATTGTATTTTTTCTAACTAACCCTGTATAGTGGCAGAAACGGTTTTATCCTGCCAAGGTGTGCCGTTTTTAACTATATAGACGTGCCAATTTGTAAAAATACATATTTAGTATTTTTTGAAATATTTGCAATATTCCAGAC
Organism: Philopedon plagiatum; assembly: GCA_963971165.1. Classification (NCBI taxonomy): domain Eukaryota; kingdom Metazoa; phylum Arthropoda; class Insecta; order Coleoptera; family Curculionidae; genus Philopedon; species Philopedon plagiatum. The sequence continues at coordinate 27,146,641 of OZ020191.1, read as the reverse complement.
TTTTTTGACACCCCATCTTGATATGACATTTTGTGTCTCAGACACTGCATTAGGACATAGTCTAAGAGCAGCTGAAGTTAAGCTGGATAAACAAAAATGGTTCTTAAACCATTTTAAGCATCTGACTGACAAAAAAATTAATATGTATGAAATTGTACTTTAGAAAATCAAAAAGCTGGTGTTGAAATTAGGGAACTTCCTGGTACAATTGACAGAGATGAGTTAGAATATGAGGGACCACCTGCACCAGTATGTTACTTTATTATAGGAGGAAATGAAAATGGAATATTCAATTTAAATCCACTGAAACATACACTTACTGTAAGTAAGCTAAAATAATAATTTATTGCCATCATCCATCATTCCACCAATATAGATTTTAAACGATAAAAAATCTTCTTTCCTATTTGTTTATGAATAAAATTGATCTCTTTAATTGAATATTAACAATTGAATGTTTAGGTTACGCAATCTCTGGACCGAGAAGAAAACGATATTCACCTTCTGTTGGTCAAGGCAACGGAAGATTGCGCATATCCTCCAAAATCAGAACATTTCTTTGACTCCAACGATGACACTCAGCTTAAAATAATAGTTAAGGTATTAGACGTTAACGACAACCCTCCTAAGTTTGTCCGACGCGTTTTTACTGGTAAGGAATTATTTCTTTTTCAACAACCTGAAATTAACTATTTTAATTTTATTCAGGTGGTGTAAGTACAGCCACTGCTTTCGGAACGAAGTTCATGTATGTTAAAGCAGTGGATCCAGACTCTGGAAAAAATGCTGAAATATCCTACCATATTGTTGGAAATGTTCAAATGACACTAACTGAAGGTAGAGTGATTTTGTACAAACCAAATAACTTGTTTTAAAACTAAACTGACCATGTCATGATTTGGTAATGGCTTTTATTAAATTTATTGGAATTTAGGCTTGGATCATCTTCATCGACCACCATTTATAGTTGAAAAGGACACAGGTGCAGTTCTGCTTAATTTTGACCCACAACAAGGAATGAAAGGATATTTTGACTTTAGGGTGATTGCAAATGAAACCGATGGTCTGCAAGATACTGCTAGAGTATTCATATATTTACTCAGGGAAGATCAAAGAGTTAGATTTGTGTTAAGACAACATGCACCAGATTTGAGAAATAAAATCGAAGTTTTTAGAGAGTACGTAAGGCAGTAGAATAATTTGTACCTTACGACAATTTAAATATCCAATAAAAAACAGGTTTTTGCATATCGTACACGAAGTTTTAATGATTCTACTGAATCGCTGATTTAATATACAATAAAATTATTTTAGGGTTTTAGGCAATGTTACAGGAGCAATAGTAAACGTAGATGAATTTAGAATACATGCAAATCACGATGGGACCGTTGATAAAACAAGAACAGATTTGTACTTACATTTAGTTGACAGAAAAGATAACTCCATATTAGATGTCGCTGATGTTTTAAAGTTAGTAGATCAAAATACCGAAAAACTGGACTCATTATTTAAGGTACCCTCAGCCAGCTGGCAATATATAACCTAATAACTTTTAAATCAAAATTTTTCAAATAAAGATTTTTGAGGGAATATGTACTTATGTATTTTATTTTTTTAGGATTTTAATGTATTAGATACTCAACCAGGTGGAAGCTTAGCACTGAAAACTAGACTTCAATCAGCCGGTACAACATTCTGGTTAACAGCCGTATCCCTGTTTCTACTTCTGTTACTTCTTTTAATTTTGGCCCTTTGTATCAATCAACGTCAAACTTATCAAAGGAAATTAAAAGCTGCCACTGCCACAGCATATAGTAAGGAAATCAAAATTCACTAAACTAGCACTAAGTAGAACTTAGTGATAACAAACCCAACATTCAATCCAATAAACATTTTTTGGATTTCTTTCACTAAAAATTGATTGATTGATTCTTTTAAGAAATTTACAAGAGTTTAGACTTTGGAAGAAATAAATATGTATTTCCTTGTAGTTCGAGCAGATTCGGAAATTGATGGACGAGGTCTTAGCGTACTAAGTGGCAGAGTACCAAATACTAATAAACACAGCATGGAGGGTAGCAATCCTATATGGTTAAAAGCCTATGAAAATGAATGGTTTAAAAATCCCGAAGATCTAAGGTAGGCACTTCTACAAATGTATCTTCCCTGGGTCTGATAGACTTTGGAACATTCCTCATACGACATTATTAGGCAAAAGGGGTACTGAAAGTCTAAAAGAGCGCCGCAGTAAATTAAGCGTGGGAAATAACTCATAAGTTTTTAATGACGACTTAACAATGATAAGACAAAAACGTGTCAAAGCCTAGTTGATTAGATTTTTTTAGATTTTAGTTCATATGTCAATGTTTATCTCAATTGACATGTAACAGTGCCAGTCCACTTTTACGAATGAAAAATGCTAGTAATTTTACGAAGTTGAGCTGTAACTGTCGAACCATGAGGCACAAATGTCAATGTCGCAAACAGAGCCGCACGTGGCCTGATTTTATTTTGTTAATAATATGTATTCTATAATATGAAATACCATATAGGGGAAAATAGTCAATATAAATTATATAAAAACAAAATAACGCGTGTTTCGGAACCTTTTTTAATTTTTATCAACAGTCAAATAATTCATGAAGTGCAAGAAACAACACAATATACGATAATATTTTAGATGCTATGAACTTTAAAATTGTGAACATACATAACGTATTTAAACTTATTTAAACCAAGAAATAAATAATTTAGTTACGGTCCCTTCTTAAATCATTTTTTGGTGTAGACAAATATTTTGGTCGATTTGTAAATAGACGGGTACTGCGCTATCCCTTAATTTAGGACATGATAAAGGAAACTCGCGAGTATTGCCATTGTTATCTTTATATGTTCCATTTCTAATAGTGTTACTATATCAAAATGTTTACAACACACAACTGAAGAACGAGTCACTGAGAAATTGTCTCTGTTGATAGCGGGCAACTAAATATTTTTATTTTAATCGACTTTTGGAAAACTAAACGTTGCTTTGATAAACTTCTGTTTTAATAATACTATCATAATTTGTTATACAGCCAGGCACACAACATTTTCGCGGCATGTTAAAAATCAATGTAGGTACTCCACTTTAGACCAAGAGAAAATAACAATCCGTAGCCGTAAAAGTCTAAATTAATAACTATGATTTACCGTTAAGCACTTTAAAATCCAAATCACTCATGTGTATGAGTGCTAAGATGGTGTCATCTTAGCAAAACTTCCAGAAAGACACTTCAGACAAACACACTTTACATAGTACCTATATTAATCACTTTAAAGTAAAAATGTTTAATATTATTGTTCAACAATATCGTTGCGGATTATAGAAAACAAGATAATTAATTTAAAAAACCGCCGCAGCCATAAACTTTAGGAAACAGGTAGGCATTTTTAAACTTTCATACACAAGCTATCAGCTGTTTACTATTTCCAGCCCCCGTGCTGAGTTGCTAGATCATCTACTTCATGGCTCCCTTGTTAAAGAAGGCTGTGGCTGTAAGCTCTTGTATTAAGACGAAACGCTTTTTGATTTTTTTAATAAATGAAATATTATATTTATAACTCGAATTGCCCTGCTGATATTTTTACGATTTTATCATATACCTACTTATTTGTAACATCAAAACGCACGTGTATATGTTACCGGCAACTTGCGAAATCCGACAATCTGCGAAATGCCTAGCCACTTTGCAAGCCGACCATTTCACCAGGCATTATGCAAATTGACGAGATCTTTAGGTAATTTGCAAAATGACTAAAAAACTTTAGGTAATCTGTAAAATGTCTGCTAAAATCGTCACTCTGCTAAATTGTAATCTGAATATCACAGCGACGCTCCACTTTGGTGGTCGAGCCAGTTTCCGTTCAATCACCGAAGTTAAGAGATACGCCCGGCAGCATATTTCCGTTTCCTATTGGGCTAGCGCAACCGGGTGCGCTCGTACAGGTAAATTGGGGCCAAGCGAATCGGAGTGCACCCTAAGGTCGGAACAGGGTTAGCACCCTGACAAGTCTCTTTCCTCGCAGGCGAAGAGACTTGTCAGGGCTCCTAACCAACGGAAAAATGCAGTCGGAACAGGGATAGCACCTGCTTAGGGGCCCTGACAAGTCACTTCGCCTGTGAGGAAAGAGACTTGTCAGGGCCCCTAACCAGGTGCTAACCCTGTTCCGACCTTAGAGTGCCCTCCGATTCCCTTGGCCCCAATTTACCTGTACGATTAGCGCACCTGGTTGCGCTAGCCCAGTAGGAAACGGAAATATGCTGCCGGGCGTCTCCTAACTTCGGTGATTGAACGGAAACTGGCTCGACCACCGAAGTTGAGCGTCGCTGTGATATTCAGATTACAATTTAGCAGATTGACGATTTTAGCAGGCATTTTACAGATTACGTAAAGTGTTTTAGTCATTTTGCAAATTACCTAAAGATCTCGTCAATTTGCATAATGCCTGGTGAAATGGTCGGCTTGCAAAGTGGCTAGGCATTTCAAAGATTGTCGGATTTCGCAAGTTGCCGGTAACATATACAAAAATTCAGCTTGGTAGGAATTTTTCCGACAGTCGGGCCTTTTTTCGTCTAATTTCATTGGAGTATAGGTACTATAAGTAATAAGTAGGTACATAAAAACTATGAAATCCTTTTAACTTTACAGAAAAATTGCAAAAGTAATTGCTTGTCGTTAGAAGAATCTTTTGAGATAGTAGACACTTCAAGTGCGGTATACAAATTTTTGCAGATCCTTCAGGGGTTCGTGCTTACGAAAAATTAACGCTGTATTACTAAAAAATCAGGACTACGCCAAAATGTGTTTAACCAGTGAGCATGTGCAACGCATGTGGAACAGTAAACGACTTGACGAAAATTTTATGCTGGTGCGAATATAATACCGTTAGACGTAGTTTTCGGCAAAACGACGATCTTTATCCGAAAACATCCTTGAAGGATTGTTTAAAAATTGAATTTAACCAAAAGTAGTTTAAGTATTTTAGCGAGTAAAGACCCACTAAAATACATAAAGTGTAGTACACATTTTACGGGATATATCTGTTGTTTTTGTTTTGACTTAATGTGCATTCGACTCATTAACCAAAAACACGGTGGACAGTTAAAACTACAGCTGTAACAAATTTAAAAACAGGTACATTTACAGACATTTTACTCGTCTGTAACAACTTCAGTGCCGACCTTTTATAGGTTGTAGATTGGCGCTAATACGCACCACTTGCAGGAGTTGCTTGATCACAATTCGTCGAAACCGGCGGCGCTAGTTTCCCCTACAAAATTTATAGCTACAATTTTTCTATTTAAATTCATGGAAAATTTACAAGTCATGTGCGAAATATATTTATTAATAGTTTACTTCATTTTTTTCTTTACAGTAATACTTCAGATCATGACTCATTAGACGAAAATGTAGTATGTGGAGATTCCACAGAGTCGATCGAACAAGTGCCTCAAAATTGCGAAGACTCCGAAGACTTTACCACAGACCATTTTACCAGACAAAATATATACCATACTCTGCCCATGCCTGTGCCACAGCCGCGAAAATTGGAAACAACGGAATTGTGATTATCGGTTAGACTTAAAAGGAGATGCAGAAGGAAAAACAAAATAAACCCAATGGAAGCTATTATTGAAGAAGATTTTTTTAACTAAATCTATTTAAACAGTATAAACAAGAAAATAACTGAACAAAAACCATTAAATTATTTAAGCAAATGAAGACTCAAAATTAGATACTTGTGCTTAATTAAACTAGAGGCTAGATAGAATAGAAATATAGATAGAAACCCGATTTTTAGTAACTGTACCAAAAAGAGTGTGCAATGTTGTATTCTAAGTAAATATTAATTTTTAATACTTTTGTTTAAAATACTCAGATAAACAACGATGTAAATATATTTATGCATAAAACCAAACGTATTCGTTCATATCTATGAATTTGAAATAAAAACACACGGAATATTAGTGATAATAAGTTTTGTTACTTAATTCAGAAAACCCAGAAGTTACGATAAATTAATTGTAAATAATACTCTTAAAGATAAACCTTGCAACGTTTTACAAAAACCCTTTTTATTTGAAGTTTAATATAATCAATTTTGATATAAAAAAACTTGTATACATTTTATACCCATAACCAAAAATTGAATTGCTTTAATGGAGCAATTACCTCCCCCGATACAAGGCAACATAAAAAGAAAAAAAAAACATTGAGAAAATAGGAGCTTTACCGTTGTTTTGATAGCTTAGTTAGTAACGACCACGGCTGCCCTTAATCAACTTTAAAAGCTGAGCGTCCTCTAGGTCGGTGGGGCGGCGCGGCGCGACGAGGCGAAAATTCGATCCTGGATAAAACGTTAAAGGTGCTCGCTCACTTAGGCGAAGCGTCGCGAAGGGAAGCGCGGCGAAGCGAAGCGTCGTTTACGCGGTGTCCGCACACTGGGGTGAAGAGAAGCGAAGCGCAGAGAATCCACGGCAAAAGATATCCCATCCTACATACTTTGTAGGGTAAGGTACCTAGACACGATTAATTTTTTGCTCGGGACCTTTACAAAAAGACAAAACAATTTTTTTTATTTATAACGTTTCCCCCAACCTCTAGACTCCAGGGCAGTGCCGGCTTAAGGCTGTTTACTGCCCGGGGCTATTCAAAGCTGACCGCCCCCCCTCCAATAAAATTTTCCGATGTTTATTTCCACTAGGTCTTATCCATAAAACGAACGTAAAAACACAAAGATGTAGAGGAAAGGCGCCTAATATTGGATAGTTGCCTAATTTTGGATACTATATCATCTCGAAACTGAAAAAGGTCTTTCATATAGAATGAGTCTGAGGGGAGCACACAGTTTGGATGTTCAGTGGTGCAAGTGGCGTATTCAGGATTTTGTTTGGGGGGGGGGGGGGGGCGGTCACTAAATGGAAAGTGGGAAGGTGGAAAAGCGCCGCAGGCGAACATTGTTCGGGGCCGCGCCCAAAGTTCGTCATAAACTCGAAATAAAAATATTTTTATTCACACATCTGGGGGGTTAACCCCCCCCCCCCATAATACGCCACTGGATGGCGCCATAATATTATGTGTTTCTTTGTGACATACAGTTTTTTGTTTCCGTGCCTAAACATTATTATACAAGGTAGTTAGCGTAGGAAAGTGAAAGTTCGCATGCATGTACTAGAATAGTTGTAGAATAAGCCGAAGTGTTTGAAACAAAAATATCTGTCAAGATTTTTTATTTTAATCACATAACCTTAGTCATAAAGGCTGCCTAATTCTGGATAGAAATGTGTATTAAAATTGGATCTCCAAACTTACAAACCCAACTAAATGTACGGTTTGAAAACTTTTTTATCTATAGGAAAAAAAAGTTCAGTAAACTGCCTACAAAAGGTCTCCCATATAAAAATTGGAATCCAGAGAATATGAAGACGCAACCATTGACACAGTTAAACGTAAGCATATATGGGGTTTTTTAAAGGCGTCAAAGAGTTTCGTCGTTCCACAAATAACCCTTGAATTATATGTCAAACGTGAGCAACCCTTAGAAGAACAATATAATCTACAAATGGGTCGAAAACCAGTTTGATAGCCTAAAATGGAAGATTTGGTCCAGTCCTGTTTGGAAATGGACAAAAGATATTATGGTCTAGGACTCGCAGACATTCGCAGACTGGCGTATCAGCTTGCTATAAGGAATAACCTTCCTCATCCGTTTTGAAAACGAGACGCGAATGCCGGCAAAAAATGGCTTCGAAATTTCTTCAAACGTCATCCCAATTTATCTTCGAGAAATGCTCAAGGAACTTCAAAACCTAGAATAAAAGATTTCACGCCGGAAACTGTCAACTGTTTTGTGTCAGTTCTGTCAATTTTTTTGTACAACTGTTATTGTCTTTCAGCTTGGGTTTACTTCTTTACTCCACTCACCGCCCCCTTTAGGCCACCGCCCGGGGCTGATAGCCCCCCCCCCCCTTGAGCCGGCACTGCTCTAGGGAGAAAAACGTCGTCTAGTTGCTCTCCAGACTTTCCGAGCGTCAACCGACGCTTCTCTTCGCTTCTCGCCGCCTCAGTGCGCGGGCTTCCATTTCATTGTATGTAAGGTTCTTGGGTGGATAAAATTCTCTTCGCTTAGGTTTGCTTAGGTAAACTTCGCTTCGCCTAAGTGAGCGTGCACCTTAACTGTAAAGCGGAGCGGAGCGGGTCGGCGTCGCGTCGACCTGGTATTCCAGAGAGTTTTGTAGAGCGGATCTGCGCCGCTCTGCTTTAGCGACCTGGTGGCCGTTAGGGCGGGTCGGAATTCGGAATTTTAGACTTCGGAGTTATTCGACTGTTCGAAGTTCGAAAAATTTATCTTGAGACATCTAAAATATTTTACAAATTTTCTTCGATCCCTCAAAAGATCCGGAAATAGGTGATAGTGTTCCCCAAAAGTTAGCCTGTTTGTGTTTATTTCATTAATCCACATTTTTCGTTTATGTGTTGCTCGTGTTTCTTCTTCCTCTGCTTCGACCACTGTAGCCAAAAAATCACCTCTTCGTCTGAACTAGAAACCTCCGCCCTGTTCACATGCAGAATTCCTGACTACGAAAAGAATACTCTACACTATACTCGATTTGAAATTGGTTGATAGTAATAAATCATTAAAATCCGTCAAACACGTACACAGAGTGGTCCACCTAAATTGCCAAGTTTTAAATAGTATATACATTGAAAGTCTAGACCCTTTTGCATTTATTAAACTTTCCATTCCTATAGATCTGATAAGGGCGTCGAATACAAAGCTTAACCCGAGGCTCGAACAATAAGCGGTAGTATTCTACCTGTGATGTTTTGCACTCATGCACGTGCTTTCGGGTGGGTTTAAGTTTATATTAAACACAATAATTATATAATTTAGTGAACATTCGGATGTGTGGCATAATTTGTTACCCTTGTATTTGAATAAATATAATACTAATAACAATAAAGCAACTAATAAACAAGTAAATTTGGAAAAATGTTTCTATTTGAAATTCTATAAAATTTATAGTAAGTCATTACAGTTCTTCGCTTTAAATTAATCATCATCAGAAAATGAAATATCTGAGGGACTGTCTTCTTCCCCTAAATTGATAATAAGTGGTTCGACCGTTTTCTCCAGTAAACTATCCAATTGCCACATTTTTTCCTCCTCCTTTAGTACATGCTCTATACATCTTTGCCACTTCCCCGCGTTGACTTCTTGAAGCGCTTCTTCAAAGAGTTTTTGAACATCACTCATTTTATAAGTGGTATTTTTTCTAGCCACATAACCTTTCACATGAGCCCATACCAGTTCGATCGGATTTAATTCGCAATGGTAGGGGGGGAGCCGAAGCACTATTATATTTTGTTTTTTGGCCATTTCGTCAACAACATATTTTTGAAACCGATGTTTATGGGTGTTTACAATTGATAGCAACTCCTTTTTAACCATATTGTCCTCAAATTGTATTTGTTTCTCCACAAGCCACTCGATAATTTTTGCTTTTCGCCAAGCAGTTGTAAATTATTCGGATAAGTAAATAGGGTTCAAACCGGCACGTCAGGTAGGTGCGCCTATGGAATCGGCTGCTAAAAATGATTTATTACTATCAACCAATTTCAAATCGAGTATAGAAATAAAAATGGGGACCGCGCCGCGCCGCGTTGCCTCTACTATCGGACGGATATCCCGGAAAAAACTCCGCTCTGACCTACTACGCGCCACGCTGCCACTCCACCGACCTAGTGGACGCTCAGCTTAAATGAGCCTAAAAACCACCCGTAATTTTTTTGCTGGATATGAGACATATTTTCTGATAAAAATTAAAAATTTCTACATAGTCATTTTTTTAACTCTTAATCAATGAAAAAACTGTATGTTTATATTTTTCTTGATAATTTAAACGTAAATACATTTTTTTAAAAATATTAGAGTGTTTTTCTTCCATGTGTTGTGTTAAATTAAATGATTTTATGATACAAAAAAGTCGTGTATGAAAAATACGCTTGGGTGCACAAAAAACACATCCTAAAATTTTGTCTTAAGTTTTAGGTTTCATAATTTTTTATTTCTAGTCCGATTTGAATAATTTCTTTAGAAAATTCTAAATGCAAAAATATTGTCTTTATTACACTTCTTCAAATTTTAGATAAAATCTTTATTTGACGTTTTATCGGTGGCGGCTGGTGAAATTTCAACGTTGTATAGCTCTGTTCCTACTTACGGGACCCGTATCAAATTTAGGGGTTTTAATAGTAAACCCACTGCGAATGTTTTGGTAAAGAAAAAAACATTTTGTAATTTGCAAAAAAAGTTGAATTTTTGGTGTGCCACTCCTAGGAAAAAAATGAGCACGTCTATGTATTTTATTTATTTTTTTTTAAATTTTCATGGCATTTTGTTGGCAGTTTGTAAATTTTGAGAGAAAAAAATGTGTTAGTAGAAAGTTATAGTCATTTGAATTTCTGTTTAAATTATATTTTAGGCTTAAAAAAAGTCAAATGACTATAACTTTCTTCTAACACATTTTTTTCTCTAGAAATTTAAAAACTGTCGACAAAATGATGAAAATTTGTTTAGAAAAAATAATAAATAAATACCTAAACGTGCTCATTTTTTTCTAGGAGGGGCACACCAAAAATTAAACTTTTTTTGCGAATTACAAAATGTTTTTTTCTTTACCAAAACATTCCCAGTTGGCTCAATATTAAAACCCCTAAATTTGGTACGGGTCCTGTAAGATGGAACAGAGATATAAAACTTTGAAATTTCACCAGCCGCCACTTCGTTTTATATAAGGATAATCAAAATACTGTTTCCTTCGTCTAACTTTAAAACACCCTGTGGAATAATTGTGCAGCGTTAATATTTCAAAATGTCACTTGGGATAAAGTTTCATCTATTATCTAAACATTATTGTTGGAATCATGCCAATATCTGCATTACTGCATTTCAAAACCCAGGTGCAAATATACTGGTTATCAATAATTCCTTTTCGAAAAGTTAATCACGTTGTTGCAATACAAATGTTTCACTAAAAAAACGTTATGAACAGGATATAGAAACTGGCTACTTTCGTATGTTATCTTTTTTACACCTTGACAGTATTTTTATTGTGAAACGTTAAAAGTTTATTCGTATTAGAACGAGTCGAAATTTGGTGTCCAGTTTATTTTGCACCTGATTGTTAAAAAATACAGTTATTGACATAAACCCAATAACAAAGTTTAGAGGATAGACCAAACTTTATCCCTAGTGGCATTATGAAATATTTACGCTGCTCAGTTATTACACAGGGTGTTTTAAAGTTAGGTGACAAAAACAACATTCCGACTATCGTGTTATAACGTGATAATTAATGGTTTTATTGAAAATGTGAATACACATAATAAAGCCAATAATTGCATTTATAATTTGCTAAAAATTATTCAAATCGGACTAGAAATAAACAAGTTATCATACCTTAAACCTAGAAAAAATTGAAGATGCTCGTTTCTTGTGCACCTGAGTGTATTTGATCCCTAAATAAAATGATCAATATAATGAATTTGTTCATTTAACTAAAATACAATAATTTACAAATTTTTGTCCATATATAAGAATGTAAGAAACAATTTAGCATGCCTAATTCTAGAACTTATTTATTGATATATGCGTAAATTACTTATAGGTAATTTTAATAAAAAAAGATGTACTATATTGAACCGACATTTTTATTGCCAAAAATACAGAAGTATTTACAAAATGTATTAAAAAAACTGAAGAATAAACAATTAGTTAAATGTTTTAAAACTATTTAAACAATCTGTACATAGTTATGGATTATTTTGGTGAAATGGTATAATTAACAATCTAAAATATACCAAAACAAATTAAAATAAAAAAAGGTGCTAATTAAGTGTAACAAATCATTTTGTATCGAACCCGTAGAAAAATTCTAAATATTAAACAATAATACAAAAAAACACTACTTTCTGCTCTTTTTCTTTGGAGATTCTTCATCACTTCCACTACTATCTTCACTCGAACTACTGTTTCCCTCAGACTTGCGCTTAGTAGGTTTCCTTTCTTCCTTCTTTTCCTCTTTCTTACCTTCTCTATCTTTCTTTTTATCATCTCTTTTCTTATCTTCTTCTGCGCTATCTTCTTCTTCATTTTCACTAGAAATCTTTAAGCTACCCAATTTTTCCTCATAGCTAGACAAATTCTTTTTTATCCTGCTTGCATCTGGACTATAAGCCCACATTATAAGATCTAGATGTTCTTTAGTCGGCAAATCCTCACTGTTCCATAAGTCTGGTCTAGATTCCTCAAATTCTTTTAAGATTTTCTTAATTTCCTTATTTCTGACAATATCCCAGGTGGGTTGGTCTTCTCCACTAGCTACTGTTCTTAAGTTCTTGTAATCTGCCTTTGATTTATCTTTGTAAGCTTTTAAAAAATTTTCAGCTAACTCATTTTTGATGCCATATTTTTCTTTCAGGGGCAACAATGCTTCAATTGAAGCTAAAGGCAGGTACGTTCTGTTTTCCTTTGACAAGTTCTTGAATTCAAAGTCTTTAAGCCAGTCTTCGAAAATTTTCATAGCATCATTAATGTTTTGTAGTTTGTCCTTATCCTTCGTCACTGAAAGTAAAAAAAGTTGAATTTTGTATTGGCCACAAAGAACAGATAGTTAATTTCGAAAATTTATACAGAAAAGCGGAATTTCGGTACGTATTTTGTTTATACAGAACAACAAAAAATGATAATTAAGGGTGTAGAAATTTACCCTAAAATTTGGCAGAAAAAGACTTTCTTGGCTATATCTCAAAAAAAAGTTGATCAAGAAATTTTATCACCTGAAAAGGGTATCACATAATGAAGTGGAAGGAAAAGGGGGTACAAAAAAATGGTTTACCCTCAGCCAGAGTATATGCAATCCACTATCCACTGCCTCAGAGACCGACAGATCTGGTTATCATCGATTTTAATAAAATTTAGTGTACCTGACAACAACTTAACCTACACGGTGAGTCAGCGATTGCGCGGAGTAATTTTATGGCTTGAGGATAAGATTTGTCAATAATAAGCTTTTGTGTTAAGGTGTGGTAGGATGTTCTGCACATTTTAAAAATATTTTGAATTATACGGTGCGTTTAAAAAGTAGGGTGTCACAAAGTTAATTTTTTTAAATGGGACCCCTGTGTTTCAATGGATTTTTGAATTCTACGTGAAATTTTATAATTTTTTCACTATGGTTTAATATACGAAAAAGTCATACTTAAACATTTAGCATTTGCAAGCATCTCTTTGTTGTGAAAATACGACTTAATTAAATTTCTGACTCTAAGCGATTCATAATTTGTAACCTGAGTAAATTAAACCAAAAAAAATATATCCACTTTGAAATATTTGACATCTTATTTACAGGGTGTTTTATTTCTAGGTCCAAAGTCAGAAATCTTCTAATTAAAAATGTAACTTTTATCAAATGAAGCACCCGATATATTTTTCTGCCATCTTATAACTCGTCAAAAACTCTTCACATTTTGCATTTTGTAAAGAATGTTCTATCCCTATCACTAATAGTTTTTGAAATATTTTGATTTTTCGGGATTTTCTGTTCTCGTTATAGCATCTTCTGTCAATGGACGTCAGTAGCCATGAAAACAAATGAAAATAATGTTAGTGGATGACATTACGAATCAGGTCGGTTTTAAAGTTAAGCGATTTTACTGTAAAGTTTATTGTCCAGTTATGATTTATGTTTTGGGCAAGGCAGATAAAAATTGTCTTTTTGCCGAAAGAGTATACGGGATAAAATAATACCCTGAGCGGCAAACACCCAGTCCTCGGAGTTTTCAAAATTTAATGGAACGTTTTGATTCAACCGGCAGTGTGGAACATTTAAAATGTGAAGTTGTCAATAGAATAGCTACAAATGATGAGAAAGAACTCGAAATACTGTTTCATCTTGACCATGTGATACGTCACAGTCAACGGAAAACTGAACAACGCGCAAGTATAAATACCACCCGTACCATATTGAGTCACATTAGGATCTTCGCGATGAAGATTTTCAAAAGCGCGTTGCCAATGGTTACGTGCCTAAATTGAAGTAAACCAATTTTCTTTAAAACATATGATGTATTCAGATGAGGCTACATTTAGAAATAATGGTGCTGTCAATAAACAATATGCAATATTATAGAAAATCATATTGATTAATTCATTTTTGGAAAATTTTTGAGCATAACTTTACAGTAAAAACGATTAACTTTGAAACCAATCTGATTCTTAATGTCATCCACTAACATAATTTTCATTTGTTTTCCATGGCTACTGAGATCCATTGACAAAGGATGCTACAACGAGAACAGAAAATTCCTAAAAGTCAAAATATTCCAAAAACTATTAGAGGTAGGGATAGGACATCCTTTACTAAAGGTGAAGAGTTTTTGACGAGCTATAGGATGGCAAAAATATATAGGGTGTTCCATTTGATAAAAGTGACCTTTTTTAATTAGAAGTTTTTTGACTTTGGACCTAGAAATAAAACACCCTGTAAATGAGATATCAAATATTTCATAGTGGATATGTTTCTCGACTTAATTTACTTAGGATACAAATTATGAATCGCTTAGAGTCGAAATTAGTATTTAGTATTTTCATAACAAAGAGATGCTGGCAAATGCTAAATTCTCATTACAAGTCGAATTATCTTGAATACTATGACTTTTTCGTATATTAAACCTAGTGAAAAGCGATGAAATTACTCGTATAATTCAAAAATACATACAAATACAAGGTGTCCCATTTAAAAAAAATCGAACTTTGTGACACTCTACTTTTTGAACGCAACCTGTATAATTCAAAATATTTTTAAAATGTTCAGATTGTCCCCCTTTAATTATATATCAGCAGCTAAGAAAGTGAGTGTCTCTCATTTTTTAATGTCTTACTTGTGCACCAACTTTCATTAAAATCTTTGATGACCAGTTCTAGCAGTTCTGTCGGTCTCTGGGGCAAAGGGAAGAGGGAATGAGAGCACTGGTAGTTGTTAGTGTCAAAAATATAGCACATTCGCTTATTATCATCATTAACATAACGGCGAGATTCTATTAAAAATGTATTAGATCAACGATTTAAAAAAAAATCCTTCCTCCCCCAGCTTATAAATATAATGGGAAAAATTGTAAAGCTGTCATTTCAAAAATTTAAGTAGCTTAACTTTTGATATCTTTGTTCTTAAATGTTTTATCTATAATTATTAAGTGCTCCCATGACCTAATCATTAGTTAGATAGATATCTGTCATATCTGTAATAGGTTTAGTGGCCATGACTTTTACACTGAAATCAATGAATGGAGTAAATCTAACACCTACTTCTGCAAAAGCATAGAAGCATAAAATTTGCAGGATATTACTGAATGTTTACATAAGAATACCTATCTGAAGTTAATAGAATATTACTTAAATAATAGTACGTGAGTAGTTAGTTATAATTCTTAATAAGAAAAGTTCTATCAAAATAAATAATATCAGTTACTGCAGATACTGAATTTATTAAATAAATCAACCTTTTGATAATTTCTAAAACTGTAGAGCAGTGACGTATCGTAGATGTAATGGCAAAGAGTTTGATCTTATTTGGGAGCAGCGTCCCCAAAAAATTTTTATATTACACAATGGAGGAGGGCGCCAAAACCAAAGTAGGGGCCACTCGCATTGACAACAAAAACTGAAGGGGGGAGGTTATAGATAGTGTTCGTTTTCGGTCTTTTTATTGCTTTTCCTATTTACCATGCCGCACACAGGTGAATTTTTCATATTACCGGGTCAAAACTATCTGAACTCAGGTATAAAATTTCCACAAACTTTTAGATGTAACTAACAGCTTAGGTAGCTGGGCGTACTAAATCGACCCTAGAAAGTTACAGAAATTGAAATTGTTTAAGTGGCACTAGTTTAAATTTGTCAGTCGCTGGTTACTCTTGTTGCGAGTAATCAGTTACCTGTCACCGACGTGCGTTTTCAGTGCTGCGTGCGTAATTTGTGTTCTATCAAATTAGTGTGTGGCTTTATGGATCCTGTATGTAATACCTACTATAGATGAAAAATATTAGAAAATTTTTATTGTTTATGCACTTTAAAACTTAGATATTTAGAATGATATTTTCAAAAAAAAAGGTTTCTAATTTTTGCTTAAAGGTTTAGTAACTGATCCCAGGCAATCCCACGAAATATGTGTAGGAGTAAAAAAGTTTACACATTCCTTGTATTTGCCAAATTAAAATTACCTGCTAGAAAGTGCGAACTTAAAAGAAAAGTTAAATCACGTAAAAGCACAGTGGAAGAAAATGAGTATTTTATTTTTATTATAAAATATTTATGGTAGCTGAGTATTTGTATTTCTTTTATAAGGTCAAGAGCAAGATACGTTGCCTTTACCAGGCATGAACTATTTGAGATACTCGGAAGCTGTCCGTCCGATAATTTTTTTTTTTTTTGAATGCAGATATTTACGAAATGAAATTAAAAAGAGAACTGGGAGTGTGGACTTGGATTACTAATAATACTTTTACCTTAATACACCATTACAATGCAAAAAAAAATATAAGTTTTGGCCAGGTATTTTGAAAAATTCACCTGTGTGTGCCGCTTTAATTCACAGGACTGGGGTGTCCGCGTTTTCTCTGTCGATGGTTAATGCCGGAAATCAATGAGTACTGTCGCAGCCGTCACTGAGCATGTAAATAAAAACAATAAATAAACCGTTGCCAACGAATTATTGACCTTACAAAAATAGAAATTATCATTTTTATTGTAAGATTTCCTTATTCATTCACTGTAGCAATAGATAAATATAAATTAAATATTTGATGTCATTGGTTTATCTGGACATTGAATAAAAGGCCGGCAACAATGTTTCCTAAATAAAATACCTGAGTTTTTTAATCATAGACTAAAGATAGAAGCTGATTTGTATATGTATATTTTGGTCTATGAACCGCTTTTAAAATGCTAATCTTATATTAAGGTTATTAGTTATTATACAAATTGCATAATCTTTGTTTTTAATTAAAGTGGATCGACAAAGATGGCCTGACCTGGAAATCTTCCAAACTACTTAAATATTTTATGATCCAATGAAAATCGGTCAAGCAGGGGAAGGCACTCACGCGCCACAAATTGGGTCATTGCCTATTGCTCTTTACAAAGTGCATACATAATACCTTGCAGGTATTTAAAGATTTGTGAAATGAACTAACAATACGTAATTATTAAAATAATAAAGTTAAGAGTAGAAATCGGCGCTCGTTTAAGACAAATTTTGTTTTTTTACATTTTTGTTGCTATTTGTTATAAAAAAACAACAATGGGGACTTTTTGCTAACGATTTACGTGATTTTTAAAATGCAAAAATCTCGATACCTGCACACAAAGCATATTTAACATTTTCAAGAACAAACGCTCCTCTGCCCAGCGAGCTAAAAATTTTGTTTTCAGGACTAGCCAGTACCGATCGGCCGCAAAAACTCGATATAAGTATCGAATTTTTGCATGGCGCGGTTTTACAGGACAAGTATAAAATAAAATTTAGATTTCTTCAATGAATTATATGTATTTTTTACTTGTCTACGCCAGAAAATAAGTTCTTATAGTAAAACAACAAGATTAAAAACCAAAATAGTAGTAATAGGAGCTGAATACGAGGTGCCGAGCTTTAATTCGAGCACCTATTTCATGTTTAACCAAAAGAATTATTAACTGAAAACTTGTCGAGTTAAGGCCTAAAAAACAGATATTGTACACGTGGCGTGGTCCCCCTTTATGCGGCGGACGATCGTCCAGGGCGGCGAAATTAGAAGGGCGGCAAATAGGGACTATTTATAAAAAAAGTGTCGACATTCGGGGTCAGATAATTTGAGAAGAATTTGCAATAAACGTCGACATTTTCTCGTTCAGGGCGACAAAAAATCAATTTGCCCAGGGCGGCGGCGATTCGGCTAGAACGGGCCCTAAATGTACGAATACTGAAATTATTTTAACATTGTGTTCTAGATGTCATTCTTTCAGTTAAGAATAAGAACAGGTTTTGTATGATTCAAAATTATGAGATGTAACTTTAAGAAAATGATTAAATCCAGTATTGACAGAATGTCTTAAACTATTCTAAATTTAGCTTGTTCAAATATGTATTCTGATTCTGCCATTCTTGTTAGAATTATTACATATGAAGCAAAAGAGATGTATTCCACGTCTAGTTTCAATCCATACAAAATTATATTTTTTGGTTTAATATGATTATACTTCTTTACACCAGATGCGAATCTCAAATTATTTCGGCATTCCGGAACGTTACCAAATGTCATAAAGATTCGTATTAAATTCTCGAATCGGATGTTAGTTATTTTTTGTTTTATTAAAAAAATTAAGATGCACACAAGTGAATTTTTCATATTATCTGGGCAAAACCGTCTAAACTCAGGTATAAAATTTCCCCAAACTTTTAGATGTAACTAAGAGCTTAAGTACCTGTTCGTACCAAATAGACCCTAGAAAGTTCCAGAAATTAAAATTGCTTAAATGGCGCTAGTTTAAATTTGTCAGTCCCTTGGTTGCTCTTGTTGCCAGTAAGCAGTTACCTATCACCGACGTGTGTTTACTGTGATGTGTGCTATCAGATTTGTGGGTGGCATTATGAATCCTGTATGTAATATATTATTGATGAAAAATATTAGCAAGTTTTTATTGTTTGTGCACTTTAAAACAAGATATTTGGAATGTATTCCAAAAAGAGGTTTCTAATTGTTGCTTAAAGGTTTAGTACCTAACTGATCCCACGTAATCCCATCAAATATTTGTAGAAGTAAAAAACTTATACATTCCTTGTATTTACCAAATTAAAATTACCTGCCAGAATGTGCGAACTTAAGAGAAACGTTAAATCACGTAAAACAAGTCACAATGAAAGAAAATCAGTATTTTATTTTTATTATAAAATATTTGTGGTAGCTGAGTATTTGGATTTCTTTTTTATGATCAATAGCAAGATACGTTGCCTTTACCAGGCGCGGACTATTTGAGATAGATACTTGGAAGCTGTCCTTCCGAGAATTTTAAAGAAAAATGCAGATATTTACACAATTAAATTAAAAAGAGAACTGGGAGTGTGGACTATTTATATTACTAATAATACTTTTCACCTTTATACACTATTATAATGCAAAAAAAACATAAGTTTTGGCCAGGTATTTTGAAAAATTCACCTGTGTGCGATGCCACAGTGGTTCCGACTATATGGAGAGTGTGGTCATAATAAAATTATTGCAATAATTAATACGTTTGGAAAAAGAATAACTGAAAATGCACTTTTGTACTTAAAAAAGGGTTATTGTAAACAAACCGTACAAAAAAAATGATGAAGTGTGAGTCCAGCTAGCGTGCTAAGTGTTTCGTACTACAACTTTATATTATAGTAAGTTTTTTCTACTGTATGCATCATAATAGAAACCCTTGATTTTTGTCAGACTTGTTCTAAACTGATTTTACAAAGTGTAGAAAAGGGACAAGAGATTTTAAAACTTTGTTTGAAATTTTACTTAACAATGATTATATTAAATAAGCAAATTATATATGGTATGGTTTGCGTTTTTTGTTCGACAAATTCCTTAGGACTATAAACAAACCTTTTGGGGACTGCGCAGTGCACATACTTTATTAATAAACTTTCTCCAGTGTCACAATTATTGTTTACTCAGATATTATCAAAATATCTACTATACAGTTCAACAACCTTTTCGTCAACAGCTTCAAAAATATTAAAAGAGTTTGTGGCCAAATGTTTTTCCTTGTTAAAGTTTGAAAATAGATGCAGCAAAAATAAAATTTAATCTTGAACAGGTGCAACAGGTTTTTGCGTTAGACAATACTAAACATTTCTAAAGCAAAACAACTTCCTACCAATCTTACTAATGTTAACTATAAATAAATAACTGTCCTTGGAATACTTTAAAACGGGCAAAACAAAATAATAGTTCCTGAGCCAAACGGCCTATTTTAGAATCTTAGTAGCATCTCCAACCTCCAACATTCTATATAACACTCAGTAAGCAAGGGGTCATGTAGAAGTTGCGCCTAGCGCTCTTAAACTTTCGTTCATAATAAATTGAAAATAAAAATAGTTTAAGAGTTAGAAAAAGCACTTTTTGCAACTCATTTTCTCAGAAAAAATTACATACTTACGTGTTAAGGTTCTTTTAGCTCTACCAATAAGTCCTTTAATGGCCAATTTTTGATAATCAGGATCTCTGCCGTCTAAATTTTTAATAGTTTCTAATGCTTTTTCCTTATCTTTAAATCCCAATCCAGGAACAGTATCCGCTTTTTCTGACATGATTCTACAAAAATAAAAAATTATATTTTAGTATCGATAGGGCCTACGGTTTTTACAGGGAAAACAGGAGCCCCAAATATCGCGACTGTCGGTAACGAGACGGGGTAAGGACAGACTTACCTTGATTAAAAGAATATATGTATATATATTCCTGTAATAAATAAAAAATTATGTTGTTCTTTCTTGAAATTAAATATTAGGAACAAGTTGAAAAAAGATCATTTGCAATCAAATTGCATTTATGTAGCACCAGCAGTTTTACCACCGGTTAGTAAAAAAATATTTAATTAGATTTGGTACTTACCCGCTTGATCTCTACTAACTTATAACTTGAAATACCAAAATATTTTTCAACGTTGGCTTGGAAAAGAGCGCGTTAGCAGTGAACAGTGTAACCGGTAAAATTGTCTTTTCTATTCTCGGTGTTCCAACCCATTTACATGTATGCGGCTCATGGAAACAATGTTTTTTTTCAACCGTTTGAGATGCCTTGAAATCGGCCGCTTTATTATTTTTGTGTTGCCGAGAATGACTGAAGCGGCTATAGACGGTGGTTACGTCATTTCGTTCGCGGTGTTAAGTGTACCAAACTTGATGTCAAAAACATGACTAACAGCACAGATCCATATAGTTTGCGAACCTATATAGATCTGTGCTAACAGCAGAGACTATAAAGAATATAGATAAATTCTCGAATACACCGAAATGGGACCGACAGCGGATCTCCCAGAGTCTCCCTTGAAACATTTGGGTCGGTTCACTGGTTTACGATTTAGGAATTTATTTGTTTACCAATATATATCTATATAGTATCTATATATGCATATGTATATAATGGTGGACAAAGAAATTCCTAAGCCATAAGCCAGTAAAACCCCAAAATGTCTCCAGGGAGACCCGCTTTTTGGTCCATTTTTGTTACACGCCAGTGTTCGTCTATTTATTACTTCGTCGCGGATCTTACCAAGGGGCGAAAGCGACACTTTCTTCGATTTTGAGTTAGGGGCATGATGTGATTAGATTTAAAGGTATTCACGATCTGACAAACTGGCGAACGTCCAACTCTAGCTGTTTTCAGTATAAGCAAATCGTCTATAGGCATAAGCGACACTAAACATTATTAGGATCAGACGAAGGGACGAACATCCACAAAATCCCAACCTGAGCAAATTGGCGCTTTCGCCCCTTGGTAAGATCGGCGACGATTTAGTCTGTGCTAACAGCAATCAATTAGAAAATATACAATATAGATGATATATATATATATATATATATATATATATATATATATATATATATATATATATATATATATATATATATATATATATATATATATATATATATATATATATATATATATATATAATATATATATATATATATATATATATATATATATATATATATATATATATATATATATATATAAATTCTGAATTCAAGTAATCAAATAAATCCAACAATATTATACAGTGATTTTAGTCCATCATACAAATTTAAATAGGTAATAAGAACTTCATTCACTGCATTTATCAAAAAATATTCGTACATCCAAGAAACAACATTTACTTAGGTAAAACATCATTTTTTGACTTACCCTTCAAGGTGTCCCCATAAGGAAGTTATGGTTTATCGGTTTATTTTAATGAACCTGAGCAAACCTGAACAAGTCACAAAAAGATGGCTTAAGTTTGAGTTTGGGCTACTGAGCTTTACTTGTGAGACACTTTAAATTCCCATTCTCAGGTAGGCTGAGGTCTGGTAACAATCAGGGTGATATTGTTCATTGATAGAATAAGCTATGGAGTAACGTATTCTTCAAGTTATTTTGATTGCTGCTGATTTCGGATCGTTGTTTATTTACATATACAATCAAAAATCGTAAACAATAAAACTATTTGTATCTAATTGTTGTGTGCTAAATACACATTTGAGTTTCTTTCAATGAATTTTCAGTATTAAATACAAATTAGATTTTGTACAACATTTTTAATAGAGATAGATACACAGAGAATACACAATTCAATAGTATATACGAAGTTAAGACTCTTAAGTCATCCTTGCCTAAGTACCAAAACATATTAAATAATTTATAAAACTAACGAAATTCAGCTATTTACTTTATTACCATTTCGATTGTACATAGGAGTACATAAGTAAAGTAAAATCTCTTTTGTCATAATATATGAGTAAGTTTCAGAAACATCAAGGTTTTCATTTGCTAGAAATTATGTCAGGATTTTTTATTGGTAAATTTGAAGGCGGGATATTTAAATAATTGTAAACAATAAGACACCAAAATACTAATTATAGTTTATTACGATAATCTCATTTGCAATAGAGTTTTCTTTATTGAAATATGTTAATTATTCTTCCTAATAAAGACATGATTTTTTTCATAAATTCATCATTGGCGTAGGTAGATGATTTTTTATATGCGGAAAATAAAACCAAATCTTAGCAAATGCGAATAAGATGGATGTTTACCTTTCTGGTTGACGGTTGACTTCAAAACGATAGAATCATTTTTCATGTCACACACATAAACTGCTTTTCTCAGTGGGGAATGGGAAGTTTGGTAGAGGAGACATCTATATATCCTATATATCAGTACACCTGGCAACTCAGCATTTTTCCTGTTGATTTAAAATGTTGAGATTAATACCTGCGCCCTTATTAGGCCGGCCCCACATCAAAGAAACTTGAAACGCGAAACAGGAAACATGAAACATATTTTATAAAATAACAACACATCAGTAGCGGCTGGTGAAATTTTAATCCCACCAAAAACACATGTAGAAAACAGGTCAAGTTCTCTTCAAGACTGTGTGTTTTGTTATCTGAAAAAAATATCTGAAATGTAAAAATTATGCCAAGTTCCTTGCCTACATGTTATTAGCAGTGTTTTAATAATTATCACAGAAAAAGATTGTGTGAGTCGGTAAATTCACAGGTCAAACTTGGCAAGTTTAAGTTTTCATTAAAGAATTGAGCCCTTGAAAATGAGACCCTTGAAAGCTTGCCAAGTTTGGTTTGTAAATTTATCATTTCACACAATATTTTTCTGTGCTTATCAAAACACTGCTAATAACGTGTAAGCAAGGAACTTGGCATAATTTTTACATTTGAGTTATTTTTTTCAGATATCACAACACACAGCCCTGACGAGAACTTGGCCTGTTTTTTATATGTATGTTTTTGGTGGGATTTCATAACTTTTTGTTCAGATACCAAATGATATTTATTTATTATATTGTGTATACACATGAACGGTAAAATCTTTAATAATGGCTTTTTGTTGATAAGGTTGCATGCATTCCTGGTATTTCTCTTTGTTGCGATTATCATAAAATAGAAGATAGAGGTATTTGAAAGTAAATCAGAAATTTTAAAAAAATTGTTTCCGCCCGGGATCGAATCCCGGGCTTACGAAATTTAGAATACTGCTTTTTGGTAATCTTATCACCCCACCCCACCACCCCAAAATTCAGTCCTGTAACGCAACTAGCCTCAAATATAGAGGGGGTCGATAAGTGCTCGAAATGGTTCGTGTAAATATAGCACAGTGCGCGCGAGAACTTGCCTTGTTGGGTTGGGTTTCTGATGGTTTTCACTCGTACTACGAATGTTTTGGTAAAGAAAAAAAACATTTTGTAATTTGCGAAAAAAAGTTGAATTTTTGTTTTGGCCCCCTGGTTAAAAAATGAACCCGCGTAGGTATTTTATTTATTATTTTTTCCAAACAAATTTTACATCATTCTGTCGAAAATTTTTTAATTTTGCAAATAAAAAAAAATCCTTTACTAAAACATTCCTAGTAGGAGTAGTAGGCTCACTATCAGAAACCCTGAACTTTGCATGAGTCCCGTCAGCAACAGGGATATTCAACTTTAAAATTTCACCAGCCGTCACTGATGTGATGTTATTTTATAAAATATGTTTCATGTTTTCTGTTTCGCGCTTCAAGTTTCTTTGATGTGCGGCCGGCCGTGTTAAACCTCCTTACTTTTTTTTGTATATGTGATTCTGTGTAAAACTTCTTCGTGTGCTCTCATATGAGTTACCTTTATATTTTAGGTACCGGTACCTACCCTTTTTTGGAAGCAACTTGGCATACTTTTATTACCCCTCATTGTGCTCGAACATTTGCAAGCTTAACTAACCTTGGGAAACGTTTTAATTTCATATTCATATCTTTTTTACTTTTCGAATTAATCTAATCTACGAGTAAAGATTATTTATTTTGACACTCACTGGCTCATTGAACATCAAAACTTTAGGATAGTTCCCGTGGCCCTACTCCCACAAAGGTAAAGATTAGTTCACAAGCACAGGAGAAATTAAAAAGCCGAGACTTTCTTCCTCACAACCCCAAAAGTGGGAAGTAACGCAGAATGATGGAATCTGTAGATTGAGAGGGGACTGACCATAGACAAAATATATTTAGACCATCACAACGTATTCGCGACACCAGCTGAATCCGTCCAATGTATAGTATGGGCGAAAAAGTGCGTTTGTACGCATTGGGCGCCAGTCAGATTTTTAAACGACGGTCCTCTCGAGGCATGCGCACTCGGGACGTCTAGCAAAAGTGGTTGTTGAACTCAATGACGCAACTCGGCGATTAGAACCGGATCCAATTGTAATCACTGAAGGAAACACATGGAATACAGCTGTTGTAAATGCTGAAGTTGCTATTTCCATTTGCAAAAATACTTTTAAGATTTGAGTTATTAAGATTAACTCTAACCAAATAAATTTTCTAACTTTTATCTTAAATGCACTCCTGTATTGAAGTGAACACACACACGGAGAAGTAGAAATATTTATCAGTGACGTATATTGAGTGTGGTCAAGGTGTCAGAAAGGCACTGATGGGGTGTGTGTGTATTAGGGGCATTGTATAAGGGGTAAGATGGTGTAAGAAGGTCATATATAGTGTCAATGCCTCCTTCTCCTATATTGCATAAGGGTGAGTGAGTGTCCAAAAGGCATATTTGCGCTTTCGCCAAAGGGGCACTAAAAATACTAGTGGATTAGGGTAGAGGGAAGTATTTTAAAAGGGATGGCGAAAGAAAAAAGCGCTTTCGCCAAAGGATCGCTAAGATATCAGTGGATTAGATTGACATGGGGCCGTAAGTAAGTAGCGCTTTCACCAAAGTATCAAGTGCACACACTGTAAATATGTGTAAAAATATTTACATCTTACCATAGAACTTGGTTTGTTCAATAATTATACAGGATGGGATGCCAATCCAATAAAATATACACATAGGTAGTTTTGGTAATTTTTTTATTTACTATTTTACTTCTTAAAACAGTTGCATATTTTATTTCTATTGTTTAGAATACTATGTTTATATTTTATTTCAACTTCGAATTTTGTAAATGTAACGTTTAAAAAATGAAGAGGGGGACATTAAAGAGACGCACTGTATATGTATAAACTGAGCTATTTTCGAGGAATTATCGACAGTTTTGTATAGCAAGAAAACTCAGATTTAAGCCAACAAACTATACAATTTTTGTTAAAATCTCACTAATGGTTACATTTTTATCATTAATAAAAAGAATAATTACAAGTAATATATTTAGCATTTATTACTCGATAAAAGATTCACGTCATGTGAAATAAATTTTGAAGTACGGTCCTGTCTATCACAAGGCAAACGTTCGACAAGGCGCAAGCCCGCAGAAGACCGTCTGTGTTTACGGATTCAGCTTGGTAAATTTGAAAATTTGCCACATTCGCAAATGACATTATTTCTCTATTATATATTTTCTCTATGGGACTGACTCGTCTTTTTTAAAAGCTTTGGGTGGTGTAATAAATTTTAAACAGTGTGAAGGACGAATATAGAATTTTATTTGGATTGGATTTTGCTGAAAGTAATAACCAAAAGTTAAACCAATTTAGAATATACCTGACACCACGGTAGACGCTTAAAATAATAATCAAGTATCTACCTATGTACATTATGTATATATTTTTAATCTCTCTGGCCGAAAATATTACACGGCAGACCAGATAGATTTCCGGTTTTCAGTTTGAAATGCAAACAAAAAAACCATTCACATTTTAGGGTACCTATAAAAACAGTTAAGGTATGTAAATTCGTTAAAAAAAATATCCGTGTCCAGACAAACAACGATTTGTAAGTTGAAATATAGTACAGTAAAATAAGGTTACCTATGTTACAAGATCATAATCTGGTGTACTGTTAGTTCAATAGGTTATTGTCAATTTAATTTTTCAATCTCAATATGGAAATAAATACCAATTAATATAAATGCATAATTATAGTAAGACTAGTTTTTGCCCGCGACTTTGTCCGCGGTATAATAATTTTACTTCATTACGTTGAACCCCCATTTCACCCCCTTAGGGGTTAATTTATTAAGAACTGTAAAACGCGCGTTTAACATTTATCTTTTAGAGTAGGTACTTCTATGAAGTTTCAGCCTAATAGGACCATCTGATATATTTTTTTCCATACAAAGTTTGAATCCCTATTGCAACCCCTTAGGGGTTGAATTTTAAAAAACCCTTCCTTAGTGTGTGTGTGTGTGTGTCTGTGTGTGCGTTAATATGTCATTCAATCAGTTAGTCAGTCAGTTTCTTCTTTTATACACGGTGTCCAAGATAAGGAGGGCCAGTATGGGGATCTCGTTAATAGTTAGAAACACAAAATTGGTTAAATGAGAAAAAAGTTGCGTAATTAAAGAACTAAAAAATGACGATCCAATATTTTTCAGATGATTTTTCATTTTCGAGTTATTTAAAAAAAAACTAAATTTTCGAATTTTTAATTCAATTTTTTTCTGGCGGTAATATAAAAGGTAGGGCAAAACTAATGAAACTTCTTGCAGCAGCTTTTAATGAACTTAAAGATTACGTTCTCAATTTTTTTATTCGACGTTTTGTCTTTGGGCAGCGATCATCAACTTCATCTTTTCAAATACAATCCTGATTTCTTGATGTCAAATTTTAGAAGACCTTTTTATTCTGAATTCAACAGTGTTTCCATAAATCATCTGGCTCATATCGGGACACAAGGCCAGGGGGCGGGGGAGGGGGATGAATTTCTTTAAAATATGTCTTAGCTCTAAATACCAAAACATAAAAACAACTATATTAGGAACAACAATCTTTATTATAGCTAATATTCCCTAAAACTAAATCAAAAAATTATTTAGGATTTGCCAGTTTTATATTTCTTCGATTTCTTTACAACATCTTTCTGATCTTGGATGTACTTAAAAAATTCTGCACATGATAATTTAAAATTATACTGGCTGAATGACCTCAAAAGATTTAAATAATAATTGATTTCTTTCTTCGGACCACTGGATGGACATTAAGGAAAAAATTTGTTCGCCATTTGCATTGTGCACAGGGATTGCGAACAGGTGTTTCCAAAGAATACCGACGCCGACACGACGCTATGCACAAATCCGCAAGATAGAGGTCTACTGCACCACGCTATTGTAGTGCGTTATACGCAAAAACTTTCTTTCCAAAAACCTTTTAAAATCATATCTGTTCGTGCGTGTTCCTTTTAAAATTTAACTTAAATACATACCTTGATAGCGTCGATCGGGACTTTTGATACCTTTGTCGGTACGTCGGGACATGAACTCCAATAACGGTGACAGACCCTATATATCGGGGTGGTTGGCAACCCTAACAGTGTACCACACATTGTGGTTACATTACGTTTTGAGTCTTTTTCTGACTATTAGAAATTTTTGCGATCCGGATCTGTCTCCTAGAAGTTTTCATACATTATTTCAGCTTTTGTAATTTAATGGAGAAAATAATGAAGTATACTCACTCTTTTTAATTTATTATTTTAATTATGGCATCTAAATAGGAAAACGAATCAATTAATTACTGTTGAACATAGAGGCGCAACTAAGGGGGCTAGGGGGGCTTAGCCCCCCAAGCCGCCTCTAGACCGATTTGTGTTCCATAAAAATAAGAAATTCAAATCAGTTTTATCTCAAGGGCCTGGGCTTAAGCCCCCTTAAAAGGCACTGTCTAGTTGCGCCACTGGTTGAAAAATATTCCAAGACCAGTGTATTTTACCACACATTATGGTTTAATTAGATTTTGAGCATTTTTTGACCATTATTAACAAATTCTAGGTTTATACAGCCAGCAGTGAGTTGAACATTTTTTAATTCCATTGAACCATTGAACCAATTTTGTATTTCTAACTATTAACGAGATCCTCATACTGCCCCTCCTTATCTTGGACACCGTGTACCAATATAGAAATAAATACATTTATAAACTAAACGTGCATTAAACTACACCTTCAAAATACAATTGTTATTCTAACACCGCACAAAAATAAGTGACATCATAACAAACAATTTACTGTAACACGGACACCCGAAACAGAGTTCTAGTGACTGTTCGGCCGAAAAAGTAATGGAATCTGATGTAGAGTCAAGTTCGATTTCATTGTTAGTTACTCTTTCTGGATCTAAAACTTCTCAAAAGTTGAATCAACCTATATCTTCAACAAGAAATGACTTGGTCGTTATGCATTTAAGTAATAGTCACAGCAATATGACGTTTCTATGTAAGTAGCAATGATGTCGAACTTGGCTCCACATCAGCTATCACTACTTCTTATGACCGAACAGTTACGAGCACTTGGCTCCGTTTTACAATTGCATTTTTGATGGGATAACTTTTACAGAGAAGAGATATATTGAAATAAGGTTTGGCATAAAAATTAAAAGCGATTATCAACTGGGTACCTACATAAATATATGACAATACACAGGAATGTTGAAGATGTGCAGTGGCGCACCCGGGGGAGAGTGCAGCCCCTCCTCAATAGTGTTGTAAATATCCGTATTCTTTAGATATCCGGATAATACGGAATCGGAATCAGCTAATATCCGTATCCATTATCCGAATACGAATCCATTTCTTGACCCGCGCGACAGATCATGTATACGTATGCATGCAATACTAAAACATTTTCTATCCGGATACACGGCTAGGTAGGTCGATGCGGTATCGGTATCAGTCGAAGTCGAAGGATAGGGATAGGAAGGCACCGTCGGCGTCGTTCGTTCTCGTTTGAATTCGGTTCGGGTGAGGCGGGCCTAGTTTAACCAATGGGTCTCATCCCATACCCATACCCAACCCGTTACCCCGATAACTATGCTATCTTTTTTTAGGAAAGGTCATTAGAAAGAGAAAGCATAAGATCAAATATGCCACATCGCAGACCGTGTTGTTCGCTTACACTCGATTCCGATTCCGCTTTCTCTTTGCACTTTGCATTAGTATACAGCCGATGCGAATTTATTTTGATTCCGAATCCGTATTCAAGTTCTCGGCCGGTTCCGGATAATCCGGATTCTTTTAATATCCGTATCCAACGGATTTTTGGATACGTATCCTTACATCACTACTCCTCAACCCTACATCCCAGATGTACAAAAATTAAAAAATTGCACTACTAATTGAAGAATTCCACCGAATTGCGTTATTCAAGACAAATCAACCCCCAAGACAAAACCCTGGGTGCGCCCATTGAGCTGTGGACCTACAAGATGAAGAATGAAGAGGCACAAAATCGTATTCAGAATTGGAAAGCGGAATAATTAAGGATTATACAAAACTCAATAAGGAATATAAGAAGTAAGGTGATAACCAGTCAGACGAGTCAACAAGCTTATTAGAGCTTATTAGTAGGGTTGCCACCTGGGCAGTTTTCCTCCGGCCCAGCAGGTTTTCCATTGACAAGGCCGGGCGCCGATCATCATCCAAAGAAAGCCGGTTTTCTTACCAATCTCAAACAGGTACGTCATCGAATTTGGAAAAGCTGCACAAAACGGTCTGCAATCTATTGATGGGTGGCCGTATTTATTTATTCATTTTTTCTATAGTACACTACAGGATGGCAGTTTTTTCGCAAAATTTCGGCCAATTTACCGGAGATTCACCGAGTTTTATCCATTGTGAACTTATTAAATCAGCAAAATCAAACACCAAATATCATTTTCTTTGATTATCTTGTAAGATCATTTTAAGTTTTAAACAAGTATGTTTATCTGATTGAAGAATCTGCAGTGATTACTTATTTGATTTTTTTAGAAATAAAGTTTTACTTTCTTATTTTAAAATTTTCATTAAGCAAAAAAATTTTCGTCTCCCTCACATTACCTGGGGCGCTTTTCAGTAAATCACCCCAAAGGTCAGTTTTCTATTCTCAAAAAGGTAGCAACCCTATTTATTAGAGATAAGTAATACTTATAACTTATAATAGTGCAAAAAAGAACTGAAGTAAGATAGACCAAGATAATGCGCTGTCAAATTCATCTCAAGATAATAACACAAGGTACTTAATTTTGTTGTGTAATATTTTTGTTACTGCCGCTGATTTTATACCTATGTGGATTTTAGGTCAAGGTCCATCGATCGCTATTTACCTCCTATTAGTTTTTCCACCAGTTCTGTGTTTTCTAAAGTACCAAAAATAGATAAAAAGTAAATTAAAGAAATAATAAAGTAAATAAATTATTAGAATATTTATTTCCAAGCCACTATAAATAATAATAAAAATATATTTTTCCTTGATTATATATATATATATATATATATATATATATATATATATATATATATATATATATATATATATATATATATATATATATATATGTATATATATATATATATATATATATATATATATATATATATATATATATATGTATATATATACATATATATATATATATATATATATATATATATATATATATATATATATATATATACATATATATATATATATATATATATATATATATATATATATATAAACTGATGATATCATTTTTAAACTAGCTTTGGTTCACGTGCCGACTTCCCGTTATCAAAATAGACCAGTACATTGCCGAGCAAATGAAAAAGAACACTGGAAACACGATCCTTGATATTCTGTCAATTTGCTTCCACATTATTTTTACTTTTCCCTTATCCTAAAAATAGACGACAAAATAAATAAGCAAAAATACAAAAAAAAAACTCCTAAAAAACTACTGGTCGCTTACTGGTAAACAAGTGCCAGACATTTAATGAACAATAACACTGACGCTGACGTCTGGATAGCTTTGACCGTTTTTCTTTTAAATATACATACATGAAAAATTAGATCATTTTTCTTTATTACTTATTTTATAGTTCTTTAGACAATGTTTCAGGATCAGAATAAACGGGTATGGCATAAATATAATCTGATTGACGGTTTATTATCTGGCAGCAATAGCTTTTTATTTACCGTTTTCCAGTACAAAGTTATCCATCCTTTTCTGCCAACTTTAGGATATATTGGATATTGATTTCGTTTACTAGGATTAAAATCATTTGTCCATGGAGCAATAGCTGATTCCTAGAAGAAAAGGTTTAGATACGTTTTCTTTTTAAAATTAGTATAAGAAATTTTACGGAATATTGCGGAATACGGAATATTAATAATAATTTATAAGTATACGATATACATTTCCACTATCTACTAACCATCGCTCGTTCGTTCTCCTTTTGCTTCAAACATATATATTTTCCTTGTAGCACTTTGACTATAACAAACTCTCCCAAAGACGCAAAAACTGATATCATGCATCCTGCCATCCATAAATCCAAAGCCTAAAAATCCATACGGTATGCAAAAAGAATAAGAGAGAAAAAAGGATTCAGTATTGCTAATAATAGCCTGTTTACCAAAAAATACAAATAGAGAGAAGAGCGGTTCCTATGTAAAATGAGGTACAAGACAAATAGACATTAATGACAAATGACAATAATGACATTTGACTACTAGCGCCACCAACACAAGGTGCCTGTGCCCCTATTCTCGAGATTGGGGAACGCGTTTACCGGTGATGTTGCTAGGCAACAGCCAATCGTAGTCTTCATACCTTGGTAACATCACCGAGGGAACGTTCTCTTAGACTCGAGAATAGGGCTGTTGGTGAACTAACATTCTTTTTGGCTTTTAGGTTTTTAGTTTTTTTTAAAAATACTAAAAACCTAAAAGCCAAAAAGAATTTTAGTTGACCTTGTCAACAAGATTTTATTAATATTCATTTTCGATAAAACTGGCATTAAAAATTTTTTAATGCCAGTTTTATCGAAAATGAATATTAATAAAATCTTGTTGATAGGTCAAGAAAAATTAATTAATATACATTTTAACGATAAAAACAGGAATTAAATTTTAAAAATTGTATCTGAAGTAAAAATAAAACTCATATACATTAAAAAAACACAATTTTATGAAGTATAAAATAAATTGAACAAATAACAGTATTTTAAGGTTACATTGTCAAATTCTATGAATTAATCGTATATTCAGAAAGGTGCTCGTATCCATACAATGATATTAATAACTAAATAGATTCGTGAAAAATCCAAACCCAGGATAACAACTCGTAGCTCGTTGCTTACCACATTAACACCTCCCTGAAAAAATATTAAGAACTATATATAAACAAAAACGTTTAACAATTTAAATGACTTTTTTATATGAAAATCTGAAGATGTCTGACCAAAGCCTACCAAATATATAGCTTTGCCAAAACTTCTTGTGTCTACACTTTCTGTTATACACAAACTCAATGAAAGTATATATTTTTAGCAACAGCAAAATAAGAAATTTAAATTATGTCTGTAATTCTTCATTCTTCGGTGTCGTAGTACAAAAATTTGGAGATGTCAGAGCAAAGCCAATCAAATTCACAGCTTTGCTCCGACTCCTCCATGCTCCCGTACTACCTAAAGTATTGTAACTAAAACGCCAAACTCTGAGTTTATACAGTGCAAGTTCCTGGACTGGCCAGTAGACAGTAGCTGTATGTGAAAACTGGAGAAATAAAATAGTCAGGTTCTCAGCTGTTTACACTAGGTCAGTAGCTATACTCTCATTGACCAGTTTCCTTGCTTGCAGGTCTTGAAAAGTCTCGTGAAAAGTATATTGTGATGTCGACACAATAAGAAATTGTGATCGGCAAAGTAATATGATCTTTTTCCATAATTATTTTTGTGATGAATTGGTAAAAAATATTGAAAGTGGACTAAAAAGAAAAGGACAGATTTGGGTTAGAAATTGGTTGCGACAGAAATCTTCAGGGGCAACAAACACGATTATGAAAGAGCTACACCATACCACCTTACGTGAATACCAAGCTATGAGATTGACACCTCCACAGTTCGAACACAAACATATATCAAACCACTTAACTGTCTAGCCAGTTACTACTCTGCATTCAAACCGAGCAAGTAGAATTACTGGCCTAATATGCGGTGGGGGAAGGAGAGTGGCTAGTAAAATCAAAAAATATTGAAGTAACTCGCATGCAGTAGATGACCACCTTGCAGAGACAGTAACTTGGAACAATCTGTTTAAACCATGACAGTAGCTGGCATGTAGTAACTGGCCTTGTCAACTCGCACGCTAGCTTGCACTGTGTAAACTCGCCATTAATTTATTTAATAAAAGATGAAATGTAGCATAAAGTAACCCTTCTTTTTTTACATAGGTAAAACTTTAGTGACAAAATTTATTTTGTTTGAAACATCTATTATAAAAAGATGATGTAATGAAATACAATTAGCTTATATAAAATGTTAATAAAGATAAGGATATTTTTTCCGAAGTTTTAAATGATTTTATAATTTTTGGATTATAAGACCGATATTTAATTTAAAATTAATTATTTGTTACTCGGACATAAGGCATAGATATTGTCAAAACAAAAGTTGCCCTTATTCAAGAAACAGCAACATATTATTACATTTTAATATCTCAAAATCGGTTACAAATATTCCAAAAATAATGTTGGAGACATGCCGATGACCTCACCTTTTTCACAGAGGTTACAGTAAATAAGAAAACAATATTGTTATTTTGATTCCATTTTAGAAATGTATTAGTTACTTACCTCAAATTTGAATGCAACACTCTTTTTCTAAAAAACACAAAGCCATAAGGGCAAACTTATTAAAAATGCAAATTGAAGAAGTAATTAATTGATCACTGATCCCAAAAAATGGCGCCTACACGAAAGGAGTGAAAGGACGACTGACAAAAAAGGAAGGTTCATTTAAGTTTAGTGTTACTCCTTGCAACAGTCAAGAGTAGAAACAAAGTGAAACAACGTATACTCCCTATTTGTGAGACTGAACGAGCTTTATGGTTGCACCAATCTAAATGAACAATCAGTTCCGTGAGCTAAGCTGTTCTATTGGTCCGAGAATAACCAACCGTATCCATGGATAGCACATCACGTGTTTTTAATCATAATTTGTAGTTGTAGTCCCATGATATTTACCTCACCTTACCTGGTGAGGTGGCGGTACCCCGCAAAATCCCAGTGTTGCCACTTGGGGCGACAAGTCGCCAAAATGACGACTTTTTGTCTCTATGAGAGTGTGGCGGCGATTTTCAATAAAAAGCTTATTTTCGGCGACTTTTTACAGGTGAAAAAATTCAATATACACGTTGTATACAATACGTAGGAAGAAACAACGTCACAATAATAATCATGATTGCACCGAGGGATTTCTCAAAGAGAATATCTGAACACGCCACGAATTGTACGTCAAATTTTGGAGATTCCCCCAAGCTTGCTCCACAAAAACATTTTTTTTATTTAGTATTGACAGTTTTCTAACCCCAATATCTCAAAAAAGCTGTGGCGACAAAGTGGGGACTTTTCATACTGATCGATGGCGACTTTTTGCTTTGTTACTCTGGCAACACTGGGAAAATCCCTTGTTGCCATAAAGCCCATTTAAACCTTCAGACCCCTGCTGTTTACGTTACGTGCAAGTTGGTGCTTTGCAAGAAAAAATTGCCTCCAAGCAGCGCGTTGGTGACTTTTCAATCAGCTGATGCAATTTTACTTGCATTGCATGAAATTAGAACTTGTTCTAATTTAATTTCAAGTGGCATGCATTTTTAGTAACATTTCTAGTAATATTTGGAAGCACCAACCATACATATAAAAAAAACATAACCTCAAAAAATTAATATTTTGCATTTGAGTTGTTTATTTTGCGAATTTAATATACTTTTTAATGTTCACCTGTATAAACAATAAAGGCGATATGTCCCCAAAAAGCAGCATGTGGCACAATAAAAACCCATTGTTTAGTCAGCTGATTTACGCATGTTTTAATGTTGGCGACATTTCTTGGCAGGATACTTGCACAAATACATTGCTTTATGTGTAAAAGGTCATGCAATGCAATTAATTGCCTTTCTATAACTTACACATAATGTAAACAAGATTTACGACAATAATTATGGCGCACGATGTCGCACTAAGTGGTTTCAGGCGATTTATGAACAGATCCAAGATAGTCAGCTGAGCCGGCTAATAGGCTTTTCGCCATTCGGCAGTGGCGTAACGTACACCCCTCAACCCCCGCACTACGTGGGGCCTAGCCGTTTGAGGGGCCCAAGGTGGATGGGGCAGGGGTCCGTTCAGTGGCGCACCCAGGGGAGGTGCTGCAGCCCCCACCCAAACCAACACCCAGCCACACAAAAATCAAAAAATTCACGGAATTGCATTATTCAGCCCCCCCCCCAAAAAAACAAAATCCTGGGTGCGCCTACGGGTCCATTCATAGCTACACCTCTAAACTCAGACTTGATTTTGCGGGAGAGGAGGGC
Source organism: Philopedon plagiatum (assembly GCA_963971165.1). Lineage (NCBI taxonomy): Eukaryota > Metazoa > Arthropoda > Insecta > Coleoptera > Curculionidae > Philopedon > Philopedon plagiatum. Next base: position 27,110,506 of record OZ020191.1, on the reverse strand, counting down.
GTGCGATTTTGCGTTACAACACTGCCAGTCGGCCAAACCCCTAGTCGGCCCATCTCTAGATAATATCCATTTTTTTAAGTTAAAATATTATTACCTTAATATAAGCAACTGCCGGTATATCGGTTCTCAGACCAGTAAACATTGTAACTAGAGTTAGGAGGCAAGTAACCAATAAGGTAACTCTAGCTGGTATAGCATCCAAATCCAACCAGAAGCTAAACCAAGAAAGAACAACTACTAAAGTGGAAGGGGCAAATGTCTGAATTAAATGGTGACCTATTTGTCTTTCAAACTTAAAGTATACAACTAATCTGGAGAAGTTTCCTAAAAAATATAATTACTAAATCAATACCAGTCCAGTCGGAAGTTTTATGTGAGTTTCTAATACGTATGTTTCAGAAGATATAAAATAAAGTAAGGGCAGAAATACCAATTTATATTATAATAATTATCAATAAAAACAAAGCTAGCTTTAGTAGCTTTCAAGGGCTAAAAGTACAGTGTGTTTTATTCTTTCATTAACGTACGAGGAGTCCAAGAGTAATGAACATTATCTGGCCGCGCTGGATAGACAATGAGCTGTCGCCATTACTGGTGCTCCTCAGATTGCTATAACCCATCCATAAAGCAACTCGCGCGACATATAATAAATACTTTCCTTCAGTGGCGTGCCGTGCCTTTAGAGGCGGATTTGGGGACGCCAAATTATTTTCCTTCTATTGGAGAGTATGTGGTCATAGTAGGTAGTGAATCTCAGTGGGGGCGCGAGGGCGCCCTTACGACGAAGGCGGCACGCCACTGCTTTCCCTATAACAACAGAAATGTGACCGTTGCTGGCAAAAGGGATCTAGTGTGCGAAAATACGTTTTTGAGAAAAAAGCGATTACAGTAAGTATGTGTATTGCACAAGTTTGTTGGAATCAGACGTATATTATAATCTAAATCTAACGAAAGAGTGCACCGGAGCTATAGGGTATTTACCCCTTGCTTCCCACCCCTCCTCACCCATCCTCTCCGATCACATCGATTGGCAACCGTTGGTAAGTAGTAGTAATTGTCCAAATATTATTTGATTTTAAAGTCGCGGTCCGTCACGTGCAAAATTTAACTGAGCAAATATAGCTAACGATGACCAACTAACATAGGGAATTCGTAGATTCCGAAGAGGAAACTTTTCATCTACAATTACACACGCCGCCTTTTGCCAGTGCGGTGCCTTCTATAATTCTACCAAAAGGATTACCAAATGAAGGAAAATGGTATCTTTATGACTACATTCGTTCTTTATGCTCCGATCCAGATAAACAGGACCTTGTAGCGTCAAAACCAGTGGAAAAACCACCCAAAAACAAAAAGACAAAATAAAAAAATGGTATTATTTTGCTAATTATTTTTTGTATGTACACAGCAATCATGTATGTTGTTTGGTCATAAAATGGAGGTTTTTAATATTTTAAGTGGTTCCACTTCATTCTATATGTTCTAGGATACCCGAATCCATTCTTAACTCAAAAACCATTTTTGACACACTACCCACATAACAAAATAACAGAAAATAGAAAATTTCTAGTTAGATAACACAGGTCTACAGTGATTTTGGTGCTTCAAAATAACAGCTGATTGTAAGTAATTTTACCCCGCTGATAACCCCGCACGACCCGATTGATTTAAATATTTAAGTTTTGGGGTATATTGTAAGTTTAAAAGCACAATGTCCTTTTTCGCGCTTAAATTATTTTCCGAAAAATCTTGGCGCAGGATGAGAATAGCAAGGCGAGCGCTTCGAACAAGATACATATAAAGGGAATGGAGCGGCGCGTTAGCTAGGACGATGGAGAGTGTTAATGATGACTGACTATTGCTGGATGATATGAACATAAGTTGTGTGAAACTTGTCATTAAATTTGTCTTACCGTTCTTTTCACTTGTAAAAACATGAGTCTGAGAAAGTTGCAGTGGTTGCAAAATATTATACTGCAATAATTTTAACTCTGGACTAATAGTAACTCCTGGACCAGTCCATCGTAGAATCATTTTTCGATTATTATACGAAACTAAAAATAGTATTTTGTTAGATTAAATGAAAAAGAATTTCCTCGGTGCTCAGTGAGAACAAGCGCCAGGAAGATACTTTTTAAAACATCTAAGAAAGTACTGAAACATGACCTTTTAAGTTTGATTGTTGTCGCACTGCTGAGAGAGACGTCTTTCTTAAGATTGAGAAGACTATCGTCCATAATAATTGTAAATGCAAATATTAGTGTCATATTAGCACACTTAAAATGTGTTTTTTAAGGTAATGGTGGTTATGAAAAGAGAGAGACTATTCTTTACTATGTACTAAAAAAAACTGAAAAATTCTTTCTCTTTTGATATAGTAAACGTTGATTCTAGAGGTTACTAGACAAAGAATAGTATGAAGTAATATAATCCCAAAAAAATTATTAATTGTAAAGGAACTATTAATAAATAGCCTAAATGCTTATAGTAAATTATATCTACTATATTTAGGCCATATTTTGGTAGTATCTTAACTATAATTAGTGCGCTTTATGGGATTATACACTCACCGACATCAAATTCGATCCATCCAAAATTTTGTTCAAATTTAATGTATGATAAATTTTTTCCTGTAGTCCGATTTAAATGATTTTTTTTCTAATTGTAGGTAACTGAATTGATTTTAATTAATTTCTTTCAATTTTCTAAAAAAGAGTATGAATGTTGAAATGTTCAGGAAAACAGGATGTTGTAACATCCTGTAAAGTAATTTTACAATCTTTACTCTACTGAATATGCTTTTCTGCGGAGTCTGATTTATTCTTAACATTTTGCTTCTTTATTTATCTCGATATCTTTCTCCGTTCAAGAGATATGAATTTTTAATGAAAACACTACATTTTTTGCAAAATTTTGTTAGTTTTTAGAGAAAAACAGCAATAGTTATAAGGTAAAGAACATAACAATATTAAGCACTAAAAACATCAATAGCGGGTATTCCCCCCGAGCACGAATAACTGCCCCATACACCTTGGCATTCCTTGAATGAAGTATTGAATCTGATTTTGATCGATTTAATCCCATTCTTGGGGGACTGCTTCTTTTAATTTTTCCAGGTTACTCGGAGCCGGAACTCGGCTTTGAATCTTTCTTCCCATCATATCCCAGACATGCTCATGGGATTAAGGTCTGGGCTGCTGGGCTACGTGGTGGCCAGTCAATTTTTCGTACTTCGTCTAACAACTCTTGCAATATAAGGACGAGAATTATCTTGCATCAACATTAAGTTGCCAACGTCAGTCGCCATGGCTCCCCCATCAACCATTACCAAGTCAGTTCGAGGTTCCATATTTATGCCACCCCATACCATTACAGAGTCCCCACCTTAGGCAAAACCTTGACTCGTCGGAAAATAAAACTTTACTCGAAGCCCCAATTTTGATGTTCCCGAGCAAATCGGAGACGTCCTGTCCTATAATTTCTAGTCAACTCTGGACCAGTTGCGGGTTGTCTAGCACATAAACCCACCTCCTTTAATCGTCTCCGAAAAGTTATTTCATTTACGTTTATTAGTCGTACATTTTCCAAACGATTTCTTGCCATAAGAGAAGTGGTATTTCTATCGCGTACGTAACACATATAGAGTTAAAAAACGAACATCTTGGGCAATTGTACCAATGACGAATTGTACATCGTTTTCTGCCAGATCCAATTCTCCTCGAGAAATTGCCGGTTTCATTAAAACGTTCCACGACTCTCTGAACGCTAGATATTGTACTTTCCAGTACTCTAGCAACATAGTGCGACCTTCCATCATTTACTAAAGCCACTGATCTTTCTTTAAAAATTCATATCTCTTGAACGGAGAAAGATATCGAGGTGAATAAAAAAGCAAAATGTTAAGAATAAGTAAGACTTCACAGAAAAGCGTATTCAGTAGAGTTAAGATTGCAAAATTATTCTACAGGGTGTTACAAACTTAAATAAAAAACATACATTTTTATTTTCCTGTATATTTCAAAATGTATACTATTTTTATAAAATTGAAAGAAATTAATTAAAACCAATACATTTATCTACAATTAATAAAAATCACTTAAATCGGACTACGGAAAAAAAAGTAATCATACATTAAATTGGATCAAAATTTTGGAAGGATTGAATTTAATGTCGGTGAGTGTATTTATTTCTACTCATAATCTTTAAAATTAACCAAAGTTTATATTAAGAGACGCTGTAATTTTTTAATGTTTAATAACAAAGATAGGTAAGGGCGTATTCAGGGGAAGATGAAATTACGCACCCCTACCCCCCCCCCCCCCCCACACACACACACACACCTACGTAGGCACTCGAGTTTGCTTTTTTAGTTAGAGTACAATTCACGGACTGATTTTGAAATTTTAAAGTTGTATATCTCTGTTGCTACTAACGGGATCCGTGACAAATTCAGGGGTTTTAATAGTGAGCCTACTAGGAATGTTTTGGAAAAGAAAAAAAATTGTAATTTGCGAAAAAAAGTTGAAATTTTGCTGCGCCCACACCCCTAGGAAAAAATTAACACGTTCAGATATTGTATTTATTATTGTTTTAAAACAATTTTTACAACATGTTGTCGGGAATTTTTAAATTTTAAGAGAAAAAAATGTGTTAGTAGAAAGTTAGGCATTTCAATTTTTTTTGAATTATATTTTAGATTTAAAAAAATTCTAATGACTCTAGCTTCCTACTAACACATTTTTTCTCTTAAAATTTAAAAATTCTCGACAAAATGTAAAATTTTTTTAAAGAAAATAATAAATACAATACCTAAACGTATTAATTTTTTCCTAGGGGGGGGGGGGGGGGGGGGGTGGTCGCAGCAAAATTTCAACTTTTTCGCAAATTACAAAATATTTTTTTTCTCAACCAAGCCATTCCTAGTAGGCTCGCTATTAAAATCCCTCATTTTGGCATGGGTCCCGTTAGTAGCAACAGAGATATACAACTTTAAAATTTCAAAATCCGCCCGTGAGTACAAGTTGGCTATTAGGACCTCGTACCAAAAAAAGTCGACAGTTGAGTTTTGGGACAATTTGCAAAAAGGTCGAAAGGTGGGCAGTTTAATTCCAGCAAAGGTAAAAATGTTAAACCCGTTATAAGAAAAAGTCGACAGTTTTGTTCAAGGAGAATGTGCAAAAAAAGATCGAGAATTTTTGATCTTCCCATACTTGGATATTTTTCCTCCTCGCCCCCTAAACATAGTGCTTTTAATATGCCCCTGAAAATAGGCTATTTTCACAAGGCCATTGCTTTTTGTACAATACATAGTTTGGTTTATCAATGTGAAAATTTTTGGGCATAATTACACCGGCACACAAAATAAAAAAGTGGTCTGTACATTTGACCAGACCCATCTATCTATATGTATTTTGATGCGCTGAATCCAAATCCGAAGTCCGTTTGGCCCGTATACCCTCCAATTTTGAGTAAATTGCGAAAAACTGCTAAAAATAGCTAGAAATTGCAATTCAACTTCGGAGGACTGCTTGCTTGTGTCTGTAACCAGGGCACCTCCACGTGGTCACGGTGGGCAACAGAACCGTCTGGCAGAGTCCTGGGTTAACGGCGTGTATGCCGCTATGGTATGCCGTCATGGCAGGCACAAGCGATAAGTGCTTTACGATGCAGGATTCGGAATCCCAGTATCGGCGTCTGGTCAGGGTGAGAAGGCAGGCCCGCAACTCCCGCAAGCGTCGTCACAGGCGACTGCAGCTCTACATAAGTGAGTACCTTGACTTCTGTCTTCTGTAGAGTATAATGTTATAAGAAATCACTCCCACATATGTAATAAAAGTCCTCATTGGTACGTAAGAACAATACTATTTTTTGCTATTTTCTGCTACTTCATTGCTATTTTTTACGATTTTTGAAAAATATATGAATGATCGAGATTAACAGATTCTGAATTTGGATTCAGCGCATCAAAATACATAAGAAACGTACTTGATCTAGTTCAATAAAATTTTCTTCATTTTCATAACTGCAATTTTTCGCAATTTTTAGCCATTTTCAGCGGTTTTTTGCAATTTACTCAAAATTTTGAGGGTGTACGGACCAAACGGACTTCGGATTTGGATTCAGCGCATCAAAATACATATAGACAGATGGGTCTGGTCAAATGTACAGACCACTTTTTTTATTTTGTGTGCCGGTGTTATTATCACATAAATATGTATTTTATAACTTACAACTTTCTACAGATATAGGGCAGACTTGGGTATCCATGGGATAATGATAGAATTCCATTTGACATGCCACTATTGCGTGCATTCTTGCAGAATACCTTATAGTTTTATTTCTAAACAAAGTTACCGACGAAAATTTATGAGTAAGAGTAGCAATTTCTAAAAACAAATACACAGTTAGACAAAATACTAAATCATTTTAATGTTACTAAATTATAATAAAAAAAATAAATTGCAAGTCCAAGAATGCGAATTATTGTTAGTATTAGCAAAAATAAAAGATTTCTTTACATTTTCGCTCCAAAATTGAGCCGCAGAGCCAGATCCGCTCCTGCTTTTTAATACCATATTTCCAATGTCTTACCTATAACTTTTGAATTTAAAAAATATAGATCTGGTTGCCATAAGCTGTCAAAATACTGAGATGGTAACGTAACTGCCTCGTCTCTGTATTCAAACATTTCTTCAGGTATTCGTATTCTGGCGTCAGTCCATTCTTGTTTTAGAAACATATCCATACTAAAAATAAAAAAATGATTAATTATTCTTGACGTAAAGGTGATCCTACTTTTAAAATCTGTTCAGAAATAAGTGAAAAAATATACTTTTCACAGCACAGTACATGAATGTGTGTAAATTTTCTTGAATTTTGGGAAGAACTGTCCTGCAAAATTAATGCACCGCCAGAAATTACCCACAACTTGGATGTTTTTTATGGTCTAAACCTGTAGACCCATGTGAAGAGGGGCGCCTAGTCCATTGGGGCGGCGGGGCGCGTGCCCCCATTGGACAATTCCAGTGAGGGCGTAGCCCCCATTGGAAAACAGGAAGTCAATTACAACCAATTCTCTAACGTTCTATAACATAACCATCATTTATTTTTTACGTTCGACTAAGTTATACATATGCGTCCTTTTTTTGTAAAATTTCTTCAAAAGTATTAGTCTTTTCTGAAGACTGCATTTTTTAAGTTCTTCAGTCTCACTGCGACTGTGACATGAATGGTTTGCCTCTTATTAGTATCCATAAGGAGGAGGCTGCAAGTGTTGATATAAATATTTTAATAAATAAATTTATATAAAAAAGTGAAGTCAGAAAAAACACTTTTAGTTTAAATTAGGATTTTTTGGGTAGGCACCTTAGTTCCTTTTTTGGTTACCTACCAAATATTAATGTTTTGTTTCTTAAATATTTTTTATTTATAAAAAGAAGTTATATATTTTATGTTTGTAAGTAAAGTTTCTGTTTTTTATTATATTAGTTTTGGTTATGTATATTGATTTTAATAAATGTTTAGTTTTTTTCTTGTTGTAGAATCCCAAAAATGATTTTGTTATGACTGTAATATTTGCCCCCTTTGGGATTTGCGAAAGTCGGCGCCCCTGCATGTGAATGAACTTCTTTCAGTTTGTAGGTTCATTCTTTAAGAATGTTACTGTGGGCGTAATTTTTTTCAAAAAGGTCATGTTTGTATTATAGTGGGTGTAATAAGAATTTGCGGTATTTTCTGAAATTTCGTAACATCCTATGGAGTATACTAGCAATCATATCACAACACAGTTTAAATCAAACGCAAGCCTTATTTCCTTAACATTTTCTCTTTTCATTCTTGTATCAAGCGCATGTTAAAAGAAGCTTGTTATAAGAGAGTAAATAATATAATGTAAATATATATTTATATATTCAATCAAAATAAATAAATAACATATATTTCGTCAGTACAATGGATAATAAAATTTCAACAAATAGGCGGCTAAAATCTAACAAAATCACAGAATAAACTCTTACAATCTATACAACTATAAGTAAATAATCTTATGTAATGTATCTTTATGTGTCTATAAACACTAAATACCCACCTCTTAACGTGGAAATTAATCCAACGTAGCGTGGAAACTAGTCAAATCATACTTTCTCACAAAAGACTCTAAGAATGACGTTACCCGTACGAAGCAGCCCAAAAATGAACTTTAGCTGCCAATCCTCCCCTGATCAAGAAATGTGTGTTGTCTAAATCTTGTGTTATTCAGAATTTATCGGCAGTAAACCCGTTTCTATGGTTAGCATACTATCCTTCTCTAGCTGCGTTATGTAAACAAGGAGAGCACGCTGACCGGTGGAATCGGTTTGTCGTAATGAATTCGGAAAAAAGACTATTCGTATACAGCGCAGGCGTTCCTGTGGCATGGATTTCGCCCATGATGGAATTAAAATGTTGTGCGCAACCTATGTATTTATGAATGGCACTTCAAATATCAGCAGTCCAATTTAATTTAGACGTCATCGGACAGGTATATGTAAAAATTTAGACATTTTTGTTGGGAACAAGAATAAAAGAGTCAGGGAAAATATTTAGATAAGAGGGAAATTCTTCCGGTCCATAGGTAATGTATTAAAAACACAAAAAGTAAACTTTTCGCTAGTAAAACGAAAAACGGCTAAAAATATCTCGAAAGGAGGGAACTATTTTTGAATCCCCCCCCCCCTGATCGCGATATGTGGGCCCTTACCTTGTCTGCCTGATGAAGGGTAATGGCCCAGAAATCGCGATTGCAAGAGTCCACCTGGACGAGAATAAAAAATAGTCCCTTTCTCTCGAGTTGTTGACAGTCTTTTATAGCACTAGCGAACAGTTAATGTCTTTGCATTTTTAATGTTTAGGAAAGAGGTTCGGGCCCCCGTCTGTCCAGTTGTGCCTTGGGCTCCCAAATGTCATAATCCGCCAGTGCATCTAACAATATTTAACCACTAGTACTATTTTTTTTATATATATAGAAGTATATAATATTAATACGCAGTAAAAACATTTAAGAGAATTTAAAAGGGTATTAGGTACTGATTATTTCTAGATTTTTTCAAAACTTACCGGAAGTCCATGTCCTCGACATTAATGGAATTAATATCCACAACTCTCATACTGAAATCAACGATTATTGGTTCACCGCGTAAAGTCGGCGGACGAATTTCTAAAAAGAAAAGCTTTTTAGTTTTTTAATCTACTTGAAATTTTTTAAGATTAATACTTACCTTTAATGTAATAGTCTGGAATTATATTGTTACTTAAATTGTGGCTATCAGGGTTTCTCGGCTTTGGTACTAAACCATTACAAAGAGGAATTAACAAGCTGAAAGAAAATGCATCAAAAGAAACTGATTTTAAATAATTAGGAAAATGCCTAGGAATGAAAGAACCATTTGGAATTTTTATAATATGAATATTTCTCAAAAAATATATAAAGAATGTAATAAAATGGATCGTTTTAACAGAGAAAAATGAGATAGAGAGAATAATATCTCGTACCGATTTCATTCATAAATACGATTTGCTTTCGATGACCACCAAACCGACGTTCAAATAAGCTGCCACGGGCGTGCACTGCAGATATTGTGTTATTATACAGCACAGTGAGAGTGAGTATTGAGACGCGCCGCAGAATCCGCAGAAACCTCTCTCTGATTGCCGTGTTGCTACCACACTGGCTAATGTCGGGGTGTATTGTGAGAATTCTACGCGCCAATCTCGGGGTGTTGCCGTTTGAAGGCCATAGCGTGGTCGAGCTGGCGGGAAGAACAGATATTATTCTCTCTGTCTTATTTTTCTCTGGTTTTAATTCAAAGATTTTAGTTTAGGAATTAGAATCAGCTTAGATAGTTGAATAAAATCAATGCGTTAGTACTTCAGATACCGACCCACACCTCCAGTACTAAAAACATCATTTTGAGAAAGGCCTGTTTCAAGTGTTAGATGAAGTTTGTTATAATAATGATTAGTTCTTTACATCTTGTCATCAATTACCAGCACAATTAATTATTTTTCAGAAATTCCGTAAATACCTATCAAAATAGAGGGAATTTTTGAAATTAAATCCAAAATAGGAATAAGATCCCCCTCTGACGGTTTAAAATATTTTCATAAAATTTTTTTGGAGTAATAATGGGGGGGGGGGCATATTAAAACATATTTTTGACATTTATCCCCTCTCTTTGTTTTAAGAGGTGGTGGTAACTTTGAAATTTTAAATGGGATGATGTACTGTTGTTTATAATATTAGAATCTACATAAAGAACTACGTGGGGGAAACTGTCTTTAAAATGACAGTCAGATAGAATGACATATCTAGGGTATTTCCCCCCGGAAGCAAAAATTTAGAACATATTGTGCCATTTTTAATATAAAAAAGTCACTTTAATATCTTTCTTGTAAACTCGGTCGCGCCACCTATTTGTAGCTTTGAGAGTCGTTCGTATTTTTCGGCAGCTAGTGATTTTTAAATCAAGCTTCACTGGAGTGGCCAAAATACTATTGAAAAGTGTTATCGGTGAGGGGTGATAAAAGGGAACGACTGAAAATTTATCCAAAAATGATAACGAACGGACAAAGACAAAAGTCAGGGGCGTACCGAAAGCACTATGTTAAGGGGGTGATGGAAGGAAAAATAACCAACTATGAAAAGATAAAAATTTAAAATTGTCGACCTTTTGTTGCAAATTCCCCAAAATTCAAAATTGTCGACCCTCTTTTTGAAAATTCTCTCCGAGAAAAACTGTCGACGTTTTACGCGTTTGCTAAAATTAAACTGTCAACCTTTTTACAAATTTTGCCAAAACTCAAGTGTCGATGTTTTTTTTATGAGGTCCTAATAGCCTAATTAGCCAGCTCGAACATCCACGGGGGGGGGCGAGCCCCCCATTTGTCCGCCCCTGACAAAGTGTATATCAAAAGGACCTGTACTTTTGTTAAATTTTGCTTCAAAATAAAAAGAAGTCTATTTCTGTTCGCAAAATTACCATCTTAAGTCATGACCAAATTCCCAAATTGTTTTTTTTTGTTAAGCTGCAAAGAGAACTGTACTTGTACATCTAGTTTTTACAAAATAATAATTTATTTTTGCTTTTAGCACGCAGATTCATTTGCCACATATATGATTGTTTCGGGGAGTTTGGCCTTATCGTACTGTATGGAAAGTGGTAAAGGAATTATTCTTCCTCGACTGAGGAGGTACCACCCCACACGCCCTCTTAAAATGGCTGATGGAATCCTTATGGATGTTTCTAGCACCGGGTATATGGGTCAGCTTTGCGAGATACAATCCATGGGATCTGTACCTTAGTACTTAGGCTTGCTGCCTTCGTGGGTTGAACGAAGATAAAAAATGTAATTTTTTAAAATTTTATGTAAAATAGAACTAAAGAGTTCCCTTTTAAGCTAATTAAAAAATTTATAGAAATACTTTTGTATGTGGTGTTCTTTATATCTCTTTTACAAATGTACATGTTAAAATCTCGGTTAAAATAGAATATTATCAGCGGCATGTGCCATTGTAATGTAAGAAATGCAGAGAATGCCACTAAATGCCAACCTGTGCTGTGTTCCTTTTCTGAACAAAATTTGAAATTAAAAAAATTAATCGCAGAATTTCGAAAGCACAGCATGAAATAAAATCCTATTCGTTACATATCCGTCAAGTGATTGTTAGAAATTCCGTACTATAACAAATCACTTACGAGACTTGTAACGTAAGCGTTGTTAGGAAATAAAAACTAAAATTTGCAAATTTACTTGCCTGCAGGTTAAAATTATTGTAAATCCTATAGGTAACAAGAGCCTAGCACAGCAGCACTTTTCTAGAAACATTTTTTCGATTTTCGTCACCACTCGCAATATTAACTGTGCGCGTGCCAAAAACAAATAATTTCCTATTATTTGCATAAATAATTATGGCCACTAATTAGTGTGACTTTATTAATGCACCATTTAACACCAGAAATATAATCAAGAAAGTCATATATCATTTTATCAATATCTTTAAACTTTACACGATGAACTTCTGTATTCAAATAAGGAAAATTATCCTTAAAAAAATTTTCTTCGCAGATAATTCCCGCACAATATCGTCGGAGATTTTTACTTAAACTTTCCGCATTAAATTTTTGATGAGTGGTAAATTTCAAATAGGAAGAAAGTAATTATTTTGCTATTAGAGCAATAATTGCATTATTACCTCTATAAAGAGTATATATCTCTTTCCTAAAACTCAAATTATTGCAGAGTGCCTAATAGGACACAATAACTCTTTTCCGTTTTAAAGTTTGTAATTTTTTTGGAATTGATTAATTTGTCGTTTTTCAAATAACCTTCGAGTTATTTTAGATGTTGTTTGTGTGCAAGGCAAAAATTAAACCTAAAATAAGCGCAATTTGTACGTAGAGGGTAGAAAATTATAATAGGATAGCCAGGGGGCTGATCCCTTGATATTCTTAGGTGTTTCGTAGAAGTTAGGAATAAATAGTTGGTGTAACCTAATATCCTTCCCCCTGTAGGCCACGGTCTATTGCCATATTATTTTTATTTTACTATGATTTTCTTTTCCTGATTTCTTCTTTGTATATATGGACTTTCTTCTAGATGTATAATTTATAGGCACATTGAAATACATCAGGGTTTTGCCAAACTCTAGAGACATAATTCTACAGGTGTTGCTTTGGCAAGAAATAGGAAAGACATCAGTTCCATTGAATTTACGGCTTGTCCAGAAACGATCTTAACAGATGGGAAACTTTTTTATTTTCGACTTTACGGAAAAATGTTATTCTCCATAAAAAGTTCTGCTTGTTGAGAAAATACCACTCACATCAAAAATTTTGACGAAGCATATTCGGAGTGTCAAAAAAATTAAAAACGATAAATGCCGTATAAGGAAAACTATCTTTAATTTTAATTGTACAGTACAATAACGTAAGACAGTGTCGTCCAGAACTGAAAAGTGATTGAATATGAAAATATATATCTCATTGAAAAATATTTCACAAACTGTTCCACGACCTTTTACAAAATCCACGGCCAAGTTATCTTAAGGAAAAATCATTTTCACCCCAACCAATCAAAATTTCTTCACAAACTGCAGCCTAGAGATTTTGATTCGAGATTTTTGTTTTGCACTTGGTTTCAAGGTGGGGTGAAAAATAGAAGGCCCATTTTTTGCAAGAAAAATATTATTTCACCTCAAATGGAGTATAGTGTGTTCCCAAAACTGTAGGTGGTGGAGTGATGAGAATTCCCATTTGGTAATTGAGTGTCGTGACCAGTATTCTTTCAAGACAAACGTTTGGTGTGGTGTTTTTAAGAGCAAAATTGTAGGGCCGGACTTTTTTCGAGAAAATATTACCGGTGAAATTTACTTGAACTTTTTGAACACGGAATTATTTAAATTTTTTCATCGACTGGATATAAGAAACACACTTTCGTTCCAACATGATGGTGCTCCATGTCATAGCTCTGCAAGAGTGACAGAATTTTTAAACCGGACGTTTCCACAGAGGTGGATTGGACGAAGTTCAGAATATGCTTGACCACCCAGGTCCCCAGATATAACTTTCCTTGATTTTTTCTTATGGGGATTCTTAAAAGAAAAATTCTATGCCCACAGACCTTTAGAAAGCATATACCATTTAGAGAGAGTTATCAGAGAATGTGAGAATGTGTCTAAGAAATTAGCTTCCCCTCAGAGGTTTAGAAATGCAGCGTCGGAATTTTCACGACGCCGATGTACAATAGTTTGAAGGTAGAGAAACGGTGGTCATGTATCTCACGAAATGTTATTGTTGTTTATTTTAGTAATATGTTATTTAAAAACCATGTATTTCAAAACACTTTTTAAAAATTTGAAACTGGGTGACCATAAGGTTATTTTGTCGAATTTCATATTCGATCACTTTTCAGTTATGGATGACAATGTCTTACGTTATTGTAATTTGCAATTAAAATTAAAGATAGCTTTCCTTTTACGGCATTTATCGCTCTTGCTCTTTTGACACCCCGTATATGCTGGGTCAAAATTCTTCATTTGAGTGTTATTTTCTCAACAAGCAGAACTTTCTATGAAGCGTAACTTTTTTCCGTAAAGTCAAAAATAAAAAGGTTTCCCGTTCGTTAAAATGGTTTCTAGACACGCTGCAGATTCAGAGACGCATTTTTTTCGAGATACAGCGTGATATCGTAGTTTTATTTAGATTTTTCTTATTTATGTATTTAAAGCGTTTTAAAAAAATCACTAAAATTCCGAGCATACAATATGTACCTACTTTTTGGATCGTCTATGAAATATCCTTATTACCATTCGAAATAATCTACATGTTTTTTTAGGATCACAATCTTTTTGACACCTCTGAATTTCTTTGCGACAACACTGACTATCCCTTTGTATAAAAAGACATCATTCCTGTTTTATGCTTTACATTTTTGGTATCTTGGATTTTTTGATATCGTATACTGTTTGGAGATTTGGAAAAATATCACAACACCCAGCTAAATTTTTAATATACCTACTCTATTGGCTCTGAAATTTCAGTAAATCAAGTTTGATCCCCAAAAAAATATCACTCTGTAGATTATTTCTAGTAGTTATCAGGTTTATTCTAAAGGTACTCCAAAAACCGTTGTCACGTGCAAAATCAGAATAAAGTTTCTTTGAAATGTGTAAAATAAATAGGAAATATATAGAATTGAAATTTTATCACCCTGTATCTTGAAAACGACACGCTTTCGGTCCTGTGTTAATTTTATTTTATTTATTTATTTGTTTAGTATAGCAATAGCTAATTCATATATCTACAATTTGTAATTAATCTAATAAAGTTTATATCTAAGCTCCGAAACATCTATGTTTAACAGTCTTTTTAAAAACATGATTGTGTACTTTGTAAGTTTCTCACTTTTTCCGGCAAGCCAAGTTTTCACTAAATAACTGTTTTGAAGTTCTGCACTGCTAACTAAATCAATATTATAATGTTCTCCACTTCTAACGTGGTATGAATGAAACCGTGACCTAGGCACAAAAAATTGTTGAAAACATTCTGTTTTTAAATACTCCTTGCAAGTATGTTGATTTCTCATTTGTACACGTCACCAAACATTTTTGAATCTAACAGAAATCTAAAATAAAATTTTTTCTGTTTAAACTGTAAACTGTTAGGGTATCAGTTTTGCCGACCTTGGACAGACACGTCTCCACAATATTGAAAGGAGAAAAATAATTTTGTCAAACTAATTGTACGGTATACGGAGAACAATGTTCCACAGTGTAGGTGCAAATTTACTCACCGATCATGATCTTTCGGAAAAAAAAAACAAAATACACCTCTACCTGTCTTCGAGCGACAGTCACGAAACGCAGATGTACATCTAGGTATATTTCAAAACTTTTTACATTGAAAATAAAACACAACCCGGAAATTAAACGCAAAATCAAAATAACCAAGAGCACGACCTAAGCACACGTACTAATGGCAATTACGTTCCATCCCACACGTTTGACAGAAGTCCACATTATCGTCGCGCGCACAGGCGCTATGAAATCTCGACTTTGTCGCTTCTCTGTGATTTCAAAAAACCAAACAAATAAAACAAAATTGGAAGGGGAAATATAAAAATCATTATTTTTCTTATTATTCAAGGAAAGTTTTGGTTTTGTTTTGACAATTCTTATATTCTCAGGCGGGGGCGCGCACCCCCGCGCCCCACCCTCTTTATCCGCCACTGATGTAACGTAAAGGCAATGTCCCGGTGATTAGTGTGATTACCCGATCGCGCGGACCGCGCCGTTCGCATTTGCGGGGAGTTATCGAAAAAAGTTCATGACAGCGCCGTCGAAGCGCTATATATATTTACAGGCGTTCAACTTAAATATCTACAGGTGTTACAATCGACCAAAATATTTAAATAATTCCGACAACAGTTTTTAACTAATTTAATTTATATTTTAGACAATTTCAAATTCTAGAAACCACTCATGTTGAGTAACTTAAAAAATCGTTAAATCCTGTACTATATCGTGAGATTCGATACAAAATCGTGAAATTCTACTATAAATCGTGTGATCTGATTCTAAAAAGAACAATACATAAAGAAACAAATAATATTGCCGATTGTGTCAAGGGGATAACCGGGGATTCCCAGACTCTTAGAGCTTTACTCTGCTTTACGGCTCGTTCGCTCGTCTATATATAAATAGAAGTGACTAGGTTCAATAATATCGAAAGGCATATAAATCTATGCAAGTATTCCAAGTATAGTTTTTTGGCATATTTATTGTTTTGATTATTTTAGCTTTTATATTAATCAATTTAATTTTTGCAGATATTTTAATTAATGTACCTACTTAAAAAGACCGTATTCTTAAGTACGATCGCACTGATGCGTACGTACGTCGTACTGAGAGTTAAAATGTCGTATTATGATTTAAATCGTACGGTTGGTCACACTGGCTTGTATAGCCTCATTGGTGGCTTGGAAAGCCCTTTCAGTATTTCAAGCCACCCCCACAGAGCTTTGAAAGCCCTCAAAAGGAATTGAAGCTCTTTAGTTCATTCGCAATTCCAAAGCTCCTTTATGAAGAAATTCAAGTCACAAATCACAAGCTCTCGTTTTCAAAAGGGCTTCAAGCCATGGAATTGAAATCCCTCAAAGGGCTTGAAGCCCTTTTTCAAGTCACAAGCCCTGCCCAGCTCTGATCCTAGTAGCGTCTTTCTTTAATGTTCTATCAGAATATCCTGATAGTCAAGATTGTACAATACCTATCATACAAACTTTAGTACGTATTCATTTATCAACTCTGCGTCACCTCGGCACGCGCAGTTTCGATTGATTTTGTGGGGGTTCTAACCAATGACGTCAAACGTCATTGGTTCTAACCATAGAGGAAATATATAATAGAGAAATAATGTCATTTGCGAATGTGGCAAATTTACCAAGCTGAATCCGTAAACACAGACGGTCTTCTGCGGGCTTGCGCCTTGTCGAACGTTTGCCTTGTGATAGACAGGACCGTACTTCAAAATTTATTTCACATGACGTGAATCTTTTATCGAGTAATAAATGCTAAATATATTACTTGTAATTATTCTTTTTATTAATGATAAAAATGTAACCATTAGTGAGATTTTAACAAAAATTGTATAGTTTGTTGGCTTAAATCTGAGTTGTCTTGCTATACAAAACTGTCGATAATTTCTCGAAAATAGCTCAGTTGATACATATGCAGTGCATCTCTTTAATGTCCCCCCTCTTAATTTTTTAAACGTTACATTTACAAAATTGAAAGTTGAAATACAATATAAACATAGCATTCTAAACAATAGAAATAAAATATGCAACTGTTTTAAGAAGTAAAATAGTAAATAAAAAAATTACCAAAACTGTGTGTATATTTTATTGGATTGGCATCCCATCCTGTATAACTATTGAACAAACCAAGTGCTATGGTAAGATGTAAATATTTTTACGCCTATTTACAGTGTGTGCACTTGATACTTTGGTGAAAGGGCTACTTACTTACGGCCCATGTCAAACTAATCCACTGATATCTTAGCGATCCTTTGGCGAAAGCGCTTTTTTCTTTCGCCGTCCCTTTTAAAATACTCCCCTCTACCCTAATCCACTAGTATTTTTAGTGCCCCTTTGACGAAAGCGCAAATATGCCTTTTGGACACTCACCCTTCTAATCCCCTGATATCTTAGCGATCCTTTGCCGAAAGCGCTTTTTTCTTTCGCCATCCCTTTTAAAATACTCCCCTCTGCCCCAATCCACTAGTATTTTTAGTGCCCCTTTGGCGAAAGCGCAAATATGCGTTTTGGACACTCACCCTTCTAATCCACTGATATCTTAGCGATCCTTTGCCGAAAGCGCTTTTTTCTTTCGCCATCCCTTCTAAAATACTCCCCT
Organism: Philopedon plagiatum; assembly: GCA_963971165.1. Lineage (NCBI taxonomy): Eukaryota > Metazoa > Arthropoda > Insecta > Coleoptera > Curculionidae > Philopedon > Philopedon plagiatum. The sequence continues at coordinate 27,092,559 of OZ020191.1, read as the reverse complement.
CTACCCCAATCCACTAGTATTTTTAGTGCCCCTTTGGCGAAAGCGCAAATATGCCTTTTGGACACTCACCCGTCTTATCCACTGATATCTTAGCGATCCTTTGGCGAAAGAGCTTTTTTCTTTCGCCATCCCTTTTAAAATACTCCCCTCTACCCTAATCCACTAGTATTTTTAGTGGCCCTTTGGCGAAAGCGCAAATATGCCATTTGGACACTCACTCACCCTTATGCAATATAGGGGAAGGAGGCATTGACACTATATATGACCTTCTTACACCATCTTACCCCTTATACAATGCCCCTAATACACACACACCTCATCAGTGCCTTTCTGACACCTTGACCACACTCAATATACGTGACTGATAAATATTTCTACTTCTCCGTGTGTGTGTTCACTTCAACACCGGAGTGCATTTAAGATAAAAGTTAGAAAATTTATTTGGTTAGAGTTAATCTTAATAACTCAAAACTTAAAAGTATTTTTGCAAATGGAAATAGCAACTTCAGCATTTACAACAGCTGTATTCCATGCGTTTCCTTCAGTGATTACAACTGGGTCAGGTTCTGATCGCCGAGTTGCGTCATTGAGTTCAACAACCACTTTTGCGAGACGTCCCGAGTGCGCATGCCTCCAGAGAACCGTCGTTTAAAAACCTGACTGGCGCCATATGAGTACAAACGCACTTTTTCGCCCATACATTGGACGGATTCAGCTGGTGTCACGAATACGTTGTGATGGTCTAAATATATTTTGTCTATGGTTCTAACCCATAGAGAAAATATATAATAGAGAAATAGTGTCATTTGCGAATGTGGCAAATTTACCAAGCTGAATCCGTAAACAAAGACGGTCTTCTGCGGGCTTGCGCCTTGTCGAACGTTTGCCTTGTGATAGACAGGACCGTACTTCAAAATTTATTTCACATGACGTGAATCTTTTATCGAGTAATAAATGCTAAATATATTACTTGTAATTATTCTTTTTATTAATGATAAAAATGTAACCATTAGTGAGATTTTAACAAAAAGTGTATAGTTTGTTGGCTTAAATCTGAGTTTTCTTGCTATACAAAACTGTCGATAATTCCTCGAAAATAGCTCAGTTTATACATATACAGTGCGTCTCTTTAATGTCCCCCCCCCCCCTCTTAATTTTTTAAACATTACATTTACAAAATTGAAAGTTGAAATAAAATATAAACATATTCTAAACAATAGAAATAAAATATGCAACTGTTTTAAGAAGTAAAATAGTAAATCAAAAAAATTACATGTGTATATTTTATTGGATTGGCATCCCATCCTGTATAATTATTGAACAAACCAAGTTCTAGGGTAAGATGTAAATATTTTTACACCTATTTACAGTGTGTGCACTTGATACTTTGCTGAAAGCGCTACTACTTACGGCCCCATGTCAATCTAATCCACCGATATCTTAGCGATCCTTTGGCGAAAGCGCTTTTTTCTTTCGTCATCCCTTTTAAAATACTCCCCTCTACCCTAATCCACTAGTATTTTTAGTGCCCCTTTGGCGAAAGCGCAAATATGCCTTTTGGACACTCACCCTTATGCAATATAGGGGAAGGAGGCATTGACACTATATATGACCTTCTTACACCATCTTACCCCTTATACAATGCCCCTAATTCACACACACCCCATCAGTGCCTTTCTGACACCTTGACCACACTCAATATACGTCACTGATAAATATTCTACTTCTCCGTGTGTGTGTTCACTTCAACACCGGAGTGCATTTAAGATAAAAGTTAGAAAATTCGCCATCCCTTTTAAAATACTCCCCTCTACCCCAATCCACTAGTATTTTTAGTGCCCCTTTGGCGAAAGCTCAAATATGCCTTTTGGACACACCCTTCTAATCCACTGATATCTTAGCGATCCTTTGGCGAAAGCACTTTTTTCTTTCGCCATCCCTTTTAAAATACTCCCCTCTACCAGTGGCGTGCCGTGCCTTTAGAGGCAGAGGGGGCACAATGATTTGGGGGCGCCAAATTTTTTCCTTTTATTGGAGAATATGTGGTCATAGTAGGCAGTGAATCTCCAGGGGGCGCCGTAAATTATTTTCTTTTTATTGGAGAGTATGTGGTCATAGTAGGCAGTGAATCTCTGTAGGGGCGCGAGGGCGCCGTTAAAACGAGGGCGGGGGGGGGGGGCTCGCGCCCCCCCTAGCCCCCTCGACGGCACGCCACTGCCCTCTACCCTAATCCACTAGTATTTTTAGTGCCCCTTTGGCGAAAGCGCAAATATGCCTTTTGGTCACACTCACCCTTATGCAATATAGGGGAAGGAGGCATTGACACTATATATGAGCTTCTGACACCTTGACCACACTCAATATACGTCACTGACAAATATTTCTACTTCTCCGTGTGTGTATTCACTTCAACACCGGAGTGCATTTAAGATAAATTATATTTTTTACCTCCTATTCTTTCACATATTGATATAATTTAAATTTGGAATTAAACTATTTGTATTTATGCACTAATTGTAACAAATAGACTACGAAATAATTCCTTATATTTAAAAGTTGGATACATAATTGGCGAAACATATGAAATGTCTGTAACACTTTGTAAAGACTATTTTTGTATCGAAATAACAAGCTTCAGAGGTTCGCTATATTCGCCACCCCAACCAAAAATACCATAACATACAAATGACTGAGATTTTTTCGGCCCGGTTCTGATCGCCGCGTTGCGTCATTGAGTTTAACAACCACTTTTACGAGACGTCCCGAGTGCGCATGCCTCGAGAGGACCGTCGTTTAAAAATCTGACTGGCGCCCAATGCGTACAAACGCACTTTTTCGCTTTCGCCCATACATTGGACGGATTCAGCGGTGTCGCGAATACCTTGTGATGGTCTAAATATAATATGTTGTCTAGTGCGCTCGCCTATAAGCGACGAGTTGTCAACGGATCGCCTTATCCGATGTACAGGCGTTACCAGGAATATAGAGGCGAGGCGATGCCGCATTGATAAGTGAGCGACAACAGCCTCAACTGCGTGCCAAGGCGATGCGGAGTTGATGCGAAGTTGATAAATAAGTGATCCTCAAGACAATAATTATTCATACTGTATCATGTCCAGGTATCTAGAAATTTAAAATGATTTTACATAAAGTGACTTTAAATGATTTTAGTATACCTAGTTATAGTAATAAATACTCTGTATAAGCAAACCTAAACTAAATAAAACAATAACTCCTTCCACGTTTTCTTATATTTTTAACCCGCATTTAAATGGATGCCATTGAAACGAGAACCTTAAAGGAAACGACGCGCGTAGGAAAAATCTAGACGAAAGATAAAAAAAGTCTTGGAAATTGTGGGCGAAGAATAAAAGCCACTTATTTCCGTTGTTATTTTTCTCTCACCTATCGAAGAAAATTTGTTTTTCAAACAATTATTCACCGTAGTACGACAAGTGTAAAGGGTTATTCTACAATAAAAGTTAATTTATTATATTTAACAAATGTAGGTTGAAACGGTGATCTATTATTTTTTTGACTTACATACTGTTTTTCAGGAAAGGATTTCTTAAACGTTAAAATAATTACCATGTTACTAGAGCCCAAAAGCTAAAGTTTCTTTTTTTTTTTAATAAAAAAAAAATTGTTATTTGTTTGCATTAGCATAATATATCCAAATTTAATGGCATTAGTGTCATAATTTTGCTCACTGGCAACAGCACAATAGATTCAATTATTTGATTCAATTAAATGCGTTTTATTGCCTAGTCTGCAACAATGTAGCTATCTCATGTTTTCAATGTATGACAAGATACGGACGAAGAAACGTTGATTTGTGACGTAGACGTATTGTCGATTATTTACCATAAGAATGGTGCCAGCATAGCTCAAAAAAAGTAATGTTTCCAACTTAATTTGAAATTTTTAGGTATTTTTTATAGAAAAAAAATTTACCATTAAAAATGTAAAATTCAAAATATGGCAAATTAAGTTAGCTACTTACTTTTTCATTGTGTAGTAACTATGTCGGCATCATTTCTGTGTCAAATATTTGACAATATAAGCAAGGTTATACAACAGGCGCGGCCCGTGAGTTTTTTTACAGGTAGGTCAAAATTTTGTGGGCAACTAGTGATATCAACGCAACAAGCAAAATACACATTTTGAATTCAGAAAGGTTTTTTTAATAATGTGCCTAGTTTTGCCAAGAAATTATTTACCTACAAATAAACACCGCAAAAATCATAAAATAGGTACTGTAGCATATTGAACGCTACTCTAGATGTTTACGCCATTTTTCTTTTTACTGTAGCGGCTTCCCGTTGTGATACGTTTAGCGTCTCCTCAACAGAGGTCGCGCCTTGTACTAAAAGCCCAGAATAAATAGATGGTAACGTTTATTATGAACTAAAAGTATGATTATTCTTAAAATAAAATTAGGAACGCTGCCGAAACTCCGTTTTCTTTAATAAATACAATACTGGCGACTAGACATAGTAATACGCACGTGCAGGCTGCCAGCTGGAGTAAATATGAGATTGACAATAATTTTTAAAATATTTTATCGAGGAACGAGTGCTAACTTGTTACCAATACACCTTTTACAGCCGATCTAATTTTTTAAATAACAAAAATTAAAAAACAAGTTTAACTCAACACAGCCTCGAACCCTCGACCTCTTGATCATCTCACTGAGACTCTACCCCTGGACTACGCTGGTAATGTAAGAAAACCGGTCAGACGCCGTTATACTTGGCGACTAGCGCTGGCGTGGCTGTGATCGCATTTATAAGTTTTTATGTTTAACCGCTAATTAATAATACATTAGTACAATGCAAATACAATGCGCATATTAGCTACCTAATTAGTTTTTCTTTTTCCGAACCAAATGTTTTGAAAGAATAGGTATATTTTACGGGGCGGTTTGAGTGTATATCCATAATGGGAGTGGCGCGATATTATTGGTGGGCCGTCGACCAATTGTGTCTCTTTTTAACTTCCTAAAGCGCGTATGTCTGTTTCTCTCTTAGTTTTAGTGAATTTATATCGTCCATATAAACCTATAAGATCAATTTAAAATACGACCCAGCCCGGAGCAAGTTTGGATATCCTTTGTACGATGGCTTGGCTTGATTCTTTCTTGGGGAGTTTTCGCATGGAACTTGCACTTTTATTAAACAAAAGATTCTTTTTTGGTTTTAAAAAATTAAAAAATAAATTATTAGGTAGTTCATTGAAAATTTTAGGTGGGTCATTGGCTAAATGACCTTATGGACGGGCCGCGCCTGTTATACAATACTGTCACCCTAAAAGTTTCTCCATCCTTAGTTGTCATACATTGAAAATATGAGAAGCTACATTGTTTCCGACCAAGTAATAAAACGAATTTAACTGAATCAACTGAAATATTGCCAATGAGCAAAGTTATTTTATTACACATTGATACCAATTGAAAAACAATTAAGCACGTGTTTATAGAAAAAAAAACTGCAATAGACTTTTATAAAAAGAAAAAATCTACATTCAAGCTGTACGAAGCAACTAACGCCCTCTGGAAAAAATCTTTAAATTATTTACAGAGATTTTTACTTAAAAATAGGTTTAATTTTATCTAGAAACCAGTAGGATTTTACTCGTTGGGCTCAGTCTTTCTATTTATCATCTAGTTACTGTTTATACCATTGCTTGCGGAATACTCTGTATGTTCAGGATGGCCCAAGATATTCACCAGTGAAAAAAATTTCAAAATGGTTCAATAATCTCTGAAATTGCCCTGAATATGTAAAGAGAAAAATGTTACCTTTGTATTCTACTATAGTGAAGATGTGAAATACCTAAGATCATGTACTAAGGTTATGTACATATTTTATTATCGTAGGAAGTTAGGAAGTTTTATTTTAATTAGTGTTCTCTGATATTTATTATAAATCATGTATTTTATTTTTCGTAGAATATCTCACTGAAATAAACAAGGTATCCATTATAATTTTACCCCCTTATAAAAGAAAACAACAAACCCCATGGCATTGTTATTTCTTAAAGTTCCAGATACTTACTGTGTTTAATAACAGCCATTGAGTTTGCGATTTTATTTTAAAAAATCTCGGTAAAACAAATAATGGTAAGTTTTATTTTTTTCAAAAATACTGTGTATCGTGATATTTTTAGAGTTGTTGTGGTAATATGGATAAATGGTTTTGAAAGTTGTTCGTTTCTAATGCTATTAGGGTCTCATAATTCATTTTACTAACATTTTACCCCTTATTGCATAGTTGCACTAAAAAAGCTACTAAAAGTTTACCGACCGGGAACTGAATATCTTTCAGTTTTATTCATGTCAGTTCAGTTTTATTGTAAATTATTTTATTCGCCCTTTTTTCACTTTCCCTTTAGAGAAAAAAACTAACAGTAAAAATAATTCCAAGTTTGTTATTTGTATCTACATCTAAGGTAATGGTAAACCTATATTTAACAATTATTTTGCAGAAAAAAATGTTGGGACTACTGACATGTTTACTTCTCCTTCTGATGGACAAGAATTTGGCGAGATCGTCTGTTGGTGTTTGTATCACGTAAGTAATACACCATGTACAATTTTAGATTTTTATTTTTGCACTTTAGTCATTATAATAGTTAAAAAATACAAAATAATATGGTAACTCATGGTTAAACAACAATAAATACAAAAAAGAACACGAACCCTAAAACACTATCTTCACAAAAGCAAAGCCGTTTTGCTTCATCTTCAATCATATTAACTGAGACTTTCTTCCCTGCTCTTTGAGGAATTAGCATCTTCTTTAATTTTCATTCTTTGAAAACTTCTGTTCAAATTCCTAAATTCTTTTCCAATATACTCGTCAGCCTCATCCCTAATTGGTTCTTCTTTCCTTCCTAATATGGGCCGTGGAAAGGGAATTTTCGTTCCTAGTATAGGTCTTGGACTATTTGGAGATGTATGTTGTCTTACTGATCTTCTAGAATACCTAAAAGGTAATACACTCAAATTGAGGTACGTACATAGTTGTAATGCTAATTTAGAGTGTCAACGACTGGAATAGATTAGGACCAGTAATGCAAAACACTGCTTGTATAAAAAATTTAAAAAAATAAATGGTAATTTGCATGAATACTTTTAGTTTGGCCTAAAATCATCCATCAATCTTCAAGATGCGTAACCAGAAAATTAAAAGCCCTTAATAAAAGAAATAAGAAACTGTTACTATTTTTTTGCATAAAATTTTGACACTTCTTAAAAAATTTTATTTTTACCTTGAACATTGTGGTTCTTTTGGAGTACTTGGTGACGAAGACAGCGAAGAATTTACTGAAAAATTTTTCATTGCATTCTTTGATGGAGGGGTAAAAACTGGAGCGTCTGGATCTAATTCCGTTGGCATAAAAGCTAGATTATGGGCTTCTTCTGTTTGAAACGTAACTTGACTGCTCTTAATATTTTCTTAAGAGTTTCTGTGACGTTTGTAATATTTGAAGTTTTACGTAATATCCACGGCATGCTTGAAGAAAAGTGGTTTTAATTACCTAGCATTGTTACCGTTTCATTTTAGCTTTTTTATATATACCCTACAAAAACACAGAAAGTATTTTTATGTTTAAATATTGAATTTTAATAGAAAATATTTTGAAGCAATAGTGGTTTTAGTCGAAGTTGATGTCTTAACATTAAATTACAAAACAAACGCATTTTTAACAGATTATAATATATACGAGCACGAACACAGGCGTAGCTAGGGTAAGGCACCAGCGACACTTGCCTCATCGTAACTTTTAATAATAAAATTGGACTGGTACCATATCACTTAAACTATTGGCCACTGTGTGCTTGAAGTAGCGATAAGTATAGACGAAACGACACCAGAAACGGGTTGCGAGGCTTAATCGATAAGTATCAGTAGTTTCAAAATCCGTTTAAATTGTTATCCTACTCGTTCATATAATCGAAATATCGAAAAATCAAATGTTACACAGAAAAACGTGATAAAACTATGTATACTACTTTCTTATTTTTCATGAAAATGATTTTCATTCTAAAAAGTTATAATAATTTATTATTATTATTCAAAGAAGAAAAAATATTCGAATCTAACTTGAATTTCGTGAAAGAACCGTGTTATGGTTGGCAACGCGTTAATCAATAGTGTTTCGCATTAGGTTTCAACTGAATCCTAGATCTTCCAGTTCAACATAGAAAACAGTTGCGCGTATCTCCACTCTATTAGCTCTCGACCGGCGGTTAATTGTTTACATTTTAGTACGCAGTTTTCTTCTTCTGAGGATACGGTCGTTCATTTTAACTGTGTCGCAATTTGTGCACTACGTTTTTATTGTTACAAATTAATATTCATTGAAAGTTCGATAAGTAATTTCATAATTTATTGTTATATATGCGCATAATTAGCAAGTTCATAATATAAACTTCTTACGAATACATCAATTCACAATCGACGAACAAGCAGCGTTTTCTTTCATTCCAGATTTCGTGAGTACTCACGCGCATAACTAATTAGCAAGTTAATTATATAAACAGAGAAAAATAAGACAGAGAGAATAATATCTCTTCTTCCCGCCAGCTCGACGGCCTTCAAACGGCAACACCCCGAGATTGGCGCGTACGATTCTCACAATACACCCCGACATTAGCCAGTGCGGTAGCAACACGGCAAGCAGAGAGAGTTTTCTGCGGCGCGTCTCAATACTCACTCTCACTGTGCTTTATAATAACCCAAAATCTGCAGTGCACGCCCGTGGTAGCTTATTTGAACGTCAGTTTATAGGTCATCGAAAGCAAATCGTATTTATGAATGAAATCAGTACGAGATATTATTCTCTATTCTCTCTGTCTTATTTTTCTCTGATATAAACGTCTTACGAATACATCAGTTCGGGAGCGACGAACAAGCAGCGTTTTCTTTCATTCTAGATTTCGTGAGTAGGGGGAGTCCGGGAGACTGTACCCGTCTGTCGCTTAATAGGTTATAACTTGTTTTGTAATTAAGAAATTATTTTCCTAATTATTGCTTACTAAAGCCTAATCATTTAGCTCTATTTCGTTTAAAAAATATTTCGCATAACTATAATAACTTTTGCATAATCACTCCATTTCCTAAAAATAACATTTGGCTAAACTCTCCCGCCTGGGTGGGAGACTTGACCCCACATGTAAGGAGCTTTTACCCGGGTTTGAAAAGGCAATAATAAATTAAAAAACAATAGGTGGTACAACCTTAGTTTAATAAGCATGATCACAAATTTAAGGCACTGGGCAGATAACAGAGTTTATCTCAAAATAAAATACTGTGACTATAAGATCGGTGTATTTGATTTTGATATAAATCAAAAACCATAAGTTTAAGATTCCTGTAACAGTTTGACATACCTTGATATCATTATAATATTTAAACGAAAGCTTTTACTTAGTCACTGTTTTAAAAATACATATCAAAAAACATTAAACACTAGACTTTTTCTTAAAAACTTAACCGTTTAGGCTAGGTTATAAACTATATAAAAAAGAGTCAAAACTCGAGCAAAAATAAGAAAGATTTTTAGAAGGATTTATCTTATTCTAATTAGTATTTACATCTATGTATATTAATCTTGAGATCGAGTTACTTTTGACAGTTTGAAATACCTATAGGAAATACATATTACAACACCTAAACGAGCTAGGTTTTGAAAAACTAGAAACACGTAAAAACAAACTTAAAACAATGAGACTTCCTTCTAAAAAACTTAACAGTTCTACAGACCATTACAAATTAAAAGAAAACTCTAGCAAAAATAAATAATATCATTGAACCTAGGGCAAAAAATTCTTTATCAGATTGAGACAAACCAACATAGATTTAGTGAAAATATTTTTTGCAAGATCTTCATAGTCTCATGTCTACCATTTCATCTGTCCCGCATACAAAACAGAACCAACTGTCATATTGTTCTGGTCCTGCTCGTGAACTATTCGAGCTCTCCTCACACAAGGTCTCTTCAGTGTAAGTCTCACTGTCACTTGACTGGAGAACTTTCCTCTTCACCGTGCGCTTTTTTAGTCTGGCTTGTGCACCTTTACTTCCCGTATGAGTCGCAATCTGACGAACTTTGTTCTTGAACTTTTAGGTATCCTGTTCTATTGAGTTCGTTTGATGTTTTTTCCTTTGATTCATTTTCGATGTCTTGATCAATCCTTTCAGGTGTTTTAGTCAAAATTTTGTTTTTTCCCGGCTGGGGACCACGACGAATAAATTTTCTTCGAGCAGCTTAATAGTTTCCGGCGAAATAAATTTATAATATAAATTTATAAATAAACATATATATGTAAGTATTCATCTAAAACAGGATCCTACAAGACATTATTTATTATTCATTAAGTACATTTAACGTAGGGAATGTGATGATAGGGAGAGTTGACCCAAGGCAGGAGGGTATACCCCCGGGTAAAATCTCCTTCGTATGGGTAAAGTCTCCCACCTCACGCCATTATCACTTTGGCAATATTTTCCTAACAACCTAGAAAATGTGGGTTTAAAGCATCTACTGTACGTTAAACCATGATAACCGTCCTTGCAATATATGTATATAAACTATTACAAAACTACACATACATAAAATAGTGATGAAATGAATTAAAATATTTATTTTCACTTACTGGACGGAAAAACGTGTTATCGCTACCCAAACCGAACTGCCGAGCACCTACCTTAAGATGCTAACAAGACAAATAATACGGAGCACGCCTAAGAAGTGTGGCTACAGCCCATTAACCCCCTATATGAAAAATTTATTGTGAATGGTTAAACTCTCCCCCCTGGTAAAGTATCCCGGACTCCCCCTACTCACGAACACAAATATTATGAACTTGCTAATTATGCGCGTATAAAACAATAAACTATGAAATTACTTATCGAACTTTCATTAAACATTAATTTGTAGCAATAAAAACGTACTGTACAAATTGCGACACAGTAAAAACGAACGACCACTTGCACGTGTAGGAATCCTCAGAAGAAAACTGCGTACTAAAATGTAAGCAATTATTAACCGCCGTGTTTTGGTTTTTGCGTTTTATTTTACTTGCCACATAAATACCTATATTATAGTTTTATCACAGATTTATCTGTGGTTTTATCTGCTGGAACAGGTGGCCAATACACTAGCTTGTAAGGCCAGCGCAAAAATTATAAAAATATTTTAAAAAATCTACTGGAACATGAGCTAATGGAGTGCAGATACGTGCAACTGTTTTCTATGTTAAACTTTTTAGAAAAAAAAAATATTATGATTATACATAATTTTATCATTTTTCTGTGTAGAAATTTGATTTTGCGATATTTCGACTATATGAACGAGTAGGATTTCAAATAAAACGGATTTTAATACTTTTGATACTTATCTATTAATCCTCGTAATCCGTTTTCGGTATCATTTCGTCTTTACCTATCGCTGCTGCAAGCACACCGTGATCGTGTAGCCAAAAACCAAAAGCAAGAGATTATGGCGTAAATAATTTTGCTTATATTTTTAGACCAAATCACTCTTGCGTGACACTTTCGACTCAATTCCTGCATTTTCTCTGACGTTAAAAGTTTGGGGACAAATTTTTAATACACACTGGAAATTTTTCTTTTTTTATTAATAATATCTAAGTATTTTTCAGGAACTGCGTACAATGTAAACAAATGTACGGACAATATTTCGAAGGAAAAACATGCGGAGACACTTGTGTGGCAAGCAATGGACGACTGGTTCCTGATTGTAACAATCCAGGAACCCTAGGGGGTTATCTAAAACGGCTATACAAAAAATAACACACGTTAATAAGTAATAATTTTTTTATTTACCTAAGTTTTATTTGTATTTCACATATCTATATCGCTCATACTTATTTTTTAATAATTTCCATTTCAATTATGTAGGGGTTAAAACTCTTGAAACAGAATAAAACAAATTTTTGCATCGAAAAGCTGTTTTATTTATTAAATTTTCAGAAATATAAAAGTCATAAAATATTCTAATAAATAAATTAAGTACAAAAATATAGGACATTTGTACGAAGACAGGGAAATTTATTTGGCTTAAGTACATTCTAACTTGATAAGTATAAGAAAATTTACGTTGGGAAAAACAAATATGTATACAAATCTCTTATAATTATTTATGTATGACATATCAAGTCAGTTCTTGAAGCCTAATAAATTGCACAGTATACGTAATATCACAGCCAAAACCCAAAATATCTAACTAACGTCAAAAATACAACAGAAAACCTACACATATTTTATACAAGTAAACGTTTGTACAAACATGTATATTTATAGACCCGTATGGCTTATTGCCTGACCCAGCCGGAGCGTCCTCCTCAGGGGAATTCGGGATAGATGCTCGGAGTTCTCCGAGCGCAAATCTCAGACATACGTTCTTAACATTTCCTATACAGATGACAAAGTAAGTAGAAATATAAAGTGTCTAGTTTGTGTGCTCGGAGCGTTCCAAGCGCCAACGCAAGTGTATGTCGGTACACATTTGCTGCGATCAGATTTTTCAAAGTCGGTCCCGTAGAAGCATGCGTACTCTCCATTGCTTTCAGCTCTTAGTGGATCACAACTTAGCGACCAGAATTGGGTTGACACCACTGGAATTTCTTTGTAAGTTAAAAGCGATAAATAGATAATTGGTGGAGTTGTAGAGTTTTGTTTATTTTTAAGCTTAACATTATAAACGTTACTTTTTAACAAATTAAAATTAGCATTTGTGGGTCCATAAAATATTGTAGTAAAAGTATCTTATATAATAAATACTAAATTTTAAAGTACTGTCCAATATGGGACCAGCTGAGCGTTCTGCAATGCGCACGCCTCTAAGGAACGGACGTAACTTTATTGTTTCCAGGTCCAGCCCGTAAATTTGCCGCTTTAGCAAACATTGTTTGAGGTTCTATAAATATTTTGTCTGCGGTTTGTACGGGATGATTTTTCGATCTGCAGGTTTACTTAAAACCAAAAAGTGGAAAAAACAACTATATGATCAGGAAAAAATAGTAGTTCCAAACATGTAGGACAAGTACGTATGTTTGTAATAAAAAAACAAAAGAAATTTGGTGAAAACTAAAGTACCTAGTAGTTCCCTGTATATGTCGTGTCTTAGGATAGTTTTTGTCAGTTTCGAGTTGAATCAGGGGCCCAATCTGGATAACATCAATTATCGAGAAAAGGTCTTAGTCAATTTAATAAATTAAATTTAACAATTCAATATCGATCGGTAGTCCAGAATTTTAAACGCATTAAATTAGATTTTGTGAGGCAATTCATTAGGCACAATTGTTTTAAAATATACATACTTAAATATTCAAAACGGCTAACCGATCTTTTTTTTATAAGAATTCATTTTATGGAAATTTTATTAAAGTTTTTCAGCCATACTTCTTGTTTTGCAATAGGAGATCAATACAGCTTTAGACATTCGAAGATTTCTTTGGTAAATTTCCGATGAGTTATATGACCAATGAAAAAAATTAACATTGGAAAAAATTTGAAGAAAACTTGCATACCTAAATCTACACTCTTAAGCAGAAGAGGTATAGATTGCTAGGATTGTCGTAAATTGTCAAAATTGTAATCATAAAAATATAGACTAAAACATGATAAAACTAACACGTAGGTATATATTTGTAATAACAAATGGTTTTATTAAAAACAACCCAGATATAAAAAATTTTAAAATTAAGATTAGTCTCAACCGCTACTAAAAACAAAAACAAAACTTTTCTTGAAAATGTATTTCCCCCAATTTACTGTGTTTCATCATTAAATTTGGATATAGGTATTTCCAAATTCAATGATTTCACTATCGATCATGAAAAACGTACTTGGTTTATCTAGTGTGTATTAAAGAAACCGTTACTACTCAATTAGAATGGCCTTTACAAATCCATTCTAGGGTAAGAGGATTGCATTTATACATCCCTTTTTTTATTGTGCAAGAATCTTTTTCTCCTAAAATTTATTGGACTCAAAACTGTTTGTTTAAATTGAAATCACACTACTCTTGTTGTAGTTATTTCTTAAATAATATTTTTCTCCCTCAGTAGATTGGTGTAATAACTAAATGAATCCATTATGAATGGATATATACATATATCTACCACAAAATGTGTAAATCTTTTAGTCTCACCCTTTTAGAACAAAAGAAAAAAAACTAATGAAAATATTGTACTGTATACCACTTGACAAACTCCATAATAAGTATACATCAAAATCTAAAAAAGTATTTAAGTTGTACTTATCGTTGATAAGCTTCTTAGGAACTATCAGTATTATTTTCTTAGATATTTTATTGAAAAAATTTCCAAAAAAAATTAAAAAACAAGAAAAGAAAAATAAGAGCGGTAAATGTAATCACTGTTTAGTAAAACCCCCATACCGGTGCCATTTCTGAACCAAAAAATTAATAAAAAAAAAGCACAATTTACTCGGAAAGCTTTTTCTGGTACCCAACTTGCCATTTGCTTGTTTTAAATTAACCGGTTATTACGTTTCCCACAAAATGTCATATGGAAAATTTAAAATTAAATCTGTTAGGGATCACAGTGATTAACAAACTGCAAGCTAAAATAGCTCTGCACAATCCTTAATTTATAAATATTATATATATATATATATATATATATATATATATATATATATATATATATATATATATGTATATATATATTATTTATATATAGGTTTCTATAGAAATCAATTTGCCTCATTTTATAAATGCGTAGTCAATGGAGGCGAACGAATTCGGCCGAATTTCTTCAATATTAAACGACCGGCTACTTATATTGACATTTTGAATTCGCGTATTTTCGCAGGTGTTCTGATCTTAGTGGACCGATATAATCGTCATGGGTTGGGTTCAAAAGGCAATCATGTTCTTTACAAAAGAAATAGTTATAATGATAAATAAATATATTGAAATATATTATTAAATTAATATTAAAATGAATTTAAATATGATAAGATTTGGCAGCGATCCTAAAACTTCGTAGATATTTTCAAGTCAACGATTTACTAGCGAATTCGTTTGAAGGTGTTTTTACGGCATACTTATACCTACATTAACGAACGGATTCGTTCGTTAGCATTTGTTCGCCTTCGTTCGCTACCTATTTGTATGCGCACCTAAAATGTCAACGAAATTCTGGGCTAGCTATCAAAATGACTGTCATATTTAAATTTTATTCTGTATGATCTGGAATGGGAAAATATCCATTCATTACAATTGTATTTGTAAGGAACATGATTGTCTTTGGAACCCAATCCACGACGATTATTATGGACGGCTCTTTTCGATGTGTAGAAAATTCAGAACACCTGCGAAAAAAAAGAATGCTAATAAAAGTATTCGGTCCTTTAAGGCGGGTACATATACAGCGAACGAAAGCGAACGCATTCGGACGAATGCGTTCGGCGTTCAATAGAAAATTTGCCTTGCTGTCCACATACAACGATCTAATGCACGAATACACACCAAAAAATGGCTGAACGAATTTTTTCTGAATTTCCTTTTGATGTACCGCCCACTGAACGAATCCTAGCGAAGGCGCACGAACGCGTGCGGTGTCATTTGTTACTACGAATTGTACGTATACATGCATTAACCAAACGAATTCATTTGGAACTGTTCGCTCGCTGTACCTGTATGCGCCTTTAAATGTCAAAATCGGCCGAATTCGTTCGCCTGCCGTCGTTCGTCTTGTTCACTTTATGTGTAAGCGCCTTTACTCTAAATTCGTCATTTTAGACCGTTTTTTCGCCATTATCTAGGTATGTATCCAGGGTATGTGTCGTGTCAGTTATTTAAAGTATTAGAAAATATAGAAAAAATCTTTAAATAAATTAATTATTTAAAATCCAACAGACCTTTAATTAACCTAAACATTCTAAATAGCCTTGCTTAAGATTCAATAATTAATAATCATAAACATTACATTATCATCTTTTTTCACCAGTTTTATGAAAAGAAATGTACTGCAAAATATTAAACCTGGTTTATCTTGTTCACAACTGTCAAATTTAGTATATTATACTAATCAAATTTTCTTAAACAGCGCTGTCTTTACAATCAGTGATTATTGTTCCTGTAAATTTGACACAAACATGTTAAGATTCACTAATTAACAAGTGATAATCATAATCATTACGTCAACATCCCTTTTTCATCAGTTTTGTAAAAAGCAATGTACATAGGTACCTACATATTTAATCAAATGTACCTTGTAAGCATTTTCTTATTTAGAATTTTTGAATCTAATATTGATGAAATTTGTTTAAAATAGAGCTATTGAAGCAATTTATTCATAATCAGGGATCATTAAGATCATTTTTCCTGTAAATTTGACACAAGCATCTTAAGATTTATCAATTTCAAATCTAGTAATGTTCAAATTTACTTAAAAATGGAGCTATTGAAGCGATGTCTTCACAATCAGGGATCATTTTTCCTTTAAATTTGACACAAGCATCTGCGCAGAGTTGTCCTTCGAAATAGGGGCCGAACATCTTTTTGCACTGAGCACAGTTTCTTATGCAAACTCCTAGAAAACAATAATAGAGGGAATAAGTGAGTTAAGATCAAGAAATACTAATATAGCAAAAGCTCCATTATTCGTCAGGTGTCTAGACCAGAGGAGTGGCGGATAAGCGAAATAGACGGATATTAGGATAGTCTAAAATTATGTTTTGTTTGCTTGCCAAAAAACAAAACTACATGTGTGTAGAAATCCACAAAGCAGCATGTTTCATAATATGGTACTTGCATGGGTGTTAATATTATTTTTTTAAATAGCCAGTGACTTGATTTTGCTTAATTCTTTAGGTACGTTTCGGTGTAAAATTGCTAATTTTGCGCCTGTTTAGGTGAGTTTAAACAGGTGAGCGCTGACGAGGTGATGCGAGAACACCGACTACACTCTTGTCGTCTCGTGTTCCCATCGAAAGGAAAGAGGTAGCTTAGCTTAATACTACCCTGTCCTCGCCGCTCTTGTGGTTTGATTAGTAACAGAATCGACTGGGATCGGAGCGCCCATAAGGAGAGATGGGCCGATGCGATGCGAGAGCACCGACTACACTTTAGCGCTCTCGTGCCTCGTGTGGTCTGACTAAGCTAAGAGTGTAAAGAGTAGAGATGATACAAAATGCTAGGAACAGTTTTTTTTGGAACAGTTACGAACGAGGAACAGATTATAACAGTTATCAGTTTAATAAAATATCTGTTCCAAGACTTCGACTGTTCCGAGTAACAAAACGAACCTTCTTCATTAAGAAACCGTTCCCAATTGGCAGCATTGCAAATTGCAACAGTTGCTCATCTTCATCTCATCGGCCGGCTACGGCTAGCGCATATTGTACATAATAAAGTCGATTTTGGTATCACACCATAACATTAACATGCGTCGCATACGACATCGTGCCTTATTGAATACTGAACGTCAATATAGCCGAATATCATTTCACGCTTTTACGCCATTATTATCCCACCTGGTGCTGCCTCGCCTCGTAGAGTAGAAAGTTAGAGACGAGACGCTCTCGCTCTCATGAGAGTGTAGAAGTAGCATTTAAGAGATGCGCTCCACGAAAATTGTCAAGAACTTATATCTGCGACCAGTCACGCTCCGTTTTATCACACGTTATTCCTAACATAGGCGGACAATAGAAGATGATAAATGATGAACAATCGAGTGACAGTTGTTCAACTTTCTACTGTAATTTTGAATAATTAAAATTAGTAAAAAAATGTTCTAATTTGTAAAGTGTAGATTCATGCACAATATACTAGAGCCAACAGATTATTGAAATGTCCCATCTGCTTTTACTTCAGCACAACTTTTTACCGTGGTATTTGTATACAATGACTTTTGCCCTTCTTTGAAACTAATTTACTCATTTTAATTCATGTGACAAAAAACGTATCGAGCGGTGTAATCGGAAGAATTTTCATCATGTTTCAACATTTTAATTGTTTGTAATAAAAGAGAAAGCCAGTAATAAAATCAATAGTCGGTCAATTACAGTCGCATGTTATTAAATGAATATGAATTTTCGCGCGCGAATACTCGTATTCTATTATATTATAACCCACAATAAATTATTATCAAAAGAATCTTAAGGTCTGCATCATTTAAATTACGGTTTGGATTTGGTTGTTTGCTTTCTTACATCTCTAAAATATTTTTGGTTATTTTCCGATTGTTTTGTTAGTTGCTTTAAAATTAATTTTTTTATGTTCCCGTTTTAGGGGAACATTTTGCATTCCTGCTAGATTATTTTTATTTGTTATTTTGATCAAAGATTGAACACATTTTTATACAGAAAATACCCAATTTAACAACATGAGGCGTATATACAGTGTGGCTGTAATGCCCCCCCTCTTTGAATTTTTGAACCGTTACATTTTGAAAATTGAAAGATGACATACTTATGGTAATTAGTACCAAAATATTATGTTTTGGTGCACAAGTGACTCTCGGAAAAATCAAGATGGCTGCTGGACGCCATCTTGGATAACAATTTAAGTGGAAAGAGGGGTCCTGCGATACATCATTTTAAAGGTCTCATTGAGTACTTTAGAATCCTAGAATATTACGTCATTATTCGCTCTGAGAAGAAAACGGCGGCTTGCTCAGTAAACCAACGGCAGTCCGGAAACAGTCGGCACTGGTGGGAAGTCGGCAGCTCTTTTTGCCATTTTCTGACTGCATACGTTACGCGCGTGTTTTTTCATGCGATAAATTGCCAGCCTTCAACCTAAAGCGTCATGGACTCGACACACCAGAATCGATATATCAGTTTCGAATCGAACGCAGTTACGATTCTGGCAGCCCAGCTGCGAAAATCAGCGTTCTTAAGCGGCTGACCTTTCTTCTTGTTGGAGAATGCAATGAGCATGCGTGATAGTAATTTTCGAGTTTACAGGACGGTGCGACTCGATAACAACGAATCGCCATTTTTTGGAAGCGTATAGACGTATTTGGTGTTTTTTTTGTGTACTGTTCAGTTGCTCGCCTATATTTTTTTTGGATTGTATATTGTAGCATTTTCAGTGATGATCTCGTTTTTTATTGTTCCTTGGTTTGTATATAAATGTTTTTAAATAAATTTGTCCACTACTTTATAATAAAATAATTATTATAGTTTAATATGTTTTTTCCTTATCTTCTGCTATTTTACTACTTTCCTAACTAGAAATGTTATAAAATAGTTTAAAGTGATGAGATAAATTTACAATAAAAATACAGTTTTTGTCTCATAATCAACTACTATTATTTATACCTATCTCTTCCAACAAAAATGAGCAAATTTAGTTAATCTGCAAATAAATACTGGGAGCAGAGATGTTCAGCACGTTTTTATAACAAACAAAATGAACTGTATATTCAAATGTATATAATTTAAGAGGGTTAACATTGGATATTCTTGAAACTTTTTACAGAAAAAAAAAGTTAAAATTTCCAAAAATAATCGCATTTTAGCCCGGCGTAGGTACCACAAGTTTAGGGACAACCATTTTGAATTAATATTTAAAATGCCTTGTCTAGAATTAATATAACAACAAGGGCAAATTATTTGTCTTAATTTCCAGTGATTATTTGGCTGTAAAAATCTTTTTAAAATGCCGCCGCGGCAAAGAGGGCATGCCCGGGTCTACATTCCGCTGGGTTTGCCGTGTGTCTGGCTGGAAGCGGCTTTCGGCAATGCGGTTTCTGTCCGCTTCTGGAGCAGCCACCTTGTGTTTATTGGGTGTTGAAACAAATATTTTAAAAATAAAATATAAAGAATATTGCTGAAGTTTTTTAATTGGCGGTTTGAAAATACGCTTCTGATTATAGCACGAGGTTAATAAAAATATTATTGAGCCCTCCCCCACCCCCACCATTTAATATAAAATTTAGGTTATGTTAAAAATTAGATCTGTAATTATTGAAATGACATTGGGAAAATACCAATTTTTAGGTGGGTATTCTTATCGGCTTGAAGAAAAAAGTTTTGTAAACAATTAAATTTCCATTTCAATATTTTTTTTTTGTTACTGTCGCGTAATTTAATTTTGACGTTTTAACTGGCGAAAAAGAGCAAAGAGCTAGTTTTACTTTTGAATTATAGAACCAAAGAGAGATTGCACCAAATCATCATAATTTTTCTGCAAATTTTCGTTATTAAATTTTTTCTTCAAACGGAATGCGTCGTAAAATTTTGCAATACTCCTATAATCTTGTACTATGTCAATATTGTCAATATTTCAAATTTTTGCAAAGAGTGAGTTTTGCATATATTCGTCTCATATAAAGAATGTAAGAACATTTTGAAATAATGTATTTTAGCAACATTTAATGAATTGACAGATGATTATGTATCAAAGACTTCAAATTTCTTTATAATACGTGAGTCTAACAGTCGATTTCCCAAAGTATTAATTTATTAAAGAAAGCAAAATTTAATTTCTTTGATGAATTATATGTTTTTTTTTATAGAACCGAAAGGTCATTAGTTTTTTTAGTGTGAAACTGAGTAAAGAAAACAAAATAGTAATAATGAGCGCCGACTACTCCTTTTAATGAAGTAATCAATTTGATTAGTGTTTATAATCATTATCACATCATTATACACTACCAAACACATTTTAAGGATCCAAATAGCTGATTTTTTTACATAATTGGTTAAACAATTTCACACAAATATTTCTTTTAAATACACCAGAGAATTTAACAAAAGAAAGCTTACCAATAGGATTGGCTTCTACACTCCAACAGGCAACCAATAAAACCATCACCAAAAGGGCAGCCACGAAAATCCTGACATTAATCATCTTCGAAAAAATAAAATACTTTATCAAAATTTGCAATGAGTAATAACAAAATAATATTTAATGCTGATCTTCACTGTCAAGATCAAGATCACCAAGATCAAGAAAAACCCGAAATTAAAATCAGTAATATTGATGATGTTATTGATTGTCACAATATTGTAACTTAGGTATGTATGTATGTACAGCCACGTGTAAAATAACTAACAACAAGTTAGTCCAAATCAACTTTTAAACCATTTTAAGACAAAGAAATGGGCTGGTCAGGTTCGGACTGGGCAAGGTGATAACGTTTGGAAAATTCCTCCAAATTTAGTTTTCGTGCACGTAGTGGGATTCTGTTTTTATTTGCATAATACGGAAGTTAACAAATAATATAGCTATATTTTCCGCGTTTAATTTTTTCGAGAAATTTTTCTTAAGGTAAATGTCGAATAAATTAGTTTATGTTTATAAAGTTCTTAATAACGATTTGTGAAAATAATTCGAGTTTGTTTAACAAATAAAATGAATAATATCAAACTATCATCAGGACAAAAAAAAATTCTTTCGAAGTTAACAATTCAGATATAATCAGTAGGTCAGATTCGAGTACCGATGCACTGCCGGGTTAACGGAGGGGCTTTTTTTTATAAAGGCGATGCGGTAAGTTCTTTTTTATTGATGCTCTTAATAAAATAGAGCAAGAACAAAAAAACATAAGTGTCATAAAAAGGAGCACCCAATAAAAATAATTATGGGATTACTAGAATGTTTAGGTCTTTAGCCAGGTTTGTTTGTCATGGGATATGATTAAATTAATCAAAGTAGCAAAGCCACAAAGCTCTTTTAAATGTTTTACTTTGAGATATTTTTTTTACTATTTTATTGGTTACTTATTATTGCCTAGTATTTATTTTATTGCTCGCCGTTTTTTCAAAAAAAAATATGTGGCTCTGCTAAGTTTATGCTAACAGAACCTCCAAATTACATTCTTTTTAAAAATGTTTTCATTATTTCATTGCTCCTAAAATATGTAGAGAACAAGAAAAAAATCTGTTAGAAAAAAAAACGCGTTTTCTAACATGTAAAGCAAAAGCTTTTACTTATAACTACGAAATGTTATCTCTGTATAACCCATGAGTATGTATCGAGATTTAAGGCTAATTTAAGGCTAATTTATGGCTAATTTATTACTTTGTTTTAATTTTTTTGCTATTCCTTTGGTGTGCATGTTAACTATAAGTTTCTTGTTATAATTAACGGAGCTACGGTGAAAAACCACTAAACTAAATTAATTTCCTTGATGTCTGTATACTTAAATTTTTGGTTAATTAATTGCTCGTAAAATATGTTAAAAAAAATAATTTAGTTTAGTGGTTATTCGGCCTGGCTTTCATGTAGCATGCACGGTTTTCTTTATCGAGGATTTACAAAAATTAAAAAAATAGCAATAAGACAGCTATAAGAAAAAGAAAGAGACAAGAACAAATTTGAAAGGCATTGTGGCTCTACTAGCATAATATGAAGTTTAGAAAACTAACCAATTTACCATAACCCCACAAATTTTAGAAGCTCTCTGTCATAGAGTGCATATATGTAAAGAAATTAATCATCCCATCATATCAATGCCGAGATGACTTGACGAACGTGTGGCGTAATGGGGAGGATGGGTGCTACACGTTATTTAAAAAAAAACTAAACTAACACTTGTCAGTGCCTTTAAGTATGTATGTATGCAAAAATTGGTTAATAAATCTGCATTTAATCGGTATTTTTTTGTTACCTTAATACTAAGACAACTAAACTAAATATAAATTCTTATATGCTACCCGTTTATTTACACGCTTTTATTAGCTTGACCTGTAACTTTGTAATATTGTAATGGAATCTTACAACTCACGTTCAGTCACTTCTAATTGTCGTATCGATTTGAAACTTTGCAAACTTGTGCAATTCTGGTGACAATACAATAATATGTTTTTTATGAAAAGAAAATATTGGAAAGTTCTGCATAATAAACAAAATGTAATCTAGGTATGTAACTGCATCGAGCATAACAATAAAAATAGATGGAAATGATATAAAGAAAATAGAAATATTCAAGTATTTGGGAGTAAATATACAAAAGAATGGAAAGGAATGGGCTGAAATCAACAACAGAATAGAAAACACTATAAACGTTTCTGCACAACACGTTCATAAGGAAAAAACTCGAAGAAAATGAAAATGACAGTTTACAACACAATATGCAAATCAATTCTGACCTACGGATGCGAAGGCTGGGTGTTAAACAGTCAAATGAAAAGCAAAACACAGGCGCTGGAGATGAAGTATCTAAGAGGTGTTTTAAGAGTATTACTCGAAGAGATAGAATACGAAATGAGGCAGTCAGAGCGGACTTAACCTAGAACCAGTTTTGAAAAGCATAGAGAAACAACATCTAAAGTGGTTTGACCATACAGTAAAGATGGATGATAAAAGACAAATAGAAAGGGAATGGTTAGCTAAATCTGCACAGAAAAGACTAAGAGAAAGGCATAGAAAAACATGGGATCAAGTAGTGGCAGAATGTTTGAAGGAACGGGGAATATCCTGGAAAGAGGGGATGAAGAAGGCAAAGAACAAGAAAGAATGGGCAGCATTTATTTATTCATAAAATTATTTTGTTTTGGTATATTATAACTGAGTTTATATTGAGTTTATATTTCTTGTAACTTGTAACTTGCACCTTAACACCTTAGGGTAATTAAGGTTATTAATTATAGAAATATATAAAAATCTCCTTGTTTTTTTTGTTTTCCATTTTATGAATGCATAACAGCAAACTTCCTATAGTGAGACGACGTTGTAATAAAATATTTTAGTGGGTTCTACTAAAATCTAAATAATGTGTGCATTGTTCTTTGGATATAGCAACTCTTTAATTAGGCTGCCTAAACTAACGCGTTACGTAGATTTACTTTCATCCTTGACTTTGTACAAAACTTGTATTTTTTGCAAACAATCCAAAATTAAACACAAAGTTACACTGAAAAACAGAATTGACAAAGAAAACTAAAAAGGGGGATCATTAATTGATACAATTCAAAGAATTTTAAATGTTGATCATGTTTTCCTCTAATAAATTTAAATGCTATTGCTCCAACCTTTGCTCCAACTAAATACAGTCATCCCGTTTAACATAGATGAATTTAATCCATTCCTGAAAAGTTATGTGGCTCAATAAAATCTTTTTAACTTTATACGGCAACCAAGTGAAGCTCTCAATGATTTCCCGCGATTTTCCGAATGTATGTAGCCCGTAGGTCATGGGATGGGTTACAAGAGGTACTACTACTACTTCGATTTAATAGGTAATGTTCTAAATGGACAAGTCGATTTTGTTCACAAAGAGATTGACTAGAGTTGACTCCGTTTTATAGTACCTAATGCTTTTGTTAGAATTTCACTTCTTTTTGTCTGATAGTAATAGTAGGGTTTTGAAGGTGCAGTTTAATGCATGCGTAATTTATAGATTTTGACTTTTGTTATGTGTACATATTTTACTATAATTATGTCTGTTTCTGTATTATAAATTATACTGCGCTCGTTAAAGGATATTGACAATAACCAAGTCACAATGCATAAGACTATGATCCACCGATTCTTGCATACCGTATCAACCCCCACTTTAAATTTTTTTTGGGATTGAAAGGAAGAAGGTCTCGGATTTTAGATTTTTTTTCTTTTTTCATTGTCCGTACCGACTTTCAGTATTCTAGGGTCACGGAAATGATCTAGAATTTGATGATCAGTGAATGAGTCAAAGTGAGTGTCAAAATTCTTAATTTCTGGATTTGATTAACTTGGAAAGTAAAAGAGCAATGATGAAATGAAGAAAAGAAATGAATGTAGAAATTAAGAAGTTTATTTAATTTTGGAAACCTTTTCCCAGAAAATAAATTTTAGTTACATAACTTTCTCCAGTACAAAGATGTGGGGTGTGTGGGGTACACAGAGTTGCTTACAGAAAAGAGTGACCGGTAGTGAGGTGGAGACTACCGTGCCCCCAGATCTTCTTAAAAATTAACAAATTTTTTATTTAGAATTAAGTTTCCTTCCAAATTAAAAGGTAATTAGCGGGTGTTCATATAGGCAAGTTTCAAAGTCACAGTGTGAATATAATTTGTTTACGTCTTGATCTAAAAAATTAGTTCTTTGAAAAAAATTGCATGCCCAAATTTTAAGAACCTATTATTTTTAATAGTGTAAGTGTTTTTAACATTTTTTTACAGTATTAGACTGGTTGTTGACCGAAGGCCAAAGAAAAAAAAGAACCGGATCGGTTTGTCTTTTCTGATCTTATTTCCGTGATTCTATTCTTATCCGGATTGGCAATTAAGAAATCGGATTTCCTTATACTGCAATTTTATTATGTAAAAAACGCTGGTCAGTGCATTGCATTGGTAGGCAGGGCAGGACTTATGAGTTTTATTGTGCTTTCTAAGTTTAATGTTGCTACTCACATAGACATACATTTTCAAGTATATGAAGAAGAAAATAGCACTACTTTTCAAATTTATTATAAGAAGGTTTAAATTAAGTTCTCCTAGTTGATTTATAAGGTTTTTACACGGTATACGTTAATAAGTCTTCATTAAAACGTATAAGCTTTTCTAATATTTCAACGATTTGATTAGTTTTCAAATAATTTCTCTTGGATTTTGTTGAATTTAGTCCTATTATTTTGGAAAATACATAAGATAGCTACCAAAATTGCCCTGTTCTGTATGAAATTATAAAAAGATTCAGAAATAAATTCGTAGTACAAAACTCAGTTGTCTTAATTCATAAACTTTTCAGTTTAAAACCTTCGTTGTCAAAATTACCCCGGTCTTAACGATAGTGAACCCTGGGAAATGTTTACCCCTAAAATCCTTACAATTTTTTTAAAAATTAAAACTAATTGTGTAATTTTTTATTCCGTATTTTCTTTTTTAATAGTTTTGTTTTTTTGCTTATTTTGTCACTTTTGTCAGTAAAAAAGTTTTTTCTACCTTTCAATTGTTTGCAGCGAAAAGTTGCATTTCTGCTGAGGTCCTTAAAGACACCGTTTATCTGTAATAGCTCTAAGCTTCTGAATTACCAAAAAATGACTCGATTATTCTTTTGTGTATATATATGGGACTGCTCACCAAATAACAAAAATCTTCATAAATAATTCTTTTAACCACAAAATAATATTGAAAAAATACAAAGAATAATTCCTTCTCTAGTGCAATAGAATACTCCCTGAGGACACCTATACCAGAATCGAAAATAGTCCTTTTCTCTTGAATTATATTATTTGACGATTTTAGCGAAGAAACTAGTTTTTGCCTGTTCTTCAAAAATCATCATAATTACTCACAAGATGTCAACTATATCGCCTATACTTTTATCAAAATAAACAAAAATCAATTTTATTAAATTTTCTTCCAATCTCTCCAAGTTCCAATCGCTCAATGTCAATACCAACTTGAAGGTTTATAACCAGAGAATGTGGGAATCACAGTAAGAATTATTTTAAAGACTATTAAAATGTTAATTTTGCTTCCTTGTCGTGCGCTGGTTGATTTTTAATTCCGATGTCAGTATTGCGTAGTTTTAAATAAATTAATACACATACCTAGCTACGATTAAACCATTTAGAATATTTGAAATTATGTAGTTGTTGTTTTAAGTACCACAAAACATATTCGTGAATGTTACCGTCCATAAAATAATCAGTAGGTATAAATATATAGTGTGTTAGAGAAAGATTTAAAATATTAAAAATTGATCCTACAGTCGAAAGAAAAGTTTCACTATGTATAGAATATGTATGTCGTACATATGAATTGTTAGTATAAAGATAGGGGTCTATTTTAGAATTGCTAGTTTTTGGGGAAATAATTTAAAAACAGAATTACACTACACAAGGGTAATTGCTTCAAAACTGTCATTCTATTTCCTTGCTTGGAAAGAATTTGAAATATGTCTAAAAAAACATAACAGGTTTAGTATTAGCATAAGCTATAATTCGGATAATTCCTACATTATGAATGAAAAATCACGCTCTTTTCTTGACCTAGATTGCCCTTTGGACTACATGTAACCTGGTGCTGGATCACTATTCATAGCACTCTATGCGATTTTGACATAATGACAGTGGCCATTTGATGGATCGTTTGTTTTGTTTGAGTAGTCATGTGACGCGTGATCCGGGGGCTGGTTCGAGAAAACATTATCTCTATATACAAAAGAAAAACTGACTGATTCACTGACGTATCAACGCACAGTCCACACCGCTGGGTCTAGAATCTTGAAATTTTGCAGAGGTTTCTTATGTAACGTTGGCATGCACTAAGAAAGGGTTTTTCAAAATTCATCCCCTAAGGGGTTCAAACTTTGTATGAAAAAAAAATATTAGATCAAACTCAAAACTTCAAAGAAGTAAGTACTCAAAGAAATAGCGGCCAGATTCTCCAACGCTAGTCCGGTCTAATTTGGCAACCAAAAGTTTTAAACTGACAAGTGTAAGGGTATAAGACAACTAAGTTTTATACTATGAGCAGATAAAAATAAGATAGAGAGAATAATATCTCTTCTTCCCGCCCGCTCGACCACGCTATGGCCTTCAAACGACAACACCCCGAGATTGACGCGTAGAATCCTCACAATACACCCCGACATAGCCAGCGCGGTAGCAACACGGCAAGCAGAGAGAGTTTTCTGCGGCGCGTCTCAATAATCACTCTCACTGTGCTTTATAATGACCCAAAATCTGCATCGCACGCCCATGGTAGCTTATTTCGACGTCGGTTTGGAGGTCATAGAAAGCAAATCGTATTTATGAATGGAATCCGTACGAGATATTCTTCTCTCTATCTTATTTTTCTCTGCTATGAGTTTGTTTCTGAGCGTTTTCGCAAATTTATAAAGAGAAGGGCAATTTTAGTACGTACTTTCGACAATAATAGAACTAAATTCATTACAGCAACCGGTTCCAAGATGAAAATCATTTGGAAACCAAGCAAATCGCTAAAATATCAGAAATATTCATGTTTTTAATGACGACTTATTAAGAATGACAGGACAAAGACCTGTCAAAACATAGCTGATTAACTATAAGATCTTAATTAATTTAAACCGGTACTAAATCTTAAACCTTCTTAGTGAATCTGAACGTTAATATTCAAACACGTGTTTTACAGATTTTAATAAATCAACCCCTAGGTGGGTGAAATGGGGGTTCAAAGTTTGCAATGGAGTAAAATACCGCGGATAAAGGAAACTAACTGACTGACGGACTGATTAACTGACGTATCAACGAACAGCCCACACCGCTGGGTCTAGAAACTTGAAATTTTAAACAGAGGTGTCTTATATAACGTAGGCTTGCACTAAGGAAGGGTTTTTCAAAATTTAACCCCTAAGGGGTGAAACAGTGGTTCAAACTGTATGGAGAAAAAATATTATTTGGTCCTATTAACTTGAAACCTCGTAGAAGTACTCTAAAAAATAAATGTTTAAATAGGTGTTTTACAGTTTTTAATAAATCGATCCCTAAGGATTCAAAGTTTGCAATGGAGTAAAATTGTGATACTGCGGACGAAGTCGGGGGCGCGGCGCCAGCTATTGTAGTTATATATTTAATAAATCAAAAGAGAAAAATTTAAAGTTCTTTTTTCCCCTTTTTCGGCTTTTCCATTAAACTTTTTTATGTTACAGTATTAGACGTTTGGAGGGTACATACCTAATATAATTATCTGGTTTATTCTCTCTTAAAACAATCAGTTTTAGTATCGATGGGTAGCAATTTTTTTAAATATTATTGTCTCCTTATAAAGATTTTTCGAAACTTTGGATTACGGGGAACAGCTTTTATGAACCAGTTTTTTTTCCACCGTGGTAACAAATCAGAAATTTATAGAAGAATTCAATAAATTAGTTCGGTATATTTGACTGTTTATGTACAAAAGAGAAAATAATATATGTGCTACCGAAGTCGTTAAGTTTTAAAAATGATCTTTACCACATATTCACCCTTTTTATGAAAAACAAAAATGGGTGGTAATTTACTTATTTGCAGAAATTTAACAGTACAAGTAACAAAAGAGAGCTACTTACTTTTTATATAGAACAACAATGATTTTCAGGGATGTTAACTTTTTGCGGCTTAGCACGGACACAGAAATATAAAAGAAAATTGCAAGCTTTTATACCCTTATATCCACCCCATTGGGCCGAACTGCAGGGAATTAGAAATGTTGCGTCCATAAGCAAATGGACGTAACGAAGTTATGTTATTATCGTCCGAAGCCCTCGTGGAAAGGGGTTTGGACTATCACGCCGCATAAAACAATATCTTCTGTTTAAATTCTTTGAGTTACTTGAACACATACAGTGTATAAAAATAGCAGGTCAAGAGCGGGTCAAGCTCTGCACTTCTGGGATTCCGTTTTACATGAAATGGCAGTACTGGGATGTATACTATCATATGTATGCGGCAAAGCAACTCTGACGTCTATAGAAGAATAATATTCATTCCATCAACCATATAGATTTAAAGTGTGTTATACTAACCACTGAAAAAATCTAGTGTGGTCATCACACAACTTTCCGACCACTCTATTACATACGAACAAACCACTGATGGACCAAAAGTGGATATTTTATATGACTCAATACCCGTCGTGGTATATAGCCAAAAATTGTTTTAGATATTCATGCATGTGTTTTGCCCTACTAGATAATGAACATATTGCTTTAAATTAGATTTTACCACATTCAAATACGATAGTTTATGAATTCATTTTAAAGATAATGCAATTATCTACAAATAAAAAAAATTGCCTTTCTATATGCGTCTGTTCAAAAGATATAGATAATAGAAGGTTCAAAAATTCGAACAAACAAATTATGGAATCAGAATGTTGTGATGTTGTGATATATCTCAATAATTATGAGTTATGGTTACAACCGTTCATCATTTTCAATAAGTTTACTCAATTTCAAGCAAAATAAAAAAAAATCATCTTTTTAATCTGGAACAAAACCAAAGCTAAGATCGTCGGAAAATGTATGTCCGCGCCGGCGCGACGCGACGGTTTTGACAGTGCCAATCAAGTAGAGCGCTATGGCGAAATGCATTTAATAGGCGTATTATTAAGTTTTTTTCGAGGTTTACTGACTTAGTGAAAATATTAAATCGATTCCTTTTAATTAAATTTCCTTTAAATGAATTATTTTCAATATTATATATATATATATATATATATATATATATATATATATATATATATATATATATATATATATATATATATATATATATATATATATATATATATATATATATATATATATATATATATATGTATATATATATATATATATATATATATATATATATATATATATATATATATATATATATATATATATATATATATATATATATATATATATATATATATGTATATATACACCGGGTGTCAACGAGATCACTTTCCGGCTGCCATTTATTTAGTTTTTAATCGAACAAGATGAAACTTGGCAGGAGTCATAGGCTAATAAAAAGTCACTTTTCGAGGTACTTGTCAAATTTCGACGACTTCCGGTTTAGCCGGAAGTGACCCCAACTTTGAATTTTCAAATGAGACACCCTGTATATTTCTTGATTTTTGGAATCTGGATTATTACTTTTTGTGTCAATTTACCATTTTTAAAGCAAATTTTTTGTTTTAATCTAGAGTGCCATGACCCCACCTTAAATCGTTCTAATAGACGTTTACATCAGCACAAAAATACCTTTCATTTGTCTTACCAGAGAGTTCAAAGTTGACTAAATCACTTTTTTTCATAATAACTTAAAAAAATTAAATACAACTATAACACTTTCATAGTATAATTAGATGTAGTTTTTTATTACGAATCCAACGGTGCATTACAACATCAAAATTCTCTTGGATTTTCTGAAGAAAACTGCATTTTATTGCCATAGCCATTTGTTATGGTTTGATCAAACATGTAACTGCACGACGATCAAATATTATATCCAGTTAGCCATGACAAACAATTAAATTATAGCTGTTTCAAAAATAACGGAATAAAGTTTAAAAATATTGTTGTTTGCCATGGAAAACAATTCAGGATAAATGATAGAATTTTACAAATTTGTAAATTCTTTTTTCTGGTCTTTAATATTATGTTTCTGGTTTGTGGCGAATTGTTTACAGCCACCCATTATTATTATTCAGTTTTGTCATGGCTAAGTGGAGATAATATTTGATCATCGTGCAGCTGCATGTTTGATCAAACCATATAAAATGGCTAGTGCAATAAAATGTAGTTTTCTTTAGAAAATCCAAGAGAACTTTGATGTTGTGATGCACCGTTGGAATCGTAATAAAAAACTACATCTAATTATACTACGAAAGTGTTATAGTTGTATTTATTTTTTTTTAAGTTATTATGAAAAAAGTGATTTAGTCAACTTTGAACGCTCTGGTAAGACAAATGAAAGGTGATAAAATTGTGTAGGTATTTTTATGCAGATATAAACGTCTATTAGAACGATTTAAGGTGGGTCATGGCACTATAGATTAAAACAAAAAATTTGTTTTAAAAATGGTAAATTGACACAAAAATTAATAAAAATAATACAGTTGTACGTAAAATGATCCCTAGATTCAAAAAATCAAGAAATATACAGGGTGTCTCATTTGAAAATTCAAAGTTGGGGTCACTTCCGGCTAAACCGGAAGTCGTCGAAATTTGATAAGTACCTCGAAAAGTGACTTTTTATTAGCCTATGACACCTGCCTAGTTTCACCTTCTTCAATTAAATACTAAAGAAATGGCAGCCGGAAAGTGATCT